>OX457036.1:29121631-29721631 GCA_949752735.1 Lumbricus terrestris
AGTCTTAAACTAGGACTACATGCATTAGCACTGAAATTCATTCATTCATTCATCCATTCATAGTATTTATATAGCGCCCCTTCAAGAAACTACTCAGAGGCGCTCCCAACCCAACCACGAGCAAAGAATAAAGACTTGAGAGACTTGTAGAACTCAGCCGGATGGGCCACAAGTAGATCTCGAGAGCGAAGCGTAACCGGGAGGTCGTTCCAGAATGTAGGCCCCACAACCGAGAAAGCACGGCGCTGCTTAATGATCGGGTAATTTCGTTAAAACGACAGCCTAAAATGCTACCATTGCAGTCGGAGATTCAAACATTTTCGACATGAGAGGGGGAACTTTTGAAGTCTTAGATCAGAATTATAGCACTAAATGATGAGGAACTTCGTTAAAATGATAACCTAAAATGACACCATCGCAATGTGGAGATTCAAAAATTTTCGACATTTGGGGAGGGCACGTCCCCTGCCCAGACCCCTTTCACTGCTCGGCACCTCGCCCCTCATCATCCTTCATCATCCTTCGGTCGCTCATCCCGAGTCATCCGTTCCCCTTCCCAAGTTTGGACCAAGTATCCGCCTATGTCTCCATATAGAGTAGCACCCGCTGTACAAACGTTACAAACGGCTTCCTATTCGTCCTTAATGAAATGCAGACTTTTGTTTTCCACATCTTACTACTCAGTCGTCCAAACATCGCTCGTTGAGTGAAATATCTTTAATTTGACGTGTATTAAATGTTCAACGTGTCGCAGAACCGCGTCCTCTGTCTCTCTGTCTCTCTGTCTGTCTCTCTGTCTTTCTGCCTCAGTCTGTCTTCAGCATTCCGACAGAATGATGCATCTTCTGCCAAACATGCCTCGATCCATGTAAGCTAACCTGCCACTGATCGGAGTTCTTATGATGAACACAAAATTTACTGTAATCATCGCAATCGTTAATTCCAAGCTGCTCTGCAGTGCATGGAGGAGCCACATTATGATTATTATTATTATTATTATTAGCCTACTATTATTATTATTATTATTATTATTATTATTATCATTATTACTACTACTACTACTACTACTACTACTACTACTACTACTACTACTACTACTACTACTACTACTACTACTACTACTACCACTACTACTACTACTTCTACTATTATTATTATTATTATTATTATTATTATTATTATTATTATTATTATTATTACGATTATTATTATTATTATTATTATTATTATTATTATTATTATTATTATTATTATTATTATTATTATAGCTTCCTCTCCTCATTATTATTATTATTATTATTATTATTATTATTATTATTATTATTATTATTATTATTATTATTATTATCATTATGGAGATCGAGTCACAAAGGCAATTATGACAACGCATGCAAATAAAACCTAAAGAATCAGGAATGAACAGTTAATAAGATGGCAGTGGCTGCTTTTCGAATGTGCCCCTGCAGGCAACAGCGTTGAATCGCTGGATGCAGACAGAAAACCGTTGGAATAGGTAAGTTGTCTCTTTAGAGTCTCCGGTGATTCGTGTCAGCAGGCGCCCCAAATCTTTAAGTAGCTTCATTCCCTCAATGTTGATGGGCCCCATGGTCTCGAAGGCCAGCGGAACAAAGAGATAAGTGGCAGTAAGATGGTTGTATTTGTCGACCTTCCTCGTAGCCGCCACTTCCGCTGCCGCACCTGCAGACAAGGATGTCGCAGGGATGTAAGAAGGAGCGACAGTGTCAATCACCGTGGCGTCCCATACGAGGTTTCGGCCTTTATACCAAGGAATCAGCGTAAGACCAGCCGGACGTCTGCCATCAGATCTAGAGAGACCGGGTGGTTCCTTGATATTTCGGAATCCCGCTCGTGTGGGACTCCGGCTGAATAGATCGTTTAATGTGGCGTGTCTTGCGATCCGTCCCGGTCCAAGGCCACAGGAAAGACCATGAGCTCCATTTGCTGTCACTCGAGCTCCGCATGGGCAAGCATGAGGCTCGCAAATGCATGTTCCCAGGCGGAGTCCTACCGCAATCCTGACCGCCTCGTCGTCTAATCGTAAACCACATGAGGTCACGGGGAGGGCGAAAAGCCAGTCACCCGCGTGAGGCGCTGCGACAGCCATAAATCGCGCTTTATGGTATGGGTCGGAAAGTGCAATGCTCAGCTCGGCAATCATCTTCTGCATTAGAGGTTTGTCCCAACTTGATTGTTTATGAGCCACATTACTCTCTGGTAGCCCAGATTGGCTCTCAGTACACCATAGATGCTTCATCAACTCAACCCGCTCGTCGATTTCGGGACAGGCATTGCCTAGCATGGAGGACTGGAGTGCTCGGGTGCTTGCAGCGGAAGCCAAAAAGGCGGGAAGAGCAAGCGAAGCGACCCGGCGAATTCCTAATCCACCCATCTTCACCGGTAAAGATGCTTGTAGCCATTGGTCATTGGACAGGGCGATGTTGAGGACTGCACTCAAGCCGTTCCGAAGGAGTCCGTCGAATTTGTCCAGCAGGACGTTCCCTGTGCACGGGCTGCATCTTAAAGTGTACATTAATCTATGGGAGCTGAGAGAACATCTTAGGAGGATCAGAGCGTCGTGTTTGGCGATGGTCTCCAGTCTGTTAATTGCCAACGCCAACTCCGTACATCTGCCCTCAAGACAAGTTGTCAAGGCCTCACTGGTGGAAAGTGGCGCACCTAGCAAACAGGCTCTTTCTGGCGACGCGACAGTATAGTTCTGGAAGAGATGGTCATGGCTTTGCAAGTCATGTTGGTAGATGATCTCGCATTTTTTCTGGTTGAGTTGCAGTCCAAGTTGCTCACATTTCTGCATCAAGAGATTCACATCCTTCGCCACCATGGCTGCCTCTCCTCCCAGGGATAGGTCATCCATGTAGCCCAGAACCAACGGTGATGACAAATCTTGCAGAATGGGTTGCAACGGAAGACAGAAAAGCAACGGTCCCAGTGGGTCTCCTTGTTGGGGCCCGACCTGTGATGAAATCAGATATTGACCAAACCGGAGCTCTGAGGGCTCCGCATATGCGAGGTGGCAGAATGGAGAAAGTTCCGGCAGGATGTCATCTATAGACGAGAGCATTTGATCTCTGTATAGACTGTTGAAAGCATTCTTAAAGTCGAGCTTCACAAGAATGGATCCAGCTGGCATTGTTTCCAGGAAACGTCTCGCTGCGTGGACCGCCGCCTCTGCTCCACCCGATACACCAACTCCCACCTGTCTCGGTGCAAGATAGGCGGTTGCCCTTGTGACCGCAAAGGCGTTTGCACATTTAGATGCGAGTCTACGCCAGTAATAACCTATGACGATTGGCCGAAGACCTCCAGAGTCTTTTCTGAGCGCCATGAGAGTGCCTCCAAATAGTACGGGTCTGATGTCCTCAGGGCATTCACCTTTAAGAAGAAGGTTGACCAGGCCGGTGATGGCAAAGATCAACTCCGATCCAATTTCGACGCAATTCACCAAGTCTGAAAGGTGCTGAGGACGAAGACCGTCAGGTCCCCCAGAAGAACCTTGCGGAAAAGAGCGGATCCGGCCGAGAACCTGTTCTTCAGTGGATTGGAAGGGCTCCACGCTGCGTTTTGCCGTGAAATGAGGTCTGTCAGTTGGAGGCTCAGGGTGTTTTGAGCGTAACTCCTCTAAGGTTTCCAAATCTGCCATTATTATTATTATTATTATTATTATTATTATTATTATTATTATTATTATTATTATTATTATTATTGACATGTTATTGTTATGAATGGCTACCCCTTTTCCAAAGCGGGCATCAGGTTAACGAAAGAGCCCGTGAAGGCCACAGCGTTAAATCGCTGAATAGTAATTGAGAGTCTTTGGAAGAGGAAGGACGTCTCCCTCAGATCGTCTGACGCCTGCGACAGGTGACGACCTAAATCATTTAACAAATCCATTATTATTATTATTATTATTATTATTATTATTATTATTATTATTATTATTATTATTATTATTATTGTTATTATTATTATTCGAGCTACGTTGTAGCAGAACGTCCATGGAAGATTCCTCAGTTCGGTTGCCAGAAAGAAGAGCGTAGACAGAGAGACGGAAGAGGAGCAGGTGCAATGGCGGATTTCATAGAGGTCGAGATCGAAGGCCTAGAAGGGTAGATCAGCGTAGGTAGGCCTATTCTTCTCAAGAGGCCATGCGTTTGAATCTGATATGGATAGAGATTATAAGTGGAAGAAGCTGAGGCTGTTGAAGGTCAGTCTGTTTTGTGTGTTTGCAGTGATGAGGTAATGGTGGGGGATGGGATACAGAGACAATTAACGGATAAACAATAGGCCTATACTTCTATAGCTTCCTCTCCTCATTATTAGCATCGCCATTCGCCGCCATTATCTCGAACGATGTCAACATCCACAGATGATATTTCCATTGTTGGATATAATATTATAGTCTGTTGCATATCATTATATTGCTAGTCGTAATTTTTCTGTTTTGTGTTTTCAGTTCTGGCTGAACAACAATAAACGAATATCGAAACAGATCAAAAGTAAGATTCTGATTCGTCACGTGATTAATTACAGTATAGGTCTTTTTATAACCACTGAATTTCAAACCGTCATGTTAGTCATCGTTCGTAACACAACGCACATTAGCCGTTTCGACACCTCATGTATTGATGTATTGATGTCAAAAGGGTAAGCCCAAAGGAACGTAAGGTTCCGCTAACAGGGTCGCCCTAATTAGGCTACATGAAGAATCAATCAATCAATCATTAACTTTCTGCATAACAGTATATGTTTATATACAGTTGTATATGATCAAGGTGTAACACATTCTATTCCATTTTACAAGTTTATCGAAGTGCATTGAATGTAAGCTATGCAACTCAAACAGGTGGGGGGGAAACAAAACAACAAACAAATTAAATTATGCAGGTCAGGTGACCTCGTCACTTCTGCCAGGAAGTACATGCATGGTCTTGTTGTTGGTTCGCGCATGGGTTTAAAACGTTGGATTGATGATGTATTAAGAAAATGTGTCTTTTTAAGGAATTAGCGTGTCTGTTTATTAATTTTTACTCCTAAAACTTCGTAAACTTAAGCCCAACGTGCTTTGTGATAGACTCCGTAGGCTAAAATGTAATATGCCTATGGGCAGAATCGACCCGACCCACTGCGCATGCGCAGTGTATTGCGCACCGAAATATCGATTCCGCTTATTTCCTGTGTTACGATAAAAGTTAAGCCTAGTTTTTATGTCGAAGGCAAAGTGTCGATGCTGCCACGTGGGCCTACAGTCCTATATGACCTTATAGGTGCATAGCTTTTCTCACTGAGTGACATGAGACAGCACTTTCACATAGCTATCATCAACATGAGATCTGAAATGATGAAGACATTAATTTTAGCAGCTTTCTACGTTCGTTTCATGAAGGCATGTACAGTATAATTTTGTACATACTATTATTATGCCTATGTTACATTGCAGACGAACCGTTTATGTTCACATTCGAAGTTAAGTTTTATCCTCCTGACCCGGCTTCCTTACAAGAAGATATTACAAGGTAATCTTTTAAACTCTCTTACTCCTGATTTGAAAAATATAATGTACTTGACTCAGTTTAAAGCTAAACTGAAGAATTTTCTTGTTTATTGAACACATACATTAAAAATTGATTGATTGTTGTCCATTTAGAATCATTGATGCTTCAGTTATACAGGGTGGCTCAAAAAATGTGCCACCGGATAAAATGCGATAACTTCGCAACCGACCGACATTTTTCTGTGAAAATTTTCCAATTAGAAGGGGAATCAATTTCCAACAATCTCTGAAAATTCCACTTGAAAAATTTCATGTTTGCAAAAGTTACAGCTGTTTAAAGTTTCAATTCCGTTTTTTCAAATATCTAGGGAATCATGCTCCAATAGGCCTGCATGTGATTTCATTAAGATTTTTTGCAAGTTACAACACACAAAATGATGATGATGTCATACGACCTCACTAAGAGCTGTAAACGTACATTTATTTGGAGGACCGAAAGTTGGTGGTGACTGGGCAGTGGACACCACCGTCACAATAGAAAGTTACGCCTATGAATAGGAGAAGATCTCAGATTGCACGAGGGATGTCGTCGGTCTACGGAGAAACTCGATGTTTAAGATAGGTACACGGAGTGTTAGTTGTGAATGTTCTGCTGGATCTGGATGGGGATTCTTAGAGTTTAATAAAAAAAAGTTCAGGTAAAATAAAAGCTCATGAAGAATAAAAGGCTTTACCCGTAGGCTACTGGCCATTCGAAACAAAGGTTGTCTCGCCTCTTTAGAAACTCTTTCCGCGATTCACCTAGCCAATCTTCCACCTCTTCCAATTCTCGCCACCTTAAACGCCGGCACCCCGTCAAAATAGCCCGGACAAAATAGCCCCGTCAAAACAGCCCCGTCATAATCGCCCACCGACAAAACAGCCCCGTCAAAATCGCCCAGCGACACAATAGCCCCGTCAAAATAGCCCCGTCAAAATGGCCCGTGGCTATTTTGTCGGGAACCGACGAAGTCGCGGAAGAATACACGATTTTCGTTAAGATGTAATGTCAATAGCCCCGTCAAAATAGCCCCGTCAAAACAGCCCGGGGCTATTTTGTCGGGAACCGACGAAGTCGCGGAAGAATACACGATTTTCGTAAAGATGTAATGTCGAAGAAATTGGTACAAAAGAGGTTCATTGGAAATCTGTTCAGAGGTTCCAATGGCGGAGGGAGGGAGGGAGGGAGGGAGGGATATTCAAACCTAGTGTTATAGTAGACCTACACATCTTTTACGCTTTAAGAATATGCTATGTGCCGGTATGATTGACACTTAGGCAGGCCACGCCCACAGCTGCATGTGGGATGCCCGGTTGCGGGCATGAGCCAGTCGAATCGTACACGTCATCGAGAACACACGCTGACTTGTATATCCTAGCCTAAACGATACAATGGCGTTAGAAGCGGTGATTTAGAACCCACTTGACAACGACAAAAAAATAGGAAATAAACGAAAATGGCGTAAGTTTCGCAAATACCTATTCCAGCGCCCTTAAAGACTTCGAACTTGGCCTGTGACTGGAAGCGATTCAAAGGACAATGGACAAATTAGCCTACGTCAAGACGCGAAGGTAGACGGGGAAGCGAACGATTGCCAGGCGGCGATCTTTCTGGCGTGCATTGGGCAGTGGCGTAACAACCCGGCCGGGGCCCCGTGGACATTCTAAGCCTTGGGGCGCTTAGGCTACCCGTTAGCGATATTAAAGAGTAGGATTAACGAGATAGTTATTTGGATAAAAGGGAAGAGTGAGATTATATTTATAAAGTGCTAATTAATTAACTAATTAATTATGGTGTCCTGGTGCCATAGCAATAATAGGACTAATAGTCTAATTACGACAATTTATATGGCGCTGTAACATGGACATGCCTTTACAGGAGCGCCTTACAAGGCAGCTGATGTCATCTGCTATTTGATCTTAATAAGCTCCTCGACGGTTTGCGAAATTGCATTAGCCTATAGTAGTTTCGACAATACGATGTAACTTTGGTTATATCCCATTTGGTCATTTATCACAGTTTAAGGCCAATATTATTTATTTAAAAGACTTGAATTGGTTACATAAATACCAAAATAATTGTCTCATTTATTCACCCGATGAATCCAACTACGACGAAATTTCCCGATGAGATAGCCTCACTAGACGGCGCTGATGAGGAACAGATGGCGGAGCTGCGAATGAATGCTTCTGCAGACACCGTGACGCGGCTAATCAATGCTGCAAAGGACGATGATGTTTATCGCAACTTAATACAACAGATCGCTATCGGCTGGCCAGAGACTCCGACCACCCTGTCAGCGGATTTACGACCCTATCATACATTCGCTGATGAATTGACCGTCAGCTGTGGCCTTGTCTATAAAGGTAATCGGGTAATTATACCCCCACAGCTGCGTCCCCACATCTCGGAGCGACTGCACAGCGCTCACTCGGGTGTTAATGAAATTAATCGCCTGCCATCGAAGAAGGTAGCCGATATCATCAATGGGAGAGTAATCTTCCTAAGCAACCAATTTCGCAATTTGATGAAGCCGCACCGAACCGCCAGAGTAGGCTATATAAAGGATGACTGATCTATAAGTCTATGTAAAGTTGAACTGTAGTTATGAAGAGAAGCTAGTGGACAGGCCTTTTAAACTAACGTTTCATTTCTCATCTGTTATAAATTAAACGTGCAAAACAATATGGAGAAAACATCGACACAGAAAGGAAAGACAATGCTCTTAAAAGACGGATTCCGCTATCGTCAAGCTAGACTTAATGCTGACGGTAGCACCTCGTGGCGGTGCGTGGAAGCCAACTGTCGAGGACGTGTGAAGGAAGTCGATCATAATTCAGAAATGGTCACCGAACATAATCATGCTCCAGATGTTGACAAGGTCGCTGCCGTGAAATGCGTCGCTGAGATGCGTAACCGGGCTGGGAACGGAGTAGATGTCGCGGTCGCCTCCACAAGGCCGAGCAGCGACATCTGGTCATCTTCGGCGCCACGTCAACAACACGACGGTGACCACTTCAAACGACGCCTGCTGGGAGAACTCGTCGTGGGCAGAACATTTACGGACCTGAAGATAGAGAGGGCACCTAAAGTGATTCGACTGGGGGTCTGCTATCAGGGCAGGGGTAACATTCGACCGACCGACCTAGGCGGCAGTAACGGACCCTGCGACCGACTTGAAAGAGACAATTAGCCTTTGACTTTACCCCCAGAACGAATCGCCACCTCTGGCATTACCCCACCACGCTGGGGTATATAATAGTCGCGTCACCTGGAATCGGGGCGCTCTCGATATGATCACAGACACGTAACATCGTCGAACAAGATTGAATCAACGGTCATAAATTCGACAGAGAGGGAGAGCGGCCAAAGGACCGGCATTCTGTTAAACTGATCGCCTTAGTCATAGAACATTGATATCGTATAATAACCGTCATTTATTAATAATCAATAAAACCAACAAAACCATCCTCTCTTCTTCGAGTTTGAACATCGTGGCGCGATTTTGAGCACAAGGCTAGAGTCGGCCACGACATTCTGGTGGCAGCGGTGGAACGAAGAAGAAGAGCAACCGACGGACGCGGTGATCAGCTCGTCATCAGGGACCAAGTGATCCAGGACGGAGCTATCAGCCGGTCAAACGGAAGAGCAACCGACGGACGCGGTGATCAGCTCGTCATCAGGGACCAAGTGATCCAGGACGGAGCTATCAGCCGGTCAAGCGGAAGAGCAACCGACGGACGCGGTGATCAGCTCGTCATCAGGGACCAAGTGATCCAGGACGGAGCTATCAGCCGGTCAAGCGGAAGAGCAACCGACGGACGCGGGGATCAGCTCGTCATCAGGGACCAAGTGATCCAGGACGGAGCTATCAGCCGGTCAAGCGGAAGAGCAACCGACGGACGCGGTGATCAGCTCGTCATCAGGGACCAAGTGATCCAGGACGGAGCGATCAGCCGGTCAAGCGAAGGTAGCCGACGGAGTAACCAATCAACCGGAACCAGCGCAGTAGAGGACCCGAGGATCCAGCATCGAAGCAGGCACAGGTAAGACCTTCGTTCGTTGGCTGTGTTCAATTGATTGGTCAGGTGGGTCAATCACGGGGCAGGATTGGCTGCGAGAAGATTGATTTTGAGTGAGAACTTTGATTTTGTGTTTCTAAGTAATCCCTCTCTCTTCTTTAACCATGGATCAGCTAACGCCCAGTCAACAGGCAGACATTAAGGAGATGTCAACGGACCGCTTAAAGGTGTGCATTCTTAGGTGTAAATTGGATAGAGCTGTATTGGAAATGGGCAAGTCTGAGTTGATGGAAAAAGTGGCGCAGATGGCAGCGGGTTGGCATAAAGTTGATTCGATGACAGCAGAAGTGCCAGAAGGACCATCGCCCAGGTCCACAACAATTAAGACGGAGGGCAATCTGCAGAAACAGATATTTTTATTTGAAGTAAGAAAGTTTAAAGAAGAGAAGGAGAGAATCGAGTATGAAGAAGAGATGAGGGCAATAAAAGAAAGATACGAGAAGGAGAGAACTGAGTATGAAGAAGAGGAGAGGGCAAGAGAAGAAAGATACAAGAAGGAGAGAATCGAGTATGAAGAAGAGAAGAGGGCAAGAGAAGAAAGATACGAGAAGGAGAGAATCGAGTACGAAGAAGAGAAGAGGGCAAGAAAAGAAGAGCAGGCAGATCGGAGAAGGAGAGAAGAGGTGCATAGAATTGCGAGAGGAGAAGAGAAGAAGGGGGGGAGACGGAGATAGAAAATTAAGGGAGCGCGTCATAGAACAGAGACAGAAACAGACACCAGTCAGCGCATGCGCGGTTGATGCTGGTAAGAGCACCACCCATCACACCAGTGGGGGGACTGGCGACCAGCAGCGGGACGTCATAAAGCAGAGAGACACCGAGCCCAACTTCGACCCGAAATTAGGGGGAGGTGCGATAAATGACAGAACGAAGGTAGACAGACCTATGCGACCAGAGGGAGAGATTGACGCTCCCACAATAACTGAAGCAGAGAAACAAAGAGAAAACTCGATTAGTGACCATTGTACTCAGAAGCAATCATTAGTAATTGGAGAAGAGGAAGAAACACGTGCGAGAGAAGAAGAGAAGGATGCCGACATCCCTATCTTCTTAAATTCGACAGAACCGGAAGGACCGTGTGGTGAGCGTGTGGCAGATCGTGACACATTAGAGAATGAACAACGCGACTGCCCCGCGCTCAAACCCGTCTGGAACTTGGCGCCATCTGAACTACGTTGGCGGCAACCCTTTGCGCCCTGGAGTTTCAGCGAGAAGCTGTCGGCGACAACTGATATCAGTCCGTTTGCCTCGGTATATGACAGCCGACCTAAGGGACCTCTGAGTCTCCTGAAGGAGTCCTGGGCGGAGGAGCGGGAGTTGTCCTTCAGCATCGGCAAGAAGCCGGAAGAATATTTACAAACGTTGAAGGAAAATCTAGAATTTGCTAAAGTGTACGCAGAACACTATCATACCATAAAACAGAAACAGGACAATGACTTTTACAACCTGCGAAGCACTGACAAAGAATATCAATGAGGAGACAAAGCGACTGTCGTAGGCCTATTACCCGACTTTGTAGGTTCGAGGTTCTGGGACCGATGGCAAGGACCTGCTACGGAGGTAGGGGCCAGGCTATCAGACTCATGCATTGGAGAACAAGATGATAATGTGCGTCCTGTAGGCCTAGGCCTACATGTAAACAAATTTCAGAAATTTAACAAATATGTTGAACGGGCAACGGTAAATAGTTGCGCCGTTGCGTCTGATCGAGACGAAGAGTTTGAAGTGGTGGAAGGGGTTCAGATTACCGAAGCCTTGGGACCACCCAGCGTGTGGGTAGATCCCCGCACCGCAGCCCGTCTATGGGAGGGGGAGCAGGAGCAGCTGTTCGAGGGGCTAGTTAAATTTGCATCAATTGTTTTGGATAGACCCGAAATCTGCACCCTCAGCAAACATGAGATTCGTCTCGTGCCCAATTTCAAGCCCAAGCGCTTGCGAGCGTATAAGATCCCCGAACTTCTTAAACTGGAAGTGAAACGTCTGAATCATGAAATGGTGGAACTGCGGATTGTCCAACCATTCCATATTGACATTGTCAGTCCCGTAGCAGCCTATAATTATATACTCAAGGGACACAAAATGGTTAGAACGGCCTTTCGACTGTCCGTCGAATAAACCCATGTCACTCGCCACTCCTTGGGATATTGTTGACCGGGCTTCGGAATATCGCAGCCGATTTCCTGTCCCGGATTTGAGTGAGGAGTTAGAAGGTGGACCAGTCACGACGAGGGTCGAACCTAGTATGCTTGTAAATATTATGTAACTTACACAATGTTTCTTCTATTTGTGTTTTCCCCAACATGATCGCACGATGCTGAGGATCAAACAATGACGATGATCTTGGACATGCGTCATTATCTTGCGATGGGAGGGAATGTCGCGGTCGCCTCCACAAGGCCGAGCAGCGACATCTGGTCATCTTCGGCGCCACGTCAACAACACGACGGTGACCACTTCAAACGACGCCTGCTGGGAGAACTCGTCGTGGGCAGAACATTTACGGACCTGAAGATAGAGAGGGCACCTAAAGTGACTCGACTGGGGGTCTGCTATCAGGGCAGGGGTAACATTCGACCGACCGACCTAGGCGGCAGTAACGGACCCTGCGACCGACTTGAAAGAGACAATTAGCCTTTGACTTTACCCCCAGAACGAATCGCCACCTCTGGCATTACCCCACCACGCTGGGGTATATAATCGTCGCGTCACCTGGAATCGGGGCGCTCTCGATATGATCACAGACACGTAACATCGTCGAACAAGATTGAATCAACGGTCATAAATTCGACAGAGAGGGAGAGCGGCCAAAGGACCGGCATTCTGTTAAACTGATCGCCTTAGTCATAGAACATTGATATCGTATAATAACCGTCATTTATTAATAATCAATAAAACCAACAAAACCATCCTCTCTTCTTCGAGTTTGAACATCCTGGCGCGATTTTGAGCACAAGGCTAGAGTCGGCCACGACAGTAGAGAAACCGAGACAAATTATTCAGCAATCTACAAACGGTTTGTCGTTGGAAGGAGCCGTCCTGCTTCCGTCGTACAAAGCATCTCAGAGGGCAATCGAGCGCACACGCAAAAGGAAAAATCAGCCCTACCCGAGTCCATCGACCGTTGGAGACATTGTCATCCCCGCAGCTCTTCAGACCACTTCGCGAAACATGAACTTTGTCCTTTGGGATTCTGGAGCAGCTGATTCATGTCGTATCCTGATGTTCGGGACTGATCAGAATCTTGCCATTCTTGATCAGCATCATCACTGGTTCATCGACGGGACGTTCAAGGTAGCTCCGGAATTGTTTCTCCTGGTCTTCACTGTGCATGCACTGGTGGACAGAACTGCTGTCCCGTTGATCTACATTCTTCTACAGGACAAATCAGAAAGGTCGTATACTCGCATTTTTCAGAAGCTAGTTGAGTTGAGAGTAACTTTAAGCCCCCAGAGTGTGATGTGCGACTTTGAAAAAGCCAGCCACAATGCGGTAGCTCGAATCTTCCCAAATGCACAATTGGTTGGATGTCTCTTTCATCTCGGACAGTGCCTTTGGAGGAAAGTCCAAGATTTACACTTAACTGATCATTACCGGAACAATGACAACATACGCATGGCAGTAAAGATGTTGCTAGCGTTGAGTTTTGTTCCGGTTGACAACGTGGTGAATGCTTTCGAAAGCCTGGTCCGTATTTCCCCTCCAGAAATACACAGATTACTTGATTATTGGGAAGATAATTACGTCGGACCACAACGGCGCAACCGAAGAGGAGATCCTCGGTTCGCCATTGATCTCTGGAACGTCCGTGAGCGAACAATGCTCGGGCTACCTCGGACGAATAACTCCGTTGAAGCCTGGCACCGTGCTTTCCAGTTAACTGTAGACTGCCACCATCCTTCTGTCCACAAACTCATAGACCACTTCCGGAAGGAACAGGACAGTGTGGAGATCGTCATTGGACGCTTTCTCTCAGGATTCAGAAATTCAGAGGCCTCGAAAACAAAATACGTGAGGCTAAACCGACGGCTACAAGAAGTCAGCGCGAGTTACGGCGGAGTTACCATCGAAGAATACCTTCGCTCCATAGCGCATAATTTGAGCATCTAGTTAGGCCTGCTTCGTAAATAGGCTGGAGATGGACATTTCGATGTTTTTGGCAAATATTTTCCGCTTTTATTCTAGCTAGAACACTTTAACGGTAGTAGTTTGTTCGTATAATAAACTAAACAGTTATACATTTAATCATGAAACTTTCGTTAAGTTGTCGTACAAGAAAGCTTTAGGCCTAACCTTAGTAGTTTGTCCACGTTTTGCGATTGAAAACATTATATCTTTTGATACTAGACAGTAGTTTTAGGCTTTAGGCCTAACCTTAGTAGTTTTTCCACGTTTTGCGATTGAAAACATTATAACTTTTGATACTAGACAGTAGTTTTAGGCTTTAGGCCTAACCTTAGTAGTTTTTCCACGTTTTGCGATTGAAAACATTATAACTTTTCATACTAGACAGTAGTTTTAGGCTTTAGGCCTAACCTTAGTAGTTTGTCCACGTTTTGCGATGAAAACATTAAAACTTTTCATACTAGACAGTAGACATCAGTTTTCTTCGTATTTTCACATTTCATAACAAAGCTGTTAAACATTCGTTAAGTTGTCGTTTGGCCGGACTATTTGAACGGAACTATTTACACGGGCTGTTTTGACGGGGCTATTTTGACGGGGCTGTTTTGACGGGGCTATTTCGTCGGGGCTATTTTGTCGGGAACTACTTTTATCGGGGCTGTTTTGTCGGTGGGCGATTAGGACGGGGCTTTTTTGTCTTTGGGCGATTATGACGGGGCTGTTTTGACGGGGCTGTTTTGACGGGGCTATTTTGACGGGCCACCTTAAACGCCACCTACATTAACTGCTACATCTGATCCGTTGGTAACCGAAGTACGGCCTCTTTCGAAATGCTCTTTTGAAAAACCTTCTGACCGCTCGTTAATATAGGCTGGTAGCCTACGCTTGGCTTTCGAGTGGCGCTTTAGACATTTGGAGATTACGATTACTATTACGATTGGGCATTATAGTAGGTCAGAATTAAACCCAAAATTTCAAAAGCTGGAAGAAATTGGTGACAAAGCGATTTTTTGTCCAATGTGTTAAGTAGGCTTTAGGTTCATTCCCATAAAAACCTGCAAAGAACCTACCTTTGGCAAAATGTGACATTTGGACTTGAACCTGGGACTATATTTTTGGCGAATTGATACCTTGCGTAGTCTTTTCTAAGCATAGTTGCAGCCTGGTTACAGCATTTGGTTGCGTGTTTACGTCGGTAACGTGCGCGTGTTTACGTTGATTACCGGGCAATTCAACAACATAATTTTGTGAAATTTGCTTGTTTCACGCGATTTTAAAGTTAGTCTAACCTTAGATAGCGTATAATTGTTAATAATCGCTTCGATTTTATCGGGTAGTTTAAACTGTCAACGTTTTGCATCGTTTTCGCAGCAATTTGTAATTGAGTTGAGCGATAAGTGTTTCGGGCAGATACGCCGGCAATGTGTGAGGATAAGGGCATTATTTTCCGTTCTGTTGCTAGCCCTTCGACTAGGGATTTAAGGCTGCCTGCAGTTAGACAAGGAAAAGGAGGGAAAAGCATTTTAGATGCTAGCATTCGGCGAAGCTATAGCAATTTGACGGAATGCATGTATTGTAATTCGGGCATTGTTATTCATTCATTCATTCATTCATTCATTCAGAGCATTTATATAGCGCCCTTCAAGAAAATATGCTCAGAGGCGCTCCCACCCCAATCACGAATAAAGGGAAAAGACTTGAGAGACTTGCAGAACCCAGCCGGATGAACCACAAGTAGTGAGCGAAGCGTAACCGGGAGGTCATTCCAGACAGTAGGCCCACGACCGAGAAGCTGCCTGGTTCACGAATGCTGCAGAATACTCTTTAGATAAAAGTGATCGACATTGTGAACGGCATAAGCATAAGTCTGATATAGTGTTGAACCTGATGAGTCAGAAAGCCAGGGTAAGGCTCTCCGCTCATCGAATCCATCGATCGATGTATTTGATTGGATACGAGACTGCTTTCTTTGCACCAGGCCTGCTACTTTTGTTGCTATTTATTTCAAAATTAGTTTTCAAGGGTTTTGGTCTGCTGGGTCATTGCAAAATGTCCATGCGTTGTGAAATTTGAACTTTAGCTGTTCTCTGTTTCTTGATTGCTTCTTCACAGCTGCATCCTTGTTTTACTTTGTTCTATATCCATTTGACTAGGTCATTCATCTACAGCTTGAGGAAAATTATGGGCCTCTTTCTGCATCATCATCTTCCGGTTGACATACACATTACCAAACTCCAAGTGATTTCAGTTGAACAATCTAGATAACCAAAACACACCATGGAAACAACACGGAACCCGACTCTTAAACCTTCTCCTACCTCCAGATCACCAACTCGACCTTTTTGCTTTTCCCTCCTTTCCAAATCGTATGGGGATAATCTGGGAGACGTCCTCTTCATGCAAATTAAACAACCAGAACTGGGTGGTTGATCTTGACCATTTCACACGTCACCTAATATTGGCAGATTCAAATTTTTGTAAAGCAGACACAGAAGACCTTCCATATATGGCTGGCAACTGACAGCGCTTCCAGGCGCAAGGCTGGAGCACTTACCTGGCATCTTAACTAGGCTACCATTGCATCAATTACGTACCATTTTTGTCTCTGTAGGAATCAACATTTCGGTCACACCCACCCCCTACTAGAAAAAATAAATTTTTACAGATCAGTGCCAGTTTGCAGAAGAAGGCAAAGAAGGGTTACTTCGTCAGTATATCCTTCAATGAATTCTTTCATTGCCGAGAAAAGGAAATTATTCTACAGATCAGTCGGAACCTCTCCAGTACAGCCGGAATTGATTATGTTGCTCCACTTTCCGAGAAGGATACCATCACTTACTCTCCTTATAATATCCATCATGACAGGAAAATTTCTCTCCATTCTATTGCCACTGATATGTTGCATTCTGTGCACTCTTGTCCATGAGTTTACTTGTTTTGAATAAAAAAAACTATGACAGTTGCTGTCAAATAACTAAGGTCAGATGATAATTCATTGGTAATTAGTCTATGTAATTAGCATTTATATCATTATACAGTTTTTGTGTGTGGAAAAGTGCGTGCTGTGTCCTCTCATTGACCGTGCATATTGTGACTTGAGTCTTGTTCTCTGTTGTTTTCTTCTGCTGTTTTAGTGCACAATTACTGTTTTCGCCTGTTACATGCACTTTTTTTTAGATCATTCTGGATTTTTCTTCTTTCTTTCCAGTTTTGTTTGTACTTGCTGCTATGATTGGTGAATAAAGATGTATATGTATTAGTTTATGATTGTCTTCTATCGCTATAGAGTATGTTTCTCTTTAAATTGCTGTTTTTTCTCGTTCATAGGTATATAAGACGGTTTACGACATGTAGCGTAACTATCCATATCCATAGCCTATATAATGTCATATATTCATCATTATGTCGTATATATTATATACATTACCACATGACCAAATTGTCTCAAGAGCAGACAACTTAATGAAAAACCTTTTTGACAAGAATGCTTTATGATGCTTAATTTCATGTAAACCAAAGTGCAATTATTCAGTTGGATTAATAAAGAATAATTATACTTAAGTAATATTATCTGCATTTAATTGAGTGTAGGGTTGAAGGGTATCACTGTCGGTTCAATGTAGACACCAAGCCTATTATGCATGCTTAAATGTTGCAGACTTCTCATACCTTATGCACAGGGCTTAAAATTGTATTTTATTGTATATAAGCATTTATATAGCGTCTCTTACAGACTCTATTCAGAGGTGCTCTCAGTGTGACAACCTAGAGGAAACAAGAAAGACTTCAAGCAGCGAGTGACTGAAGATGACACCCCAATAAGATCTTACTACGGATAGTGGAAGCGAGGCCATTCCACATAGAAGGACCCACAGTGGCAAAGGCGCGGTGTTGGGCAATGACAGTCCTTGCCCTTGGAACCAAGAGATCAAGTCGATCAGCAGACCGGAGAGGGCGGGAAGAGACTGCAGAGAGGGTTTGTGCATCAAGTCACAAAGGTATTTAGGAGCTTGTCCAGTTTGAGTTTTTGAAACTGTGGCAGGACGGTGATGGACGGCGTCCAGGGACTTATTTTCAAATCACTATGCCATCCTGCCACTTATTTGGCCAGCCAGCACATCTAAAAAGGTGAGCGGTGTCCAGGCACCGTGTCCAGGAACTTCTATTTACACTTTAAGCACTGCTTATGCAACCATAACTCATCAACTACTGTTTTCGACTATCCATGAACAAATTGAACATATTTTCATAGGTGTATACAGTGGCGGATCCAGAACGTTTCGAAGGGGGGACCAAAATGTTCAGTCTTGTTGGTGGAACAGGGGAAAAATTTGGTGGATTTTCGCCGCCCAAAAAGTTGATGACCTTTTTTTAGTCATTGACCAATTTTCCGGGAAAAGTAGATACCATCATTTCAACCGCTAAATCGAATGCGAGGGGCCACGCCCCATACGATTTTTTATGGGGCGGGGGGGCTGATGTCCTGTTTTTCTCTCCAGCTACATTTATTTAATGGCTTCATGAAACCAAATGGTTCCCATGCAATTTTTAAATGGGGGTCATGGCCGGATTGGCCCCCCTGGATCGGCCCCTGGGTGTATATAAGGGTAGTTTGTGGGCCGGATCAACCCCCAAAATAAATAATTTCCAAATTTTAAACATTTCTGTGTATTTTGTGTCCATGACCATTGGAAATTCCCGAATTGAAACTTTTAAAAGTTGTCTCCGGGCTATGCCCCTGCATATTTGCAATTTTTTAATATTCATAGCATGTCGATCTTGTCAAACATACGGACTAGCCCCTTAATTTAATTACCATATTCGATTATCTTACCGATTAAATACGGTAAATAGACACCCGGATTGTGCAAATCCGCCCACTGTATACTGAGCTACAGCCTAAAATGCGTGTCATGAAGTGCGCTACTTTGGGACTAATTTGTGATTTTTCCCAACAATATTCGCTTTGCAGGTTTTAGTATGTTATACTACATGTTATTATCTAACTAAAAACTATAAAACTGGCTTGTCACCAATTTCTTCCAGCTTTTTTTTATATCACGCCGACTATTAGTCCCACGAAAGGTGACGCCAATCAAGCGCTGAATTGCAATTGCAAAACTTTGAAAGAAATAACTAGTTTGTTTATGGTCCTCGGAGTTTAAAGTCTACACTCAGCGTCCAAATTCGTTAAGCCTTTAAGCTGTTATTCTATCGTGAAGACAATTCGCCTTGGATAACTACAACAACAGTTGAAACGTTTAAAAAAACTTTCAATCATGAATGAAAAAATCTTCAAAAATAGCGCATCATTTTTTACTATGCTTAAAATGTGCACAGTTTATTTTTAGATTATCATAACTGATGTCATGCTCTGCTTCGTTAAGGTACCAGCTGTGTCTTCAAATAAGAAGAGACATTTTAACTGGAAAGTGAGTACATTAAATGTGTTTTAAATGTTACTTATGTTTGTATTCTCTGAACTTTAAAGTTACTAATTAGTAAGTTAGTAACTCTGTAACACCAGTGTCTAATGCACAAGACACTAACCGACTCGCTATGATGGTGATTTAGCCTCTGCAGATGTCTTAGCAAAATCTAGAAACGTGGGTCTTACTTTGAGAACGTAGATATAAGCAACTGACTAGAACGAATACTCAGAGGAACACAGTAGGCTACCAAATTGACCCTACCTATTGGCGGCTCAACAGAGGAGGATGAGCGATTTTCTGGCAACGTCTAGCCAGCGGCCTGTGGTCCTTGATCGACTGGCCTACACAAGCAAAGACATCCAACGTCACTTCCGATTGACCTTTGACCTTTGATTCTGATGACTCATGGGTTCATTGAGTGCAAAATGTGTTGGCACCTGTAGTCATACAACTACTATCATAGCATTAGGCATTTTCATTTAGTGTAAACCGTCTCAATTGCTATTTTTATGATTGATTATGATTATTGTAAACTCTGCGCGTTGTGTGAGAAATCCACAGCTTAAGCTACCGTTTGTTACTTCTGCTCTCTAAGATTTATTAACTGCGTGCATTCTTGAAGAACAGAAACAGAACTGATCTGAAATCCATCCCAAACTCAGTTTCTTCTTCATTGCAGCCGAACAAAGTCAAGTCGGTTAATTCTTTCGCTCGGCACTTCTGTCAGGGGTCATTGCATAATTACGTAACGCCGAAATTGACCGTTTTCGACCCACCCACCCTGCAATGCATCGTAACGTTGCCCTTGACCCACCCACCCTCCTTAGCGTTACGTAACTATTGTTGCAAAAAATCAGTTGAGATTTAAGTCTATTATTGGCTTATGAGGGCATACTTATAATTCATATTTTCACAGTCCATGAAACTTTCCGACTAGCTATTACCCTAAATGGAATTGAAACCATGGGTTAGGACGGGATCTCTCCATGGTTCGTAAGAGTGACTGCCATTCAGTTATAATAACATCTATAGCGGAAACCGACGTTCATCTCTTCAACGTCTAACCACAGCACTGCTTATGTAGCTCCACAATAGAAAAAGATTAGCAGAGTAGCCTACAGCCAATTCGAATGATCACACCACCCTCTTCAAAAGTACTCCAGTCTATAATATTATGAATGCCAGTTTTTTGGTAAGTCTCAGTCAAACTTCCTTTTGCTCTCTCTCTACTGTCTTACTTTACTGTCTCTACATTCATCTATTGAATGATGCATTGTCTATATGCTATTCATCAATTGAATGATGCATTGTCTATAGACCATTCATCTATTGAGTGATGCATTGTCTTTAGACCATTCACCTATTGAGTGATGCATTGTCTATGGACCATTCATCTATTAAGTGATGCATTGTCTATAGACCATTCATCTATTGAGTGATGCATTGTCTATGGACCATTCATCTATTGAGTGATGCATTGTCTATATGCTATTCATCTATTGAGTGATGCATTGTCTATACGCCATTCATCTATTGAGTGATGCATTGTCTACATGTAATTCATCTATTGAGTGATGCATTGTTTATAGACCATTCATCTATTGAGTGATGCATTGTCTATACGCCATTCATCTATTGAGTGATGCATTGTCTACATGTAATTCATCTATTGAGTGATGCATTGTTTATAGACCATTCATCTATTAAGTGATGCATTGTCTATAGACCATTCATCTATTGAGTGATGCATTGTCTATAGACCATTCATCTATTGAGTGATGCATTGTCTACATGCCATTCATCTATTGAGTGATGCATTGTTTATAGACCATTCATCTATTGAGTGATGCATTGTCTATATGACATTCATCTATTAAGTGATGCATTGTCTATAGACCATTCATCTATTGAGTGATGCATTGTCTATAGACCATTCATCTATTGAGTGATGCATTGTCTATAGACCATTCATCTATTGAGTGATGCATTGTCTATGGACCATTCATCTATTAAGTGATGCATTGTCTATAGACCATTCATCTATTGAGTGATGCATTGTCTATGGACCATTCATCTATTGAGTGATGCATTGTCTATATGCTATTCATCTATTGAGTGATGCATTGTCTATACGCCATTCATCTATTGAGTGATGCATTGTCTACATGTAATTCATCTATTGAGTGATGCATTGTTTATAGACCATTCATCTATTGAGTGATGGATTGTCTATATGACATTCATCTATTAAGTGATGCATTGTCTATAGACCATTCATCTATTGAGTGATGCATTGTCTATAGACCATTCATCTATTGAGTGATGCATTGTCTACATGCCATTCATCTATTGAGTGATGCATTGTTTATAGACCATTCATCTATTGAGTGATGCATTGTCTATATGACATTCATCTATTAAGTGATGCATTGTCTATAGACCATTCATCTATTGAGTGATGCATTGTCTATAGACCATTCATCTATTGAGTGATGCATTGTCTATAGACCATTCATCTATTGAGTGATGCATTGTCTATGGACCATTCATCTATTGAATGATGCATTGTCTATATGACATTCATCTATTGAGTGATGCATTGTCTATAGACCATTCATCTATTGAGTGATGCATTGTTTATAGACCATTCATCTATTGAGTGATGCATTGTCTACATGTCATTCATCTATTGAGTGATGCATTGTTTATAGACCATTCATCTATTGAGTGATGCATTGTCTACATGCCATTCATCTATTGAGTGATGCATTGTCTATAGACCATTCATCTATTGAGTGATGCATTGTCTATAGACCATTCATCTATTGAGTGATGCATTGTTTATAGACCATTCATCTATTGAGTGATGCATTGTTTATAGACCATTCATCTATTGAGTGATGCATTGTTTATAGACCATTCATCTATTGAGTGATGCATTGTCTATAGACCATTCATCTATTGAGTGATGCATTGTCTATATGCTATTCATCTATTGAGTGATGCATTGTCTACATGCCATTCATCTATTGAGTGATGCATTGTCTATACGCCATTCATCTATTGAGTGATGCATTGTCTACATGCCATTCATCTATTGAGTGATGCATTGTTTATAGACCATTCATCTATTGAGTGATGCATTGTTTATAGACCATTCATCTATTGAGTGATGCATTGTCTACATGTCATTCATCTATTGAGTGATGCATTGTTTATAGACCATTCATCTATTGAGTGATGCATTGTCTACATGCCATTCATCTATTGAGTGATGCATTGTCTATAGACCATTCATCTATTGAGTGATGCATTGTCTATAGACCATTCATCTATTGAGTGATGCATTGTTTATAGACCATTCATCTATTGAGTGATGCATTGTCTATAGACCATTCATCTATTGAGTGATGCATTGTTTATAGACCATTCATCTATTGAGTGATGCATTGTCTATAGACCATTCATCTATTGAGTGATGCATTGTCTATATGCTATTCATCTATTGAGTGTTGCATTGTCTATACGCCATTCATCTATTGAGTGATGCATTGTCTATACGCCATTCATCTATTGAGTGATGCATTGTCTACATGCCATTCATCTATTGAGTGATGCATTGTTTATAGACCATTCATCTATTGAGTGATGCATTGTTTATAGACCATTCATCTATTGAGTGATGCATTGTCTATAGACCATTCATCTATTGAGTAATGCATTGTTTATAGACCATTCATCTATTGAGTGATGCATTGTCTATAGACCATTCATCTATTGAGTGATGCATTGTCTATATGCTATTCATCTATTGAGTGATGCATTGTCTTTATGCCTTTCATCTATTGAGTGATGCATTGTTTATAGACCATTCATCTATTGAGTGACGCATTGTCTATATGCCATTCATCTATTGAGTGATGCATTGTCTATATGCTATTCATCTATTGAGTGATGCATTGTCTATAGACCATTCATCTATTGAGTGATGCATTGTCTACATGCCATTCATCTATTAAGTGATGCATTGTCTTTAGACCATTCATCTATTGAGTGATGCATTGTCTATAGACCATTCATCTATTGAGTGATGCATTGTCTATATGCCATTCATCTATTGAGTGATGCATTGTCTTTAGACCATTCATCTATTGAGTGATGCATTGTCTTTAGACCATTCATCTATTGAGTGATGCATTGTCTATAGACCATTCATCTATTGAGTGATGCATTGTCTATAGACCATTCATCTATTGAGTGATGCATTGTCTATAAACCATTCATCTATTGAGTGATGCATTGTCTATAAACCATTCATCTATTGAGTGATGCATTGTCTATAGACCATTCATCTATTGAGTGATGCATTGTCTATATGCTATTCATCTATTGAGTGATGCATTGTCGATACGCCATTCATCTATTGAGTGATGCATTGTCTACATGCCATTCATCTATTGAGTGATGCATTGTCTACATGCCATTCATCTATTGAGTGATGCATTGTCTATACGCCATTCATCTATTGAGTGATGCATTGTCTACATGACATTCATCTATTGAGTGATGCATTGTCTATAGACCATTCATCTATTGAGTGATGCATTATCTTTAGACCATTCATCTATTGAGTGATGCATTGTCTTTAGACCATTCATCTATTGAGTGATGCATTGTCTATATGCTATTCATCTATTAAGTGATGCATTGTCTATGGACCACGTTCATTTGTCTCTAATGCTAAGTGACCGCATATGACAGCAAGGCCTAATGGAAGCAGCAGCTGTTGTCTCTGCACTGCAGTGCCTCTGTTTGGTGATGTCATCTTCTAGGCTGCCGTGTTCCTTTGTAACTCATGCTCTTCTCGGTTCCTACACGGTTCAGTCAGAACTAGGCGATTACTTGGCCGAGGAGCACGGACAGGGCACGGACTACATCAAGGACTTCCGCTTTGCCCCGAATCAGACAGATGAACTTCTGGAGAAGATCGCAGAACTTCATCGAACTCACAGGTATTAATACAGTAAACCCATATATATTACATATACACCGTGTCTCAAAAAAAACTGTGCAGAATTGTTTTTGTCAGAACTTCGCCAAATTTCCACCAATCTTAATAACTTTTGGTAGGTAAACGGAAAAATGGCTGAAATTTTATGCTATACATAAATTTTACACCTCACCTGACTCATATCACCGCACTACCTTGTTAAACCCAAATTATCAATTTTTCACATAACGGCACCTCGAAGCTTGGCTGCACTGAAATCCATTGCAACGAGCCGGATGTCAAAGTGAATGGGGCATAGGCCTACTATCGCGACAACCTTCTTGCACAGAAAATACCGCCAGACATACGTCGGATATCCCAGGGCGAGTTTATTGTCTTTTAACAGGATGGCGCCCCGGCGCATCAAGCGCGCGTCGCCGTCTCTTTCCTGGAGCGAGAGACGCCCGACTTCATCCCTCAAACACTGTGGCCACCGAATTCACTGGATCTTAACCCAGTAGACTATAGCATATGGAGTGTGCTGCAGAAGGTTTACCGGTCCAGAATAACCAACGTCGACGAACTCAAAACGTTTCTGCTTGATGAATGAGCTCACTTTGACCAGTCAATCGTTGATGCTGCTATCGGCCACTAGCGTCGTCGTCTAAGCGCTTGTGTTCGTGTATTCGGGACACATTTCGAGCACCAATTCTAACACTTTTAAGCAGATCTGTCATAGCAATTAAAAAACTCTGCTAAGTAAACCATATTTCACTTTACTGTTTGTTAACTCAGCCGTCAGATAATTTGTTGCAGGTAATAAAATTTAAGCGTTATGTGAAAAATTGGTACATCTGTGTTTAGCAAGGTAGTGCGGCGAAATGAGTCAGGCGAGGTGGAAAATTTATATATAGCATAAAATTTCAGCCATTTTTTCGTCTACCTACCAAAAGTTATTAAGATTGGTGGAAATTTGACAAAGTTCTGACAAAAACAATTCTGCACAGTTTTTTTTGAGACACGGTGTATATTACATATATATTATATATATTATATATATATTGAGAACTTCATTGGACTCAAAGGTAATACTATACAGTGTATGTATAATTGTATATACATGTATATATCGTAATTAGCTGTATACATGTACCGGTAAGATGACAGATGTTCCAGCGGAGACTTCGGCCAACGAATGAACGAATGGACACGTCATTACTCTAAGCACTCTGTGATATAGTCAGAGATTGACTGATTTGAAGAAAGACCCTGATGACATGGTAAATCTGTAGTAGCAAAAGTTACAAGACTGCAGTACGTGATAGACTATTGATCGTGTTATTACTTAATCAAAAATTTTAAATTGTATTGTGTCGCATTGTATTTGAAACTTCGCAAAGCGCCTTTTACAGTATAAGGTTATCAGCCATTCAGAAAAGCTCACAGCATGATGGCTCGAAGTGACTAAAAAGGTTCTCAAGCACACTCGGCCACTGGTTGCAAGTCTGGATAAATGAGGAGGGCAACGCTAGTCATCTTTAACATGACAGTGTCGTCGTTAAACGACAACAAGCGAGGGGCAGACGGGGGAGAGACCCCGGCCATATCTTTGAGTGCAAAAAGTGGATGATTCGAAGAAGACTGACTGACAAAAGGAAAGGAGTGATGTTGAGTCACAGCAGTCCTTGTTCTAGAGACACAGAGGAGATGAAAACGATGAAGAGAGCAGAAAAGAAGAGAAACTGCAGCGGTGGACATCTAGGGGCGGACACATACATTTTCGAAGGGGGGGGGAATAGTTGAATAACTTTTTTCAAGTCAAACGCTACTTTTATCATTTTCTCTCTGTCTTCTCTGTCACCTTTTTCAACTGCATTGTTGAAAGCCTGTAAGACCTGATGGGAGGGGGATCCATTTTCCCCGCCAGAATAGCTGGTGACAAATGTGGAAATTTCTAAATTCAGGGCCATGGCCGGATTTGCCTCCCCTGGACAGGCAATTGGGTTCTCACCAGAAAGAAATGGACATCATGTTACAAAGGCACTCGAGAGTCCGACCTTGTCGTGTTCTAGAAACCACGAATAAGATCTTTGTCCGGATTTGAAAGGGAACGAGAAACCAACGCAGATCGTCAGTAATATAAATTGACATGAGACAGAAGCGAGGAAGGCGGCCAACTAGCTAAATTACTGAGTGTAAGGCCGACTGATGGAAGGATAGTTGGACCTATAGGGAAACCAGCTAGTAGCGAATTACAGTGATCAATGCACCATCCGATGAACCGTTACCGCATGAACTAAGGTTGTGAAAATAGAGGAGGAGGAGGAGGAGGAGGAGGAGGAGAAGGAGGAGGAGGAGGAGAAGAAGGAGGAGGAGGAGAAGGTGGATTAGACAGATAATTATCTGATAGCACATATTATACATGTATGCACCTCAAATGATAGCAGCAAAATCGCGTTAAGTTCAGCAGTGCCAGCACTAGGTATGGATAAAGGGGGAGGGCGACGCTAATGATCTATCTTATCACACAGTGTCTCAGTCACACTGAAACATCCAGCCATAACGTCAAAATGTCGCCGAGTGATGTAGCCTATACAAATCGTAGACCCTGGATGAGAAAGTAAACGCAATTGGGTACTCAACAGAAAGTAATGGAAAATCGAGCTTGAATATAGCTCGACCCTGGTTTGGTCTATAGTTTCCATATAATTAGATCAGCTGTGTATCAGTGGTGCTAAAGCAGAACCTGAGAACCGATTAACAGACAAATCAGACATGAAGATCATAAGGCGTAAGACGGTAAGAGAGTCAGCAGATCCCGCAAGAACGAGTTGTTCCTAGTTGTGCTATATCCTATATTATAAGTCTGAAAGTTTGTCCATTCCGGCCGGTATAATTTTGACTCTTCGTCCCAGAGTCTGCTCGGAAATAACAGAGTGTCGGCTTAGCAAAATTTTTGCAATTGATTCTTACCCAAACTTTAAGGTCAACGCGACTATTTTCAGCCCTCAATTCACTTTAAAATCCGAGATATTTGCGCTTTAATCAGATTTAATTAGCCATGTGCCGAATTAGTAGGGTCGACAGTCCGTATGACGCCATTGTCGCCCAATAATAATTTCCGTAGCAATCAACCGTTAGTAAAGAGTCGACAGTCCGTATGACGTCATTGTCGATCCGGTTGACAAACCGAAATCGGTTACAGTTATGCAGTTGAAACAATAATGTTCACAATAACGCAAATCAAAGAAATATTAATTATACTAACAGAACAAACCGCCTGCAATAATTGTATTAGGTCACAGTCAGCGGGGCGGGTCATGTTTGGCTTTTTGGGGAAGCGGGGGTGGATTGGAGGCTTGGCGAAAACCCGAAATTTTGCGGTCAACGCTGGGTACCCCAGAGCCTGGCCAGAGGAGTAGTGTTGAAAACCCTGAATTGCACGGGCAACGCCGGGTACCACATCTAGTATTATATATTAAAAGAAATCAAACTGGAAGCCACCTCACTATAGCTCATCATCCGGGTAGCAGAAAAGTCAATGAGCCTGCCTTTCGGGTTGAGAATTCGTCGTTGTCATCATCATCGTCGTCGTCGTCGTCGTCATCATCATCATCATCATCATCATCATCATCATCATCATCATCATCATCATCCTACTTCCTACCTTCAGGACCGTTCTTACACTGTCGCTTGTGGGACTACTAGATCATCCCGGGCACCTGCCCCGTTTGGACTGCCCCAGGCTCTGTCCTAGGTCCCCTATTATCGGTATAGGCCCCTATATAGTATACACTGCAGACCTTGGACCACTCTTACTGGCAAATTCAATCCTTAGTCATTCTATATGCTGATGACCTCCAGGCATATGTTCATTGCCCAACATCTGCCGCTTCTGATGCGGTTCGAGAAATTTGTAGGGCTATGGAAACCCTGGAAGCCTGGATGTCTTCTAACCGTTTGCGACTGAACCCTACCAAGACCCAATATATCTGGTTTGGGACGCGTCAACAACTTGCAAAAATCGACATGAAAGCCTTAGCATTAGAGTTTCCTCTTATTACTTTCTCACCTTTTGTGCGGAACCTTGGTATTATTTTAGACCAAGAGCTAACTTTCACTCGGCATATAAACCTGCTATGCCGAAGCTGTTACTACCAGTTACGTCAGCTTAAGGTGGTCTCCCGCTCTCTGTCTTTTAGTGCTGCCTCTACTCTTGTTCACTCTTTCGTAGTTTCCCGCCTTGACTACTGCAGCACCCTCTATCATGGACTACCGGCTGACCGGATTGGCTGCCTGGGACGGATCCTCCGCTCTGCGGCGCGACTTGTTGGCCATATCCCAAAATATGGCCATGTCTCATCCTATATGCGGGATATCTTACACTGGCTCCCTTCTCCACAGCGGATTGCATACAGGTCAATCACCAGGTGCGCTGGTTAGGCGGTGCATTGAAGGACTAGCTCCACCATATCTTCGAGAATTCTGTTGTTCCACCTTGGGAGTTCAGCTTCGATCGGCGAACCACGCTGAGCTTCTGGTTCCCCGCTCACGGACTGCTATCCGACAGCGTCGTTCATTCTCTGTTGCAGGTCATACAGCTTGGAATGGTCTCCCTGTTACACTGCGCTTAATCCCCAAGGGAACCGTGGCTGGGCCGGGAGCGCTTCTGAGTAGCCTACCTTGAAGAGGCGCTATATAAATTTCTGAAATAATAATAATACTCATCATCGTCATCAACAACATCATCATCATTATCGTCATCATCAAGAGAAGTGGAAAGTGAATGCCTAAAATCATATATAAAGTTTTTCAGAAGAGCTGAGCTCTTAAGCCTGTTCAAATAGGTTCGATACAACATACACAAGTACACGTGTATCATTCTCAACTGAGTCAATTGACGATATTCCTTTCGTATGTAAATTTCTCAGCTGTAACCTGTGTCCATTTCATAAAAGACTAAGCCATGTTTTACTGCTTACATTACACAGAGGTCAAACTCCTCCGGAAGCAGAGTTACATTACCTGGAGAATGCGAAGAAACTGGCGATGTATGGAATGGATTTCCATCAAGCCAAGGTCGGTTTTATTCCAACCACCGTACACCAGCACTCATTTCATAAACAATGCTTATTAGCTCCATCATCATTGTCGACTTGGCATCAAGCGATCGAGCCTGGAATGCTAAACTTTCCTTCTTGTAGGCCTACATCATCGCTAACTCAAGAAAAGAAAGAAAATCTTTCAAAATTCTTCAGTATTTTCAACTCAAAATAATTTTACAACAGCAGTATTGTATTGTATTGTTTTGTATCGTATTAAAGCAATTTATAAAGCGCCTCTATTAGGGTGAATCGTTCAGAGACGCTCTTAATGCGCAAGGCCACGAGAGAAGGTTTTGAAAAAAGCAAAGAAGGAAGACCTATGGATTACCAGCTGGAATTTGAGATGGAGTAAATGGGGACAAGGTATTTCAAAGAGAGGGATCAATTGCGATAAAGGACCGGGACTGAGCCATAGCTATTCTAGTTTGAGGATCTAGAAAATCAAATCTATTTGAACTTTGAAGAGCGAAATGGACGATGCATGGAAGTTGAAAGAGGTCGGTGAATTTCATTGGCTAGATATTTTGGGCAAGACCCCATTGTGCTCTGGAGAAGAAGATGAGGATTTTTAATTTTATGCGCACGGTTGGAGGAAGCCAATGATGTTGTTCAAACATGAAGGTAGAAATATGAGAGTAGCGTCTCATGGCAGACGTGCTATAATCTGGCGATGACATTTATGGCTGACTGCAGAGACGAAAGTCTGCTTGGGCAGACCAATGAGAATGGAATCACAATAGTCAATATGGGAGCATAATATGAAAGCATGAATAAGATTGATAAAAGTAGACAAAGAAAGATAGCTATCTAGGGTAACACCCAGGTCACATATACAGTCATGGAAAAGGAGTATCGAAGATAAGTATTATAAGAGTATAGAACTAATTCAATCTTCAAAAGCTGTTGGTGATACCAAACCAAGAGAACTGGGTTTTGAAGGCAGTAAGACAGAGACGGTTTGATGTGTCATTCACGAGTGGAGAGAAATTGAGAGTGAATTCATGCGCACAACTGAGAGTATACCTGGGGCGAAGGAGACTCATATAATGCTTGGTCAAATGCCTGCCCTTCATCTGCAAAGAGATGACGGTCAGTTCCAGAAAGAGGGGAAAAGAGAGTGGATGTCTTTTATATTTAGAATAAAACCCAGCAATTTCATCACCAACGCTAAATAACCGCAAGAAACCTGACAAATCCGGAATAATAGGCTAATCCAAAGTTCTGTTCGCGCCTAGAACTGACTTAATTAGGCCTACGGATGATAGGATCTCCAAACATACTGACATGTCACGTTTGTCAGCAATAATTTCCAGTCTTTTTAACAGTTTCTTTTCCTTCTTCGCTCTTCTCAAAAGCTGCTCGTTTACAATTAAGGATCTCGCATACTGCGAGCGTTTCGGAACAGGTCACCCTAATACAGGCGCTTTACAAATGCTCATGGGCAGAAGGCTTACAATACAATAGAATTCTATAGGCTACCGAAAGTTTCGAGCTGTAAAACGTTTACTTGCTAGCATGTGAAGCTATTAGCTTTGAGTCGAGAGCATAGACACCGTCCTTTATATTGCTTTAGAACAATTAAGTAAATCAATTAAATCAATAAATTGTGGGGCGCGGTGGTGTAGTGGTGGTGTCCTTGCCTTTAAGCCGGAAGGTTAGAATCCACCTCAAGTCGCCGCGTAGGGACCTTGGGCAAGTCCTTCACACGCAATTGCTCAGCGCTTCGGCGTGAAACTCCGATGCAGTTTCCCCTCTGCAGTCGGGAGCGCATCTGAGTAGAGAGCTTGAAGGGGCGCTATAACAAGTGCACATACAGACAAACAAGCAAACAAACAGCAGTTTCAAAACACAATAAATTTCATAATACAAACATTTGTTCACGAATCTAGTTGCTAAACAAATAGTTGCAATTAGAAAGCATCATCCACACTAGAGAACAGTCAGTTTTGCTCAAGCACTGTCAACACTGTAATCAATGCATCCCTAAATGTCTTTAATACCGCTCACCTCAGCCCAATTTCTCCCTCACAATCATTATGATTATGATTAAGATCATCGTCCCAGCTGACCCTCAGCGTTGCACCCACCAATCATAAAAGTTGTGACTCAAAGTCATCTATGTTAGGCGGCCTGGGCCTACATCATGCATAAATTCAGATGCATGTCATTTCAAGAATTTGATGAGTCCTTAGCAAAACATTTCGCTCACCATATCGTGCCCCTATAGAACAATACCGGTATACAGTTCTATGTTCACTTTTTCTGCGAAACCGAGAAAAAGGATGTCCAAGATGTGCACGCTATTGATCCAGTCTAAGTCAACGGAAAGTAACGCAGCACTGCAGCGGCTTTGTTTCATTTGTAGGTCTACTTAGAGTTCCATCGACTGCTCACCAACTATACCCTAATTAAGCATATGAACTGTTATGATGCTGACCTATTCTATACTGCGTCAGAAAATTAAATTAAGCTATTGTAGAGCACCTACTTTCTGTGATCTTATTTATTATTGCTACAAATCCATTATATGCACAGTCACAATTTGTGTGTTCCATGATATAATTTATCATGTTCTGTTAGGACTCCGAAGGTGTTGAGATTCTGTTGGGGGTCTGTGCCAGTGGTCTTCTCGTCTACAGAGATCGACTGCGGATCAACCGATTCGCTTGGGGCAAAATCCTTAAGATATCGTATAAGCGCAACAACTTCTACATCAAAATAAGACCAGGCGAGGTAAGTCGATCGTGGTTTCATCAATTGCCGTTTGCTTCATGTAACCACCGTTAAGCTACATGTATAAGACAGACATGGAAATCGACGTAAACAGTGGCTGCAGTCGGTCGTTCTTTTACGACAGCCCCCACCCCTCCACACACACGAGCGCAATTAGGAGAATGCGCAACGGTTTACTATCAAAACCGCGCACACAAACTGCGCACACAAAACCGCGCATATCAAAACGGCGCGCGATCATTACCGCGCGCGATCTTAACAGCGCTTGTTTATCTGTTTAAATTCGATATTGTAACGTTCGATGGGTTCCGAACATTGCTTTGAAACTAGTATTCGGTCGACTATCCTAACCACGCTTGTTTGAGCATCTGTTGAAGCTCTATATCGCACAATTCCTTTGAAAATAGCTTTCGAAAGGTCATGAAAACTGTTATAGAAAGACTAAGAAAGTTAAATAAATAGAAGAGGGCATGATTTTAAGATGCACTTAAAAGGATCCACCGCACCCATGGCGAGCCGTCGCCGAGCCCGTGGGCAGATTATTCGAGTTTCTGATTTGAAGAGCTTATAAATTGCAGTTCGTATCTTTAGAAGACGCCGCTAAAGCCATGAGCCCATGGATGACTCAATGTAGAAGGTATGACACAAGAAAAGTATACCGTAAGCTGGAAACCCACCACTCAACATTGGGAATATTGACACTATAGGACTATGGCTAATACCATGTGTGTCCTATAGGCACTGTATATAAATGCATTTTGCCAAGTGCTTGTCATTCTAACAGAATGTTTCATTGCGCGGTAATATGATCGTGCGCGGTAATGATCGTGCGCGGTTTTGTTTGCGCGGTTTTGACCGGATACCATGCGCAACGACCTAAGTGCGCTGATAAAGACGCGCTGATTGAAGCGTCTAAAAATAGACCTCTATTACACGGTGAGTAGCGAGATGGGAAGCAGCTAAATACTTAGTAATTAGCTTGATTAACTTATAACAATAGCAACAATTTATATGGCTCCGTAATGCGGTCACGCTGCTATTAAGGCGAAGCTTTAATTTGAAGAAGTTCACTGAGGAGGCCATTCTGATGTCCGGTGGAAGACCAGCTGTTCCAACATCACGACCAACGGCGTATACGCCGTATATGTTAATCTATCGCAGGTATGCTAAAGTAGACCTGGTAGTGACTTTGGTCAGCTAATCTGACCCCACTTGACCCTAAAGTGACTTGAGGTCGACTTGAAGTCGACTTCTTGGCGTCAAAACGACTTGACCCGACTTGGCAGACAAACAACCGACTTCCGACTTGAAGTCGACTTCTGACATGGTACTAGCCATTAGCCTAGGTCTACGTACGGCTACTAATGCAAGAAGTCAAGCCAATTTTCCTGCAAGCATTAATTTCGTTTAGGCCTACAAATGAGTAATGAGGCCTCAACACTTAATTAAAGCATGAATTTGTTAAAGTGTTAATAAGCCCATTTCAAGCTGTTTATGTTTCAGTTTAAATAGTTTTGTGATGCTTTGAGCCATTTAGTAACTTAGACAATGTGTCGGCAAATTATTAGGTCTATGAATTTTAGCTTGTCCATTGTCTGTGATTATTCAGATTAGGCCTACACTCATTATTATTATTTTTAATATGAATATTAAATAAATTTGTAAAAAGCGCAAGGTCTAAGATAAAACAGCGGACCGCGGACTGCATGGTTGCACTGAATGGCGTGTTATAATAGGCTAAGTCTAATTTGCAATTCTGTTTTCATAATTATTTGGCCACTAACATCATTTCGCACTTAGCATATAGCATTGCAGGCGCATCATCCTACACTAGGCTACTACAGCAACTAGGCCTACTCATTGACAGTAAAGTCTTTCATTGTCCAATTGGCCCTACAATAGTTTTTCTGTCTGCAGACAACTCCAGATGCAGCACTCAAAAGTAGCGCCAAACTATCGATTTATTATAGGCCTTGTAGATCCAGCTTTCTTTTCGTCGAATTCACTGATTGCTTGATAAGCACACGTGCTAATATTTTAGTAACATTTTGTTTCACCATTTTATTTAAGCGCATGTCTAAGCGTGACGTTTAAGCATAAAATTACAAATTATATGAATAGATCGGCAGACGGCAAAATACCGGCAAAATAATCAGTAGGCCTAGCCTAGCCTAAGTCTCTGTTTAGCAAAGGCCTCATTCATTCTTGTAAACACACTAGGCAACAAAAGCTGCCTAAATGTTGTCACAATCATTGGTTTGAAGTGACAAATTTAACTATGTGTCCCAAGTCGGTTTAAGTCGACTTGAGGTAAAAACAACTTCAAGTGACTTCAATCTACAAAATTCGACTTGGGGTCAGTTGCGGTGAGCAGAAACGACCCGACCCGACTTCGGGATGACCAAGTCGACTGGGGTCGACTTATTGGGGTCGACTCCCAGGTCTATGCTAAAGGAATAATCAAATAGGACAGCAGCAGCAGAGAATGCGCGATCGGTGAAACGCGTCCTCCGTACACGTAGGCTACGAATTAGCCAGAACGGTAGTCGCGAACATATTCCTCACGTAGGCTACGAATTAGCCAGAACGGTAGTCGCGAACATATTCCTCACGTAGGCTACGAATTAGCCAGAACGGTAGTCGCGAACATATTCCTCACGTAGGCTACGAATTAGCCAGAACGGTAGTCGCGAACATATTCCTCACGTAGGCTACGAATTAGCCAGAACGGTAGTCGCGAACATATTCCTCACGTAGGCTACGAATTAGCCAGAACGGTAGTCGCGAACATATTCCTCACGTAGGCTACGAATTAGGTCGGTCTTCTTTACCCACCTAAGTCGCAGCCCGGACGTAGAGGAATGATTTTCAGAACGGTAGTCGCAAACATATTCCTCGGCTTGACCTCCCCGCCTTTAGACCTGGCGCCTGAACGAAGAGGGCAGCTCTGACTATTGCGGACAAGATTTGCTATAGCGCCAGTGGTTAAGCTGGTCTCCCTGACGTAGTTTTTATGGAGATTTGAGTTTACATTCAGGCGACGCCCTGTGAATCGATTTGAAAAGTTAAATGCCAGTAGACTGAGTTTGAACTCGATGCGGAAGGGAAAGAGTCCCCGGAAGACAGCCAATGCAGGACATCAATTTTGCTGCTTATAATACCTTTCCTAACTGTTTTTAAGCAGCCTGTTCTTATTGGCCTAGAGGCTAGACCTGCTTTAAAACTTGTCTCCAGAGTCTCAAAATCATGTGTCTGGTTCAGTGTGCAACGCCACCTGTTTAGCTTGCAATAAGCTTATTCCAATTATGGAGTAGGTGTCTGCATAGGCTACGTCTTTACATAACTCCGCACCGGTTGGCGGCGGTTGCACTCTGCCGGTGCCAGTCCCAAAACTGGATAATGGAGGAGGGCGACACTAATCATCTTTGAAATGGCAGTCTCGTTAAACAGTAGCAGGCTGTGACTTCACCAAAGCGATATAGACAGTGTGCTTAAAGCGTGTGCAAAAGAAATGCCTGCAGGATGCTCTTCCCTTCCGTGCTGTGCTGGCTAAAACAAATGGTAGGACGGCGTTCAGATTAAAAAATAATAATTGCCCATGCAGACGCCATCCATGACCGCCGAGTCACACTTTAAACCCTCCATTGATATAGACCTAGGCTACTATATGCTAATCGATCATAGGTAAAGGAATAACGAAGCACGTGTTTAGGAGACAAATGACAGAAAACATTTTTTTAAATGGTAGCCTAAATGAACATGTTTTTACGCCAAATGGCAATGGAACAGATTTTTGGTCTAGAAACCAAATTGTAAAGAAGCGGATTTCCTTGTGCATGCGCCAAACTGTTAACAAAAGAAATAATTAGGCACAGATGCGCGTTTCTAGTTTAGGCCACCCCCCCTTCCCCCCGATTAGCTTCGTTGTAATAGCAACTGCTTTGAAGCTATGGTTATTCCTTAGAAATGTTGATAACTAATTTAGGAAAAGGGGAAGATGCGACCTATGTAGAGTTACGGCCAATCGATCAAGACATGCGCGAAAAGACATGACGGACAAACCTCCAACGTAAAATAATATTGTTTATTGTCAGCCTATAGTGACAATAAACAATCCAACTATGAAAGATTGCGGATTCTGGTTAAATGAATTGTAGGCCTAAATTCTGTTTTGATGCAGTTTGAGCAATTCGAAAGTACGATTGGATTTAAACTTGCAAATCACAGGATGGCCAAGCGACTCTGGAAGACAGCCGTAGAACATCATACCTTCTTCAGGTAGGCTACACGCCTATTTCACCGATTAGACCTACTGTACTTTTTTCAGTGCCGTCGCTCAAATGTCTGTCCAGCGGTGGCTCCTCCTTTGGTCATGTTATTCAATCACCATTTATTCCGCTCTTCGCGATCTCAAAGATGTCATCCTTGAGATTCCTGTTTTATTTCCACGCGCAGTGTAAGCTCATATTCTGTATGCTATAGACTCTACTATTTGTATACACTTGACTTGGATGAACTTTTTGTAGGTTTCCCAGTCATAAATATTCGGTCTTACGTCATTGGTTGACTGAAATGAATCCTATATTATGAAAATGACGGGCTGGCAGTCCTATAGCATTTGATAATGAGTAATATTATTGATTTGTGTGCTTTTCTTTATAATAAAGTGGTTTGAGCCAGCCTAAAAGACGATTGAGCAGCGGATTTGACAGGTATCGGGCCTAAGGATTTGAAAGATTCTGAAGTACCGGGTAGCAGATAGCTATATAGTAGGTCTATTGTACGCAAGAATCTAAAGTATAGGACAACAAAGCTAGGCTAGTTGAAACGCATGTAAGAGAGTCGAACTACAGTAATAGGCTATGTCTATAGGCCTAGTTGTCATCCATCCATGCAGCATGCTTTTCCCTTTAAGTTTCTTTTATCGTCCTCCCTTCAGTCTTCCTTCTTCCAATATAAAATGCCTATAGTCCTTAAGAAGTTAGGGTCAGCCATCATTAGTCCATTCCGTTTCTTTTTTGCCATATAATAATTATATGTATAATATCATAGTTTGTCTGGATGTGCACTTGTTATAGCGCCCCTTCAAACTCTCTACTCAAAGGCGCTCCCGACTGCAGCGCGAACACTGCATCGGCGTTTCACGCCGAAGCGCTGAGCAATTGTGAGTGAAGGACTTGCCCAAGGCCCCTACGCGGCGACTTGAGGTGGATTCGAACCTGCAACCTTTCGGCTGCAAGGCAACGAACATACCCACTTCACCACCGCGCCCCACAAATATCAGCTACATTTTCTTTCCTCTGCAGGAATGTTGCTCTTTGTTGCATTCATATCATAAACGTAATTTGGCCAACTAAATTTCATTGCATCTCTGTAAACGACTTTTGTTTTCATCATTTCATAATAACTATAACCTTCACTCGTTTCGTGTCCCGCTCAGCGAATGACATTCATTCGATTCGATTCTCTCTGTTTATCTGAACGAATGTGGACAGCGTCAAAACTTAAATGCTTGCAATAATTATAAGCTTATGCTAACAAAAATGTTAACATAAAAGAATAAGATTAAGTTATGGTAACTGAATTTCATTCATGAATTGTGGTACAGAAGCGAATCTCAGATCAGCCCGTTGTTTTCCAGTACTCGAGTGAAAATATTTGAATGGCAAATATTGTGCTCTGAAGTCGAAAACGAGCTTTTCATGTAGATTGCCGTCCATCGCTAATTATGTCCATCGCTTCTCATCCGATAACACAGTTGTCCGTATTAAATGTCAGGGACGTTTTGGTCATATATTTTGCTGAAGGCTATGAGGATGGGATTTGCTGTGTCACCATGTATGCAGGGACGAAACTTTTGTCTGTCAGACCAATCAATCAATCAATCAATCAATCAATCAATCAATCATTTTGTTTTGTAGCCAAACATTTTTTACAGTTAAGCTTATAGATTGCAAGTCACGTTGCCGAGAAGAAGAAATCCACGGTGCTATCGATGTCTACCTAGTCACAGTGATTTTCAACCGGGGTTCCGCGGAACCCCAGGGTTCCGCGGGCGTCGGCCAGGGGTTCCGCGGCAGTTTGGTATAAAATTTTATAACATCAACCGAAATCATAAAAGCATAACAGTCAGTCGAATTATTTCAATGCTCTAGGTCATTTTTGCTTAGATAGGCTATCTTTGTTACTGTTTCTATATGTTGCTCTACACTGTCTACAGCATAGGTAATAGGCTAATGATGATCCCACGAGTGAATTTGCACATTAGTCTTGCTATTTAAAAGAAACGTTGGCTATATCACATTGGAATCGATACCTGCGTCTACAACAGTACTGTCGTTCAGATGCAAAGTTTATAATTGCTTTTTGAACTATTAAAATGGAAACTCTATTCTTAACCATTTCTTCCACATTAGAATCTGCTGAGCACTGTAGACCAACGAATGCTTTGGTTAATTCATCTTCTTGGATCAGTTAACATTGAAGAAATAGTGGCAAATTTTTCATTCAGAGTTGACGAATTTACAAAGTTTTGCAAATGTAAAGCCTAAGCCTGTATGACGAATTTTTAACCTCAAACAAGAATCAGACGGTCGATTATTGTGACAGAGGCACTAATTCAGGTGAGGGATGTAGGCCTAACCTGCATTCGACTTGGCATGCACTTGCCTTCAAACTGAGGCGGATACAGAAATTTTCGAAGGGAAAGGGGAGCAGAATTTTTGGGTGAAATTATTGCCAGAAAAAATCTGATTATCTTTTTTGTCGTTTGGTCGAAATGTCTGGAAAATATGCCAATTTTCCCTGCCAAAATAACTGATGACCATTTTTTCTTCTTCTTTTCATTAGTCATCGGGTTGACGTAATCTCTGGAAATATACTATGACCTCTCTAGTCGTCGTATCCTACTTTCCTCTCCCGCTGCATTGATTTAATGCTTGTTGAAACCAAACGGGGGCCACGTCCTACGCACTTTTGAAATGGGGCGCCATGGCCGGATTGGCACCCCGGATCCGCCCCTGCCTTCAAATGAAGCTGAAATTTCCATGTATGCTGAGAACCCTCTGTCCCGCAATAAATAACCCAGGCATAAATTTCGCAATAACCGTGAAGAAGGATGTTTTATAACATACATGTAACATAAATTGGTCATTGCACTGATCTAGAATGCATCGTATTTCCATTTTCAATATTTTATCCATTTGATAGTTGGCGAAATGCAGCTGTTCCAGGGGCTGACAGTGCGTTGTGCACTAGAATATTCGTAGACTCCATAGAATTATAAGGCATGCATTTGTAATGAATTACTATTATATACTGCACCACGCAGAAGTGCAAATAAAGCACTTTAAAAGTCTTGAACTACTTAAAACCCAATGTTAAAAATTGTTACAAGTGACAACTGCATGCATTTCTTCGTGTACTGGACAGGTGAAATGCGGAGGGTTCCGCGAGCAAATGAGTGCTTGATAAGGGTTCCTTCACTAGAAAAAGGTTGAAAACCACTGACCTAGTCTTATGCCTGATATAATTATATAGACCTAGGCCTATAGGGTGACACGAAAGTTCGTTCACCGTTTTCAAAATGCGTTGTCTCAGTTACGGCTTCATATTTCTTTATAATATTTGTGGCAGCTAGTGCATACATAAGTCAAATGAAAGATATTGGTACAAATTTGATTTTGATCCAATCTGTTTTGCCATTATTTATTAAAACATGTAAAGACCAGCTTTTGCGGAAAAACTGCGTTCATCAAATTAACACGCAGGATTTTTTTCTTGTAGGCCTACGCACAGAAACACAGAAATTTTCCTGATGACTTTTTTTTAGTCATCAGCCAAAATTTTCACAAAAACATACCTTTTCCATCCGTCGAAAAAACTGATGACCTTTTTTTAGTCATAAGCCAAAATTCTCCCAAAACATACCTTTTCCATCCGCCGAAAAAACTGATGACCTTTTCTTTCTTTTTTTAGTCATCGCGCTCTACGCACTTGCGTACGTGCGTACGTCTGCGGGCGCCGCTGAACACAGTAAAGAAAACGTGTAGGCCTAGCCTTGTACACAAGCGTGACAAGACACTGTTGTTACCTAGGACCATGGTGTAAGAAGGGATGGTGTGCGCACTTGGCTGAAATTTGTGGCTAAAGTCGCTAGATGGCGATGGCGTTCGTAATTGACGGACCTCGCCCATAAACCTAATGGAATTTCATGATATTGTATGGCATACATACTTATACCCCTTCACTGCACGTCCGTTCCCTAATGCCAGTCTCATGTCTGGGCGAAGGAGGAGGGCGACACAAATTATCTTTGCTATGTTCTGTTCCATTTGCTCTTTGTCTCCTTTTCTCCTGTGTTCCGTGTTCTCTGTTCCATGTGATGCTATGTGTTCCCTGTGTTCCAATGTTCTCTAAGTCCTCTGACCCTGATGTTCCTATCGATGTTCCGTGTTCCCTTGTTTTCTGTGATGCGCCTTCTGTTCCCTGTTAATTGATGTTCCGTGTTCCCTGTGTTCCTTGTTCCCTGATGTTCCCTGTGATATACCAGGTTCCTTATGTTCCATGGGCCTTAATTGCTTATATTGTGAGTGTTAGCTACCTATTACCCCTCTGGGCTTCCTTACTTGGACTCTCCTTGACTATGTGGGAGTTGAGGGAAGGGCAGGGCCTATTTAAAGGGCTACTACTGTGGGGGCTTGCTTCTTGTCGTGGGTCTACTCTGTGGTGTGTGTTCGACTCCTGTTGAGCGTGGCGTGTGGTTCGTGTTCTACGACGTTGGTCTTCTTCGATTGCCGTCCCACCCCGTTGGTGAACTGGCCTACATCCGTCTTCCTTTGGGCTCCGTTAGCCTGGTGTGTCTTCACGTCAGCTCTGTCGAATCAGCTGTATCGGTCGTACTTCATGTCAGCTTTGGGTAACGTTAACCTTACTTCTTGTCAGACTGCTCTGTTATTGAATAAATCGATGTTATTTTACATTACGGACCTGAGTATTACTCATCATCTCCTAGACTAGAGCAAGTGAACCCAACAGATGGGGTCTCGCGGGATTTTTTTCACGATAATTTGAAATTTGCGTCAAAAAAGGGGCGTTGTTTCCGTGAAATTTAGCAAATAGTACGGTGGTAATTCCGTTGGAAAAGTGTTATATGGTGGTTGGCTGTGAAGACAGGTCAATGGTTGTTGTTTTTGGAGAATTAGGTCGGGAAAATTAGTGCGGGAAATTTCGACGTTTTGCGATATTGAGTTTTGCGAGTTTTGTAAATTTGGTCGAGACAGTTTTGAAGTGAGCTGTCGGGGGTGAATTTTTGCGCTGTGCGTTGGTCTGCACGTCGAATAGTCGACAGGGCGTAGAGGTAAAATGGCGTCGTTAGAGGAGGAGTTAATTCCTGAATTTGGGGATGTCAGAGACATACCAAGTGACACACTTCGACTGGTGAGTGAGACATATGGTGAGGAAATGGAGGACGTGTCTAGGTCACAGGTGAGGAGAATGGCTATGAAACCATTGTCACCGAAATTGGGTAGTGCAGCTTGGAAACTTAAGGCACAGGCGAAGAAAGAGGAGGCCGAGTTAGAGCGCTTGCACTTAAAAGAGGACAGAGAGTGGCAGAGAGAGAAGGAGCGAATGAGATTCGAGGAGAAGAAAATGCAAATTGAAGCCGAGAGAGAGGAGAAGAAAATGCAAATTGAAGCAGAGAGAGAGGAGAAGAAAATGCAGATTGAAGCAGAGGAGAATAAATTGAAGATTGCAGCAGAGGAGAATAAATTGAGGATTGAAGCAGAGAGAGAGGAGAATAAATTGAGGATTGAAGCAGAGGAGACGAAAAGGAGATTTGACATGGAGGAGAAACGAATGAATATGGAATTGGAGAGGCAGAGATTAGAAATGGACGGACGGAGAATAGACGGAGGTGGTGCTGTCGAACGACCAGCGCATGGAAATGAGGATTTGCGTTTTGGGGCAGCTCTGAAATTTGTGCCAAAATTTGATTCGGCCGATATCGAACATTATTTTGCGGCGTTTGAGCAAGCAATGACGTTGCATCAAATTCCGATGGGAAAATGGTCGTCCCTCCTACAGCCACAGTTGTCGGGGAAGGCGGCGAAAGTTTTTGCGGCTTTATCGTTGGAGGAGTGCGTCCAATATGATATTGTGAAGAGTGCGCTATTGACGGCGTACGAACGTATTCCGGAATTTTATCGAAAGAAATTTCGGGGGTTGCGAAAAGAACCGAGGGAAACGTATGCGAATTATGCATTTCGACTGCAGAGTCCTTTTCAGAGATGGATTGAGGGTACAAACTCGTGGGAGGAGTTAGCAAAATTTAAAGAGGTAATTCTCATGGAGCAGTTTGTACAAGCGTTACCTATTGAAGTACACAGGTGGCTGATAGATAAGAGTCCTGATACTGTTGCAAGTGCTGCACGTTTAGCGGATGAATATGCAGTGTTATACAAGCAGGGGCCGAACCATTATTCTGGGGGGTTCCGCAGGGATTTTTTCGACCGTACACGAGGATTCTCATCTGATGAAAGTGAGAAGAAAGATGTATGGGAGCGTCAAGGCGTGGGGTACAAGGATGGTACGCGTCGTGATACAAATTGGGGTCGACGTTCGCCTCAAAGAGGAACGTATGGGTTTAATAAGCCTGTGCGGGAAAATGATGACGTCACTGGTTTTGGGGAACCGGTCACGTGCGCATTTTGTAGAGCGCCAGGTCATACGAAGGCCAGTTGTTGGAAATTAAAACGAAAGGAGGGGACTCAAATAGAAAATTGGAGGGGTGCGAAACCTGTGGGTTTGGTTCAGACTGTTTCGGCGCCTGTTAAACCACAGAGTTTTCCGAAGCCAATTGAATCTGTTGATAAACTGTATGCACCATTTTGTGTGATTGGATGTGTAATTGATGATGAGGGTGCACGAAAGGAGGCGGTATTCTTGAGAGACAGTGGAGCGCTGCAGTCTTTGGTGTCTAATGAATGGTTGAATGAGCATGAGTTTGTACACATGAATGAAACGAGGTTACTCAGAGGTATATCTGGTTCTATTGTGGAATGTCCTCTGGTGAAAGTGAATGTTGATTGTGCATTTGTTCAAGGTGAGGTGTTATGCTGTCTAATGAATTCACTTCCAATGGCTGGGGTGCATTGCATTGTGGGTAATGATACAGCGCTGGCAGGACAGGTGTTGGAGGTAGCGGTGACGACTCGTGCACAGGCTAGAGCACATGCACTGAGACAGAGTGAGAGGGAGACGGCGGTGTGCAGTGAAGCGGCGCCCGAGCAGTCGGAGATAGTGGGTCAAAGTACGGAGTCGGCCGACCAAGAGCGAACGCCAGGTGAAATAATTGACAGACGAGTTGAACGAATGAATTTCGATGAAGGCGACTTATCGAGTTTATTTGCAGCGACAGAATCTGTTGTGACAGAAAGATCGGAGCTATATGTTAGCCGACAGGAATTAATATTGCGCCAGCGCCGGTGTCCTGAATTGAGACCATTGTATGCACAAGTCGACGAGACGGTGTCTGTCGGTGGGCGTGTACAACCGTATGCGTTGGTGGACGAGGTCTTGGTGCGTCGATGGGAGGAGAAGTGTACACCATTAGGAATGGGTGTGGTACAAATAGTTGTGCCTCGTGACTTAAGACAGAAGTTGTTGCATGTGGCCCATGATATACCAGCGGCTGGGCATTTGGGTACTAGAAAGACACTGGATCGGTTGACGAAGCATTTCTGGTGGCCTCATGTGAATCGAGCCGTTCGTGAGTATTGTCGTTCATGTGATGTGTGCCAACGCTTAGGCAAAGGAAACAGAAATTATAGGGCGCCCATGGTCAGTATGCCTGTAATGGAGGAAGTGTTTCAACGCTTGGCAATGGATATCGTAGGCCCATTGAGTGTATGTGAGGGAACGGGGAATAGGTTTATTCTCACGGTCATTGATTTGGCTTCCCATTTTCCATTTGCGTTTCCGTTGAAGAATCATACGGCGCAGGATGTGGCTAAATGTTTGTGTGAAGTTTTTTCGCTTTTCGGATTTCCGAAAGAATTGTTATCTGATTGTGGCTCAGAATTCATGTCTGATTTGATGCAAGTGTTTGTGCATGATTATGGTATTGTGTCTTCAAAGATGAATGAGATTGTGTTGATACATGATTATGGTGTTGCATCGTCAGTGATGTGTGATCGTGTGCTGTTACATGATGATGGTGTTGCATTGTCAAGGATGATTGATCGTGTGTGGATGCATGATTATGGTGTTGGATCTTCATGGAGGTTTATTCTTGTGATGTTAGGTGATCATGGTGGTGCAGGGATGTTTGATCAGCTGATGCTGTTTGATACTGTTGTTGTGTCATGGATGATGGATAACAAGAGGTTACGCCATGTTGAGGTGCCTTCAGGGAGGAGGGTTGCATACATGTTGGTGTGTACTTGTGTTGTGGCAGCATACAACATTGTGATGAATGATCGAGTTGTTGCATCTCATGAGTGCATTGTTCCCTTCAGTAGGTTACTTCAAGTTGATGTTGTGTTGTCATGGTTGATGGATTCTGTGGTGATGCAGATACGAGACACACTGATGAAGATGGTGTTTTGGCCCATCAGCTGTTACTGTTTTGAGATTCGAGTTGAATGGATGGTTGTGTGGTGTCTTATGGTGGTGCTATGTGTGACAGTTGCATGTTGCGTTGTGTTGTTGACACAGTATGGCTGTGCTTCGGATACTTGTAATGTTCTGGATTTCATAAAAGCTCAGACTTGTGTGCAAGTTTCTTTGCAGTGGTTCGCTGATCTGAAGTCGTGGAAGCATGGAAGCCGTCAGGTCGTGTTCCTGAGACTACTTCTGCTGACGTGTGTCGTGACGTTGATGATCGGTGACACGTTGGGCAATGATCAGGATCTGGCTGGTCGTTGGGGCTGTTGGATAGGACGTTCGTCGCTGATGACACTCGGGTGTGTTAAAAGTCATACCTGGATGTTGCGACGTGTGATCTGGGAGCAGTGGCATCTGGCTACTTCAGTTCTTCAGCGGGACTGCGAATCGTCTCATGGAAGCAGTCGTGACGTGGGTGGAATCCTGTCGAGGCAACGGCAATGTGTCTTGGCGGAGGTTCTGAATGCGGCGTCATCAGGGCGTAACAGAGACGCTCTCTGTGCGTTCGTCGTCTTCCAGGAACTGCGTGTCAGGATGTCAGTCGTCGGTGCTGTAGGGATACAGTGCAGTCGTCAGTCATGTGAAATTGTCAGTATGGAACATTCTGTCATGAAAAGTCAAACACTGTCCAGAAACAGTTTCAATGGAACATTCTGTCAGGAAAAGTCAAACACTGTCCAGAAACAGTTTCAATGGAACATTCTGTCAGGAAAAGTCAAACACTGTCCAGAAACAGTTTCAATGGAACATTCTGTCATGAAAAGTCAAACACTGTCCAGAAACAGTTTCAATGGAACATTCTGTCAGGAAAAGTCAAACACTGTCCAGAAACAGTTTCAATGGAACGTTCTGTCATAAAAGGAAAGCACGGAATTCTTCGGCAAGGAACTCTTCAGTGTGTCTGTAGTGTAGGGTGGCTTGTGCCGATGACCATTATACATTTTGGTTCATTTTTTGATACACCAGTTGGTGTCCAAATTTTTTCTTGTGTTTCAGGTATAGTTTTTTGGACATTTGAACTATTGGTGTGTATGTATATATATCGTGATTACGTATGAACTGATGATTTGGGTTATATGACGTTTGTGTATTCAGATCATGATTATATCGGACTCTTACGTTATTTATGAGTGCGATGCATTATTTAGTTAAGTCTTGCTGAATTGCTTAGTACGTGTAATGGCTTGTACTGAGTGATTTTGCATTTAGGCGTAGCATTGTTCGTATAGTTCGTCGTCCCCGTTGGACTCCTCATGTTCTGGTGGGGGGGTATGTGAGTGTTAGCTACCTATTACCCCTCTGGGCTTCCTTACTTGGACTCTCCTTGACTATGTGGGAGTTGAGGGAAGGGCAGGGCCTATTTAAAGGGCTACTACTGTGGGGGCTTGCTTCTTGTCGTGGGTCTACTCTGTGGTGTGTGTTCGACTCCTGTTGAGCGTGGCGTGTGGTTCGTGTTCTACGACGTTGGTCTTCTTCGATTGCCGTCCCACCCCGTTGGTGAACTGGCCTACATCCGTCTTCCTTTGGGCTCCGTTAGCCTGGTGTGTCTTCACGTCAGCTCTGTCGAATCAGCTGTATCGGTCGTACTTCATGTCAGCTTTGGGTAACGTTAACCTTACTTCTTGTCAGACTGCTCTGTTATTGAATAAATCGATGTTATTTTACATTACGGACCTGAGTATTACTCATCATCTCCTAGACTAGAGCAAGTGAACCCAACAATATCTCTTATGTTCCACGGCCCTTGTTGTTTGTTCCGCGTCTTTTGTTTTCTGATGTCTCTGGTGTTCCATGTGATGTTTCATGTTCCTTATGTTCTTTGATGTTCCCTGTTCTTTGTGTTCCACATTCCTTGTTCTTCACTGATTCTGATTTTTCCCTGAAGTTCCATGTTCCTTGTGTCACCTGATGGTCCACGTTCCTTGTGTTCCAATTCCTTGTTGCACTTTCCATATTCCAAGTTCCTTAATGTTTCCGATGTTTCCCCTGATGTTCCATGTTCCTTACGTTCTGCAGTCCTTGTGGCATGTTCCGTAATGCATGCATGTTCCGTCTTCCTCGTCCTATACATTCTCTGAACAATGTTCTCTGTGATGCTTCATGTTCTTTACGTTCCACGCTCTTTGTTGTATATTCGCTTAGGCCTATGTTCCCTGTTGTTCCGTATGACGTTCCATGTTCCATGCAATGTTACCTGATCCTCATCGCCCCTTATATGTTCCAATTGATACTCCCTGCTATGTTCCTGCCCTCTGCTTGTCCGTATGTTCCATGTTTCGAACGTTTCTTATACTTCTTGCTCTATATTGTATATGCTGCCAACCATCAACTGGGGACAGCAGCGCCACCTGCTGAAATGCCAAAAACAATGTATGGCCAGTATAAGAAGTGCGCACACCATCCCTTCTTACACCATGCTAGGACATACAGACGCAAGGGCGGATACAGGAATTTTCGAAGGGGGGCCAAAATTTGTGGTCTTGTGAATACCATTTCATCCGCCGAAAAAACTGATGACCTTTTTTTTGTCATCGACCAATTTTTCGGAAAAAATACCATTTCATCCGCCGAAAAAACTGATGACCTTTTTTTTCTAGTCATCGACTAATTTTTCGGGAAACATCCGCCGCTGAATCGACGGGGGGGGCCAAGTCCCGTGTGATTTTGTAATGGGGGGCCTGATGTCCTGTTTTTCTCTCCTGCTGCATTTATTTAATGGCTTGTTGAAACCAAATGGGGGGGGGCCACGTCCCATGCAATTTTTAAATGGGGGGGCCATGGCCGGATTGGCCCCCCCTGGATCCGCCCCTGTACAGACGTAGGCTATAATTAGCGTACAGTAGGCTATCTCCTTTCTGCATAATGACAGCACCGACTCTATCCGGCATCGACTGGATTAGCTTCTGAAGTGTCGCAATTGCTATTGATCTTCCCGCTCGTTGGAGGCGATGTTTGAGCTGATCAACGCTCTTTGGCTAAAGATCTTTATAAACGCTGAGAGATAAAATACTCCACAAGTTCTCTATAGGAGAGAGAGTTCCGGAGAGGTTGTCGTCTAGCCCTTAGTCGTCACGGCATATGTATGACAGCGTGCACCATCCTGCTGAAATATTCCTAGATCATAGATCATTGTTAACAAATAACTTTCGTCTATGAAGGATAGAATTCAGTGCTGACATTAAGCAGAAAGGAGATACTGTACGCTAACAGCCTACGTCCGTATGTCCTAGATACCTGGTATACACAGTGCATGTTTTGTGACACTTGTGCACGAGGCTTACACATTTTCTTTACAGGTAGGAGTACGTACTGTATTAATTTGATGAACGCAGTTTTTTCTGCAAAAACTGGTCGTCTTTGCATTTAAAAAAAATAAATGATGACAACAACGGACCAGATCATAATCACATTTGTACCAGTATCTTTCATTTGACTTTTGCATGCACTGACAAAATATTATAAAGAAATGTGGAACCGTTACTGAGACAACGCATTTTGAAAACGGGGAACTAACTTAATTTCGTGTCACCCTATATATATATATATATATATATATATATATATATATATATATATATATATATATATATTGCCACGTGTGCGTGCTGTCGTAGATTGCGTGAACCGGAGCCTTTTCAGCACGGTCTACTGTTCAAGATCGGATCGAGTTTCCAGTACTCTGGACGGACAGAGTACCAGACACGACAGGCGGCAGCGCTGATCGATCGTCCGGCTCCGAGCTTCGACCGAACAGCCAACAAACGATTCAGTGGATCAAGGAGCAGCGATGCTGGTCTGCCGCCGCCGCCGTCGTCGTTCAATTTCCCCTCTGCCGGTGTCACGGGAAATTCTACCCTTTATTAAAGCTATCCGGGAGGATGGATTAGTCTACCTCCCCCGGATAGAATATACCGGTTTAGACTATCCGGTTGATAAACCATTCTATCCCAATTATTTCGTGACACCGGCCGTTCACTTCATTCTCATTACTAGTAGCATTACCCTTTCTGTTCTCTCTTTGCTACAAGTTACAACAACTCAAGAGTGGATACAGAAATTTTCGATGTGGGGGGACCAAAATTTAGGGTTTTGGTCCAGAAAATAGGGAAAAAATTTCGTTTGGGTCGCCGAAAAATCTGACGACCTATTTTTAGCCATCAGCCTCAAATTTCCCAAAAATATACCTTTTTCCATCCGCCCAAAAAACTAATGACCTTCCTCGCGGGTGTGGGGATCGAACGGACATACGGAGCTACTCACGGGGGGGGGGGGGGCCCACGTCAACTTTTCGGGCCAGAACTTTTCGGGCCAGAATAGCTGGTAAAAAATAAATAAATTTATAAAGGGGGGGGGGCATGGCCATTATGGCCCCCCGGATCCGCCCTGCAACAACTATTACCACCATCGCCACTGGCACCACTATTACTACTATGACTGCTAGTCTTCTTCGCTCTTCTCTTTGTTCTGTTACTTTTCCATCTTCCAGTCATCTCCTCAACTTCTTTCTTCTCTGCTTTTCTTCTACTGTACTTTTACAACTAGTTTTTTTCTATTCATTCATTCATTCATTCTCTTAGATTTCTTCTTTATGGACAAGGAAAAGTAGCTCATAATAGGTAGATTCTCAACAATACTTAGTCATTTCCACTGGACAAAATTGCTCGGTTGTTTTATAGACAGAGCGATTGATTGATTGGATTGATTTATTGGATTGATTGTATTGATTGTATTGATTTGAATGATTGATTGGATTGATTGAATTGATTGATTGTTTGGATTTATTGATTGGTTGATTGATTGGATTGATTGAATTGATTGATTGTTTGGATTTATTGATAGGATTGATTGATTTGATTGGAATGGATTGATTGATTTGATTGGAATGGATTGATTGGATTGTTAGGATTGATTGAAATGGATTGATTGACTGGATCGACTGGATTGATTGATCTGATTGATTTGATTGGAATGGATTGATTGGATTGATTTGATTGATTGATTTGATTGGAATGGATTGATTGGATTGATTGATTGATTGATTGATTTGACAGCTGGGGCCACCCATTTGGATGCGGATAAATGTGAGGCTGCGACGTTGGATATGCGAGGAGGGAGGCAGAAGGGTTCCTCCTCCTCCTCTGTGCCCTTCGCCAGTTCAGAGGACGATCGCAACCTCGCCGTCTGTGGCACGGATGCACGACCACCAGAGGCTGTAAGTCGATCATCATCTCACTTTAACTAACACAGATCTATAGATAACGCCTGTTTCCACATCATTGAACTCCCTCAGTATCAACAGGTGGCAGACTCAGTTCTCAGTAATATGACCTTAGATCCATGTGGTAGGCTGCGTTGCTGCCATCTAATCTCAGGCAAAAGCTATATATATATACAGGGTGGCCCAGCATAAATGTCCCGACTTTGCACGCGTATAACTTCGCCAATTTTTAACATTTATTTATACTTAATGCATCAAATTAAAGGCATTTCACTCTAGTATTAGCTCTAAAAAGTCGAACTGATACTAGTTTAGGTTTTAATGATATGCCCGGAACAGCGGTAGCTACCATATTTTGCTGTCATTTGTGACGCAATCTGGCGCCGTTGACAGACGATGATCGCGTTTCGATCTTAATTTTACGAACTGATAAGGGATTTAATTCGTTTGAAATGATTAACGAATATTCTAACAGAGGATGGAATAAACAATACCTTGAATTATCTGCTACGGAAACTTGATAAAATAGGACTTTCTATTCGCAAACCATGGGAATCGGTGCGCACGGCGCTCACATCCGCTAACATTGCTCGTGTGTCCGAGTAAATTTACAGCCAAGACAATGACCAGGGCAGGTCCTACATGCAAATCTCCCAGGGAAATTTAGCGCAAAACAGGCAGTCTTATAAGCACTGTATAACGTATTGGAAAAGATTATATAGGCCTAAAGTTAAAGTAATTCGTCGACGAGAAGTCCAACGAGCTCTCCAACTCTTACGCAAAGAAACGGCTGGCAGCGTCAAGCGTCCGAAGCAGCGCATGGCAGTGCACGGCTGTTGGCAAAATTGAAAGGACGTGGTTTTTCGATGAGAAGATGTTTATGGTAGGGACCCTACAAACACCCAAAATATTCGTGTCTACGCACGTTTTAGCAAAAAAAGATAGAAATTCCCGGGGAAACGGCGTCATATTGCGTCAGTAATGACAAAAATTGGTAGCTAGCGCTGTTCCAAGTACATAATTAAAACCTAAACTAGTATCAGTTCGACTTTTTTAGAGCTAATACTAGAGTGAAATACCTTTAATTTTATGCATTAAGCATAAATAAATGTTAAAAATTGGCGAAGTTATACGCGTGCAAAGTCGGGACATTTATGCTGGGCCACCCTGTATATATGTACATACATATGTATATATTTATGTATATATATATATATGTAGGTCGATGCATAATTGCATATTGACGTAGATTCCGCCCAACTGTCCATCGTTCTGATTGTCTAAACTGAACACAGCCGTTGATTGGTCGGTTAGTTGATTGGTTGGTTGGTTAGTTGGTTGGTTGGTTAGTTGGTTGGTTGGTTGGTTAGTTGGTTGGTTGGTTGGTTGGTTGGTTGGTTGGTTGGTTGGTTGGACTGCCATCGTTGGCATAAATACTTGGGGACTAAATTGCTCTTCGAATTGGATTTGCAGGCCATCGTTGCTATGGAGACGACTATTCTGACGGAGATGCCGCCGATGATGAGGTCATCAGTATCCGGATATGGAGTAGGAGAAGACTCAGTCACAGGTGTAGAATCTTCGGTGCAGGATGCCAAGTGGTCAGCTCCAGCAGCTGCTGAGGAGAATGCAGCAGCAGCAGCAGCAGCAGCAGCAGCCGATGTCTCCCATTTGTCTTCGGATCATCAGAACTCGGAATCTAACTACGAGACGATCGTTGTCTCCAAATGCGTCTACGTCAAAGCCATTGATTCAAGCAAACTCATCAGTCAGGTAAAGTATTGTCTGGTCTTCTTTTCGAACAGCTACTCATCTCATGGCATGGCATTGCATTGCATGGCATTGCATGGCATTGCATGGCATTGCATGGCATTGCATGGCATTGCATGGCATTGCATGGCATTGCATGGCATTGCATGGCATTGCATGGCATTGCATGGCATTGCATTGCATGGCATTGCAAGACATTGCATTGCATGGCATTGCATTGCATGGCATTGCATGGCATTGCATGGCATTGCATTGCATGGTATTGCATGACATTGCATGGCATTGCATGACATTGCATGGCATTGCATGGCATTGCAAGACATTGCATTGCATGGCATTGCATGGCATTGCAAGACATTGCATTGCATGGCATTGCATGGCATTGCATGGCACTGCATGACATTGCATGGCATTGCATGGCATTGCATTGCATGGCATGGCATTCGGCTAATGCAGTCTGCATCAGATGCTGGCATTATATATTATGTGAAGTTCATTGCTGGCCCAATAAGGGTTTATAGGGCCGACCATTGTAATTGCTGCCTTGTTAATACTGGCCTTTTTATATAGCGCACCTTCAAGGTAATCTACTCAGAAGCGCTCCCAGTTCAACAAAGGCTAAATAAGGGAGTTTTTAAGCAAGAAAGGAACATAGTGGTGTGACCTCTAGGCACAAGGAGGAGCGCAACAGGAAGTCACTAGGGAATCTTGTAATGGTATGCATCAGTTTTCGTTTCTATTCTCGACCTACTTTTATCTGAAATTCCGTGTGTGCCAAGTTTTAAAAAGTTAATTCGGGTTAAATGCTCATCATTGTCTAATACACAGCAAACGCCCATTATAAGTGTCTTCCTGGACAGACCTGAAGTTAAGCAGAGTTGTCTGATTTTAAACCACGATGAGAATTGCGGGGGGGACGGGAAGTTCGGCCTCTTTAGTTTTTCGCAGAGCACGGCATACCACAACTATACGTGGATCATAGTCGCTTTTTTACAATTCTCAATCTGCTTTAAACTCTATATTAAATGGACGTTTAGAAATACCCTGAAGCTGAAGATTACTGCTGGTCACCTTTACAGGCAATTATTGGGTCCGCCCGTCCGTTCGTCCGCGCGCCCGTCCGTCCACCCGTCCGTCCGCTTGTCCGTACGTCCGTACGTCCGTCCGTCCGTACGTCCGTCCTCCCGTTCGCCCGCCCGTCCGTCCATCCGCCCTCGTCCGCCAGCCCGCCCGTCCGTCCGTCCGCACGTCCGTACGTCCGTCCGTACGTCCGTCAAATTTCTCTGACGAACCTTTCTGTTTTTTCGCGACATCAGCAGAAGACATGTTTCAGCGAGAACAGTAGCAACCAACTACTGCCGTCAATCAGGCGTGTATATATAGTAGTTTCAGTTGAACGACACATAGACATTTTGTGATAACAAGGATGATCAGGGTCGTCCTCCTCCTTTATCCATGCTGGGACTGGCACTGTCAGGGCACCTATCAGTGACCTGTATATATAATATTATATAATATATATATATATATTTATATAAATAAAGAGAAGATTCTGTCTGTCTGTTTGACCGGGATGCATTTCCACAGTTTTTGAGCTTTTCACTCCAAACCATCACTACTGTATAGGTCTCGGCATGAGACACCCCAACGAGGGGTTGGCGATTCTCTACCATCATGGGGCCAGGGTGGGGGGCGAAACCCCCAAATTTTTTCTCTCACTTTTTTCCGGCAATTTCTCTGAAACTTTGTACCTAGACAGAGGGCCATCAGACCCACCCGGTGGAGTGGTTGGCGAATCTCTACCACCATGGGGCCACGGTGGGGGCTTGCGAAAACCCTAATTTTTGCTATAAGTTTCCATTCCCTTGCCATAGTTTTACAGTTAGACAGATTTTTACGCGGGCCACCTCGCCTCTACTCAGCCCACACCTCGGCCCGCAGGGGCCGGGTGGAGCATGGGTGGGGGTGGGGGCGGTGGGGGAGAAAATTTTCCCGAAAACCGAAATTTCACGGGTGGCGTACCGGTCGAAGTCGGAGTGTGGTGTGGTGTGTAGGTCTCGGCATGAGACACCCCAACGAGGGGTTGGCGATTCTCTACCACCATGGAAGCCAGGGTGGGGGGGCAAAACCCCCAAACAAATTTTCACTTTTTTCAGCAATTCCTCTGAAAATGCATGGATGGGAGGGCGTGGGGGCGGTGGGGAGAAAGTTTTCCCGAAGTGTCGCGGGATTAAAGTGGCGTACCGGTCGAGGTCGGAGTGTGGTGTGGTGGGTGGGGTGGGAAATGGCTGTGGGGGAAATTTTCCGAATACACAAATTACACGGGTGGCGTACCTGTGGAGGTCGGAGTGTAGTGTGGTGTGGTGGGGTCGGAGGTGGCGGGTGGGGGTTAGGGGGGTTGGGTGGGGGTGAGGAGGGGTGTGGGGGTGTGGGGGAGTGGTGAAGGGATGGTGTGGGTGAGGGTGTGGGGTTTAGGGAGGCGGTGGGGGATGAGGTGGGGTGGGTGGGGGCGTGGGGTGGAGTAGTAGGGTTTTGCGGCCCTTGGTGCATTACACCCCAACCATGGTCCAAAAAATAAATTAGCCCATAACCATGGTTCAAAAAATAAATTGACCCATAACCATGGTTCAAAAAGCTTTAGGGAATTTCCGCTAGTTTCGATCCGTCGTGCACAAACCTAATCCCTGGTTCAAAAATAAATTGATCCTAACACGCCCTATGACTCATCATGCGGGGAGTTCGCGGTAGTTTCGGTGATGAGTCATAGGGTGGCCAGGAGTCGCTTAATCATAACAACTTTTTTCTCTTGTGTATATAAAATAACTGAAAAATGGAATATACAACTCGACTTAAAGACAAGATATCCCAATATAAAATGGATTACTCAACGAAAACTGTTAAACAATTGCGAGAAATTGCAAAACAGAGAGGTCAAAAAGGATACTCGAGACTACAAAAAGCGGATCTTGCCGCATTCATATCGCATGGAGATCTGCTAGGCGCTCGGCCCCCGCACATCAAGGTTCCAGCGCGTACTCCCGGCACTGTACGAGAATTGCGAGAAATTGCGAGGCGGAGAGGCACACGAGGATACTCAAGATTAGGAAAAGCGGAACTTACGGCATTCGTGTCTACTATTTGGAAATTTGTGGGGAAAAATAAAGTTACTTTTTTGGATTGGCTGACTAGTGAGATTAGCCAGTTACCCCCTCAAATAAAACCACCCATTCATAGGTTCAAACTTCGAGAGACTGCGACGGCCATCAAAGGGTTTACAAAAAGATACACGATCGATGGCAACAACAGGATCGATGTTGCATCTTTTCTCAAGGCTGTAAGACCGCGGGTAGTTAGGCTGCTAGCGAAAAATCGAGGGGTAAAAGTTCAACTCAATCTCATGTGTGTAATGGAGAAAGTAGACATGAAATCCGGCGAAATAGCAACGGCTGAGCCTAATTTCAAATCAAAGACTGATATTATTTTAGAAGCAACCGATGTGAGGGAAATATATACCAACGCAGCGGATAAAATTAAGGAGAGCATGGCGAGTTATCAGATGCGGGGTAGTAATTGGCGATTCAAGGCCGTTTTGAAGTTGGATATCGATACAGTGGTATACAAGCCATTGAAAGGCGGTTCATATATTCAGCTTCCCAGTTATTTGGCAAATAAAAAGGCCATTATTAACATGAAAAACAACGACGATGAATGTTTTAAATGGTGTATCACTAGAGCCTTGAACCCAACGGACGACAACCCTGAAAGAATCACGCGAGATCTAAAAGAACAATCTAAGAAACTCGATTGGAGTGGTATTGAATTCCCAGTTGCTGTCAATGCTAATATTATACAAACGTTTGAGCGTCGTAATAACATTGCCTTGCCTTGCCTTCAACCATCCTCGACACGAGGGTTGGTCGCATTTTGGACAGTTCTTCTCCATCCTCTCCTGTCTTCGGTTGCTCTCAACAATTGCTCTGTTGATAATCCCGTCCATTCACACATGTTGTCCCACCACCTCTTCCTAGGTCTTCCTCTTGATCTTGCTCCTGGAACCGTGCAAGGCACGGTTCCAGGAGCAATAACATTAGCGTTAGTGTATTCGGGTATGAGGAGGCAGTATACCCATTATATATATCAACGCATGAAAGCGATGCCCGCGTAGATCTATTACTCATTTCCGAGGAAGAAAAGAAGCATTATTGTTGGATCAAGAACTTTAATAAGTTGTTAGCGCGTCGAACCGAAACAAACCATAGGTCGATGCACCATTGCAGAAGATGTTTAATCGGCTACAGAACGATAGAATCGCTTAATAAACACAGCGAGTACTGTTCGCAGCAGGACGCACAACGAATAGAATTGCCGGACTCTGGAACTATGCTAAATTTTAATCATGATTTCAAATCGATGAGAGTACCTTTTATTGTCTATGCGGATTATGAGTCCTTCATTAAACCGATCGATACTTGTCAGCCTGATTCAAGCACGTCTTACACCAATAAATACCAGAAACACACGCCTAGCTCGTTTTGCTATCACATAAAATGTTTCGACGACGACATTTATTCTCAAGATCCGGTGACGTTTACAGCTGAAAACGAAGACGACGATGTTGCCCAGATATTCGTAGATTCTCTTGTAGAAAATATAAAACGAATATATAATCAGTTCAGGTTCCCGAAGGATATGATATTCGGTAAAAATGAGAAAAAATGTTTCGATGAAGCTACCAACTGTCATATCTGTGGAGAAGAGTTAGGCGGAGATCGTGTCAGAGATCATTGTCATTTGAGCGGTAAATTCAGAGGTGCCGCCCATAACGACTGCAATTTGAAATATAAAGTCCCCAAGTTTTTTCCTGTAGTATTCCATAATCTAACCGGCTACGATAGCCATCTTTTCGTGAAGAAATTACGAGGCGGTGATAATGAAAAGATTAATTGCATTCCTAGCACCGAAGAAAAGTATATATCATTTAGCCGAGAGATCGTAGTCGGCAAGTTTATTAACGAAGAAGGGAAAGAGAAAGAGGTCAAGCGCGAACTCCGCTTCATCGATAGTTTTAGATTCATGCCCTCGAGTCTCGACGCGTTATCGAAGAATCTCCGCAAAGATCAGTGTAAAAATTTAGGCGATTTTTTAATGGTGACAAGTTAGATCTTTTGCTTAGAAAAGGTGTTTACCCATACGATTACGTCGACGGCGTTGAAAGATTAAATGAAACCGAATTACCCCCGAGGCAAAACTTCTATTCAAAACTAAACGATTCAGGGATCAGCGATGAAGATTACGAACACGCGAGAACGGTATGGAATAAATTTGGGTGCAAAACGTTGCGAGATTATCACAACTTATACAACCTTTCGGATGTTCTGTTATTAGCCGATGTTTTCGAAAACTTTAGGGACGTGTGCAACGAACATTATAAGCTCGACCCCGCATGGTATTTTACTTCCCCCGGACTTGCATGGGATGCGGCGCTAAAGTTGACGGGCGTAGAGTTGGAGTTATTGAGCGATTACGATATGCTACTGATGACTAAGCAGGGAATAAGAGGAGGAGTCAGCACGATTTCGAATCGATACGCGAAAGCGAACAACAAGTACATGGGAGAAGCATTTGATCCCGCCCAGCCTTCGACGTTCATACCTTACTTGGACGCAAATAATTTGTATGGATGGGCAATGTGCAAGCCGCTACCAACTCACGGATTCGAGTGGATGACTGATAACGAGCTGAGCGATTGGAAAAGCATTCCCTCGCGAGACGGGGTGGGGTGTATACTAGAAGTCGACTTAGAATATCCAGAAGAATTACACGACCTGCATAACGATTATCCACTGGCTCCTGAGAGTGTAAAACCGCCAGGCTCAGATGTAGCGAAACTAATTCCAAATTTGAACGATAAAAAGAAGTAGGCCTACGTTGTTCATTACGGTAATTTAAAATTGTACGAAAGTCTCGGTTTGAAAATCGTTAAAATTCACCGAGGGTTAATATTCGAAGAAAGCGCGTGGCTGAAAAAGTATATCGAGTTGAATACGGAATTGCGAACGAAAGCTACAAACGATTTCGAGAAGGACTTTTCAAGCTGATGAATAATAGCGTGTTTGGTAAGACAATGGAAGCTATCGAGAATCGAGTCGATGTGCGATTGGTGTGCAGTGAGAAGGAAGCTATAAAACTCGCGGCGAAAACTAATTACGACAGCCGGACTATTTTTGATGAAAACCTAATCGCTGTTCACATGAAAAAGACCAAGTTGCTCTATAACAAGCCGATATATCTAGGGATGAGCATTTTAGACTTGAGTAAAACTTTGATGTATTCTTTTCATTATAATTACATCAAGGACAAGTATGGGGATAGGGCTAAGCTATTATTCACAGATACGGATTCGCTAGCCTATGAAATAAGAACCGACGACTTTTTCACCGATATAGCACCTGATGTTAGAAGTCGGTTCAACACAAGCGAATACGCAAAAGATCACCCATCCGGAATTGAAACCGGAGTGAACAAGAAAGTGATCGGTTTGTTTAAGGACGAAGCTTCAGGTAAACAGATCGAAGAATTCGTGGGTTTGAGGTCAAAGTTATACTCTTACAAAATGGCCGGAGAAGATCACAAAAAATGTAAAGGCGTACAAAAGTACGTTGTTAAGAAAACCATAACCCATGAAGATTATAAAGACTGTTTATTCACCAAACGAGAACAGTCAAGAAGGATGAATGTTATCAGGTCGCATCTTCATGATATCTACACCGAAGAGATTAATAAGATAGCCCTCTCAGCTGACGATGATAAAAGAGTGATTCAGAAAGATAGGATCCATACCCTAGCATACGGGCACTATTTATTGAAAACGACTTAGGCTAAAGAAAAAAATTTTTCTAATATAAAATGGATGTGCTAAAAGTGTGTACCAAATGCAAAATGGAAAAAGTTTGGGCGAATTTTATAAAGATAATACAAAAAAGAACGGAAGTTATCCGAGCTGCAAACTTTGTAAAAATGCCAAAGTAAAGGAGCTAGCACATAAATATGCAATGCTAGAGAACAGAGAAACAAAAGATAAAAAAGTTTGCAGCCGATGCAAGATAGATAAGAACATATCGGAATACGTTAAAAATCGATTTCAAAAAGATGGAAAGCAAAATGAATGCAAAAATTGTAAACATAAATATTATCTCGCCCGCGTAGAAGCTCGAAAGCTCAGTAGTTTGTAAAAAATGGATTAGACAAAACAGCTTAAGGATATATAATGTCTCTATAAAAATGGAGTCTTCTAAAATATGCACCAAATGCAAAATGGAAAAAAGCTTCGACGAATTTTATAAAGATAAATTACGAAAGAGCGGGTATCGCCCCAGCTGCAAAACATGCCTGAATATCGAAGAGAAGAAACGTAGACAAAAATACTCGAGACTCGAGAATAGGGAAACAAAAGATAAAAAAGTTTGCTTTCGATGTAGGCAAGAAAAGATCATCTCAGAATATGACAAAAATAGATGTTGCAAAGACGGGTTTTCAAGTGATTGTAAAGAATGTAAAAATAAAAGAACTAATGCGTATTCTAAAGCTCGAAAGCTAAATGATCCGGAGTTTAAACTACTCCTAAATATGAGACGTAGGCTTGGTTATGCATTAAAAGGTAAGTCGAAGTCACAAACTACTAAGCAAATTATCGGCATTGACTTTGAAATATTTACAAAATGGATCGAATATCAATTGGAAGAAGAAATGACCATGGAAAATTACGGCTCGGTTTGGCATCTCGATCATGTTTTACCTATATCATCATTTAACTTACTCGATGAAGAAGAACCTTTTAAAGCCATGAATTGGATGAATTTACGCCCGCTGCTACCGGCAAAAAATATGCAAAAATCTAATAAAATAGATCGGTGGCTATATGTTATGCAGGAAGTAAAAGCATATTATTTTCTAAAACATTTAGATGAAATATAAAAATGAGTTTTGAGACATACAAAGAGATAAAGGTCGAAGGTGTCATACTACCAAATATCCCCCTATCGAACATACAGTTGATCGATGCGGCGAAAAAACTAAATATAAAAAACTTCATAGGTGTTTTTGTACGAGACGAATTGCCAAAGAAGCCTAGAACGAACGAATGCGGGATACTAAACTTAGACGATTCTGATGGTGTTGGTTCGCACTGGTGCTCGTTTTTAAAGAACGGCAAGGTTAAAATATATTTCGATAGTTATGGCCTCCCACCGCCCGTAGAGCTCGTAAAGTATTTACGCCGCCCCGTCTACTACAACAGCGAGCGCGTTCAACCCGACAGCGAAGTGTTTTGCGGCCATTTATGTTTGTACGTGCTAAAGAAGACGATGAATGATGGAATGAAATTTCAAGAAGTTATGAACGGCCTGCATTAAAAAAAATTATTATATAAAATGCCTGTCGATATATTTGGACGAATGGATGGTGGATCAACGCAGCGAGTGATATCGGGCGGTGTCACATTAACTCAAGCAAACAATACTTTTCTAAGGGTAGACGGAGCAAACCCTGTTACTGGAGATCTAGATATGAATGGCTACGTGATAAAAGGCCTGCCTACAACGAATACTCCGGAAGCGGGAATAGACGAGGCTCTAAGTCGGGGGCAGGCTATAGATTTAATAACGAAACACGATAATTCACCGACGAACGATAATCATTTGACTAATAAGAAATACGTCGATGCAACGGCTGAAAAATATGTCGACACGAAAGCAATCGGGCCCGTGATTAGCGTGTACACTTCAGCTACGCAAGCCATAAGCGCCCAAACTTACACAGAAGTTTCTTTCAATATAGAAAGAGTCGAAAGAGGTTTTTACGCTATAGGAGGGACTACGATCGAGCCCCGTAAAGCCGGTTGCTATTTCGTTTCAACGCACATAGAATTTCGCACATACGGGGCTGCTACTTCGGGTTTCGTTTACCTATATAAAAATGGAGGGGTGCATATGCAAATTGCGGGCGGAGAAGCTGCGGCAGGTTCAAATATCAACGCAACTGGTAGTAGCATAGTTTTTTTAGCCGAACGCGATTACCTCGAGATAGTCGTTTATTCATCCGTCGCTTCGGGCATAGTAGCTAAGGACTTTTCCCTCGCATTCTTACGACCATAGCGACTGAAAAAAATAATCTTAATTATATAAAATGCCTGTCGATATATTTGGACGAATGGATGGTGGATCAACGCAGCGAGTAATATCGGGCGGTGTCACGTTCACTCAAGTAAATAATATTTTTCTAAGACGAGATGGAGCGAACGCGGCGACCGGGGATATCGATTTGGGTTCTAACAAGCTGATTAATGTAGCGGATCCTACCGATCTTCAAGATGTAGCCACTAAGAATTACGTCGATGCTAATAAACTTTCAAAGATCGGAGATTTGTTACTTCCATCTTCGCCCAATCCGGATGTAGATGGAAACATGGGATGTAGCGATATTCAAGAAGGACAGCGTTTTAATTTACTCCTAGGTACTACCGGAAATAGGATTACTTTACCCAATTTCAACAAAAATCCTGTATTTATCAAAACGGCCCATGGATTACGTATTCAAGTAAATGATGAAGATGTTATCATGATCGTTAAAACTGGTCAAGATCCCATTACAAGAATACATTTGTACGAAGACATCGTTATGCATGAAGCTCGTATCACCGGTCTACCCGAACCCGTCGGAGATAGTGACGCTGCTACGAAAAAGTACGTGCATTCGGCCGCAATTGGTCCGACGTTTAGTGTTTACGCCCCCTCTGCTCAGGCTATCCCCGCTAACGTTCCGACGCAAGTAAATTTTTCGAGAGTAAGATTCGACCCGGATGATTGTCTCGACAATTCGAATCGTTTCTTTCCTAAGAAAGCCGGATGTTATATGGTTACGACGTATGTGGAATTTCGCGATAATAGTGCTAGAAATTACAGTAATGTTAACTTGTTGAAAAGTGGGGGATTGTACATGCAGATTGCCGGCGGTGGAGGTACGGCTGGATCGTATAATAATGCAACGGGTACTAGCCTAGTTCGATTAACTAATACCGATTATCTCGAGATATTTGTTACTTCGCCTAATGCGGTAAATATTATGGTTAGAGATTTTTCAGCGGCATACTTACGACCTTAAAATTCAAAAACGAGTAAAAGTTTTGAATTGATACTACTCCTCGTAGATAATTTCATCACCATCGGCCTTTCTCTCATAAACTTTAATCTCGTATCGATTTTTCCAGACTCTACCATTATAAGCCTTGAGCGTGGCCATACTGACGTCAAAAGTCTTGCTCGTCTTATACAACTATGGGAAGATGACGGCTTCGTTAGTGTCTTTGTCTAAGATTTCAATGCTTATAGGATTATTTCTAATAGTTTTTAAATACTCGTGCTTAGGTAATACTGGTCTTTTCTCCTTCGTCGGCTCGGGCAATTCTGATTCCGGTAAAATACCCTTCTCGACGAGTATTCTTAACATTTCGGGTTTGTTCATATAAGTAGACTTTATTCCGTGTTCCTTCATTAACGATTTCAGTTGCGAGCGTTTCATGTTCTTTTTATAATAGAAAAGATTTTCTTTAATATACCACGTTCAGTTTCTGACCATCCGACTGAAATTGGAGTAACTTGTCACAAATCACCAGTGCGTAAGCTTCCGTGTTAGCCGGCGGCGCCGCGTTAAAAGTACCTCTGATCTGAATATCGACAACTCCCGACTTTAGGCGCTCGGGTTGCTTGCTCACGTCAAACACCATAATCGGGAAAAGATCTTTAAAGTCCGTCGGTGTGATATTGCTCTGCGTTATTATGTCATCCATCCCGTAGTATTTTTCACTAAACGTGGCTGCGGCTAGGTATGCACGCGAGAATTGTTGATTCGGAAATGATAGGTTATAGTCGACGGCCTGGTATCGGTCCTGGTTCATCATTATGAACACGTTTTTGAGGTTGCAATGATCGAAAATCGATGGGTTATGTTCTTGATCGCCGCTTCGATTGGTTTGAAATCCTACGGTGATGTACCTAGGTCTCTCAGGCGATGACTTGACGCTAAGTCTCCAGCTAAAAGTAGTTGACCGTGCGACGTTTGTAGTATCGCATTGACGGGCTCTGTACGCAACTGGCAACGACGCTTTCGATTCGATCGTTTTGTACAATTCATTCGTCTCCATAAGGGCTGGTGAAACGTGAGGCATAAACCACGAGATTTTATCTACCTTGACTTTTCCTGCACCCGCGGCGGCGAGTCGAAAAATTGCGTCGTCGTCGGCTTTACGAACCAGAGTTAGCGTTTGTTTCATACAATAAATAACCTTGTCGTAATCATCGCAAAATCCGAAAATATGTTTTAATGGAACGATAAAGCTAAACGTGCCTTTGTCTCTCGGTTTTTGAATTAGATACGACTGTCTAATGGAGAAACCTTGATTATCCGCGACAACAGCCGTCGCAGCGCTGTCCTTGTACCACAGCTGATTTAAACCTTGGGCCAGTTGAAAATCATTCGGGTATTTGAGTAATCCGAGCATCGTCGTTGCCTGTCCTGGGTGAAATAACGTTTCAATTTCTTGGTTCGATAGGGAATACGAAATTTGGCTGAACAGATGCATGAGTCCATTGTTTGTAAGGGCTACGGCATCGGCATTAACGTAGAAGGTGTCATCGTCCTTCAGCAATCTACCCTCAAATAATAGGTAAGATTCTGCCGGGTGACTGAATAGATCTTGAAGTTCGATGTTTATTCTAATCTCCCCGGCGGTGTTTAGATTCGCTCCCGATATCGGCTCATACTCGTGCCATTCATAGCGCTCGAGGCTTTCGTCGATCGGCGATTGTTCGGTAAAATTTAGAATATTAGGCCTAGATTGCATTTTTATTATGCGATATAATATTTTTTTACGCGACCTTCATTCCTGCGCCGTTTAGCTTACGCACTAAATCTTGAATCGATACGGCATTTTTCAAGCCATTTCCCATCATTAGATTATTGATATTCGGTTCCACCCCGACGCTACTTAATCGATCTAAAATGGCCCTAGTTTCTGGTGTAATTTCTGGTTTCTTAGGAGGAGTAAACAGTTTAGCCGCTGCTTTCTCCACTAATCTTTTACCGGCGTCGGTCGCGGCTGATTTCCCAACATCGATAGCCTTTTTCCCAATTTCTTTCGCCACGTCTTTACTAGCACTGAGGGCTCTAGATGCTAACTGTTTGGTCGCGTCTGATGAAACTAGTCGTTTGAAAAATCCCGAAATAGTATCGAATATTCCGGATCCACCGATAACGTATTGTTTTCTATATCTCCTTCTCGTAATAACCAGCATTTTATAATATCGACATTATATTTTTATAAGCATCTTTACTCATCACTCCTTGCCTCAGTAACGCGTCGCATGTCGCTACTAGCTCGTTTCTCACCCCAGTATTACCCGCCATGAAGTCATGAACTAATAACTCCGCTAATACATTCGGGTCTTCGGATATGACTATTACGCCAACGCCTTTACCCACTGTACTAGGCGGCCTCTTTTCCCATATCGGTTTGATAATTTTCCATTTGGCACCCCCGGATGATTTAGGTTTGTCCTTGTTTTTTTTATGACTCATAGCATTCGTCGCGTATAGAATCTCAGCGTAATCAGACAGATCGTTGACGTCGTAAATCGAATCGTTTGGCCGTTTCATCGTCAGTAGCTCCCAAAGCCCCGGTGTCCCGCTATAAGTCTTATTTACGACCATCACATCGTCTCCTTGAATCGAAATCGGAGTGTCACCGATGAAGAATTGACCATTACCGATGAAGAATTGACCATTCTTAGAGTTTATTCCGAACGTCGTGTCTACGGTTTTTTTTATCAGAGGCGTATTGATGAAGGTACTTGGTGGCTACATCTCCTAAATACAAGGTTCTAATATCCTCAGTTGGATCGCCGCTATACGCTTCTATCGAAGGATACTGTTGCAATTGAAGTCCTTTTAATGAAGCGGGAAGTGCCTGTAGCGCGTTTGAAGTAGCTACCGAGTTTTCTTTGATGGCGGATAGTAAGGCATTTTGCTCTTTAGATATTGTAGATTGCGAATCGACGATGGGTTTGTAGAACTTGGTTAATTCTTGCTGCAGCCCCGAATCACCTAATCTCTCCGATAAAATGTTTTGTTGAATTCTCTTCTTTCTTTTCTCAAACTCCTCAACGATAGACTCTCTTTTCGCGGGGTCGGTAATTTTTAGAAACGACATTTTAAGTTTAAAAAAATATAATGTTTTAAGACGTGTTTTTTTTACATGTTTTAAAACATAAGTTAGACGTGTTTTCAGACATAACGACATAGGTCTACATGTTCGCGTTAGTCGTCTTTCTAACAGATTCGGTATTTTGGACTGTCCGACTTCTTATCTTCCTCGATCGATTTCCTCGTCCATCGCGTCTATCGCAACTTTCGACTTACTTTTAATTTCTTCTTTCATGCTATTGAATTTTTCAATCTCGCTTAAAATCATAGAATATTCCTCGTCTGAAATGTTATCGTCCTCGAGGGCTTTTGAAATATGGCCGCTGATCGCGTTGAGCTTCGCGTCGGCTAGCGTTTTGATCTTTTCATGCTTCTCCGCCTTCAGGGCGACCCTTTTACAGATTCGGCTGAGGGTCGCAATTATGGCGGCTAATACTCCGATTCCCGAAATTCCAAGCCTCATCGTAACCACTATGAGGAAGTTGTCAACTATGCCGATTACGCTTACACTTCTATGATACTTTTTACTCAACCTCGCTCTTTTGTCTCGTTCTTGTTCGATTTCCTTTTTAATTTCGCTGATCTTTTGAAGACGATACGTTTGAGCAGACCCTCCGACGATTTGTATTTCACCTTCTAGCGCGGAGGGTGTTATACTTGTTAGGTTTGGACAGAGTTTGTTGCCTTCGTATTCCATTCGTTTTTATTTACGTGATATATTTTTTTACTGCATATAATTTACATAACATAGCGACTCTCCTTCGTTTATGGTTACTAATGAATCGGAATTGTTTTCAATAGAAACTATGATATCGTCAACCGCGTCTCCCGAAACCACCCCGTCTTGTAGACTGCATTTTAGTTCTTTGATGCTCTGTCTAAGGGAACTGAGACAAACTCCCGCAGTCATTTCTACGCCGAGTCCAAGCCTTAGCGTATTTGTCGCTTTTGGTTGTATCGTTATAGCATTTTGCGCAAAAATCTCCCATCTTAGACCGCCTATTTGTCTTATTGGTTGGTGAGTAACGTAGCTCTTCACCGTCCAAAAGACTGAAATGGGTTGAGTTCTAACCTCTTCCCGTTTAGGCGGTTTAGTTCCAAATTTGTGTATTGGCATTCCGTATCTCGACATTTTATATAGGCAAGATTAAAATATCATGCCGAGAATTGGAATATCTCGAAACGGAGAATTCGGGCCGAGCAAAAGTCCTTCACCATTCACATAGCCTGACCCTGTTTTCATATACAACCCGGATGCCGCTATAGACCCACCTTTTTGCCATGGGGACATGTACAAACCAGAACCGGCTGGTATTATCTTACACGCCATATTGCCTTTCTTAACGTACATTACACCAGATCCGCTGATTTTATCTACAATCTTCGTAGTCGCGGCAGAACCTAAGCCGGCCATAGCCCCCGTAGCTAAACTAGGCAGAAGGAATTTAGCCGCTGTTGCTAGAAACGGAAGTATAGCACCTATAAATCTCCCTTGGACTTTCTTATTGTTCTCCAATTGCGTTTTACTCATTTTAATGATCACGCCAGTTCCGTTTTGATACGCCTTTTTCATTTTGTTTATTTGTGCCTGCGTGAAAGCCAAATCGTGTTCTCCGCTTAAATCACCGTGCGTTAGTTTGATACTTACACCGGTCCCCGCTTGAAGAGATCTTTTAATTTTGTCTTGTTGCGCTTCTGAAATATTAACGTTTACGACTGTGTAGCGACTCATTTTATATATAAATTACAAAAAAACGTTCAAACTTCTCTGATGTGAAAGCGAATCGCCAATTCTTCTCCTCTAAGATTTACCTGTTTCCCATTTTGATCCGTAAGCATCGTTGTCATCGTTGAAATTGTAGATAGCGTAATGGGGAGATATATTAAATTATGCGGCTTTTCAATAATTTTGTACCCCGGGGCTGTGTTCGGGAAAAAAGAATAAATCACATTTTCCATCGTTCCGTTGGAGTACGAAGACCCGATAATATCGCTGGTCACTCTTAGGCTGCTTATAGCCTACTCAGTATATTTACCAAGTTCTTCGATTCGTTATATCCCTCATGTAAGACAAATCTGGTAAAACCAAGAACCTTTCCAATCGAATTCGGAGGTGTAAAGTCAACCTCATAATCCGCAGCAATATTTACCACAGACTTCAGGGTATTCGTGTTGGGCTCTATCGTGACACAGTAGCCACCATTTACCCTGTCGTAATGTCCATTTTCCTTCATAGTTCTTTGTATGTATTCGTTTATTTCCGTAATTTCATAGCAGCCTTCAGGGACTTCTATGACAACCCACGTATTACCGACATCTGGCGAATACCTAAAGTTATTGTTTGTCGCGTCGATAATAGGAAAAGAATAGTAAGTCTCGAGATTTACAAGCGCCATTTCGTACAACTTATTTTTTGTCCAGCTGAATTAGTTGATTAAACTTCGTTCTGATTCGTGTGCTCTTTTCGCTCAGCAAAATGTAAAATGACGTTTTTGGTTCCGTGTTACGAGCCGTCTTTTCCGTATTATCGGCTATCTGTTTGAGAAGCGATGGTTCCATTTTGATTATACAATAATTTTTTACAGCAGCGGATTCTCGATTATATAAAAAGTGTCGAATCCGCACCGGTATTTACCATTATGCTTTTTGCTAGTTAGGTCTAAAACCATGAATGAGTGCGGTTGTTCCCACACTGTTTCGCATAGGTTTTTAAATTCATCTCTCGGCATGTCTGTACTAACATGATCGTCATAGATATGATTAAGATTTTTCAGGTCTTGCGCAAACAAGCAAATAAAGTTTGCATTCTCCCTGATCGTTTGACGTGGTAATCTGAAATAATTCTGAGCGAGGTAAAAACAGTCCACATTACTATGCCTCCCCCGAATATAATACGTTTCGCACTTGTTTTGTTTTTCCAATTGTAAATCGTCGAAAATCATCAGATTGTTCTTTTCGGGTCTCAAATCTCTCGGGTCCGGTACATCTTCGGCGTTTTCAAAAAACTTGGCATTGATATCGGATTTGACTTTTGAGTCTTTTGCCATTTCTTCCATAACGTGGTCTGGTGACGCGTTTCGCTCGGCGATTTCGTCTTGATACTCGAATAATCTAACGATCGTTTCTTTTGGTAATTTTTCTTCGAATGCCTTTTTAATAATACGATATTCCGGTTGAAACAGAGATGTACAGAATACCTGGAGGTTATTTTAGTCCAACCAGTCCGGCCTTAGTAATAGATTCAGAAGAAGAGTCGTTTTTCCACACCCCGATTTTCCAACTATCAAACCACGTACGCTTTTAGGCAATAACGGATTATTAAATCTTTTCGAACGCGCAGCGCCCCAACTCAGATCTTTAATCTCCATTTTAAATATATATTATATTAAAAAGCGAAATGTATTGCGTAAAGTGTAAAAAACATACCGAAACAAGAGATGTGCATAACGTTGTATCTAGTAACGGAAGGTCAATGCTTAGAGGTGTTTGCGCTGTATGCGGGAAAACAAAAACTCAATTCGTGAAGGCTTCTGCTGCTATGCAAGGTGGAGATCTAGTTAGTTCGTTGAACGCAGCCACTAGCACCATAAAGTTACCTTGGGCTAAGTTTCCGGGCGAGATGCATTTACCAGGTCATCAGTTTACCGGCCCCGGTACTAGGCTAGATTTGAGACTGAATCCTGATGAGGCACCTAAAGAGTTTAGTAAACCTATAAACAGGGTTGACTTGGCGGCTTATCATCACGACCTGGCTTACAATCAACATAGTGATACGGCTTCTAGAAATATTGCGGATAGAGCCATGATTAGTGATCTGAATAATATTCCAAATCCCACTTTTCGCGAGCGTATGGAGAGGGCAATCGTTAAACCCATCTTGGCAGCTAAAACGAGCCTCGGTTTGGGGCTGCTGTCAAAAAACGGCAAAGTTGTGGGGAGGAAGAAAAAACGCTAAAGTGGACGGATGCGTTGGCGAATGAATTGCATAGACCAGTAGTACGACATTTTAGGAAGAGAAAAGTATACGTTAGTGGGATAGATGAGATATGGGCCGCCGATCTTGTAGATATGCAGTCGTTTGCTAAAGATAACAATGGTGTTAAATACCTACTAACCGTTATAGATGTTTTTTCCAAGTTTGGTTGGATTGTACCATTGATTGATAAGAGCGGGAAATCTACAGCTAGTGGCTTCGTGAAGATACTCGGGGGTGGGCGTCAACCGGTTAAAGTATGGGTTGATAAAGGGAAAGAGTTTTATAATAAGGAAGTCAAGAATTTGGTTGAATTATACTCTACTGAAAATGAGGAAAAAAGTTGCATCGTTGAGAGATGGAATAGGACTATGAAAGATAAAATGTTTAAGTACTTTACAGCCAATTCAACGAGAAGATATATCGATATATTAGATGAAATGGTTATTAATTATAATAATACAAGACATTCTTCTATTAAGATGACACCCGCCAAGGCTAGTATGAAAGTGAATGAAAAGACTGTATTTATGAATTTATACGGTAAAGAGCTTTCAGAACCTATTATACCTAAATTCTCGGTTGGAGATAAAGTCCGAATAACTAAGAAGAAGAATATTTTTGACAAGGGGTATTTACCTAGATGGACGGAAGAGGTTTTTACAGTATCCCAGATTCAATACACGGATCCGCCAACTTATAAGATTACCGATTGTAATGGTGAGGAAATACAGGGGAGTTTTTATGAACAGGAGCTACAGAAAACTACCCAGGAAATATATAGGATTGAAAAAGTGATCAGGAAGCGTGGAAAGAAATCTCTCGTGAAGTGGTTAGGGTACCCGGAGTCTTTTAATTCTTGGGTAGATACTGGGGAATTAATGCTCATATGAAATCATTAGCAGCTATTGCGTTGTAGTTACTAATCCTTTCATCGGAAAACGGGGACGTTGTAGTTACTAACCATTTCATCGGAAAACGGGGACGTTGTAGTTACTAACCATTTCATCGGAAAACGGGGTCTCCCATAGGGTGTGACCGTGAGAGCTGTCACGCTTTCTGTCACACTGTCACACTTTCTGTCACACTGTCACACTTTCTGTCACACCGCGTGACAAGTTTATATATTTTATATTTTATATTTTATTATATATATTTTATATTTTATTATATATATTTTATATTTTATTATATTTTATTATAATTTTTTTTTGTTGGGATTTTGGATTTTGGGTATTTTTTTGTTATTGGTTGATATTGGTTGGCCGCCGTTTTGCAAGGACGTTATAGGGTTCGAATCTTGGAGCGAGGTTGGTGGCACATTATTCAAGCAGGTTTAGGGGCCAATTTATTTTTTGAACCATGGTTTAGGTTTTTGCACGACGCATCGAAACTAGCGGAAATTCCCTAAAGTTTTTCGAACCATGGTTATGGGTCAATTTATTTTTTGGACCATGGTTATGGGCTAATTTATTTTTTGGACCATGGTTGGGGTGTAATGCACCAAGGGCCGCAAAACCCTACTACTGGGTGGGGTGGGGTTTGGGGAGAGTGGGGTGGGGTGGTGGGCTGGGTGAGGAGGGGTAAAGGTGGGGAGTGTGGGGCAGGGGTGGAGGGGTGGGTTGGGTGGAGAGTGGGGTGGAGTGGGGGTGGGGTTGGCTGGGGAGGGGAGGGGTGTGGGGTATGGGAGATTGGGTGGGGGGAATTTTTCCGAACACCCAAATTTCACGGGTGGCGGACCGGTAGAGGTCGGAGTGTGGTGGGGTGTTGTGTGATGGGGTTGTTGCTGGAGCGGGTCGAATCCTTAATTTCCCGGGCAACGCCGGGTACTGCAGCTAGTTATATTATAATTATATGTAAAGGCCTATTGGCTTATCGACGAAAAAGCGTTACTGAAAAACACACAGACATTGGGCATTGTGTGAAGAACGTGCGTTTAGATTGTGAAGCTGTTGTTTACACGACAGGACAAGAAGACTGAAGAGAATGAAGAACAAGAGGAGCCAATGAGCGGCAACACGAAAGCAACGGAAGCGGGAAAATATGGAGACGACGAAAGCAAACGATCAGAAGAAGAGGCAGAGAAGAGGAAAGAGGTGAAGAGCAAGGAGGTAGAGGAGACGGAGGATGGAAAAGAGACGAGGAGGAGGAGGAGGGAAGAAGAAGAAGAAAGAGATGATGGACCGCTGCTGTATTCACCCGACGACGACAGCCTTACATCTCATGGTACTCACATCGACACCACCGTTACAAAAGAGGTAGGCTACAATTGATGTGTTGGCCGGACACTGAATGAAAGTCTGCCAGAAGATATAGAAATGCATCTGTTGTATTTATCTCTTTTTCTTTTATTCCGATGTCATACTTATGTCTAATTTTCCGCGTTCGCGCATTTACGTAGCTTCACTTCATGTCCGCCCATACGGTAGCTATTTCAACTCCGCCACTGGTCGCACTCTGCCAGTGCCAGTCCCAAGCCTGGATAAAGGAGGAGGAGGGCGTCGCTAATGGTCTTCGTTACCACACAGTGACGTTAAACTGCAATTACACACACGCCATAGCTAGTCCCATGTTCCCTCTGACACTTTATGTGCCATTTATTACAGCAGCTACATGTAGGTGCAAATGTGCGACTTAGTAAGGGGCAACATTGTTCTGATGTTCTCTTTGCTTTTTGACTACCTCGTATGCGCTGCTCAATGCACAATTGCACATATATATCCACGAAACTCAACACGAACTGTCAAGTAAGTTACCAATAGCAGTCTGCCAACAAAACATTTCTAATACCTCACAATGTTTGATTTTCATGCCCGAAAACATGTGAACTGATGTGCTCGCAAAGTGAACGTTTTACGATCATTCGTCATAGACCTACATTGTGGAATGTAGATGATTGCTCTCTCTCTCTCTCTCTCTCTCTCTCTCTCTCTCTCTCTCTATATATATATATATATATATATATATATATATAATATATATATTATGACAGGGCTGTACCGAAAAGGTGATTACCACTATTCGGCTGAATACGAAAAATTGGACCAAATATTCGGTTGAAAACAGATGCGAATAGTAAACAAAATAGGTCCACCGACAACATTGAAAATATTAAACGTGAGCATATGTTTCAATGCAGTGAATTTAATGCATAAACTAAAAGTAATGGCTCAGATGGCTGCAACCCAAGCATACATTATTATATGTTAATGAGAGAGTTACTTTAGTCCACTTGCTGCGGCCTGTTACAGCCGTATAATGCAGAAACAGATGTCACCTGATCAATATTCGTATTCGGTCCGACCGCCACTATCCAGCCGAATACCGAATAGCTATTTGCCCAGTTCTTCGATTCCCAAGCGAATGCTAAGAGAATATTACTAAGCGAATGTTCGGTACAGGCTGACAGTACAGCCGTAATATATATATATATATATATATATATATTACATATATATATATATATATATATGGAGTAATGTGTATGGCAATATGCAAAATTATGCATATATATATATATATATATATGCGAAAAGGCACTTATAATAGATATTAATAATGAATGTTTGTATAGGCAATTCTAGACGGTCTTGTTTTATCTGCCACAGCACAAAGTTGAGAACAATGGAGTCATGGAGAGGATAGAAAAGATAATTGTAACAACGAGCGAAGGCGGAGAAACTATCGACTACGACAGGGTGAGAACTGAGAACCGTTTTTGAAAACACTTTAGGCTGCAGGTTAATGAGGAAAATAGAAGCCATGCTTAAGAATTTGACTGATAGTTAACTGCTTCATATGTAGGCCTATTATTTATCTTGAACTGACATGCACAACACAAAAAACAGCAAAGCAGTCAATTTCAACGCCATTCAACCACTGCATGTGAATTTCACTCAAAAATTATTCTATGTACAGTTGTACACATGCAAATGTATATTGTTGCATGTGTGTATTGTTGCATGTGTGTATTGTTGCATGTGTGTATTGTTGCATGTGTGTATTGTTGCATGTGTGTATTGTTGCATGTGTGTATTGTTGTATGTGTGTATTGTTGCATGTGTGTATTGTTGCAAATGTATATTGTTGCATGTGTGTATTGTTGCATGTGTGTATTGTTGCATGTGTGTATTGTTGCATGTGTGTATTGTTGCATAGCCATTAATGCACATAAAATTATAAGTTTAAAGTTTACCATATATAGCGAATTACTGTGCACAATAATTGTGACTTTAATATATCAATTTTGGCATTAAATAGCAATTTCACAGGGTATACCACCAAACGAAACACCCCCCTATGCATGGTGCGCCTTGCTGTGAGAGACAAAACGCACCTTCGATTTCCATGTAGCCTATTGTGTTGCAAGTCCATATTTAGCTAGCCTACTTACTACGCAATTTTTTCTTGTGTTAAAAAGAACAGAGAGGTAGTCCTAAATACACTCAGAGTGAAACAGGGCACTGTATCTTTTAGAGTGCTTTTAGGCCATAGAGATCACAAAGGTCTTCAGACAACTTTTATAGCGTACATATGGAGTAACAAGGGGCGTTTTGCCCGAGGTGCATGCAGAGCAAAATGCCCCTTTGAGGCACCTTCTATTTAATTATTTTGTAATGTCATCCTTAACTGGAATTTTATCGAACACACTATAGTTAATTTGGGATATTCAGAACTAGATCTTACGAAAATTTCAAGCTTGATATGTTACTAACCGCGTTGTAATCAGTGAAAGAAGTTCAAAGAAATCTCGCATCATCGATTCCATAATAATTATAGATTTGGTGTTTTGGTCCGACTGCCGATCGAGGTCAGACCTCTTAACACTTGACAATACACTTCTTAACACCCTTCTGGTCTTTCATGTTCTAAGGCGCTTAAAAATCATGTTCTAAGGCGCTTAAAAATCATCTTAAAAATCATCTTAACCATTAATACTCTACCGTGAGTCTCCCCGCAGCACATGATTTTATCCCAATTGCTTTGGAAACACTTGATCCCATTAACAAATCAGGCACTGAATTTTTAAATGAACTAGGCTGACGTTTGTCAGTTGTAACTGCATGGAAACCCACTCGAAACCACGCATCTTTTCCAATGCCTCTCAATTTGCACGCATAGATACAATTAACGCAGTTGCATTTCAAGACACATTCACTCAGTTGATAGGTGATGAAGACCGCTAATTCCAGAACAAATCAACTTTTGATGCATGTTCAGAAGACTTTAATTTTGCATTTTAACTTAATTTCAGCACATTATGTGACGTCATCGTTGATGTACTCCGGATATAGCAGTTTCCTTGTTCGTTCGCCATTTTAAGCAGTCACGTTTCCGAATGTTTCAATAAATGTTGTAAAATCAAATCGAATCGCATGGGCCTAAACGATCGTTAGAACAAATTTGGTAGCAGAGCGTGGTTTTAAAAGGATTAATAGTTCACGAGTCGAGTATCGAAAAACGTTTTGCAACTAATCGGACAAACACGAACTTTGGATGTACGTTAAGATGGCGGACGCAATGCACTCGGACACTAACGAAGACGAAACGGTAAGCGTTGACATCGTAAAACTATCAAAGTCACGGGCAAAAGCTAAATTCACTCGGAGTCGGCATAGCCTGTTAAAATTTCTGGACGAATCGCCAATCGATAGAAAAGAAATTCGGAAACAACAGGAACAGTTGTCTGAGAACATGGAAGCGGCCATGAACATTATGGAACAACTTGTAATGGTCTATAATGAAAATCGGGATCGAGACAGTATTCAGAAAATGTGTACTGAAATGGATACGATGGAAGCGGAGTTCTCTTCCACCATGGAACACGTTCGTCGTGTTTTAAATGAAAGGGCTGCTGTTGCATCCGCTCCTGTAAATGACAGTCATTCAGAATCAATAGAACGAACTCAATCTAATGCTCAAAATGTCGAGTATCGAGACATTGGAGCATACAGCAGTTTCGAGGTGCTGGATAGAAGACAGCATAGAAGAGCAAACTTCACAGCAGGTGAACATATCGAACAAGATCTGTGGAAACAGCTGAAACGGGTTTCAATTCCAGTCTTCTCAGGTGATAAAAGAAATTATGAATCATGGAAAGCTTCTTTCATGGCTTGTGTCGATCGAGCACCAACATCATCTGAATACAAACTTCTACAGTTGCGCCAGTATCTTTCCGGTGAAGCTCTGAAGATCATTGAGAATTTAGGTCATTCGGCAGCAAGCTACGACGCGGCTAAGGAACGATTGGAACGAAAGTACGGTGGAGTGCGGCGACACATAGCAATACAGATGGAGGAAATCGACAGCTTCAAGTCGGTAAGAAACAGTAACGCTCAAGACTTAGACAGATTCGCTGATTTACTAGATATTACTGTGATCAACTTGAAAGATTCAGGTCGCTACGAGGAGCTGCGTTATGGATCGTTGTACCTTAAGCTTCTTAAAAAAATGAATGAGACCATGCTTACGAGTTACCAGCGCTGGGTATTTGAGCATCACAAGAAGGAAGACGTAGAGACATTAAGAGAGTGGATTTTGCAAGAAGCAGAATTTCAGACCGTTGCCAGTGAGACGGTACAAGGTTTCACTGAAATGAAAGTTAGTCACAATCGGAAAATACATCCACAATCTTATTTTGGTGAGAATCAGAGCAAAGACACTGAGCGAAGACGATATAAGAAAGATTTGGTTGCTTGTGCTTACTGCCAGGGTCACCATGGTATCTGGGGGTGCAAACAGTACGAGCAGCTAGAAGTGTCGGATCGATGGAATGTAGCAAAAGATGCAAAACTGTGTTATCGATGTTTGGGAGGAACGCATCTTGGTCAAGATTGTGCTCGCAGTCGGCAGTGTGGACTGGGAAATTGTAGTAAACTTCATCATAGACTACTGCACAAGGACATAATCGGTCCTCGTAATTCAAGCATAATTCCGAGAGTCACAGCACCACCGAGGTCATCGCACGAAGGTCGCTCTAGCTTTATGCCTGCAACGGATGGATCCTGGGATCTTGCAGAAAGGGGAGCTAACAGTGATACTACCTTTGTATCCAACGGTAACTGTTTGAACATATGCAGTTTACGTACGATTCCTGTAATTTTGAAAAACGGTAACAAAATTATTCAGGTAAATGCACTATTAGATGATGGAAGTACAAAGACTTACCTCAATGCAGATGTAGCTGCTGAACTGGGTCTCGTTGGTGACGCATAACAGATAGCAGTGAACGTTTTAAATGGGAAAAGTGAAGCATTCGAAACCATGCAGGTGAACGTACGACTTCAGAGTTTGGATCATAAGGTGAACATGATGATTTGTGCTTTCACCACAACTAACGTTACTGGCAGTATGGAAGTTGTGAACTGGAAAAAGGATTGTGCAAAGTGGCCACACCTCAGAAATATCAACTTTCCAGTATTTCGATCACGTCGTGTTGACATGCTGATTGGACTCGATTATGCAGATTTGCACTTCGCTCAAAAGGAAGTCCAAGGTAAGCCTGGTCAACCAATCGCTCGACTCACACCACTGGGATGGACGTGTGTTGGAAAAACGTCGCCAGTCGGAGCTTATACGAATTTCAATCATACTTATTTCCTCAAAGAAAATGTGGATGAAGTAAATGCAACGCTCCGTAAGTTTTGGGACTTGGAAGAGGTCACATCAACAAGTTACAACGAATTGTCGCAAGATGATAGAATTCTGCTGCAAGAATCAAAACGGACATTGTGTCACACTGATGGAAGGTATCAAGTGGAGATTCCTTGGAAGGATGGTCATCCTGATTTACCAAATAATTATGAAATGGCGGTCAGACGTTTGGAATGCACAGAAAAGAGACTTAACAAAGATCAGAATGTCAGAAGTGCCTACTGCAAAACTATCGAACAGTATACAGATAAAGGGTACATCCATAAATTGGAAACGTCCAATAAAAATGAAAGACACTGCTGGTATTTACCACACTTTCCAGTTGTCCGAGCTGACAAAGCAACAACAAAGACAAGAATCGTCTTTGATGCATCGGCTAATTATAAAGGTGAATCGTTGAATCAGACAATCAATCAGGGACCAAAGCTGCAGCAGCAATTGACAAAAGTATTGCTCAGATTTCGTAAGAATCCAATAGCATTGGTGTGTGATGTTGCCGAGATGTATCTTCGAGTTGAGATAGCCAGGAAGGACCGCTCATACTTCAGATTCTTGTGGCGCGATATGGAGAACAGCAAAGATCCAGTCATTTATGAATTCACACGTGTTGTGTTTGGTGTGAATTGCTCGCCATTCCTCGCACAGCTTGTTGTTCAAGAACATGCTAGAAAACTAGGTGATCAGTTTCCATTAGCTGCAGAGACTATATTAAACGCAACATACATGGATGACAGTATGGATTCTGTGGACTCTGTTAAAGCGGGAGTGGAATTATATCGACAGATGTCGGAGTTGCTTGGACTAGCAGATATGCATGCTCGAAAATGGTTGTCCAATTCGGATGAAGTTTTGGAGAACATACCGGTGGCAGACCAGGTTACCGAGATGGAGATTGAAGGTGATCAGGTGTACGGAGCTAAGACTCTTGGAGTGATTTGGTTATCTCACGTGGACGTATTCACTTTTCGTTTCAAATCATTGGAAGATGGGTTTGTCTGCAGCAAGAGAAATGTATTGAAAAGGGTCGCATCACTCTTCGATCCATTGGGTTTCTTGGCTCCATACATTGTGCGGGCCAAGATGTTGTTGCAAAAGATGTGGTCATGTGGATTAGATTGGGATCAACCATTGGATGTAGAACTAAAAACAGAAGTAATGGATTGGTTTTCAGAGCTGGGCGATGTTAGCAAAATTGAAATTCCAAGATGCATTCGTTTACCGACTGAAAAGCTGTTGTCAATGTCTCTGCACGTCTTTGCTGATGCATCCACTGAGGCTTATGGTGCAGTGGCATATGCGAGATGTGTTTACGACAGTGGTCACTTGTCAAGCCGATTCGTATGCTCAAAGACAAAGGTGTCTCCATTGGCTTCAACCAGTATTCCACGCCTGGAATTAATGGCAGCTGTGTTAGCACTTCGCATGGGAACAAACATTGCGATTCCACTTGATATAAAACAGTCCAGCATTAACTTCTGGAGTGATAGCATAAATGTATTACACTGGATCAGAGGTCGGAGTAGAGCGTACAAGCCATTTGTAGCAAACAGAATTGGAGAAATTCAAATTTCAACCAATCCAGACCAATGGAGACATATTCGATCGGAACAAAATCCAGCTGACTTGGCTTCACGAGGATTGACAGCTTCACGTCTCATCAATGAAACCTTGTGGTGGAATGGTCCAGCGTTCCTGCAAACCTCTGAAGACAGCTGGCCTATTTGTCCAATTGAGCCAGTCAATGATTCATCGTGCGAGAAAAGGAAAATTGATCGTCACAGAGACTCAACATCGACGTTCCTAACCAGCAACAGTTCAGTAGATGATTTGGAAAACATTCTAAATCCGGATAAATTCTCAGACTGGAGACGGTTAGTACGAGTCCAATCGTGGGTTCTACGGTTCAGCAACAACTGTAACTTGTTAAAGCAGGAAAGAATTCGAGGAGAACTGCAATGTGAAGAAATCAAAGATTCAGAAATCCTATTGATTAAAAGCTGTCAAAAGGAGGCTTTCAATGAGGAGTATCGAGCCTTACTTCAAAAGAAAGTTTTGCCAGCCAGTAGCAAACTATTACCACTGAGTCCTCAGTTGGATGAAGACGGTTTAATGCGAAGTGACAGTAGATTGGTCAATGCTGAGGTCCTGTCATATGACGCACGTTACCCGATCATCCTACCTCGAAGACATGGAATAACAAGATTGATCGTCAAATATGAGCATGACAAAGGAGCTCACGTCTGTGGTACAAATCACATACTTTCAGAGCTATCGAAAAAATACTGGATTCTTTCTGCACGTGAAGCAATTCGAGAATGGGAACATGCATGCATGGCATGCAAGCGTCGCACCACAAAGGCAGCAACCCAGATTATGGCACCATTGCCTAGTGGAAGACTGAAGTTGCCAAGTCCGTTGAGAAGTTTCGTTCATACTGCACTTGACTTCGCAGGACCATTCCTTACAGTTCGAGGTCGCGGAAGAAGCAGAGAAAAACGTTATCTGTGTCTGTTCACTTGCATGACAACTAGAGCTGTACACTTAGAAATGGCCTACGGGCTTGACACGGACTCATTCTTAAAAGCGTTCTTTCGGTTTGTTGATCGACGAGGATGGCCAGAAGAATTAACTTCAGACAATGGACGAAATTTTGTTGGAGCCAATCGCGAGTTGAAGGAGTTGATAAAGAACTTGGATCAACACAAAGTTATCAAGTCCACAGTATCGCATCATCTGAAGTGGAATTTTAATCCACCAGTTGCCCCTCACTTTGGAGGTGTATTCGAAATCATGATTAAAGCTGCAAAACGTGCAGTCTTTGCAATTCTTGGAAATGCTGAAGTTGGCGATGAAGAGTTGACGAGTGCCTTTATCGGAGCGGAAGCACTCATAAATTCAAGACCACTGACATACCAATCAGCAAATCCACAAGATCTAGCACCACTTACACCAAGCCATTTTCTACATGGTGAACTTGGTAGACAAGCTGCTCCAGTTCCGACCGATGAAGCTCATCATCCAAGACAGCGTTGGAGACGGGTTCAGGAATTAATTCGTCATTTTTGGAGTCGTTGGATGCAAGAGTGGCTACCTAGTTTGGGATCGAGAAAGAAATGGCATTCAGAAAAGAAGGACTTTCAAGTCGGAGATGTAGTTTTGGTTGTGAACTCAGATACAGCTAGAGGACGTTGGCCTTTAGGAAGAATAGTTTCTGTTCATCCAGGACGTGATGGACATGTGCGAGTGGTCAATGTTCGCATTGGAGAGACTGTATTACACGACCCATTAACTCTTTATGTCCACTTGAATTTGCTGATGAAGGCAATTGTGATGCCTGAATTTATTGTTAACACAAAATGATTTTAGTTGATATAATGATATTTCAGAATTAAGTCGTAGACAATGCACCGTTTATTATCAGTAACAACAATGACTATAGTTGATAGGTGATGCTTACGCATCACAAAGGGGAGAATGTTCAGAAGACTTTAATTTTGCATTTTAACTTAGCAACGTTAGGTTTTAATTTCAGCACATTATGTGACGTCATCGTTGATGTACTCCGGATATAGCAGTTTCCTTGTTCGTTCGCCATTTTAAGCAGTCACGTTTCCGAATGTTTCAATAAATGTTGTAAAATCAAATCGAATCGCATGGGCCTAAACGATCGTTAGAACAATGCAATTTATGGTAAAAAATGCTGCGTTTAATAAATGATTGTTATAATAAATAAATAAATAAAAGAATAATGTGCACGGTAGTCGCCTTGGAGACCGGCGGCGCTTGGTGCAAAGAAGGACTGGATTTCATTTCTGAGTTGGGGAGAATTGCTGCTGTCATGGGCACCTACACAGAGGGGCAAGGGGCGGGTACTTGCCCCCTGGAAAATTGACATTTATTTTTATAACTAGTCCTTTGGGTATTTAACAATTTATTTTCGCATTAAAGCACTTGTGATACGACTGATACACAGTGAAAGCCAGAAATATACGTTTAGAAATCTCTATAGAAATAAGCGTGCTCTTAATTTTCTGCCTTGCATTTTTCAAGCTTTTGCTAAAAATGTAACAATGGCCATTGAATTGTCTTTTAGCCCTCATGCGGGCGCCCATGCAAATAATAGGCATGTCGATTGTGGCCTTCTTGATTGGAATCTCACTGTAATGCAACCTTTCACAATTGCACACAAATTAATCTAAAACTATAAAGGCGAACTTTTCCAATGTTTGCGAACAATTTTCTTCTTATCCGCCCGACCGATTTTTCAAAATATTTAAAAAAATACTTTTTAGGACCCCTTAACAAACATAGGGGGGTTCGCGATCCAAAAATCTTACCTTTGCCGAATTTGAAACATTTAATTTTTAATAATCCGACGAAAGCTAATATAATGCAGTATTTAAGATTGGTCGCCGGATCGCTTTCAAAGAACCCATAGATTTATGACGTCATCACTTCTTTACTTCGCTTTAGGCGGCCGGTTTTATAGCGCGCGCTTTCGCTAAATTATACTAAAAACACTGATAATAATATTATGAACGGTTGATCGCAAGACAATGACAATGGATACCGGTAATTAATATAGTAACGTGTCGTCGTACGTATACAGGCCATCTGGACATTATACGGTATTTAGGGCGGACGGGTTTAGGCAAAAGAACCAAAATTCGCCGGCAAATGCTGGCCACAACGGAGGGTGACGAACCCGCCCCGCAGGGGCGGTTGCATATGGGAGCTGGGTCGGGGCGAAAAATCTACATTTCACCGACAACGCCAGGCACCTCAGGCTGGGACCGGGTTGGGGCCGATGGAAGAAGGTGGGTGAGAAAGGTTAAGTGGGAACGGGGTCAGCGTGGCTGTGGACCAAATATCGAAATTTCCCGGGCAACGCCGGGTAATTCAGCTAGTTATCAATAAATTACACTTATGCAAAAAATTTGAAATTTCTCAGTACCGGTAGCACACTGAAATTACTTCAGATAGATATTATGCTTATTCGCCGGCATTATAGTTATATAAATCAAGTCTGCTATAAGCCAAGCTGCATTTTGTCGACTTTGCATGCTCAGCACAGAATCCAGGGAGGTCAAACTGTAGAAAAACTTGGATAAGGGGCTCTGGTTATCACCCCTCGTTCAACAGTATTGATACCCCCGCTCATCTGATCTTCGCATCCTCTACCTTCCAAAGCCAAACCCGCATTAACATCTACTCTGGCAATCTGGCCAGCGGAATCGGACCTCTTTCTGACTACCCTTTGAACAGCATTCTGACTAGATGCAACGCTTGTGAATAAGCTGGTGCCCTGTAATTGGCTTTTGAGTGGCGCTTTAGAAGCTTAGAAATTACGATTAGCCTTCCATATAGAGGTAGCTATAGATACATGTATATAGCACTTACCCCTTGAAATTGACACCTCAATTATTCATTCATCCTCTGGACTTATAATAGGCTAGCGCCCGTTCAGGAACCTACTTTTTAACATCAATTTTTTCGTTCCTTGCATAATTTCCATCTCTAAGCAATCTCCATGTTTTCTCATGATGTGCCCGAAGTATGACATCTTCCTCCCTTTGATTGATTCAAGTAGACTCCTTTTTACACCAGCCGTCTTCAGTACCCATTCATTTGGTTTTTTCTCAGTCCATGATATTCCGAGGATTTTTCTTATGCCTTTAATTTCAAATTTATGCCTTTATTCTATCCTCATCACTTTTTTGATTGTCAAGTTCTCACAACCATACATCATCACCGGCCATACAAGCGTCCTCATTAACTTTGACTTTGTATAGTTTCATGTTATGGTTTTTCCACAGTTTCTTCAGATCTGCACCTACTCCATGTCCTCTCGCGATTCTTACTCTTTTTACCTTTGCCGTCTGCTTGCTATGCAGTTCAGCTACCAGGTTGATAATGTGCGGTGGGAAGCCCATTTCAACCATCGACAACCATAATTGCCCGTGTGACACACAATCGAATGCCTTCTAAAAGTCAACAAAGCACATGTGTAACGGTTGTTGGTGCTCTCTCCTATTTTCCATTATAATTCTAAGATTCTTCACCTGGTCTCTTGTCCCTTTGCCACGCCTAAACCCCGCCTGTGCATCCGCTAACTTCGATTCTGTAGCGTACGTCTTCTTATTCTTTCCAGTATGATCTTTAACATGATTTTGCTCGCGTGTGAGACTAGTGCAATGGTCCTGTAGTTCTTACATTGTTTCAAATCCCCGCTTTTTGGTATTGGTATAAATATTGACTGCGTCCAATCCATCGGTCATTTCCCCCGTCTCCCACACCTCCACACATATCCTATGCATTCTGTCCGTTGCCGTATGTCCCGCAAACTTGAACAACTCCGCTGGTACCTCATCTGGCCCGGCACTTTTGCTTCTTGCCGTTTCTTTTATCACGCGTTCTATGTCTGATCTCAACGGGGCAGGTTCCCTTGCGTAATCTCCCCCTATTTTACATGTGTCTTCATCATCATCATCATCATCATCATCATCATCATCATCATCATCATCATCATCATCATCATCATCATCATCATCATCATCATCATCATCATCATCATCATCATCATCATCATCATCATCATCATCATCATCATCAATGTCCATGGGTTCATTGCCCGTAGGTGCTTGATTCTCTTTTGATCATCTCCTTCCATTTGTCTCTTTCTCTTGCTGTGTGGCTCAATTGCTGCAGTGATATGTTTCCACACCATTCCGCGATGTCATCCTTCCATTCTCTGAAGGGATGTCCCCTTTTGTTCGTCTTTGACTCCCTTCCATATAATACCAAACACCAATGTCTTGAGTCTTATTCCCACAATTCATCCGGTTTTCTTTCTTCTTCCCAATTACCCAACTCTTCAAATCTGTTTTTGACTTCCACTTTGTACTCCTCTGCCTTTTGCCCGTGTAGCTCCTCGATGTCTGGACCACATTTATTTTTTTTGTAATTTTGATCCTCAATTTTGCTATCAGCAAGTTGTGGTCCGAGTCGCAATCCGCTCCCGGTTATGCTCTACAATCTCTGATGCTATCTGCCCATTTCTGCGCTATAACAATGTAATCGCTATAACAATGTAATCTATCTGGTATCTTGTTTTCCCAGCCCAGGCTATCTATTATCTCGTGACCTAAAGCACTGGAAGCACCTCTCAACGGTTTAACCTCGCCTACTAGAGACGCTTAGTAATATTATGTTCATGCAATACAATGCGATGCAACAGATATAATAGGCGATCTACGTAGGTAGGCAATCTATGTAGGCCTATTTAGATGAATGAATAAATTAATTAATAATTATGAGATCAATGTGCCAGACGTTGATACTTGAATCAGAGGCACTGTGTGTGTGTGTGTGTGTGTGTGTGTGTGTGTGTGTGTGTGTGTGTGTGTGTGTGTGTGTGTGTGTGTGTGTGTGTGTGTGTGTGTGTGTGTGTGTGTGTGTGTGTGTAAGTTGACATAGGCAGATAATTATGTGGATATGTAGGCAAGTAGGCCTATAATTATGAGAAGTGTAGATAGATTATGTAGGTATGTGTCATAATTTTTATATATGAAATAGAAGCTGGATTAATGAAAAGACGCATGTGAAATGGAAGCTGGATGAAGGCTCTGCATGGATATTTTCATATTCAGCTTCCATTTCTGAAGCATTTTTTTCGCCAATCCAGCCTCCTTTTCTCAAGCTTTTTTCTTCCCTAGAGCCCTACTTCAGCCACAAAAAAGCCATCCACCCTCTATCTCAGCAATAAAATACACACATCCAGCTTCCATTTAAACAACCGTTTTGTCCGTACCATTTTGTCCGTACCATTTTGTCCGCTACCATTTTGTCCTAGAACCCGTAGGTCTATATGCGTGTAGGCACGCCGACAAAAGCGCGCAGGACAAAAGCGCGCAGACAAATGCGCGCAGACAAATGCGCGCAGCGACATATGCGCGCAAGACAAAAGCGCTAATCGACAAATGCGCGCAACAGGAACAATGAAATCGAAATTCCATTTCACCTATAGCGAACCTTCATCCAGCTTCCATTTCATCTATAGCGAACCTTCATCCAGCTTCTATTTCATCTATAGCGAACCTTCATCCAGCTTCCATTTCTCTGACCTTCATCCAGATTCTATTTCACCTATAGCGAACCTTCATCCAGCTTCCATTTCTCTGATCTTCATCCAGCTTCCATTTCTCTGACCTTCATCCAGCTTCTATTTCACCTATAGCGAACCTTCATCCAGCTTCCATTTCTCTGACCTTCATCCAGCTTCCATTTCACCTATAGCGAACCTTCATCCAGCTTCCATTTCTCTGACCTTCATCCAGCTTCCATTTTTCTGAAGGCGTATATTTTCGTCGTCACTTACGCCACATGCTCTTGTTCATCTACTTTTAACAACCGTCTCTGACGATGTTGTGCTTATATTAAATGGTCATTCTAATACTCGAAATTTCGATTTCATTTGATCCTGTTGCGCGCATTTGTCGATTAGCGCTTTTGTCTTGCGCGCATATGTCGCTGCGCGCATTTGTCTGCGCGCATTTGTCTGCGCGCTTTTGTCCTGCGCGCTTTTGACCGTGCACCATGCGTGTAGCTTGTGTTTTGTGTATGATTGACTTGACTAATTCATGCTTCATTCTGTTCTGCCTGTGTGCAACGAATACCTGCAGGCGTTGGCTGATGCAATCCGATCTGTAACGGATATGAACGACGACCTGACCGTTGAGATGGTCGAGGTTGAAAATTCAACGAATATGAAAGTGAATGGACTGACCTAAGAAACGCCTGCAAGATTCTGCGTATGCTATAGAAAGAACTTGTTTATGGTAAGAAGTCAACAGTACTATCATCGGAGTCGATTAGCCATTTCCAATGCTTAAGCAATCCGAAGCCGACTGCATGGTCTGATCTAGGTCTATATATAGACTAGGAAAGATCAGAATGCAAAACTGTCTGACTAGGCTTTCAGCTACTTTTTAAAATGTGTTACACTATGTCTCCTTATAATTTAGTTGATGTCTTTTCGAATGAATTCACTTTCCTCCTTCCATTTGACAACACTGCTGTCACTGCATGGTCTGCATCTCATGAGTTACTGCACTACATTCTATTTAATACCCGGCAAAAATTCTTAAGATGCTGCATTTGATTTTGAAATCCCCATCCTTAATTAATTATTATCATAGACTAACCTGATACATCATGTGATACATCATGTAAGCTTCACAACCCATATTTCCTATCACATGCTCATTATCCACAGTAGATAGAGAGTATAGCTTGTTCTAGAACAGGGCTATCACGGGGCCTGTCACGCGGCCCATGGTCGTCACGAGGGCCCAAGGTCGTCACGAGGGCCCATGGTCGTCACGGAACCCAAGCCCAAGGTCGTCACGGGTCCCAAGATCGTCACGAGGTCCCCTGGTCACGATGCTAAAGGTCGAGCACTTCTGGTAACGATGGAGCACCCCTTGGCACGGATGTGGACCTGATGAAGGTCAAGGACGTTCCCCGCCAGGAAACGCGGCTCCCCGGGAACGCGGCAGCTCCCCAGAAAATGTTGCTCACAGGAAAAGATGCATTGGCTTCCATGCAGAAATCAGCAACCAATAGTCATATATTTTACCCAGAAAGCAACATTCACGTGTAAGTCTGAATACCCACAACCAATAGCGTAATACCATGTACTAATTTCTCATCCCCAGGTAAGAGCATTATGCATTCAGCCAAAAGAGCTCCATAAATAAATCCACCATGCACCAGCTTTCATGCAGAAATATAGCAACAATTAAAAAGTACTAATTTTATTGAGCGCCTAAACAATTATCTATTAACAATTTTGAGTATGAATACAGTAGTAGAAGTAGTTGCAGTTTAACGTCACTGTGTGGTAACAAAGATCATTGGCGACGCCTTCCTCCTTTATTCAGGCTTGGGACTGGCACTGGCAAGGGCGGATACAGAAATTTTCGAAGGGAGTGGCGGCAAAATTTTCGGGCTTGGGACAGGAAAAATGTTCGTCTTGGTCGCCGAAAAATTTGATGACCCTTTTTTAGTCATTTGTCTCGAATTTTCAATTTTCAAGAAAAGATACCATTTTATCCGCCAAAAATAGTTGATGACCTATTATAGTCATACGGACCTCGTATGCGGGCCTCGTGGACAAGGGGAGCGGCTTGCGGAACTACTCATGGGGGGCCACGTCAACTTTCTGAGCCGAAATAGCTGGTCAAAAATAAATTTCTAAATGGGGCATGGCCAGATTGGCCCTCTGGATCCGTCCCTGGGCACTGGCAAAGTGTGACAAGTGGCGGAGTTAGGTATGAATACAGAGGTCTTGTAGACCCAATGTAGGATTTAGGCAGCCATTATTGTGGTGTCACAGTCGATTCGTTCGAACTAGGCTTTCTTTCATCCGTCAGACTTAGACCTAAGTTTCTTACATGTATACCAATTGCTGACCAAAATAAATGAAGTGAATAAAGCGTTGAAGATTTTACAAATTTCAAGTTACTAAATGTAAAAATGCAACTGGGGGCTACATATCATAGGTTGAAACATTAATGTAGGCCTCCTATTGAAACTGTGAAAATCAGACCTTGTTGAATTTTTAAGTCAAATATTAGTTGCAAATGAAAACTCTCCAACTTCTGGAGCTCCTCCCCGACACTCCCTTTTTACTGCACTGTAATTCCCGAAATCCCCTAGCTTGCCATGCAGTTGCCCCAACCCCAACTCTTGCGACACCACCGCCGCCCATTTACGTGCTATCTCAGCCTATCTGAAGGCGGTTGTGAAAACGCCATGATCTGCCTGTTTGGTTCACTCTGCACTTCGCACACTCTAACGTAGACTGCCCATGCGTCTCTCATTCTGCCTGCGTCGTATTTGTCGCCCAATGCTATGATAGGATTTTGCCCACCTGAAATTTCTTTAATTTCTCTAAGTATTGTTTCAAGCGAGTGAAATCTGACCGAACATTGTGACTTTGTGTATAGGTATCGTGAAGATTTCGTGGCGCGACAGATTCTAACTGCGGAAGACTGACACAATAACGTGTCGCATTGTGTCGACAGCTACCGAGTTACAGAGAGCGGGATGAGGAGGCGGATGAGGAGGATGAAGATGGGAAGAAGAGGAGGAGGAGGGCAGGATGGACGCCTCCTTCTATGATTGGTCACCGCGTTTGTCTATCATGGAACACGAACGATATATTATATTAACATCGATGTATTTTTTAATCGATAGTCGCTTTATGTTTTTCACAAATGCTGTTTATTGCTGATGTAGTTCCTCCTCTCAAGTCTGTCGTTGATGACCATTCGTTTTTGCATCTTATTTCAAGAGGTTGATGTTGATCTGTTGTCTAACAGTCTATTGCAAGTTGTTCTTTGTTGTTGCTGTTGCTGCTGTCGTTGCTGCTCTTATGGTTGTCGTTGTCACCGTCGTTGTTGTTCTTGCTGCTGCAATACGCTTCTAAGACAAAGAGCAAATGGCGCAATTCATGATCATAATTATTAGACGCAATCGCAGTCGCTTATGTGAAACCCAAAAATGATGCGCTTCTGTCTTAGTTTTGGTTCGAATCTTTTTATTATAAGCTTAACTATGCTACAGCGCCATGGCCACTTTAATGGTGCCGACATAGACGCGCCGACTATGCGAGGTTTGCGGGTGCCCAGCACCACCAGAAATGGGTCATGCAAGGCCCACATAGGCATGGGCATTGGGCAACCTCCAGAAATCAGTCAGCAAGATGTGCTTTTTAAGAGATTGTTTCTTTGTTGGCATTTGACTACCAGTACTTAGCCTATCTATAAATTGTGATATAAGTACGTCTTTATTATAGTTTAATCTCAGTCACTCGAGAGAGAGGACTGCCAGCCTTTCTATAGGCAGAAAGCATGCCTTTGATATATTGTGGGATTTGTTATTCCTTCGATCCTGAAGGAATGGTCTTTCCCTCTTTGACATTTTTAGCAGGAGTCTCTGAGTCTCTCCCTCATTTTGTCCGACGACTGAAGGCTTTTTTAAACTCCCTCATGGCGCTTATCCACGCCTTTAAATATTGTCAAATGTAGGGCTTTTAGGCCTAATGCAATATAACCTAGTAATATCCTTGTTATATTTTGAACACAATATAAACTTTCCAGCTATCACTGGTGCCGAAAGTTTTATGCTTTCAGCATTCCTGCTTTGAGCAAAAGTCAAAGAAAAATGCGACGGTTTTTCTTCATTCTGCAAAAAGTAAATTTTTCTATCATTATGACAATAACTTATGCATGCTACACCGCATCGTATCTTCTAAACTTCAAAGCACCTCTCGAACCACAACCTGATCAGAGGCGCTACCCGTCCACAGCGCCTGCGAGAAAAGTGCTAGTGAAGACAGTGGGGGTCTAATTGTGCCCCAGTTAGTACCGTGTTTCAAATCCCAGAGGGAGAGATTCCAGGTCATATAAGCTGGTTCCTGCGACACCGCTTTTGTGGGCGCTGTTGAAGTTCTGACTTTACGATTGCGATGGTTATTTCGGGTGTCACCATCTCTGATCGGATTGGTGGTTTGAGTCTCACATTGACAAAATAGGACTATGCTGCACAGCCCGGCAATCCATGTTCGGTCTGCGTTTTTCAGACGCCCATGCAGGGCCGTAAATCCCGGGGAGGGAAGGGAGGGAATTCCCTCCCCACTTTTAAATTCTATCTCTGGGCTTTTGATCCTACAGAGCAAGTTTTCAAGCAATGTGCAGTCGCCTACAGCTTGCCTACGGTACCATAACATTTGTGCTGCAGTTGAGAAGAAGTGGGGAGGGAATTCCGTCACGTTCCCTCCCCAGGTTTAAAAGTGGGGAGGGAATTCCTTCCCTCCCCAGGATTTACGGCCCTGTCAGTATCCACTATCCACCACCACCTCAGCACTGATCAGCACTGATACTGCAGTACATGTAGACTTGATTACATTCTGAATATTCTGAATGTAGAAACTTGACTCTGACCACCAGGGGCCCCTAGTGCAGTCTGCACAACCAATTGCAACGCCACCGCCGTAGCCTACATGTAGATCATGGTGTAGATTAAGCACATTCTGAATAGTTCTTAAAATTAAAAATTAACTCTGACCGCCGGGGAGGCCCTCAACAGCCGGGGCCCTTGTGCAGTGCACAAGCTGCACCACCTATTGCTACGCCACTGAGTGGAAGTGAGCCGCAAGATCATGGGAATGGCAATAAATGTCACGAAAACAGAAAGTCAACTCCTGGGAGGGGGAGATAAGAGGTTTCGACTGGAGGCGGATGGGCAGCAACTTGCACAGGCGGATAGCTTCGTCTATCTGAGGGGAAACATCAGCACGCAGGGAGGAAGAGATAAAATACGAAACGCGGCCATATAATATACAAAAGATTAAACGTACGGAAAGACAGTGAGCAGAACACAGACCAGACGACTGCGCTATTTTGGGCACATGGTCAGGGACTCAGGATGGAGAACGTCAGATTTCCAAAGATAGCCTTAAATGGAGAGGTGCAGGGAAGGAGAAAAATGGGAAGATCGAAGAAACGATGGAGGGACATGATCAAGGACTGTCAGGAGATGGGGATGTCGATGCAGGAGGCTGTACATCGGGCAGAGAACAGAGAGAAACAGTGTTGCTACTGGGGTTTCTGAAATAAACCCAGACTTCCTTCCGAAAAAACCCCAGAAAAACCCAGACTATTCATATAAGGTATTTTAGAACCCCTTTTGTTCAAATTCAGTTGGTTTTTCGCTTGTTCGCTTGAGGATTAACTAAATGTTCGTCAAAAGAGTCGAATAAAAGGTAATTACAACTTTAAAAATATCAATTGTCAAAGTTGTCATAGACTCGGGATCCATACTGACAATAAGCTTAATCAATATATATATTCGTGTGCGCATGCGCAGCGGGTCGAGTCTACCAAAATTGTAAGCACATAACACACGTGGCTTAAGTTTACAAAGTTTTAAAGTTGTCCGAGGTTTCCAGCCAAATTTTCTTAATACACCAGCAATCCAACTTTTTAGCCACCTAGAACATTAATTAATTACCTGGTCTCCGACCCTCAGAAATGAGGATGGACAGCATCATCATCATCATCATCATCATCATCATCATCATCATCATCATCATCATCATCATCATCATCGTCGTCGTCGTCGTCGTCGTCGTCGTCGTCGTCATCATCATCATCATCATCATCATCATCAGAACATTAATAGGCCTACTCTGCAGCAACTCAATTGACTATTATAACACTAGAGTATTGACCTGACCTACATGTAGGCTACAATGTATAACTGTATATGCATGTTATAGATGTAATACGGCTTAACAAGGAAAGAGACGATTGACCTGACCTTTTTTGAAATGTCAAAATAGTTTATTTCTGTGCAGAACTATTCTTCAGGTTATAAAGTATTTGTGAATTGACAACATGAACTCTTGATTGTGGGGTTTAAAATTAAAATTAGAGGAAAAAATTATGCATCACAACCATTTTACATTGAATTTCACAGAATATTCATGTGTAGTAAGTGCAAATTTCAACTCACCAAAATAAACCCAGATTTCGCCCAAAAAACCCAGAAACCCAGACGAAGGCGAAAAAACCAGATCTAGTGGGAAAAAACCAGCTATGGCAACACTGGAGGGAAATGTTTATATATAATGCATCTCTATGGCTTATTCGCGAGTGCTCCGTTTCACTCTTAAACATAGATGTCGCCCCACTTCACAATTGTTTTAAAACAGGAACAATTATTGTTTTAGTCTCCACATGCAATATTTAACTTCTAAAATATTTTTATTCGTCAATCTCCTCGCAAATATGATTAATCGAATGCATTTATTTTGTAAATAATATGTGAAATATGCGGAACCCGATTATCGTCCAACAACTTTACCAATGAGGTTAATAAGAAGTTTCTATCGTGTGCATAACAAGTCCTTGGAAGTTGGGATTTGAGGTTTCTGAAATTAGTCGCAGAAGTCCAATATTTATTTGTTAAATTTCGGCTGAAATACTACCAAAAATAATGTCTCTTAAGGTTAGCGAATTGTTTGCTGTTTGTAACTGTATATATAATTCTGTTATTTGTATGTACTGCTTGTAAATTCTCCATAGCGTGTGCGGGGTCCAAGATGGATAGGCTAATCGAGCTAAACATTTTTAATGAATGGAAATGTTTACCTTGAATCCTTTCTAGTCTCAAATGATTTTAAAATTCGGTTAATTTCTATGACTCGGTTTCAAGTAAACAATATGGTGGCCACAGATCAGCGCAGAATAGAGCGCTGTCACGTGCTTCGATCAACAACCCAATAAATAGCCCAATGTTTCCGCGAAAGTAAGCACTTTAATTTAGCAAGTAAATAATTAAGGTTAAACCGTAGTTTAGGTTGCTAAATTATTTTCATTTTCTATATCCCGTAGTTTAGGTTGCTAAATTACGAAATACCCAAAGTCGTGAATGTAGTGCCCTATATGGTAAACACGCACACTGGATGCCCGTACCCCAAACAATATGGCTGCCAACGAATGCAATAAAATTAGAGCGCAGCGACCTATCCTATAGACGGCATCGCAACATGCATCCCAGCATGCAAAGCGCCCAGTAAGTAGGTAATCTGGTTGTTTTTTTTATCCCACCACCAAAGTTTATAAATTTGATGAGAAATATTTCCTGACGAAATGGAAGCGGTATTTATCGCGTGAGGGTCGGTTAGGGCTCAGGTTAGGCGTCGTGAGGGTCGGTCAGGGTTAGTTTTAGGGTTAGTGCAGTCATTCTGCTGAAATTCAAGCTGGATTGATGAACAATAATTTTCAATTAAAAATTGATGAAAAATATTTGCTGACAAAATAGAAGCGGGATTTATCGAACAAATTCTTGCCTAAACAGAAGCTGGATCTATTAAAAGGATTCTCGGCAAACTAGAAGTTGGATTTATTAAAGATAACAACGCTGCAACGTTAGTTGTTGGTGTCTTGGTGGTCGGATAAAAAACAAGTACCAGATTACTTACTTACTGAGCGCTTTGCATGTTGGGATGCATGCTGCTCTAATTTTATTGCATTCGTTGGCAGCCATGTTGTTTGGAGTACGGGCATCCAGTGTGCGTGTTTACCCCCTATATTCACGGGTTTCCCGCAAGAGGTTCCCTTAGATGTTTCTTGAGGTTCAACGACAACTGGTTTACGGACAATTCGTTCACCGACAGCTGGTTCACGGCAATTGTTACACGACAATATTATTGGAGCTGGATTAATGAAAATATTCTTGTTTAAATTGAAGCTGGATTGGCAAAAATATTCTTGCTTGAATTGGAGCTGGATTGATGAAAATGTTCTTACTTAAATTGGAACTGGATTGATGAAAAGGCGCTCGTGAAATGGAAGCTGGATAATTGTATTTTTAAATTTGAAATAGAAAATGGATTAATGAATAGAATGCTTGATAAAATTAATGGAAGCTGGATTGATGACTTTCATTCATGTATTTCAACATGCATCCAGCTTCCAATTCTCAAGCGCTGTATCATTAATCCGGCTTCCATTCCTCAAGCGTTAATTTTGTCAATCCAACTTCTATTTCACATAGGCCTATAAGGAACCTTCCTCCAGCTGTAGACTGAGTGAGAGCCTATAAGCTATAAATGGGACCAAATTAATTAAATTTAGCAACCTCAGCAACCTCGGAAAGTGGCCAAATAATTTAGCAACCTCGGGTAATGGCCAAATAATTTAGCAACCTAAACTATGGTTTAACCATAATTAAAATGAAGGTATTTAGAAATAATAAATAAAAGGTATTTAGAAATGGAAGCTGGATGCAGGTATTTTTAGACCTGAAATCGAGGCTGGATTAACGAACATACATGTTGAAAGACATGACTTAAAATCATCAATCTAATAATATAACAAAGACCTTATAAGGTCTTTGCATATAATATGTAACACGTGTTTAATTGCTTTTTATTCCGTTTGTGAAAATTATAAGGCTTTTAACCAATCCCACTTCTATTTAAAAATATGATTTTCATCAATCCGACTTCTATGTACCAAAAATTATTTTCTTCAGTCCAACTGTCATTTGACCACCGCTACAACTGATTATTAAATAATAAACTATTATTCTGACGTGCTTACTTTTGCGGAAACTGTTGGAAACATTGCACAATTTTTCGCCATAGGCTGTTGGAAACATTGGGCTATTTATTGGGCTACTGATCGCCTCACGTGACAGCGCTCTATTCTGTTTCCTTGTTACCGAGTCGTTATAGAAATTAACCTAAAATTCTACTCTTCTTATATGATTCTATGTCATTAACGTCGTCTATGTTAACCTAGTCAGCCGAACACAGTTATAATGGGATTTTTGCTTCTGGAATAAATAAGTAGAGGCATATAGATGGATTAAAAGCTCATGTTGTCCTTCTGATGCAGTGCAACAATGGGGCAAAAACCCAGATTACCCTGTGTTGCAGAATGAAGGTATCTGTGACGAGTTAATGATGGCATACATTGCATCACAAGGTTGGTTGCAGCTTGTGATATTTCAGTTTTAAACATAATAAATAATTCTAAAATTTTCAGTTTAAGGGATTAAAATTGAACATATTCTACTTCCATTTTGTAAATATTTCTGTTTCAGTTCTAATTTCAGTTTTGAAATAATTTCATTGCAGGTATACTATGAAACTGAATTTCACATTGAAACAGCAGTTAATCTACCCGATTTACAAATAAAATTGTTGATACAAGACATAGACTACTGATATCAACCAGTGAGGGTGTGAATTTAGTGAAAGAAATTCGAAGTTACATTGAATTGTTTTGTATAAAAAATAGTGATTTTTTTTGTTTACCTTCTGACTAGAGCAGAGGTTCTCAACCTTTTTCTGAGTGCGACACACCTAAAATCCCAAACAAATTTGGCAACACCTGCAATCGCCATTATGTTAATATCCTAAAAATTGAAATATACCTACATGTTAATTAAATTGCTACAACTTATAATGAATGAAAACGTTGACACTGAAAGCTTTTTTAGTTTTTAATGATTCTAAAATTTTAAATTCCACCGATCTAAATCTATGATTCTACGTCAGTTTATGACTCTACGATAATTGTTTTTTCCTAATAGTTAATGGGATTTTGGCCCTGGATTTTTCTTTGGATAGTAAGATGCCCGAAGTTCGACAGGTATGTGAGTGCAATATCGATGCATAGAGTTGCGTACCAACTTAGCCACAGGGCCCTGGACATTTTAAGCTGGGGCTCTTCTCATTAACAAGGCTAATGAATGAAAATGATAGGATATCTATGCAAAACTACTTCTAGGTAAAAAGGCATGAAAGTTATCATGTATAATCCACATAGTCCAAGCCACAGTAGTAGTTCAAGGCAAAGTATGAAAACATTTTCACGACACACCATTTTATGTGACACACCGCCGGTCTATTTGCGACACACTAGTGTGTCGCTACACACCGGTTGAGAACCTCTGAACTAGAGAACAGGTTCACATCAAGTGATTTGAGCATGGGGTTTCAGTTATGATATGCACTTGGTTGATTGCCAGTAGAGACAATGCCAGGCCATATGTATTTTAAGTTGGTGATATTTATAAAAATTTCCAGTCATGATTTTATTGGAAGTTGTTTTATGATTAAAGAGAATTGCAAATGTATACATTATATTTTTGCTGTGCTGTAAGTTCCATGTGGTGTTTGTTTGCTTTGCATGTCCTTAGAAAGAGACGCCATCTGACCAGCAGCTGCACCTAGCAGCCTTACAAGGGAATGTCGATCAGATTCGTAAGGTGCTCGAGACCGGCAAAGTTCATGTTGATTGTAAAGATAAGGTAAACTTATGCTATATGCTAGACAAAGTTAAAGAATATGGTGCTGGTATGAAGGCCTGTTATATTTTATTGTAGCCACAGAATCCATTTTCAAGACTTTTTTGTGAAGCTACATATGTTGTCTGGTCAATTGAGACATGATGAGGCAGGTCACTGCAGGACTTAATATAGGGCTTTTGGTTAATAAATAAAGTTAATACTGTTGACAGAAACAGATTAGTGAATAATTAAAATGTCTCGGACATCTCAGACACTGCTGCCAAATATCCCATTTTTCGGCACTATTCGGAAGTATTTGCCTCGGCAAAGTGAGGTTTTATTATATGCTGTTGAGCTATACTTACAAGCGGTTGCTGATATTTAAAAAAAAATTATTCAGTAGACTTGTGTATAAAAGAAATAAGCATCCATGGAATTTCATTGCATTTTCTTGAAGTGATGTCAAGTTATTGATCCTAATGCAGTTTTAAAAGACTTCACACCTTCTAAGAGATGATTCTAGCAGTTACAAATAAGATACATGAAATTGTGATATGGAACACATGATACTCATTTTTTTATCCAATTCCGATGTATGTATGTATATAACCATTTATATAGCGCCTTAACAAGAATCTCACGAAGGCGCTTAACATAGCTACCCAACAGATCTAAACAGATGCGATTTAAGAGATTTAGAAAATGTTTCCTGAGATGCATTCGGTGCAATGTTGCGAATTGTTAATGAAAGACAGTTCCAGTATGAAGGGCCAATGCATGAGAATGCACGGCGAGCCCGCATCGAAGTACGAGAGCGAGGAGCCATCAGGTCCTCATGAGTAGAAGAGCGCAGTGATCGATGACCTGACTGGCTGGAGACGAGAACGCAGGGCTCCCTAATGTACGCTGGGGCAGCAGAGACCATGGATGCTTGTCCCATAATAATGACTCGGGCAGCGCAGTTGAGGACGGACTGAAGTTGTCATATCCGGAACTTTGGGAGACCCGCCAGGATACCATTACAGTAGTCCAGGCGCGTCAGCACAAAGGAGTGGACAAGAGTGGCTGCGGCATCAAATGATAGATTACGCCGTATGACTCTTATCCGGTGCAGTTGGTAAAAGCAAGACCTGCAGAGGGAATTAACGTGTCTCTCCATTGAATTGTACATCCAAATACTTGATTCGTTACTTGAGGAAAATGTCCACCTACTTATTCCATAAAATAGATACACTTAATAGATACACTTAAATGTGGTTATTAAGTTATTGGTTTTCTAATACAGTGCTCACTATTTGAAAGACTGAATGACAGAACTTGATGATGAATAATTTCATTGCTGATCTATGTGGTCATAAATCCAGCAGTGCATTGGTTTTCAAGTATAGACTGGTGATATATGTGAAATTGTGTATTGGAGAGAGCAATAGATCTTAAGCCAAGGTTTGTCCAGCAGTGATCTTCTCTTTGTAAAAATGGGTGGCTAAAGAGAACCGCGTGCCAATCAGCAATGCTGAACTGCGTGCCAATCAGCAATGCTTCAAGTTTACCTGACACTGCTGACTGCTGCTGCATATAGCTAGGCCATGATCCATCCACACAAAGAGCCTTGTAGCTAGGCTGTCTAAACTAGGTGAGGAATTGTCCACTGCCTGTCTGGGTACCACTATGCAGATTAGCTAGACCTCGAGCATCTTACCTCAGCATGTGTGTCCTACAAATATTCCTGTGTTGATATCAGTGATTCCTAACCGTTTTTGACTCGTGGCACTAAGAAAGAATAGAAATTTTCGCAGCACACTTAATAATAATTACCTTTTAAAATCTATTTTTCACTATTTTTTAATAATATTTAAATTCAGGCTGAGAAAATCTAAATTCACAAACCATGAAGATGCAAATGGCAGAAGAATTTTGACTGCTCTTGTACTGATTGAAGTGTATGATTTCTGAATGGAAAACAAAACTCACCCAAACTCTTTTAGGAAAATGTTGACTGATAAAATTTTACATTTCGTAATCAATGAGCTGTTCTTTAGCCTTGGTTGTAAGATTTTGTTGTTTCGCCGATTACGAATGGACTGATTACTCAGTCAAAATTGTCGATTGCAAGCGAATGGAAGTAGTGTTGTACTGCTGTTGTAGGCCCATCAATGTGTTTAGTATTTCAGGTGCAATTTAAAAAAAAACTGAGATTCATTGATCGTATGAAAACAATAGGAGGAGATCTTAACCTCTTCGCTGCCACGCCGTCCAGGGGTAAATGACGCGCCGTGTGCCAAGACGTAACATGCACATGTAAAATTGTTTAGTGTTGCGATTAATGGTTCCTGTAATAGAAGGAGCTGATGACGGCATGCGGTGAGGGAAGGAGGAGACGCGGAAGACCAAGGAAGAGATGGTTGGATGAGGTACAGGAAAAGTCTGGCATGAACTTGGAGGAGCTGAGAGAGGCAACAAGAGAGAGGGGACACTGGAGAGGATACATCAAGAATATCGCCAGAGCTCCAAGAGCTGACGGCACCAGGTGACCAGGTGTAATACATTAACTGTTTCAATGCCTACAATTCATGATTATAGGCCCCTATGGATAAAAACTATCATGTTTATGAGATGTGAACCTTGCTGCTACTCGTTTATTTTCAATAGATAGGCCTACCGACTACATAATAGGCCCTAGTTTGTTAGAAATTTTTTGGGTACTAGCGACTGAATTTCAGAGTAACTGTCACAGATATAGTTCTATTCCTGTTAGACAAACAACGCACTCAGATTTGTTTTCACTGATGTGATTGTCGTTTGTGCTGAACAATAAGTCACCAATGACATCATATAGCCTACCTTATAATTATACCCCAGCAAGTTATCCAAAATCTTAGAGCGTCTGTGAGTCGTCTGAATCAGTTTCATCGCCAACTTTCACCGATTCATTGCCAAATTCTTCTAAGCCTAAATCACTTTCTAAATCACTATAATCGCTAAAATGACATACTAAGAACTTGTTCTTTGGCAAATATCGTTGCGGCCATAAGGCCAAATATTGTCAAAATTGACCAAAAACATAGAAAGTATCACAATCTAATGTTGAAATAGATCTATTTTGAAAACACCTTAGAACGGTTGGCATAATTAGCATATTTGGTTCTTCTGGAACTAATAAAAACTTTTACAAACCAAGCATAAAAATAGCCCAAAAGTAGCCAAACATTGCAGAAAATACTGTATTGATTTTCAGGTGCCTATACTATGAATTAGTGAATCAGTGAATCAGTGCGTCCAGTGCTAGACAAGGCATAGACGTGGCCGTATTTATGACGAGTGCCGCTCGTCAACAGGGCAGCGAAGAGGTTAACCTGCTACAGTGTGAGAGATTGAGACCAACTGACTTAAGTTTTGATGTTGCAGTGAGGATTTTTTCTGATGTTTTGTTTGGAATCATTATTAATTAACAACATATTAGAATTTTTCCCGTGGCACACTTGCAACGTTCTAGTGCTGCGGCACACAGGTTGGGAATCGCTGGTTTATATACGCATATATATAAATACACCCACACACACACACATATATATATATATTTGTATATATATATATATATATATATATATATAATCGTCCCTTGCAGTGCCACTTGAGCCACCTCTAAAGTGACTGGGGAACAAAAGTGGTAAATACTCACTGGCTTTGCCAGTCTCCAACGACCCCAGAAGTGACGTTCTGTTCCCACTCATCTTCCTCTTCCCCTCCCACTCAACCTTGCCAGAATAGATGTAAAAAAATGAAATTAATAACATTGTTTTCTAAAGCAGTTTGTAGGTACAAACATTCTGCAAATAGTAGTTTATTCTTGCTTAGAACATGTACTTCGTTTCAGTGTTTACCTTTGTGCAAAAAAGGGCAGTGGCTTAATTTTTTGGGTAGTCACTGTATAAAAATATGTTACCAAAATAAAAATATTTTTCTACCTACCTACCCAATTTTTTAGACCTCTGTTACTGGAAACACACCATTATTTGTTTGGCCTTATGTTTTTGAATCGTCAAAAAACAGTGGGTGGACTCACTAAACGTGATATAACTTTTGTTCTGTTTGAAATTTGGCCATTGTACGTAAATATGAATTGCCTTCAAACCTGCGAATTTGATTTAAAAATTGTTGCTTCTATCCAAGATATTGGCAAAAAGTGTACTTGTTTTAGGGATGTTAAATGGTAATTGGCAATCAAAAATTTTATCAGTTTTGAAAACATTATTGGTTTTATTGTTTACAGAAACGATAATGAAATTCATTTTTATTAATCATTTTCAAAAATTATGAGAGTTGATTCATGCATATTTACTGACTATAAGTTTAAAGATTGCCTTGAGAACAAATTAATTGCAACAAACAATTGACAGCTGCGACGATGCGTTGCCCATGGCCTGTCGTATATAAGAAGTTGTTGACCCATGGTACGATAGATGTTAGTGTATGGTCCTGTGATGTGGCACTTTGGATGCAAGATTGTCGCACATTTCATCAAATTTTAGCATTATGTGATGGTGAAAACGAAAACCAATATACGACTCACTACCGTCATCAAATGATATGAGTTATTTACACAACCTCTTAAACACTTTTTTATGTCGAAAGAATCTCCGAATGCAATGCATGCCAGTACTTGCCATCTGTTTTTTTTTATCACAGCTGAGCTGGGAAAGTGGATTTTATATAGGGCTGATTAAAAAACCAATAATTGGGTTACAAATCAGTTTTCTACAACTGATAATTGGTTTGCCAAAAAACGATTTTAATAGCTCTACTGAAGGGATCTAAGGATGATATATTGACTGATATTGACTGACGACTACTGTAAAAACCGTGACATACAGTCCAGAAAATGCGATGTGCTATATTAAAATCTAGAAGTTTTAAGTTTAGATTAGATCAAATTCATTGCTGAAGGTTCAGGATAACGAATTTTGTATGTTCATTGAGCAGGAAGGAACAACGCCACTTATATTGGCCGCTGCCAACAATCACTTGGAGTGTGTCCGGGAGTTGCTTCGAAGTGGTGCTGATCCTGCCGCAAGAAGGCTAGTAAGTATGATGGTTTTCTAATACGTGCAAACCTTGTATTAGTACAGACAAAGGGAGTAATAATAAAGTTATCATTTCTTAGGCAACGATCGTGAATTCAGTATTGAGTTGGAAGTAATTTCTACAAGTTACTGGTGCTTGATTATGGGTACATAAATATCTGAATTTGCAATTGCTTTATCTGGTCTAATTTTTGTATTTTTAGGCCTTAGGATTCTGTTTTGTGTGGGCTCCATAATAGAGTTTTGCAACAAATCTTGTAGCCATTTTTGGAGGACAGGGAGTTTAGAAAGATTTGACTTATTTGCCGAAGCCCATACTATATTACAATAAGATATGCATGATATATGAGTGTGTAGTAGAGTGAGGCTCTGATCTGTGGTAGGAAAATTCTAGATGTGCATGAGAGAATTCCTACGTTTTTTGCTATTTTCATTGAGAGATTAGATATGTGCTCTTGCAGGGCAATGTGCGGGTCAATGTAGACTCCTAAAAATTTAAATTTCCTGCATAATTCATGATTATGACCCTTGTCCTGATGATGAGTGACTTCACAATATTGTTAATTCACACTAAGTCATGTAAAGATGAAAATTTGTGGAATGACTAAACCAGTCAGTTGCCAGGTGAAGAGCAGTTAGATATCCTCAGGTTTGAAAGTCAATAAAAAATAGCGAGTTACTTAAAACTCTAATGACGAGCTGCATTGACTATCCAGTATCCAGTCACCTTTAGTGCATGTTTGGTGCAAGACAACATGGATGCACCACGCTCAAAGCACTGGCACCCACTGGTCTATGCCGTCACTCGACAGCGCGATGTTCATGATGTACACCTGACATGAGCCATGCGTGGGACTGGCTGCTGGTCTGACCATCAGCTATTGCGGCGCCACGTAGCTCTAAAACCTTGCCAACAGAAGCACAGGAAAACAGCACCTTGTAGAAGGAGGTTGGCCATTGAACACCTAAGGCTACCCGAGATTAGGTCCCGATTGCAGGATGAACTCGACCGAGCTCTATAGAGCGACTCAGCATCCGCTCCCGACACCCCCGAGAGGGAATGGGCCAAGGTCAGAGACGTCACTTGCACGGTGGCTGCAGAGGTGCTGGGCTATAAACAAAGGAAACATCAAGACTGGTTTCACGAGCACGATGTCGCTGCACGAGAGCTATTGAGTATGATGCACAGGCTGCATCTGGCCTGGATCAACGACAAAGCAGCACCGCCAAGAAAAATGCTTACACCACGGCAAAGCAAAATGTGCAACCGAAGCTACACAGGAGGAAGGAGAGCAGGAGGTGGGCTGACAAAGCGTGCGAGCTACAGGATGCAGCGGACAGACATGACTTGAGGAGCTTTTACGACGGTCTAAAGACAGTCTATGGGCCGCGGGACAATGGCTCCATACCTGTACAATCCAAGGACGGCACCACTGTGATCACAGACCAAGGCCGGATCCTGAAATGCTGGGTCAAACACTTTGAGTCGGTGCTGAATCAGCAATCGTCATTTGATGACACGGTCTTTGATGAGATCCTGCAGTGGGCTGAGGCGGCCAGCCAAATGAGTGATTACCCGACTCTAGATGATGACATGCATACTGCAATCAAGCAGTGGGCTGAGGTGGCCAGCCAAATGAGTGATTACCCGACTCTAGATGATGACATGCATGCTGCAATCAAGCAGTGGGCTGAGGCGGCCAGCCAAATGAGTGATTACCCGACTCTAGATCATGACTTGCATACTGCAATCAAGCAGTGGGCTGAGGCGGCCAGCCAAATGAGTGATTACCCGACTCTAGATGACGACATGCATACTGCAATCAAGCAGTGGGCTGAGGCGGCCAGCCAAATGAGTGATTACCCGACTCTAGATCATGACATGCATACTGCAATCAAGCAGTGGACTGAGGCGGCCAGCCAAATGAGTGATTACCCGACTCTAGATGACGACTTGCATACTGCAATCAAGCAGTGGACTGAGGCGGCCAGCCAAATGAGTGATTACCCGACTCTAGATGATGACATGCATGCTGCAATCAAGCAGTGGGCTGAGGCGGCCAGCCAAATGAGTGATTACCCGACTCTAGATCATGACTTGCATACTGCAATCAAGCAGTGGGCTGAGGCGGCCAGCCAAATGAGTGATTACCCGACTCTAGATGACGACATGCATACTGCAATCAAGCAGTGGGCTGAGGCGGCCAGCCAAATGAGTGATTACCCGACTCTAGATCATGACATGCATACTGCAATCAAGCAGTGGACTGAGGCGGCCAGCCAAATGAGTGATTACCCGACTCTAGATGACGACTTGCATACTGCAATCAAGCAGTGGACTGAGGCGGCCAGCCAAATGAGTGATTACCCGACTCTAGATGACGACATGCATACTGCAATCAAGCAGTGGGCTGAGGCGGCCAGCCAAATGAGTGATTACCCGACTCTAGATGACGACATGCATACTGCAATCAAGCAGTGGACTGAGGCGGCCAGCCAAATGAGTGATTACCCGACTCTAGATCATGACATGCATACTGCAATCAAGCAGCTGGCATCCGGCAAGTCGCCGGGTGAAGACTCAGTCCCATCTGAGATCTATAAAAATGGCGGCCCCCAGCTTGCGAACTGCCTGACAGGGTTGTTCAGAACAATTTGGGATGAGGAATCTATGCCTCAGTACTTCAAAGATTGTGCACATCTTCAAGCACAAAGGCGATCGTGCCAATTGCGATGATCACCGTGGAATATCCCTTCTATCTGTCGCTGGTAAAATACTGACTCGGGTTCTGCCGAATTGGCTACGTAGCTCATAATGACATCCTTCCGGAATGTCAGTGTGACTTTCGTGCAGGCCGCAGCACCATGGATATGACCTTCACTGCCAGACAGATTCAGAAGAAATGTCGGGAGCAACACCAGGATCTGTACATGATTTTCTTCGACCTAACAAAAGCATTTGACTCAGTCAACAGAGAGGGCCTTTGGAGGATTCTTGAGAAGATCGCCTGCCCCAAACAGTTTTTAAATGTGATTCGATCCCTGCATGATGGACATGGTTCTGGACAATGGTGAAACATCATCGCCCTTTAAGGTATCCAACGGGAACAAGCAAGGATGCGTGATCGCTGCAATGCTCTTCTGCGTCTTCTTCTCTATGATGTTGATTGTTGCCTACGGAGGATGTGATCTGGGCATACCTATACAGTTTAGAACAGACAGGAGTGTGTTTGGTCTGAGACGACTTCAGGCCTGTACAGAGGTATTCTCGGCGATCATACGCGATCTACTCTATGCCGATGACTGTGCACTAATGGCACACACACACAGGACATGACACAACAACTCTTCGATCGCTTTGCATGTGCTGCTCATCGCTTCGGACTCACCGTCAGCCTAAAGAAAACAGAAGTCACGTTACAGAGAGCAGCAAGACCGTATACCAGTGGTTTTCAACCTTTTTCTAGTGGTGGAACCTTCCTCAAAGCACTATTTTCTCACAGAACCCTGCGCGTTTCACCCATCCAGTATTTCAAAATATACACAGCCTAGAGTTGTAATCTGTAAAAATTATGTAAAATTTAGATGTACGTTACTTTCACTTCTGGTGCAGTATCACATTACAACTACCTGCTCTAGAATTCTAAAAGTTAGTGTAGGTCCAGTGCACAAAACACTGTCAGAGAATAGCATTTCTGCTCTAGATATTTCGCCAACAACTATCCATCCCAGGCGCGGATTTAGAGGGGGGCGGAGCCGGCGTACGCCCCCCCTAAACCTGCAGCAAATGTTCTCAAACTAAACTGACCTAAAACTAATATAATTGCAATTTGGGAATAGGATGTCTGAAGTAGCTGGACCGGCAGAATGGAGCTCTCTTACAGTCGCTCCTGTCGTATTATGTATCCAAATATTACCACAATAATTCACATTTTGCTGCTCACTTCTGTCACGACTTGCAGTGTTGAACGAGCAAATTCTAGTCTGCGTTTTGTGAAGTCGTGTTTCCGAAGTACAATGAACGAGGACAGATTTAATGCACTCATTTTATTGTTTGTCCACAAGGACATCAAGTTAGATATTGATGACATTATCAATGCCTACGCCAGAAAGCATCCAAGGAGAATGACACTGCTTAATCCACTGGCATGTGACACTTAATTATTTCCTTTTTGGATCAAGGTTGCATGATCAAAACCGATAACTGATCTATAATCATTTCACTGTTAACCTTCAGTGGAGATCAGTGGTTTTATATGTGAAACTATATATTTTTTTAAAGTTCCATATAACATTTCTATAAAAAGGATCATTATAGTTTTGCGTGATCTAATTTCATATATATATATATATATATATATATATATATATATATATATATATTAGGGCTGTCGATTAATCGCCGTTAACGCCAGCGATTAGCGATTAACGCAAATTTTTTAACGCGATTAATATTTTTAACGCCGATTAATATTTTTAACGCAGTAAACAATATTAGTCTGATAGCATTCCTCAAGAGCCTCCCAAAAAGAAACCTCGGATCTACGAACTATCTTCAGATTCAGAAGATGAATCGCTGATGCATCAAGCTACCAATGCAAAAGCAGTTCTTCAACGATATAGGTCTGAACCTAGCGTTGACAGCGATGCATGTCCACTTGAATGGTGGAGGCTACATGATAGGTTGGCCCACCCACTCTTGGCAAGACTTGCCAAGAAATATCTCTCATGGCCAGCTACAACAGTACCGTGTGAACGATTGTTTTCTTTATCTGGACACACATTTAGCAAGTAAAAAGCATCACTTGATCCAAGCAATGTGAACAAGTTAGTTTGCTTGTTTGCTAGTTTACTTGCAAGAATAAACTCTTAAATAATTAGTCAGAAGACTTTACTAAGTGTGTGTAGGTTTTTTGAAGATATTGAAGCTAGTTTGGTTAAGTAACTGTGTTCACTTGAAAGAATATTCTTAAATAAGTCAGTAGGCATAGGCCTATCTATTGTTGATGATTGAAGAATACATGTATAGGGCCTACTTAAGTTATAATAATAAAAAAGAAAGTTAATTTTCTTAGTTAAAGTGCGATTAATTTGCGTTAACTTGCGATTAAAAATTTTAATCGATCGATTAATCGCGATTAAAATTTTTAATCGAGGGGCAGCACTAATATTATATTTATTTACGGGATTGGATTGGTAGTATTTACGCCCCCCCTAACCAGAAATCCTGGATCCGCCACTGCATCCATCTGACAAACGGATAGAATATTTTAAAAATGAAACGCTCTATTATGGATTAGTTTAAGTTGTGTTAGAGTATCCTTTTTCAAGTTTATTGCGAAATGTGTGCCTGCAGGTTTAAGTCTTGCACGCATCATAGAGAGACACGTAGTCAGACACATAATGATTCATCTTCAGCATAAAGGAATCATTTGCGGGACTCCGCCGTCATGGATGTGGTGAGCTAAACAAGGATAAAGTGGGACCGAGGGGCTTCAGCTTATTTGGGGAGTTTCATCTTCATTTGCTAGTTGTACCTGCATCTGAAAAGTGCTTCTGTCACAATAATCACACATCTAATTCTTTTTTCAAACATCTTATAACTTTCCGAGAAGCAAATAGCGAGCATAGGCTGTAGGACCTAGGCCTGTCAGTTAACGATTCTACAGCCTACAGATAGTTATGGTTGAGGCTCAGTCTTTACAGTTGCAAAAATTTGAATATCCGCTACCTCTGGATGAGAAATTTAACCACTGATCCAGTGGTTAAATTTCTCATCCAGAGGTAGCGGATATTGAACTGAAAAATGAACTGATCAAAAGAGGAATAAATCAAACAAGTCTGTCCTAGAGCTCAGCAGATTCTTTTGGTCCAGAACAGACAGATCTTGAACGTCTAAATATTTTAAAACCAATGATAAAAATGCTTTGTTTGTCCGATTGGACTGTTAATTGGAGACGTAGGCAATCTATAAGCTTATAGGCGTGCAGATTCCCATTTGATGAATACATGCACCTTCCGAAAAACAAGTAGGCCTAATGAACGACATAATTAGCCTATAGAAAACAACAGTATACATTGACATAATAATGTTCTTTTAGGCAAGAATGACTGTAGGCTGGGAAGAATCCACTCATTGCTGATACTTTTGGGACTTCAGTCGGTGCCTTAAAATTTCTGCCAAACTGCCGCGGAACACCTGGTTGATGCCCATGGAACTCAAGGGTTCCACGGAAACCCGGTTGAAAATCACTGCCGTATACACTCTCCCGATCATCATAGCGGGTGGTTTGACTCTCAAAGTGGTGGACAAATTCTGCTACCTCGATAGCATCCTCTCTATTGCTGCAAACATCGACAAAGAGATTACTGCTCGACTGGGCTCTTGCGACGACTATGGAACAACCACCTGGCCACCAAGGTTGCAGTCTAAAGAGCAGCTGTGCTGACGATGCTTCTCTATGGTTGCGAATCATGAACGCCATATCGCAGGCACATTGCTAAGCTGACCAGTTTCATTTGAAATGCCTTCGAATAATAGCTCATATACAATGGCAAGACCTGCTTCCCAACACTGTGGTCCTTGAGTGCCATGGCATCACGGGCATTGAGGCCATGCTAGCAGCAGCACAGCTCCGCTGGACTGGTCACGTTGTTCGCATGGCTGACTCACAGATCCCGAAACAAATCTTTTACAGTCAGCTTGCGCAGGGCACTTGGGTAATCGTAATCATAATCTCCTAATATCTAAAGCGCCACTCGAAAGCCAAGCACGGGGCACCGGCTTATTCACGAGCGCTGCATTGAGTTAGAAGGGTTTCCGTGAGAGTAGTCCGTGGTGGTCCGGGTCGAGTTAGGTTCGGGTATAGGGAAGTCCAATCTGAAAAGGTGCGGCATGGCAGCTGCTGATTTGGAGGGACTAGCGGCAGAGCGCTCGGAATGGTGCGGTACATGCAGCGAGGCGGTGGAAAGATTTGAACTTCAAAGGATATTGCAGCGTAAGGAAAAGCGGCAGCAAGGAAGCAACACGCTGAATATAGCCAGACTTGATTGCTCAGGACTAGAACCTTACTCACGACGTGAGATCTGTCATATCGACGGCTCAGTCCATTACTATTAGTGCATGTTTAGTAGAAGTGTTAAAGCAAGAGAAATAATTCAAGCATTGAATAAGCATTGCTACATCGTGGCTAAAAGAACCCATTTCCAAAGATCACACACTGCAGGGATATGTACAGAGATGCTAGTGGTTGAAGGTAGGACGGTCGAATGAACTGTTTTACTGATTGACAGTTGGATGGACAATTGGATGACTGACAGGCAGTTTAGGCCCACCAGAAATTTGCGCCCAAAAAATTGAAGAAATGTGCACCAAAATGAAAAATTTCCACGAGTTTTATGCAAGTAAAAAAATGGTGAAGTGCGTTATTTTTTCATGAATAAGTGTACCAAAGTATCTAGCAGCAGGGCTGTTTTTAAGGAATTTTTACAACTGCACAACCCCTTCTATCCCTTCCTATCCTCCATGGTAAATTACTTCCAATCGGATGACAATGACCTTTTTTGCTAGTTTTAACTGCACAGAACTTGTGACAGAAGTGCTTTTACTACTGCACAAATCTATTTAGAACTGCACATTTTGTGTACAACTGCACGTTAAAAAAAGCCCTGTCTAGCAGTGTTTTTGTTATTTAGTGTATAGCTTTGGCATCCTTGAAATTAGACAATCAAACAATAAATTCAGTTATATCCATTAAATTAATTTTTGGAGGTCCTGTAACTCGTATCAGATGGATGGTTGGGTGGACGAATTGACATTGAGATCATGGACAGCTGGACAAATGGTTGGATGAAGAGACAGTCAATGTTAACCTCATCTTTAGTTAGATAATAATATAGGTTATTTAGTCTGCTTTACTTGCAGTCCGGTTTACTACAATGTGTTTTTGTATCTGGATACGGAAAAGGTTTTAAAAATCTTTGCAATGCTAAATTGAGATTGGAGATGAGTTGAAAGTTCTCCAGACTGTTCATGTCCAGGGTAGGTTCCTTAAGTGAAGGTGTGGCTAAAACAGATTTAAAGCATGAATGGAGAGCAGCATTCAGCAGAAATGAGTTGGCTAAATGTGCAAAAATATTAAAGGCAAGAGAAAACATCAGAAGAGGAGACAACAATTGATATATATATATATATATATATATATATATATATATGAAGTCTATCGGAGAAGAATTAAGAACGGTATGATTAAGAAGAGGCAGGACTTCAAAGTTCGTCACAGGTTGTATAGTGTTAAAGTCAGATCCTGAAAAGTCATATTCAAGTGTTGTAATAGTCTTGTGATTATCACTGTTTGTAAATTTTGTGAAGGTGACAACTGATTCTCTATGGCTATTATGAAACTGATCTGTTGGACAGTAAGATTATCATTGTGGAAGTCATTACTTAAGTGTTGTGAATTGTCCAATTAAAAATAATGGAAGCTCTTATGATGCAGGACTGATGAAGCCTGTAGTTTGGTATTCAAAATTATTTCTTGTGTAATCATTATTTTAAGAATGACTTGGTATCCTGCTGTCGACAAGTGAAGTGTTTAGACAGAAGGAGATTGAGTAGAACTTTAAGAGGTTTTCTTTCTGTATAGAACAGAATTTTGACATAATTTGGTCGATGATTTACGATGAAGTTCACAGTGTCAGTCATTGTGTGGATGTTGGTTGTATTTTTTTCAAAGACAGGTACATGTGCCCTCTTCTTCGCTTCACAAGGAGGTTTCATTGACATCGTCAAAGAACTGATATCTCATGGCGCTCCTGTTGATCTGCCAAGCTATGTAGGTATTCTGTTCATTCGGGCCACTGTGTTTATGTTGACAAACTGGTTGAAGGGGAGGGTGAGAGGACGGAGAGGGAGGGGTTTGCTTGTTTTCATTCTTTCAATTCTCATTCTCTCTCTTTACACGTTATTTGCATTCTTTTGTTTGTGTAGTTTCTATTCACGTATCTTTAATAGTTGTGACTCTTATTTTTTTATTGTGGGTTGGTAAAAACTGTTTATGGACTGTTTTAAGCACTTTGAGGCAAACAGCTATCAGAGATGAAATTTCAACCATTTTTAAAAATTAATATTTAACCTTACAACAAATGATCTGTAAGTGTTGCTGCTGCTGTTGGTTGTTAGGATGGCGGAACTCCGTTGTTTGTTGCCTGTCAGTGCAACCATATTGAAGTTGTTGAGGAGTTGCTCGATCACAATGCAGACTTACATACGCAGATGGTAGATGGTGCTTCGCCACTCTTCATCAGTTCACAGAATGGACATCTCAAAATGGTCAAATTTCTTCTCAGCAAAGGAGCCAGACCAAGCATGTCTCGCAAGGTTTCTATTCATGTTTCGTTTTATGGGATTGCGTAGATCCTAGTTGAATTGAGCTTCTAGTGGCAAAACGTGTTGCTTTTGGTTTCAGAATCAGACATTGACATTGACTTACAAATTTGCATCATGCCACTTTCAATTATAGAAACAAAACGCAGCACTTGTAAATCAAACATTCATTGTCTGTTGAGATACTGAAATTTGTAATTTCATTTCTGATGCTTTTGATTGGACTTTCATTCCATTTCAACATACCAGACTGGTAGCTGCCATTTGGCCTTCAAGAGGGACATAAATTTGTCGATGGCTCGCTATGGGTGGAAAGTTGCCAACCTCTGTCTAATTCATTCGTTCATTATGAGGATTTATATAGCATCCATTAGGGCATAGCCGGGTGCCGTTTTTCAACCGGGTACCGGGTCCGGGTAGTTTGTATAAAATCTGCCGGTTCCGGGTACCGGGCCGGGTATTAAAAGTAATTGTTAATCTCTAAACTGAATACCGGTAGTATATTCCCACTTTGAATGCTGTCAAACGAACACCACTCAGTTTGTTAGCTATCTTTGGTGGAATTGAGTGTCAGAGTTTTACTACAGTTGAGTTCTGCCGGGGGTTATTGATTGAGAGGTGCCAGTAATATCTGTTCATGAATTCTATTGATACAATCATTCTATAGTAAAGAAATGCCTCTGATAAACAGTCCTGCTTCTGTGGTGCATGCAGTCCAACTACATGTAGAGTTGTAGAGTGTAGACATAGTTTAAAGTGTACCATCCCTTAATCTGTGAGATGTAAACATGGTCATATTAGGGAGGGGGCCTATTAAGCTTGGCTGCAGAATCATATCAACAGGTGGAAGGTATCCCTTCTGACAAGTCCTAGTCTCTCTGACTTGAATGAGGTTGTGACAGACCAAACAGACTTTAAAGATAAGGGATTATTGACAGATGACCACTGGGCCTGGCCGACCTATGTAGCTATGGTCAGTGAGCAGCACCTGTATATACGCTCTTTCCCCCTCCGTTCTCCCTAACCCTCTGCCACTGTTCCTCCCCTCCTCCTTCATCACCTCCTTTCTCTTCCCTGTTAGTTATTTCAAACAGCCAAGCAGCAGGAGGAAGAGGAAGGGGTAATAGAAGAGAAAGAGGAGGAAGGAAGAAGAGGGGAGAAAGCATGAAAGAGGGTGCCACTCTTCTAATATATATATATATATATATATATATATATATATAATTATATGTATTATATTTATATACTAATCCCCTTCCTCTTCTCCTTAGCTGTCTACCACTGTTCCTATCAAGATGGGGTAGTAGAGGAGAAAGACAGGAGGAGGAAGGAGGAGAGACAGAATGGAATGAGGGTGTGACTGACAAAACAGACTTAAGAGATAAGGGATTAATGACAGATGACCACTGGCCGACCTATATAGCTATGAAAGAGGGTGATACAAACTCTCCCCTCCTCCTCTTTGGTCATCCTGGTGCTGGTAGGCTGTTTGAAATAGGATAGTCTAATAAAGCAACCATCATCAGGCTGTCTGTTCTGTGATTGTCTGTTCACTGACTGTAATACAATGCAGGTGAGAGATTTACTATAATGCAGGTGAGAGATTTAGCAGGTTAGCTGTTAAGCCCTTAAATGATGTGTGGTATGCTATTCATAATAACCCACCCGGCCCGGATGACCTTTCATCACCGGTCCGGTTATCTGCCGGGTGTCAAATAACCGGCAATTCGGGTTATCAGGGTCAGCCCCCCCCCCCCCCGGCTATGCCCTAGCATCCATTCATGGTGACTACTCAGAAGCGAAGCTGAAGAGGACAGTTTTCAGATGCACATAGAAAGAGTCAGAGTTGACTCTGGGAGCTGCGAGACAAGTGCAGTGCCAAAGGGATCCCATTTCAAAGCTAGGGCAACCACCAAGAAGGCACGATTCTGCATGGTAGCTGTGCAGGCAAAAGGGACAATGAGCATACCCTGCTCAGCAGAGTGAAGAGATTGATGTCCAGGTGCACTCAGGGTAGGGCAGCAGAGGTTGAGAAGATAGGCTGGAGCAGGACCAAAGAATTTGTGGGGCGCGGTGGTGTAGTGGATATGTTTGTCGCCTTGCAGCCAAAGGGTTGCAGGTTCGAATCCACCTCAAGTTGCCACATAGGGACCTTGGGCAAGCCCTTCACTTGCAATTGCTCAGCGCTTGGCATGAAACTCCAAAGCAGTGTTCGCTCTGTAGTCGGGAGCGCCTCTGAGTAGGGAGCTTGAAGGGGTGCTATAACAAGTGCACATACAAGCAAACAAACAAACAAGACAATGAGACCTCCATTGTCACTGCCATTTGCCACCCTTCTTTCTTCTTCTTTAGGTCTGCTGCCTCTCGGCAGGTCCAGATGCCCAACGACGCCATTCTTCTCGGTGTTGTGCTTTTTCTTTGAGTTTTCTATATCCATCCTCCATCATCCAGTCCAAGAGCTTATCCCTAGGTCTTCCTCTTCCCCTCCATTTTGCCCTCCACTATGTCTCTTTGCAAGGAGTTGCCTCTCAGTATGTGTCCCATCCAGTTCTTCTGCCTTGTTCTAATTGTATTCATCAAGGATCTTTCCTCTTCCACCTTCTTCAATACTTCTTCGTTTGATTTATGCTCTGTCCAGCTGACCCTTTCCATCCTTCTCCATATCCACATCTCGAACGCTTCTATTCGTTTGACATCCTCCTTTCTCATCGTCCAGGTCTCTGCTCCGTACAGTGTGACGCTCCAGATCAGTGCCTTGACCATTCTTTTCTTGGTGTCTCGATTCAATCCTCCTTTCAATAGCTCCTTCCTTTTCGTGAACGTTTCTTTCCCCATCGCTATCCTCTTCTTGATTTCTTTGTGGCACTTCGCATCCTCCGATATTAGGCTTCCCAGGTAGCAAAATTCAGTGACTTGCTCCACTTCTTCTCCATTGATTGTTATTTTCATATTCTTTTCCCCATTTGCTTCTCTACTTATTCTCATTACTTTCATCTTTTTGATGTTTATCTTCATCCCATATTTTTCGCTGGTTCTGTTTAGTTCATCCATTATGTGTTGTAGGTGCTATTCTTTGTTTGCCAGCATTGCGTGGTCGTCCGCAAATCTTAGCGCCTTTATCATCTTTCCTCCAACCTTTATTCCTTAGACTTCCGTGTCCTGTAGTGCTTCCCGTATTAGCTCTTCGATGTAAAGATTGAATAGTATGGGTGAGAGTGGACACCCCTGCCTCACACCTTCCTATTTGTAGTGGCTCCGATAGTTCCCCCTCTATCCTCACTCTTATCCTCTGTCCCATATACAGGTTTCCTATTAACCTTCTGTCTCTCCAATCCACTCCCATCTTCCTCAGGATTGTCATTAGCTTCCTCCAGTCTACCCTGTCGAACGCCTTTTCGTAATCCACAAAGCATATGTACACTTCTTGGTTGTTTTCCAGACTTCTTTCCGTTAGTATTCTCAAAGCTCCAATGGCGTCTCTCGTTCCTCTACCCTTCCTGAACCCGAATTGATCGTCCCCAAGACATCCATCTGCCTCCGCCTTTGCCTGCAGTCTCCTTGTCAGCACCCTTAGCAACACCTTCGAAGCATGGGTCAGCAAGCTTATAATTCGGTATTCTTCGCATCTTGTTGCGTTCGCCATAGATGTAAAAAACGATGAAAAGAAAATAAAAAACGGTAAAAAACGTCGTTTTTTCCCGAAATAATAAAAAATGGAAAAAAAACGATAAAAAACGGAAACGGAAAATAATTTGCCTTTGTTACATCTGAAATTTCATTTTCAGCTTACAAACCTTAATTGCTTATGCAGTTTTATTAAGAAACTGCAAATAACACAACTTTATTATTAGGCCAAAATAATTGGTATAAGTAACATTAATCTACCACAGTTATTTTTTCTTATAACTTTCGTTTAATAAGAAATTTGGACAAATTAAAGGTATTGAAATCTTTTCAAATTTAAATTGTAGACATAAGTCCACATTATAAGTTTATGCTGATCGACATAACACAATTAAAATCTAACCAGAAGCAAAAACCACAGATGTTTACTAAAATAGTCTAAATTATATATTGTACATTATTTTGTGCTTAAAATTGCTACTTATAAATATTAATAATTATGCCCAAGAATTTTATATCAAAATAACTTTTAGAAATTTCATTTCTTGTAGGGATCTACTACATGTATTTCTCAAAATTATGAGTTTAAAAATTACATAAAGACCCTATAGTTAGCTGTATCCTTGGGAGTACGGTGAAAACGTATGGAATATCAGACAAAAATTAAATTAAGGAAAATAATATTAGACAGCAAATAATTAAATAAAGTTACATAAAAATCGAAAAAACGATAAAAAACGATGGGAAAAATAAAAAACGAAAAAAAACGACGTTTTTTGGGAGAGAATAAAAAACGAAAAAAGTTTTTTACAACTATGGCGTTTGCCTTTTTCTTTAATGGTATTAGTATTGTCTGCAGAAAGTCGTCTGGCCACATTCCAGTTTTGTAGATCTCCTGACAGATTTGGATCATTTCATTCATTGCGTTTTCTCCCAAATCCTTTAATATTTCCGCTGGTATGTTATCAATTCCTTCAGCCTTGTTTTTCATTTCCGCGATAGCTGCTATTATTTCCTCTTTCAATATTGCTGGTCCTGTTTCGTCATCCTCCACCTCCCCCATCTCCTGATTTAACCTCGTGGACCTGTTTTTGGTTTGATAGAGGTCCTCTACATATTCCTTCCATCTCTCCTTTACTTGTTGGGGATCTTGTATCATTGCGCCATCTCTATCCTGTACCCCAATTCCTCCATTCTGCATCATGTTCTTTGTAGTCTTTTTCACTATTTCATACATCTTATCATATCTTCCCTTCCTCTGTAGTTCTTCTATCTCTCTGCACTGGTTCTCCCACCATTGTTCTCTCGCCTTTTCGGTTGTTCTTCTTAGTTTGTTGTTTAGTCTTCTGTACTCCTTTTTCGCCTCTTCCGTGCTCTGATGCCTCCACTTTCTTCTCTCTTCCATTTCTCTTATCATTTCTCCCATTATCCATGGCTTCCGTGGGGTCTTTCCTTTTTGGTATCCTATTGTCTCCGTTGTTTCCTCCACGATTATGTCCCTGATATTTTCCCACCTTTCCTCCATCGCTATCTCTTCACTTTGCTCTTGTTGTGTCCTCTCCACTCTGCTTTCAATTCTCTGCGCCAGTTCTATTCTTTTCGTCTCTGTCTTGCCACCCATCACACCCTAAATATTGCACTAGCCAGTTCTTAGATTCCTTGTTCTTAGATAATGCAAAGTAGAAATAAAAGAATATCCATGGGAAAAGAGGCATTCTACAAAAGAGGGAACTCCTCAGTGGAGATTAAATAAGGACCGGAAAAAGAGAATGGTCAAGCCACTGGTGTGGAGTGTAGTCCTGTATGGATTGGAAACATGGACAATGAGTAAGGACGATATAAGAAGACTGGAGGGCGGAGGCCTTCGAAATGTGGATTTGGCACAGAATGGAAAGAGTTAGCTGTAGGTAGCACAAGATGACTGAAGAAATCTTGCAGATGGTGGGAGAGAAAAGGTCAATGCTTGGGTCAATAAGATGTCGGCAGAGAAACTGGATTGGCATGATGCGCATCGTGAGGGGAGACTTCATAGTAAGAGACATCATCGAAGGCAGAATGGAGATGAGAAAGACACAAAGAAGACAAAGAATGATGCTACTTGGCTGGATGATGACAAAGGATGGCTACAGAGGACTGAAGAGAGAGGTATAAAATAGAGATGATTGGACATAAGAACCTGCCTCCTGAAGGCAGAGAAAAATGAAGAAGATACATCACTTGAAAAATTACATCAAGGAAATTGGTGTGCTTTTACCGAGCGCTGATATACAATGCTTTTGGCAATCGGTAACCAGTTGGATATCGTGCCGTCCGATTTGACAGAAGGTGTTCGACTGCCTAAGAAGTTAGCTATCCAGTTAAAGATGTTGGGTAGAATACTGAGAGCTTTCAATTTCTCGATGAGAATGAGATGGTTGACGGAGTCGAACGACTGAAAAATCAATTGAAAGACAGCAAACGTCGGTGTTCAAGTAGTTTGGTTATCTGCAGTAGGACAAAAGCCAACTGACCAGATAGAACATGAAGAGGAATACCAGAAAGCATGAAGCTATGCATACCAATTTTTTCAACCATTCCAGAGAGAATTGGAATTACTGAAATGGGTCGTAATTCTGTAATACCAGTAATAGGAGTTAATTTTTTCGTCAGCTAGTGGACATCGGTACCACTCGGTCTGAACCCACTGATTGCACTGCTGGAGTGCCACAAGGATTCGTCTTTGGCCCTCTATTATTTGTCTTACCTCCCCAATCAGTTGCATTGCTAATCACTAGAGCTCCTATTCTCAAAGGAGAGCAGTGGCCATTCACATGAGAATTTGGAACATTTAGTCTTACATTAATTAAGCATTAATTCCGTTATGCCACATAAAGAAATTCTGAATTGAATTCAATATCACATTTACTAATTTACGAAAGAGTTGAGTTAAATTATTAACCATTTGTTATCTATATAATGTACTTTTATATCTCAGGGGTCTGTTACTAATGCCCTCCTGCTCTGTCATCACCGACTGTTTGTATTCTGCCGATTAGTGCGGCCAATTATTCACATAATTTGGCTAAATAGCAAAATATATTATTTAATATCTTCTGAGTTATAATAATAGGTTGCCATGTTATGAAATTATGATGTTGTCTTTCTGCACATCATGTAGTCACCCATTTACCAAGCTTCAAAAACTGTAGTCCATGAAGAAGCAGATTATGAATGCAACCCGACCTTACCCTACATGAATGCATTTGCTAAATTACCATCAAAATCACGAGCATATGATGGTGTTTGGCCAGTAGTGAGTGACAAGATGTCCAACTATGTTACCTTTCTGTATTTTGACTCGGAATGTTGACTGACATTTGTGCTTACTTGGACTGTTCTACAGTGTGACTTCGTCTTGTGACCTGCATTTGAATCTGAAGGTGTTTCTTTCTGTCCTTTAGGATGGAGCAACACCTCTGTGGATTGCCTGTCAAATGGGTCATGCTGCAGTTGTGAAAGAGCTGCTCGAATCATCGGCTGACACTGATGCAGCCAGAGAAGTAAGTAGTTCTAGGTCGTAGCAGAAACGTTGAATGATTCAATGACCATGCGCTTGAGTGAATAGCCATCTTTATGATTCTAGCCAGATTACATACAATTTGTGAAATCAATGAAAAGACAGGCTAAGGATATATATATATATATATATATATATATATTCGTTTTAATGAGAAAAAGACAATCTGACAATAACGCAGAAATGCTAACATGAGTGATAATGAATAATTAGAGTTCAAAGTTCGATAATTAGTCTTAAAGTTAGCTAGTAAATATTTTTATATAGCGATCGTGGGATAAATTGAGAATTGTCCTTTAATGGGAGAGTATGGTTGTGAGCTCTAGGTCTAAGTTGGTGAGAGGAGGGGGGTCGGAGAGGAGGTAGGAGTTGGTAGAGAACATGTTTGGGGTTGTGTGTAATGGAGAAAAGGAGTTTTGCATCAGCTGAGTTGGCTAGTTCGGAGACAGTAGGAAAAGTTTGCTCTAAGTATCCTAGGCGTTTAGCTCTTTTTATGAGTTTTTCAAGGCGTTCTTTGTCAGACGCCAGGGTGAGACCCCACCATGATGGGGAGGCATAGAGTAATTTAGCTACAGTAGTTGCTTTGGTAACATTATGGATAGATGGAGAGGAGAGGCCATGGGTTTTGAGCTTTCTGATGGCATAGAGAGAGGATGAGCAGGTAGCTGTGAGGTGGTCTATATGGGCTGTGAGTTTGAGGTTGTCTTGGAGGATAACACCCAGTACCTTCATGGTTTTAACTCTGGTTATGTTTGGTAATGGTGGAGGAGGGTCATATTGGTGTCGGGGGCGGAAAATGATCATTTCTTTCGATTTAGAGTTATTTAGGGTAAGATTGTTGGCAGAAGCCCAAGTAGAGATCGAGTGGAGCTCAGATGAAATTGTGTTAGCTTGAGTGGATCCTATGAGGAGGTAAGTGTCATCAGCGAATTTGATCATGAGGTTAAGTGGTTGAGCAGGGTGCAGGTCTGAACCAGTGATGGAGAAGTTGGTAGGTCCTAAGACTGAGCCTTGGACTATACTGGCATTGATTGGGAGGAGAGACGAGGTGTGGCCTTTGAACACAGTGAGGTGAGAGCGTTCAAGATGATATTCAACAAGCCAGTTATAGATTTGGTCTGGGATATCGAGAGTGGAAATTTTGTCAAAGAGGGCAGAGTGCTTGACAGAGTCAAAAGCTTTGGAGAAGTCAAGAGAGATTATTGAGACATATTCATTGGTTTTTAGGAGGATTTGTGTGTGATGTAAGATAGATATTATGGCGGCGGAGGTAGAACCAGTAGGTCTGAAAAAAGTTGTGGATATGGTATTTGGGAACAATATTTCCAAGAAAACTGATGCCAAGATTAAGGAATGCATTTTTCTTGGTCCACTGATCAGATTCATCATGGATGTCAACTGTCAAGCAGTTGGAAGGTATGCTGGTTTGTGGGTCTGGTAAAATCAGATGGAAGCCATTAACCCTCGGGCTACCAAGAAGGGTGGTATCCACCCCCCTAGGTTTTTTCCAAATCAAACGTGTTCCGTTTGGAATAAAATTTTGACGTTTTAGGTAGCTGTAGAAGGTTCATTGGCACACATTTTGAGCTAAACTTTTTGATGATGCCCCATACCGTTCAAAAGTTATACCTGATATACCCAAGGTACCAGGGGGTGGATACCACCCCCTTGGATTATCAACTATAACTTTTCCGCCCTTTAATATGAAGAGACACAAATTATACCATTCTATAGATGGAATGTGGGGCTACATTTCAATGCTCACTGAGTAGTCTTTTGACAACTGGAAGTGCTCAAAATAAATTAAAATGTATATAAAGGTGTTTTTTCATAAAATGTTCATGTTTTTCTATTATAACATATCCATAATTTATTTTTTTAAATAGAAATAAATTATGCCATTCTCTAGAGGGCATTTTGGGCTATTTTCTAATACTAAATAATTTGTCTTTTGATGACCGGAAGTGCTCAAAATAAATGAAAATGTGTGAAAATGTTGGGTTTTTTACAACGCAAACCGATATGTCTGCGTAAACGTTTTTCAGCAGCTACTACATGTTTTTTTTATTTTGATTGCACATAAAACAGACTTATTACCAGTTTTTATAGTTGAAAATTGGACTTTATTATATGTAAACTATTATTGTATATATAAATCATGTTCAAAACACACAGAATCTAATATATTCCCTATGCGTAAGTATACGTTTTTGTGGAATCGACGGGTACCCATGGCAAAAAATTCATTATTTCGAGGTGCATTGATATTTTCTAAACCTAAGTATACCGTTTTGTGTAGAAATTAATCCATTGGTGTATTACAAGTTATGATATCTCAAACCATATGAACACAAAATCCAGGGGGTGGTAACCACCACCCCTTGTTAGTCCGTGTTACAAAAAACCTTGGTAGCCTGAGGGTTAAAGGATGTTGTTGAGAACTATGTTTACGGCAACAACATAGCTCCAGGCTAAGTCATAAAACCATGCAACATGTCGCTGAAAATTCATTTCGGACTTTTCCTGGCAAATTTGGGTGTTGACAGTGATGAACATGACGAAGAGTTTCAGCTGATAAAATCATATAGAAGCCATTGCGACAATGGAAAAGGTATCTGCTGAAACCCATCAATGCTGAACACTGAAACAAGAAGCATCAGATCCTGAGTTCAATTAATATTCCTGAGTGCAATGAACATCAGCAGCAAAAGCTAAAGCAATATGTCAGTGTCATTGTGTGATTAAACTATCTGACTTCATTAAAAGTTTATTTCATATCGTTCAAGATTGTGTAAGATATAGTCAATCTGCAATTATATTTGTGTTCAGCTTGAAGCTGTCTATCGCAATCTCCAAAAATTGCAGAAAACAAAACTTGTGAATAATTTTTTTTATCTGTTATATGATCACAAGTAGTATGCATTTGCTGTCAGAAATAAGATTAGCAGCCAAGATCTCAGGTGGATGCGGGTGCAGAAATAGGCAAATGGACCTCTGCCTGAAAAACCAGGGTACACCCACATTTGCGTCCGTTCCAATTGCACCCCGTCATTTGTGCCCGGTCATTCGCGCCCCACAGTACTTTGGAAACATGTCTTGCATACAACCTCCCCGTACAAACAATTCGGTGGAAGTTGTCTGTTATATGATTACAAGTAGTATGCATTTGCTGCCAGAAATGCGTGTTCCAGCAAACGCTAGACTGTCATCACCCGATAGTCTACAAGCAAACCCACGTGAATGCAGCAGGACATGTTGAACAAAAGATGGCACGCCACTTCGCTGGCGAACAAGCTGGCAATCAAAAGTAAGTACGACATGCATTTGACTCATCACCTCCAGGCGGTTGCAAGCACGTACGGAAATGTTCTGATCATCGACTGCCTCCGAAGAATTTCTCTCAGTATTGACATTTAACATGTTACATCACACAAGTATACGAAACTTTTTAGCAATGGATTTATCAGACTGGTTTTGGCCAGACTGTTTTTACAGGTTTTTTGTTTTTGGCTGTGGCTTAGTAGGGCAGTAGGGCTGCTGTCTTGCGAATATGACTTTTGACATTTGGGTTCATTTGACTGGGCGCAAATGACGGGGTGCAAATGACTGGCCATGAAAATCAGGTAACCCCCGGTTTAACCCCTTTACTGCCATGCCATCATGTGCTAAACAGCGCCCCATGTGCCACCACGTAATATGCAAATGTACAACAAATGTTATTGTTGCAATTATAGTTTATGGGCTACATTCACTTTTGCAATGACTATAATTCGTGATGATATCAATAAAAATCTCATGTTTATGTGAACAAACGACGATAGTACTAATTTATTTTCATCAGATACTGACCACCTGGTGCAGTGGGAGTTGTTTTCAGCTCGGCTGCCTTTCTTGCAACAAACACGACATTGCTTTTGTGGCCTAGCTTTGCGATCTCTGCTCTTATATTCCCTAAAAGATGTCTTACTGTTTGGAGTACAATGCACTCAGATTTGTCTTCAATGATGTGATTATTTGTGCTGAACAAAACATCACCAGTGACACCGAGCAAACATTTCAGCAAATTATTGTACTTGGAAGTCACAGTTCTTGAAATTGTTGAATGGCCTTAGGGTATGGCTGCATTGATCAATGATCATAGTATGATGCACTGCTGCAGTAAATAAATCGATGACATCTTAGCAGCCATGTAACTTCATCAAAAGTGATGGCAGCAAATTTAAATTTATTACAAGACCAGGCTGAAAGTGATTTAGATACATCTGCGATAAAGCATCTGATAAAGCATCTGAAACGTTCAACATTGGCATATTTTTACATGTGAAATGGCCTTACAAACTGAGCATAAAAGTATTCCAATACCAGCCAAAACATTGAAGAATATACCATATTGACTTTCAGGGGCCAAATACTATGAATAATAATCAGTGCTTCCAGTGCTACACTAAGCACTGAGGCAGTTGTATGTAGTGACGAGTGGTGCTCGTCATAAAAGCACACAACCTACAGACTTTGATTCATGACGAGAGCGGAGGTCGTCACAAGGGCAGCGGATGGATTAATATATAATCCTCATTTCTCAACAACTGATAGAAAACTTTGCAGGATTTCATGAGATACTGATCAAACAGTAAAAAATCCTAATATTTTCCAGAACTGGTTTGCTTGATATGGAATTATTTATTGTTGTAGTTTGTTTACTGTCTTTATAATGAACTGATATGCTGAGTTTCATGTATTTGTTACTCTGTGATCCAAAGAGAATTGAGCTTTCTTTATCATGCAATTTAGTAATGCATCATATCATGTTAATTCGGTCTCATACTGCGAATGAAGGTCCTCCTCCTCCTCCTCCTCCTCCTCCTCCTCCTCCTCCTCCTCCTCCTCATCCTCATCCTCTAAATCTCTTTCTTCTATTGACTATGCTGTTCTTAAACAATACTTTAAAAACTTGTTCTTGCTGAAGTTGCCGTGATGGCATTTCTGAGTACCGGGTATATGGACCCTGTGCTGTATTAACATATACTGCGCTTTATTTGTTTTTCCAAGGATGGCGCCACTCCTTTGTTTAAAGCTGCTCACAAAGGTCACGTTGAAGTGGTTCAAGAATTACTCAAGTACAAACCAAATCTTGGTCTATTGCAGGTAAGGCAGTTTATATATTGAATGACTTGCTGTATTGTCGCGCATAGTTTGGACGTAGACTTTATGACCCACACGTGGTTTATGACCTGAGGAAAATAGCAGCATGTGTTTTGTTTAGTCTGCTTATCATATGCTTAACAGGCCTCCCAAGTCCACAGCATTCTGCAAGTACTAGCCCTTGTCTTAAATTGTCTGAACCAGTACACATGATCTATTTTTATTCTATGTACTCATTAAATTGTGTAAAGTCAGTCATGATATCCCATTATTGAACCAGGTCATCATTGCATGAACTGTTTCAATTGCTGGACTTAGATTTCGAATTGCTCTCCATGCGCCACAGGCGTGACTATTGCATTATATGCTGGCATGACAGATATTATTACCGGTAATTACAATTCTAGCCTACACTGGTGCTTCTAGCTGCACTCAGCTATGATGTTCAAACCAACTGTCCCAGGATTGGCTGAAATTCTAGCTAACTATTATTCTCTTGCAAGAGTTGTATTAGATGGACATTTTCATAATTTTTTGGCAATGTTTAAAATTCTTGTTTTAATTCAGATAAGGGAGCAGTCTGTGCCATGTTGTGGTAAGAGTATTATATACCTTAAGTATGATATATTTATCACCCTGGTATGGCAGAAACAGGAATTTCAAAGGTGGAGTTGAAAAGTATTTTGACAGTTGTTATTTAATTGCGTAATTTTATAAATAGTGGTGTGTTGTTTGTGTGTGTGTTATTTGTCAGTTTTGTTGGATTTTGGTTAAGGATTTTAGCCACCAGCTTTCTTATGGTTCATTATGTTTTTTATCTAGAATGGAGAAAGTGCTTTACATGCAGCTGCCTTATTTGGCCATTTAAAGGTTGTGCGAGAACTGGCACAAGCAGGTGCAAAAGTGGATCTCAAAAACAAAGTAAGCACTGTGTCTGTATGGCTGTGAGTTAACTTGGAACACTTCAACTGGCATTGTTTTAGGTAACGCTGAGGATAATTGTCATTTGACATCTTTAGTTTCTTAATATTCACAACTTATGGTTCACGCTAGACATTGGCCAAAGAACTGTTAGTCTTTGAAGGCGTGCTTTGTTGGTTTATGTATCTGATGGATGCTGCAGAGGAACAATGGGAAGATTTGGAGGAAATGAGATAAATGCACAGATGAGATTGACTTGAGTTACCGTAAATACTGTGTATTAGTATATTGGACAGGTTTAAAAGTACAAAGTTTGAAGGTGTCTTGTATGATTGGTTCTTTGATTATGATGTATTTTGTTTCTACTCTTCTTGTTTGACTGACTGACAGATTAGATGGGATCAATGTTTTTAATTTTTAAATTTCAACATTAAGCTTTAGTGTAAGTCTTGTTGCTGATTTTTATGAGACAAGCACGTGCACTGTCGTGCAGTCGTGCAAAAGTATCATTTCGACCCCCACGTTATCAGGTATTGCTAACTGCACCGGCATGTAGACTTATACATGCGTCTTATACACATATATACACACACACACACACACACATATACACTGTGTCCGGATGAAAAGTAGAACACAAAGCAAAGTGTCATAACTGGGTCAAAACGTTTAGGATTTGTCTTAAATTTTAAACACAACTACAGTGACCATATTTACACGAGATCCTAAAATTGATTAGAAATATTCGTGAGTTTGTCAAATTTATGAGCGTTTAAATTGCAGCCCAAAAAATATTGAACTTTCCAACATGGGAAAGCTGAAAGGAAGTGAAATTCAGCTATATATGGTGCTCAAAATGTCCTCGGTGTTCACGGACACACGACCGTAGACTTAGGTGCTACTGTTTCATGATCCGGTCGATGATCACCTGGTCAAACAGCTGCCACTCTTCAAACAGACCCGCCCTACTGATATATGGTTGTCGATGTCATGAATATGCGTGAAAAAAACCGTGCTCCTCCAGCACATTTACTCCGGATCAAGGTTTGGACTGCTGGATGGCCACAGCTGCGAGATATGAAGCCGAATGTCTCCCGGGACAGCTACTAATCTACTACGTCTACGGTCGTGTGGCCATGAACGGGGAGGACATTTTGGGCACCATATATAGCTGAATTTCGCTTCCTTTCAGGTTTTCCATGTTGGAAAGTTCAATTTTTCGGTGCTGCATTATAAACGCTCATAAGTTTTGCAAGCTCCCAAATATTTCTTATCGGTTCTAGGATCTCGTGTAAGTATGGTCACTGTTGCTGTATTTAAAATTTCAGACAAATCCGAAAAGTTTTGACCGAGTTATGACACTTTTTTGTGAGGGCTACTTTTCATCCGAACACAGTGTATATACATATATTAATTATGTGTATGTATATAATGTCCTTGCAGTGATTCTATCACAATGCATGTGTGGGGTGTTTATAATTGGGTATCTCACAGAATGCTAATCTGCATAGAGGGACCTACACAGGTCAGTGAACACAACTTGGCTGGAGAATTCCTCTACTTAGTTTAGGCAGCCCGGTTCTCTCATGAATCTCTGCAAAATTTCAAACTTGGCACCAAAACTGTAAACTTCTGAGATGTGAGTCAAGAAATCCTAAGGTTGTCTGATTTTCAGAACTATACGATAACTGTATGTTTCTTTTGTTTCAAGGTACTGTTTCAATAGTTTTTACATGTGGAATCGTGAAACATTGTGGGTAGTTTCTGTTTCTTGCATAGTCTCAGGAGTAGCTCCTAAAGTAGCTCAATTTTTCATGCATGGTTTGTCAAACATGCTAATTTGTAACTATTTATAAAAATATGATTACTTGTAATCAAACATGCTACTTTTTAATTATTTAGCAAAATAATTAGAAATTTAGTGGTGCAGAAGAATTTTTACATTTATAAGGCGTAAGAAAATAATGTTGTGTTTCCGGTAACCCGACCGACCCTCTTTTATTGCTGCGGCTAGGATATTTTTGTGAAAAGTTTTGATTTGTATTGACATAGTACAATGACATTGCCTTGGTGTACCACAGGTAGAACTGGGACATTATAATTATAGCATTCACTAAGGCAGACCTTGGCAAACAACTCTCTGTCAAGGTGTATAAGGGTTGGTCAATTAGAGCTATGACCCCAATCAGTTTCTCATAGTCAGTTTGACAAGGCAGAGGTTGTGCAGGAAGAGTAATAGATCCAAGTAGGCCAAGGTTTGATCTTCTCTTTGTAAACAATGGGTGGATAAAGAGAAATGACCCCAATCAGTTTACCTGACACTGTCTTGCCTCAGGTTGTGTCTTATACACATATATACACACTTACACACATATATATATACACATATATTCATCATCATCGAAATCCTTGGGCTAAACGCCGTAGGTGTCCAGCGCCACTCTCTGTTTGAGTCTGTCTCATGTCATGTTGCCCATCTTCAACCTGTCCCGTCTGCAGGTCCATACCAGTAACATCTTGAACCATCTAGACCACCTTGTCTGATGAAGAGAATATTGGGAGAGAGGCACGAAGGACAACCTGGGTCAATGCCCGTATGTGTCCCACGCTCTCTCCCCCCACTCTCTCCACTGGTCTGTCCTGACCGACCTGTGCATGTCAGCTCCACATCATGACACCTTGAAGCATCTGGGTCGCTATGTCACTTGTGCCGTTGTTTTTGCGGATTTCAATGGTCTTGGTCTTTTACTGCCAGCGTATCTCCACCCATCTGGCAAACCTTCCTCATTTTGTCCGGGCTTAGGACCGGCACAGGGAAGTTGCTGGTTCCCTGTGGCAGAGGATGGATGCAGTTTAACGTCGTGCCCAGGACACATATATTATGTGTATGTATATAACGTCCTTGCAGTGATTCTATCACAATGCATGTGCCAAGGTGTTTATAATTGGGTGTCTCCACTGGGCACACAGAATGCTAATCTGTATAGAGGTCAGTGGACAGAATTTGGCTGGAGAATTCCTCTACTTAGACAGCCCAGTTCTCTAATGAATGGTAACTCCTTGTGGGTATTCCCTAGAGGGTCATCACTTGTTGCAAGTTATGGCTATAGACTAGGCTGACCAGACATCCCGGTTTTCCCGGTTTTCTGCTAGCCATCCCAGCTGCTGGGAAAGGTAGGCCAAACTCTAAATCAGCGGTTCCCAACCCGTGGCCCGCGGGCCAAAAGTGGCCCGCCAGGTCTCAGAGAATGGCCCGCCAGGCCTCAGAAAATGGACCTCATCTCTCAAAGAATTATCAAAAATATATGAAAAATTAACAATTTGGACAGGATAGCACACAATGTCATTATTATTTTCTATTACAAATTATTTTATTTTTAACGTCGATAAATAACCTTAAACATTATATTTTGAATCAATTATAACAATTTTATATGCTTTTAGTTAATACAGTTTTAACCTTGTGGCCCCCTAATGTCCAACTAAGTAAAAGTGACCCTCGTGTCCTCTAACTTGGAAAAAGTGGCCCTCAAGTCAAAAAAGGTTGGGAACCACTGCTCTAAATATATCCAGGTTTTTAAAAACTGACCTGATTTTCCGATCTTATATATGATGTATTTCATGTGTGTTTGTTATGTGATCAAATAAAGGATATACTATTATACTTACTTACTTTATCAACGTCTCCTTGATTTTACTACGGGCATCTGGCGAGTAAATTCATTTTTAATCTCACTTTTATTTATTACCATGCATAATACCTCTTCCAGTTCTAATCGTCATATTGTTGTAGTGATAATATTCTGATAAAACACATTTTCATAAATAATAATTTTTAATTTAAAATCTAAGTTCTAAAATTTGAAACTAAATTACTAAAATAAAATTGTAAAATGTCAAAACGAAAATGTTCTTTTATCGACGATCTGAAGGCCGAGTTTTCATTCTTGTCCAGCGGTGCGTCTGATGGTGGTACTGCATTCTGCAATATATCTGTAAGTCAACTATTTCAGTTGCTCACGGCGGCAGGTGGATTCGAACTTGCAGCCTTACGGCTACAAGGCACCCTATTCCACAGCACCTTTATATAGGTTCATTCACTAAAACAGATGCTTGGAAAGTTGCATCCTTTCTTTGTACATAAGGGCAACATTAATTAGAGCAATTAAAGGGCTATGATCACCTATGATCAGTTTTTAAGGTTGGGATGAGGTAAGAGATCAATGTTTGTTATAATTACAATTCTCAGACCACCTTACAAGCCCATACCACCAAATGCATGCCACATATTTAAACAGACTTCAATTCTAAACAAATTTTGTGCTTTTAGAACTTTAGCTCTACCCTCAGTCAAGTTTAGTAAATTGTCTTGTTTAATTCGTCTTTCTGTATCGTTTGTTTTAGGATAATTTTACTGCTCTTGATCATGCCCGTCAGGCAGGATACGAACAAGTGGCTCATTATTTGGAGAATCCAAGCCAGAATGCTGGAATGAGTTGAGTGTGTTGACGATAACATGTAGTAAAGTCTGTCCTACTATTAATAGTTTATTGCAATGATGTCAGTTGATGTCAGTGTGCCATTTGTGTCAAAGGCTTGTTAATGTTGTTTAACAGCTTTGCAATTAACAATGTCTACGATTGTTTCTGCTATTCAAAAATCTGTAGGCTTTATTGATTAGTTGTGGTCTGTTGGTCACCTCACATGTGCTAAGGTTCTTTACAGAGCAGTTCAAGTTGTGATACTAGCACATGTGATGCTAGTGGCTGATGTTCACATTTGTTTGAGGATTGATGGCTTTCCATGTCTGTGTGGATATGTATCAAGACACTTGATATATAGTGCCTTTTAGGTAGCTGACAAATAAGCACTTTAATGTGGTTAAAATGATTGTGCTGATCTCTATTATTGTCTAGAAGTCTTTTAATAAAACTCAACATGTTGTGAACAACAGTTCATCGCAAAATTTCGAAAGCCAATGTAATTTTCGACACTTAAGTTTAACAGATTTGTTGAGTTCTTGTTAGTCGATAATTGAATTGAATGATATTAAAGTGGGTGTTAAAACAGTGTAGGATATGATCTTGATTGATGTAAATATTACTTTAACATAGTGGTGGTTGCTCTTGAAAACAGCAAGGGATCTCTGCTGGTCAAGGGAACTGAGCTTGATAGATCTTGATGAAATTTGAGTATACCAGAATTTGTAAATGACTGAAGCTATATATGGACGTTATATGATCAGGTTAGTGTTGTGGAAGGAAGCAGCTGCATGAACCATCGGTGGCTATTATAGAGAGGTGCAAATATTATGTCTGCCAGTGTAATAGATTTAAATATTTGAAAATTAAAGTTTTAAACTACTTTTCTCCAAGGTGCCATGTGGTTCCATTCTCCCCAGAAACATCACATAAAAAGTTGTACGAGAAAAAAGTAATAATTAGGACTAGCACAACACCATCAGAGTTTTATCCCCTAACAAGTCTATGAACGCTCAAACAGTAAGCATAATTATTAGTTTTAAGCAACCAGGAATCTTGAAACCAGTAATCAATTCAGCTACTTCTAGTAGGTCCACATTACAACATAATTATGTTATGGTAATTGAAATTGTAATAATGAATTTATATAGCGCCACGAGAGAAACTTAGAGGCACTCCACATCACAGATAACATACATTATATCTAATTTCCCTACAAACAAAGCTTGTTTTACCTTGTTGTGTTGACCTAATCATTTCTAGGATTGTAACAGTAAGGGAGTAGTAATAGTAAATAATAGGGATAAATATAAAATGTTTTGTGTTTTCATCTGTGCCCTGTGTAATTAATCTCTTCTGCAAAATCACCAATAATGAGGTCTGATATCTCAGAAATATTTCTTTTAATACCATCTCTATTCATGGCGTAATTGGGTACAAGAAAATGATGTAAGCTAGTAGTAAAAAGGTATCATCATCATCATCATCATCATCATCATCATCATGAACTGTGGGCTCATCGCCCGTAGGTGTCTGATTCCATTTTCACCATGTTAAAAAGGTATAACCCATTTTATGTGTGAATTTTTATCTCAGAGGTAATATGTTTAAAAGCTGAAGAATTATTACTCTGTTTCACTAGGCAAATTGCATCTTTGCATGGGTTTAATCTATAATGCTGTCATGATGCTCATCTGCCATCAAGAGTGGCCAAGTAGCAAACATATCTCTAAAATCCTGATCTTTTCATATGCAGTCATCAAGGATCACACATCGTTGACTGTTTAATACCTTGAAGGCCATCATTATTGCCTCTACCATATAAATCCACAAAAATTGGGGGACATGTCGTAAAGTTTATCAATTTGGGTGTTCTATGTAGCAATGGGTGTTGACTTGAGGGTGCTATACTTATTTCCTTGGATTGCTTAGTCGTCTGAGATGCCACTTCTGTATCGACTGAATCCATTGCTGAGCATGATGCAGGTATTTTGAGTTGCACATAGTTTACGTGTTTGATACCATCACCTTTCATGTTAATTTATAATAGGTAATTAATTTACAATATAGCTAATTAAGGCAGTGTAATTCGTGTCCACTCTTGACAGCACTTTCTGTGCTAATTGCTTGCCTCTGTGATCTTTCTCTCTACTCCAAAAGTATACTTGAAAAGGGAAAATTTCTGTCTTTTGAAATATACAATTAATGTGAGTACTAGTAGGCGACACCAGATGCTCATTTAGACACGCTTTAGGAGTTGTTTAAAAAACTGCTGTTTGACTGTTATGTGGTAATGAGTAGTTCTCTAGATATGATCAAATTAATTTCAACATTTATTTTTAATTTCTTTACAGCAGCTCTTGATAGATGTTATCTGTGATGTGCTGTGTCATTCTGCTCTGATTGCCATAATAAAGAAAACCATAATCAGTTTCTGTAGTTTAACTATTATTGGGATCCTTGTCTGTGCTGTATCAGAATTTGTGTTAACGTTAAGCCTGTAATAAAGAACTTCTGTTGTAAGTTACAACTTGTAACAAAGATTGTACACTGTAGATTTAAATCAGACCTATCAAAAGAATGTAGCAATGTTTGTATGCGCAATTGTTATAGCGCCTCTTCAAGCTCTCTACTCAGAGGCGCTCCCGACTGATGAGCGGACACTGCATCGTAGTTTCATGCTGAAGCGCTGAGCAATTGCGAGTGAAGGACTTACCCAAGGTCCCTACGCGGTGCTCACCTACCTGTGGAGACTTCTTTTTGCATAGGCCTACTGTGACCATGCAGGGAGCGAAGAATTCTTGGTAGTGGTTCCAGCTATCTGGAATACCTTCCCAGTGCATGGATCTCCTCTTTCTTAGGCCTAAGACTTTTCTTATTGACCAGGCTGGGGTTGAGAGTGCCTCTGAATAGTAATTGTATAAAGGTGCTATATAAATCTATGTGATTGATTGAATTCATAAAAACAGAACCTGCAGTGTACAGAATAATTATAATGACGCCATTTCATAATGTGTCACATAGTACATGAGTTGCGATCAGGAAAGGCATCAAACCTAAGTGTTTAAATAAGCTAAGTTTTATTGCTTATTTATAGTTTCAGGCTTATTTTAAGATCAATTTGCCTGATAATGGAAACTTAAAACACGTGCTGCAAGTCCTAAATATTGTTCAATCCCGATAATTTTTGGCTACATCAGTTTTTTACCAATTGGCACCCAATTTTGGGTTGGAGAAGGAAGAAAATCTTGTTGAAAAATTATGATTAGACTACCCTACTGAAGGTGCATGGTCGTCTAAAATGTCACTGATAACAAAACAGTCTAGTTCACATGTGACCTTTACCACCTTTGATACCAAAACTTTGCAACAGTAGCCAGCTGACCTGACAGGAGATCTTAACATTCATTTGGACAGTGTTTAATCTAGTCCCCCTCCTCTGGGGGGGGGGGAATTCAGGTTTCTGGGGGGGGAGACAATTGGGCGTCCGAAGGACGGTCGTGAGGCGCGTAGCGCCGGGAGGGGGAGGGGTATGGGGAGGGGGATGTGCCCCCTCCCCATCAGAAACTTTTTGAATTTCCACATTGCAATGGCAGCATTTTAAGGTGTCATCTTAACAAAATAGCTGTACTTTTTGAGTGGCCCATTAGAAAATTTTTGAATTTCCACATTGCAATGGCAGCATTTTAAGGTGTCATCTTTACAAAATACCTGTACATTTTCAGAGCCTCATCAGAAATTTTTTGAATTTCCACATTGAAATGGCAACATTTTAAGGTGTCATCTTTACAAAATACCTGTACTTTTTCAGATCCTCATCAGAAACTTTTTGAATTTCCACATTGCAATGGCAGCATTTTAAGGTGTCATCTTAACAAAATAAACTTTGAAATTTTAAAAAAGAACTTTTTGAATTTCCACATTTCAATGGCAGTATTTTAAGGTGTCATCTTTAAAAAGCTGTCCTTTTTCAGTGCTTATAAGAGTGGCCTAAGACTTGAATAAATATACTCAATACTTAAAAAAATATTTTTGTGGGAGTTTCCACACTGTAATGGTATCCTTTCAAGATAGCAAAATAACTCCATTATTTCATTACTGATAAGGTGTTTTAGGATTTCAATATATATTTATATAATATAATTATAATTACAATAAAAATATCTTTATGTATCGAGTTCAGCAGGTCAGCTTTGTTGTTGCTGGGTTATTCTAATGTATAACTGCAGACATGACTATAATATTATAAGCTGACTTTTAAGCACTATAATCAGCTTATCTCTGTTTCCCAATAATATTTATGGTCCTGAATTGCTGACCAAGATACACTTTCCGAAATCATATGGTACACAAATCAACCAAGAACTAATAAACTACTGGTACCAAAATTTATCTGGAAGCCACAATATAGTAATGATGTTGTTTTACCAGGTGTTCAAATAATAGGACCAAACCATTTTGAAATTTGACAGTTTAAAATTTGAAGGATAGCACTGGAGAGAAGCCATTCAGTTGTACAAGAATAGTATTTGTATAAAAATTAACAGTAAGTTATACTCATTTTAGCCGGATTGTGTCATATATTATAATAGTAAAAAATTACTATAGCCATATAATAGAAAATAATATTACGGTATAGGTCTATTATCATAACAGTTCATGTAATGCGATGATGTAAACAGCAACTAAAAACTATTATCATTTTGACGCATTTTTTGGGAGCGGATGTCATCTCTGTTTTTAGTTAGGAAAAATAGTGTTTATACAAATATATACAGTAAGTTATACTCATTACAACATGATAATATCATATATTATAGTAGTAAATAATGTCATTAAAATCATAAAATAGTAAATAATATCACGGTATATTACAACACTTAATGTAAAACAATGATGAAAACAGTAACTAAAAAATAATATCATTTTGTGAAATTTTTCTGGGGGGGGAAATGTCAATCCTTGGGGGGAACTTTCCCCCCCCAGAGACGTCTAGATTAAACACTGCATTTGGAGCAACTGGTATGCTCTAGGCTTATCGCCAATTTCAATGCAAAACAGCAGGTCGCTTTGTTTACACATGGCCATGACAGCTGGTCCACATTGCAGGCAAACTGTTGCATCCCTCAGATCTGCTGACAAACATTTTCACATCACTCATCAAAACGTCACACTCCAAAAGTTGGATGGCTCTGAACTGTGAACCTCTGACAAGAGCCTATTCAGCCTTCAGTAGCGGCGATCCATTTTTTTCCCCATGTAAACAAATATTTGCACGATTAACCCCCTTTAGCCCCCCAAAAACCGCAAAGGTACGCACAAGGGTTTGCCAGACAGATTGGCGTATATGAAAAAGGACCTATTCCCTGAGATTACGACCAAATGACTATTAGTGTTGTTTTAATATTGCCCCAATTTTAGTTTTAGTTTTAGTTTTGATTGTTAGTCTTAATTTTAGTTTTAGTTTTAATTGTTGCTGAATATTAGTTTTAGTTTTCGTTTTCGTTTTTATGGATCAATTTTAGTTTTCGTATGCCAAATTTAGTTTTAGTTTTAGTATGCCAATATTAGTTTTAGTTTTAATAATCTGGAGCTACATACACGTTATAAGCAGTGAATACCGTTTCATTCCTTGAATAAACTATATATATTGATACAAATCAATACGAAGATGTGATGAACATAAAACGTGATCATTATGTGAAATGTCATTTGCTGCCCAATTGATAAATACCTCAGCATTACAGTTTATAACTTTTTTGGAATTAATATAAAATTTTATGACAACAATATATGCAGTTGCTCACCACAGGAAGGTCAAAATTACGTATCAACCCTGATCGTACATGTAAATAATTATAGTGTCCCTCAGTGATATTTTAGTTCTTATATTAATTCTACTTCTAGTTCTTATTCACTTTTGTTGACGTGATTTTACTTCCACTTCTAGTTCTCAAATAATTTCATTTCTGGTTCCTATTCACTTCTGCCTGAAGCAATTTTACTTCTACTTCTCAAATAATTTTGCTTCTTACAGTTACAGTTTTTATATAGTTTTACCTACCCGTGCACTTATCAGTTTTATCACTCTTTGAATTGATATCCCAGGTAACGGGCCGAGGGAATTATTGTTTCTGCTATGCATGTGGAGTCCATAGAATAATGATAGCATCTCTGGCGTGAAGAACAGGTACAATGTAGGATGCAGGGTAGATTCTGCTATCATCCCAAAGACCACTCAGTCTATCATGCGCTAGAACGTTTGATAACACTAGTCTAGATATAATTATGAATGCAAAGAACTAAACATCCCAAAATGGAATATTGTAAGGTGAAGTGAATGAATGAAAATAATATGATATTGTGCGACTATTCACGCAGTTCTAGCAGGATTTTACACACTTAAATAAAGGTCACAGGCAAAGCATATCAATGAGAATATTTTATGACTGTAAACTCTTATAAGACTTACTCTTACCTCGGGTCAAACAAAGTGGTCCATTTCCTTGTTTGGCCTCAAAATATATTGCTACAGAAATTCTCCTAGACTAATAAATTTCACCCTGGATATATCAGATCCTGGCCAGGGACTTCTCTTGGTTTCTCTCTCGAAGGGCAATCCTAGGCTGAGTAGGCTCTTATCTACACCAGAGACGACTATATAGATACTTTTCATAGCCAGCCAGGCAAGACAGAGTCTTCCTTCCAACGGACAGCCTTTGCTCACTCTCACGTGCCTCACCATTGTTTCTCCCTATTCACTGGCCAATCATATCTTACCTAACTCCACTGGTCACCCTGCCTGTCGGCCCTGCAAGGCTTCCTCAGACAATCACTGTCCTGCATTACTCTGATTGCATATTAATAGCCCCTAATCCCCAAACCGGTTTGGACAGGTTTAGAGCCATAATTATGACCCCGGGTATACAGGTATACAAAAAGTGGCGAAAGCATGTCCATGAAGCGACCAACCCTCGAATCGAGGATGGTTAAAGACAAGACAAGTATACAGGTAAAACGACCCACTTGTGAGTAATCTCCTTCCTCACAATACTAAAATACGCCATTTGCACAAAACGCACAAATAAGGAAAGTAAGGTGAAATTACGAGCAAATTATTTAGTTTTCGTTTGGCCAAATATCGTTTTAGTTTTCGTTTGATCAATTTTCATTTACTTTTAGTTTTGATTGCTGCATATTTCGTTTTAGTTGTCAGTGTGTTTTAGTTTTAGTTTTCGTTAACGAAAACGTTTCATTTTCGTTAATCACCATTTTCGTTTTCGTTAACGAAAACAACACTAACGACTATAAAAAAAGGTTGTCAGAAATTTTGACGGCTGAAATGGAAAATTTTCGTTATTTTGGCCGATGACTTAAAAGAGTCTTTTAAAAAGGCCGTCGGACATTTCTGCGACTGAAAACGGAAAATTTTCTCCCGCAAATTCAGCCCCAGCCCCCCAAAAACAGAAATCCTGGCGCCGCCATTGTCAGCCTTACCTGCAGGAGCTGATCTTTCATGTACAGTGCTGTTCTACTTCACCCAAACACTGAAACTCATATGCCAACTAGAAAGTTTGATTTATCTGTCCCAAAGTCAATTCTGCTTCAGACCAGAACAATCTTCAGTTAACAGTGAGCTGCATTTACGTCCATGAATTCATCACCAAACTTCCTTTGGTTAATATTTGATTCTGCTTTAATTATAATTTCTTTTCATTTATAGATGCAGAAGTTCTAAATAGTTAGATTACACAAGTTGTCCGGCATTTTCAGGCAGCTACTCTACTTTTCCATTGTCAATAACTGTCGAACTGTTCTTTGTGGCAGGTACCAACAAAATTAATGTACATGGCATTAACACAGCTAACTGAGAACAAATTTTAAAATGTTAATAATCATGTAATATACAAAGTGTAATAATCTTGTAACAAATCTAATTAGTTAATGCTGCTACTGTTGTTCCGGTTTTTGTATTGTATTGTATTGTATAAGCATCTATAAAGCGCCTCTTCTAGCTATTCAGAGACGCTCTCAGTGTGACAGCCCAGAGGAAATAAAAAATACTTCAAGTAGCGAAGAGCTGAAGATGAGACCCCCAATAAGATCTTACTATAGATAGTGGGAGAGAGGTCATTCCACATAGAAGGGCCTACAATGGCAAAGGCCTTGACCTTGAAGCCAGTGGGCCATGGCAGTCCTTGCCCTTGGAACTAAGAGATCTAGTTGATCAGCAGACCGGAGAAGGTGGGAAGAGACTGTGGAGGGAGAGGGGCTTGCACATCAAGTCACAAAGGTATTTTTAGGAGCTTGTCAGTTTGAGTTCTTAACACTAAGAGCAGTAACTTGAATAGGAAATGAGAGGCAACAGGAAGCTAGTGAAGAACATCAGTCATGTAGGTAGAAATGTGGGAGTAGCGAGGTAGACGAGCAATGAGTCTGGCTGCCGAGTTCAAAACTGACTGAAGGGAGGATAAGCGAACTTTGGGAAGCACAGCAAGTAGTGAGTTGCAGTAGTCAATTCGAAAGAAAATAAAAGCATGAAAAATGGTTTTAAATACAGAAGAGGAAACGGATTTTCTAATGGCTCTCAGACGCCTGAGGTGATAATAACATGAGCGTGTCAACTGTGAGAGGTGATCAGAGAACGAAAGGGTGCTATCAAGAGTGACGCCCAAATCACGGACACTAGATGAAAATGTAAAGTCAGGGTACATTGAGGTCAAGAGTGGGAGGTCAAGTTTAAGGAGATGTTGTTTAGTACCAAACCAGATCAGTTGCATCTTAGTGGGATTAGGGCAAAGTCGATTGGCCGACATCCAAGAGTGGAAATCATGTGACAAGGAGTCGATAAGTGACAAGTCCCACAAGAGCAACCTGATCAGCAGGAGGACCATGTACATTGTACAAAGGTCCATACATTGTCAGCATACAGGTGGCCAGTGGCCAAGTGTTTAGCAAATAAAGAAGGAATGTCAGCAGTATAAAGTAGATACAAGATTGGGCCAAGGACTGAGCCCTGTGGGACTACAAAGTTAAATTTAGCCCAGGTTGTTCTGGAACCACCATGGACGACCATCTGAGAATGATCTGAAAGGTAAAATTTGAACCAGTTAAGAGGTCCAGAACGGTCACAAGAAAGTTGAAGACGCTGTAGCAGGATCTCATGGTCAACCATATCAAAGGCGGAGGAAACATCAGGAGTGTTAAATGTGACTTATCATTGGCCGAGTAGATATCAGAGAGGAGAGATAACGCAGTTTCTGTGGAGTGATGCCTTCTAAACCCAGATTGGATGGGTGGCAGGAGTCCAGAATACTCAAGGTAAGGGCGAAGCTGGATTGAGACAAGTATCTCAAGAGTTTTAGAGATAAACGAAAGGTTAGAGATAGGACGATCATTTTGACAGACATGTTAGCTTTCTTAAGAGTAGGGACAACACAGTTTTGTAAAAAGTTTGTTCCTTCATGTGCTTTGTAGAGTCAATTAAACACGATAATCAAGCAACATTTACACATTAAGATAAAGTGTATGCACTGTATTTAAACCACTGATTCCCAACCTTTTTGGCTTGCGGCACACTAAGAAAAAAAAATTGCGGCACACTTAGTAATAATTACCAAGTTTTTTATGTATTGTCACTATTATTTAATAATATTCAAATTTTAATGTTCTTGCTGTCTTATAATACTCTAGTAAGTCTAGTCAGTCAGCAGATCAAATTGAAACGAGGCTCCAGAGATGACACTCGCACTAAGAAGTCTCCCCTCTTTTTACACTTGATTTCAGTTCAGGCTGAAAATCCAAATTCACAAAACCATGAAGATGCAAATGGCAGGAGACTGCTCTTGAACTGACCAAAGGATACAATTTCTGAATGGAAAGACAAAATTTATCCAAACTCTTTTCGGAAAATGTTGACTGATAAAATTTTTCATTTGGTAAATCAGTGAGCTGTTTTTGTTTCGCCGATTACGAATGGACTGATCACTCAGTCAAAATTGTCGATTGCAAGCGAAGTTAAGTAATGTTGTACTGCTGGTTGTAGGTCTGTCAATGTGTTTAGTATTTCAGGTGCAATTTTCATTTTTAACTGAAATACATTGACCGTGGGAAAACAATCAAGATTTCCCTTGGAGATCTTAACCTGCTACAGTGCATGCGAGAGATTAAGACCAGTTGACTTAAGTTTTGATGTTGCAGTGATGATGTTTTCGGATGTTTTGTTTGGAATCATTATTAATTAATAACATATTAGAATTTTTCCCGCGGCACACTTGCAAAGTTCTCGCGGCACACAGGTTGGGAATCACTGATATAAACCACAACAACTGTTAGAATATCCTTGTTGCTTAAGTCCATGTCGTTAATTTACATGCCTCCTATCAGTGCTGGTCCAGTGGTCCACAGTGGCAAGGTAAGGCAAACCTGAATCTCATATATCAACATTCTTGTCCCCCAAGGCCACAAGTGTGAAAGAGCATGTTGTGATGTCCATTAATGATATAGTGCAGATTGAGTGAATTTAATTTACAGGTAGACATCACTATTCCTTGAGTGAATTTCTTGATGCATCACTATGATCACACAGAAGCTGTCAACAGTATATTTACCTGAATGTGTGTGGAATGTGAAATAACAACTCAGTCAAGAGAGATTTGGAATGTATAAATAGAAAGCACACGAATCCAACACTGCACATATCTACTTCACTATGACAAATTTGTATTCTCAAATTAACCTTAGTCAGCATCAACAGCTTACTATACCTGTGCTGAACAAGTGAAAGTGTAATGAGGCAAAACCATTGACAATTTGCTGGACTGAAATAAGGCATAGCATAAGTTCATGAGGAGCAAGAAAGGCGAAGACAAAGGTTGAACAGAAGAGACAGATGGTAAGGGATACATAACTCAAAATACAAACAAAAAATGTTGCATGTTCCAGACAACCAGCAATGACGATAGTAAAGCAAATGACAATGAATGCTATGTGGCTGGTAATTATCAGAAACTAGCAGTTGATGCCAGCAGACCAGTGGAAGGTGGTCCGCTGGCAACATTGTTTGTTGATGACAGAAGAATGGCAGTTATTCGTTTCTGACGGTGTCTGAAACCCAGATTGTAGACTGTGACGAGTGTTCCTCAATGATGCGCTTCACTTCCTGGTAGATCTCATCATGTCTCTCTTCACACACCACAGCTACACACACACACAAAAACAACAAATCAGACCAAGTTACAGACACAGGAAACACAACACACCGTTAAGTTTTCAATAATCAACATATGAAACAGATTTCATCTGTTGCTGACAGTGAACTGTGCTGTGCCTCTTCAACTTTCACTCGTCTCAGACTCAATTCTTATCATGACATGCGGCATTCTCTATCATTTTAATCAAGTGCCCCTTCACTAAAATCTTCACGCCCTCTTCATTCTGCTGACCGCCTTGATCTATTTGTACCTTGGTCATTAACCTCATTAACATTAACACAGCATCAGGCTTTTGATACTGTGGGCCCTCCATGTGGAATCACCTTCCTTCTGGAATTCATAGCAGGATTCTGGTAGGGAATTCACCTGCATCTTTGCGTTGCTTGAAGATCTTTCTCTTTTCATTGGCCTGTCACGCTGAGAGCGCTTCTCCTATGAGGAGCGCTTCACAAATGTTATATTATATTAGATCTACCTGGTAACTGGTTTTATGGCAAGCAGCTGGTGAATGTTGGAATAAATCTGAACAGTTGATATGCACTGTAAGATATAACTATGTAGCCAATGAAGAGATTGTTTGGTGACTGGGTTTGTGTAGTATTGCTTTTAGATTTATTTATTAGCAGCACTATCATAAAAAAAGAAAAAAGATAAGTAGTTGTCGGCTTGAAAATAAACTCGCTCAAATGTTGGAAAGTTGTTGGAGAGGTAGCAGAGGCGGATTAGCTTACTTATTACAGACGAGATGACTCCTATCCTGTTGACCTGCAAACCCCCACCATACTGGGATAGTAGTACTCTGTACTATATGTATGATAGTACAGAGCAAACAGGCCACTGTTGTTGCACATTATAAAGTTGCAGATCATTGAGGCAATGCACAATGAGAATATGCATACATTGTTTGTTTTTATGTGCACTTGTTATAGCAACCCTTCAAGCTCAGAGGCACTCCCGACTGCAGCACAGATACTGCATCAGTTTCACGCTGAAGCGCTGAGCAATAATATTGCAAGTGAAGAACTTGCCCAAGGTCCCTATGCAGCGACTTGAGATGGATTCAAACCTTCAAACCTCTGGCTGCAAGGCAACAAACATACACACTGCACCACCATGCCCCACATTGACTGTCTAACCTCGCATCATATTCGGGTTATATGCAGTTCAAAGCTTAAACTTCTGTAAACGTAACCCTTTAGGACATTCAGTCTTGAAAATCTAGTCAATCCCAGGGTGACATCCGGAACAATGTCGAGCACTGCACGCTTCCTCAGCCGTCTGATCACCATCTCAAAGGTCTTTATCTCATTTCGTTTGAGATTGCATGTTTTCGCTCATTGAGACATAATATATGGTCGAGTTAATCTGACGCTGTGACACAGTCTGATGAGGGTACCAGCAGATAGGTATCATCTGTATATTTGAAAAGCCTATTTTTGGAGTGAAGCACTTTAGGTTTGTAATTGTTGTAATAAAATTGACTGGGCCTAGGAATGATACTAGCACTGATGTTGACAATGTTGACAAGTTGTGCAGGCAGTTCAGAATTTGCAGTTCTGCTACAGTTGTTCAGCTAGGTAAAAGTGCCTTACCATGCCCAAAGCTTTTCATGAAGTCTATTGAAGGTAATTAGATGGATAAATTGATTGTGTCATAGAAGATCCATAAACTTGTCAGTCAAGGCGATTAGTGCAGCTGAGGTGGAAGCTGTAGGTCGGAAAGCATATTGGTCCATGAAACATTGATTATGCCGGGTTCAAGCAGAATTGGATGGAAGAAACTGTGCACTATAAATTTTTCAGTAACTGGCAAAGAATTGGTGTGACCAAGATATGGCACAATCGGTAATTTCAGATGGATGAGAAACTGTTGGCAGACGGGTAGAGTGGTGGTGGGGGGGGGGGCAGCTGAATGCATGGAGAAGCTAGAGGTTGAAGGTAGGCAGGAGTGCTCATTGTGATAGTTTGATACATCATGCAGGCCAGTTTAAATCTGGAACGATGCACACACACACAACACAATGCAAGTCAACGAATTTTGGATACTGTACGTTGATGCCTGTCAACTGGGAAGATCTGATCTGCGCCTGCAAACGCAGAGTTGGCAAAATGAAGGCGAGAGCAGACAAGACAGCAGGTTAAGAGCAGGTCTCATGTGATGCATAATCTGATGCATGTGGTAGAAAGAAGATTTGCAAAGGTCTGTTATAAGGGATTGAGATAACTATCTGTAGTGGCCTCAGGTGTTTCGACCGTCTATTTAGATTGTATCTTCCCAGACCCATTTCCATTGTAGACTTGGATTCCCTTTCAGAATTTTTTTCGAGACTTGTCCTACAATTCCATTCATATTTCATTCATGGAATGGGGTGGGGGTCATGACCATGGTAGCACTCTGGCATGGAAAGCAGCTCCGCACCTCCGAATCACATTTCTATATGACTGCGCATCTTACAAATGCCTGTACTAATAATAAGAACAATGATAACCACGGAATCGCTCCCGGCTAACCTCCCAAAGGTCAACTCCGCCCTTCTTTCACCAGATGGTGCAAAAATTAGCAGTAGGACATGATTGTACCTTACATGGCTGCCAAACAGTTAAATTCGACTCCTGTAATAACTTGTAATTGCAATCATACTAAGTAAGTAAGTAAGTAAGAATATTCTTTATTATACCACCAGCAAACGCACAGTAGTTTACAGAGGAAATAAATAATATAAAACATTCATGCAAAGTTATATAACATTCGCATAATAAAACTGTTTCTGGCAAAAGAATCAACTAGAGCTAGGAAGGGTTAGATTATGTGGCCTTGGTCGAGTATTGTATGGAGTGACCTTAAGGGGAGGGAGGAGGTCGTGAAGAATGTGACAAGGATTTAAGAGGATAGAGCGGAAAAGAGCAGAGTCAGCTCTAGAACAGAGTGTGTCAAAACTAGGGAAATCGGTAGGAAGAAAGCTTGAACGGGTCAATTTCTAAAAGACCATTAAGACGTTTACGCTCCATTGCGTTGGCATTACTGTGATGCATCAGTTGGGAATAATAAGCGAACATACAGAAAGATAAAGATCTTTTAGTAACATAGTTCTCATGCAGTTGAGCATCATAGTACTGGCAAAACAAATGTTTCAGAAAATTTTATTCAATTCAGCAGAAGTCATAAGCATGATTAAAAATAGTCGAGAACAATTGGATAGACATCTGGGTTACAATCAAAAAGAGGTAAAGCAGAAAAAAATATAGTAGATGAACAAAGTGACTGGAGAACCAGTGCAACTTGTTGTAATATAGTGTTAAAACAATATTATTCAGCGATACTTAATACAGCGCTCATAGCACCAATGATTTAACCCTTAAATGCCGTCAGTGTAGTGAATGGTAGTTGATTTTACGGCGCCGTAACAAAAGCGCGTAGGACAAAAACCTGCAGACAAATACGCGCAGACAAATGCGTGCAGACATATGCGCGCAACAGAAAACACCCCGACAAAAGCGCGCAAGGAATGTATTTATGTATGTATGTGTATGTATAGGCCCATATGTATGTAGATGTATGCATATGTATGTATGTATGTATGTATGTATGCATATGTATGTATGCATATGTATGCATGCATATGTATGCATGTATGTATGCATACATACATACACACATACTTACATTGCAGCCAGTCGAGCTCTTCGCTCGGCGGCAATGGGTGAGCTTTTGGTTCTGCGAGCTCGCACTTCTATCAGACAGCGCCAAACCTTTTCTGTTGTGGGTCCCTCTATCTGGAATGGCCTCTTACTAACCTTGCGATTTATGCCTAGGTTAAATTCCCCTGCATTTTTTAAGTATCTCAAATTCTATTTTTTTAGCTGTGGCTGGGCTGGGAGCGCCTCTAAGTAGTTTTCTTGAAGAGGCGCTATATAAATTCTTGAAATGAATGAATGAATGAATACATACACACATACATATGCATACATACATACATACATACGCTTTTTTCCTGTTGCGCGCATTTGTCTGCACGCATTTGTCTGCGCGCATTTGTCTGCGCGCTTTTGTCTTGCGCGCTTTTGTCTTGCGCGCTTTTGTCGGGTCACCGATTTTACCCAGGGCTTCTAGCCGAGATTGTAGTAAATGCAATAATAATGCAAATGTAGCATGGCACTCCATATATAATTACGTACTTTGGTCAATGAAATTTATTATATTTTGATGACTTTACGTCATGTGGGCCTAGATACTATATTTAGACATAGAAATAAGTGGAAGATCCCCTTAGAATTTGCACTTTATTGCGTAAATCGACGAATCAAATCGGACATTTGAATCGGAATTTACATGGGCAAAAATGGCGACGACGCGAGTGCGTGGTCTTTCTGACGATGAAATAAGACGATTGTTCGAGGAATTAGATTCGAATCCTGGCAGTTTTGACGAATCTGAGAAGGAAGACTTGTTAGACGGTTCAAGTGACGGATAGTGAAGTGACTTTGGCTGAGGGAAACTCCGACATTAACACGGATTTTACCGAGGAATTCGGTACACGTTCGGTGAGGGTGAAACTGGGTCGGTTTCATCGGATCATAGTTGTAAAAAACGTTTTTTTCCGTTTTTTATTCTCTCCCAAAAAACGTCGTTTTTTTCGTTTTTTATTTTTCCCATCGTTTTTTATCGTTTTTTATTTTTTCTTTAACTTTATTTATTCATTTATTTTCTGTTATTATTTACCTTAATTTTAATTTTTTCTGATATTCCCTATGTTCTCCACCAACTCTCAAGGATTCAGCTAACTAAAGTCATTATTTCATCGTTTAACATCATCATTTAAGAGATAGCGAGTAGGTTCCTAATCAATGTTTTCAAGGTTAGAATGCGGTTTTAGATGCAGCAAAGTCAAATTATTTACCGTTTCCGTTTTTTATCGTTTTTTTGTCGTTTTTTATTTTTTTGAAAAAAACGACGTTTTTTACCGTTTTTTATTCCGTTTCCATCGTTTTTTACATCTATGCATCGGATGATGTTGACTTTGGGGCAATAGACTGAACTGAAGAGGTGTCAGAATTTCCTGTTTCTTCCCTAACTGTACCATTTTCCAGCATCTGTGGTGGTCAAACATATGACGCACCATTTTTTGAATTTTCCTCTCTTTTCTTAGATGATCTTTTTTTGTGTTGCTGAACAGACCAACCTTTTTGCTGAGCAGACTTTTATGACTTGGGTCTGAATAACTAAACAAATTTATAACTCACTCATTTATGAAGATATATATGACCCACCACGGCAAAAGCAGGCTTTTGTCGCAAGAAATAATAATTTATTTTATTCTCCCACAAGATTCCCCACTATGAGACCTTTCAAATGACATATTATTTATTTATTTATGATCTTCCTAACTGGAGTTGTGCGCTTTTAAAGTTTAGTGGTGACAAAAACAACATATGGAGAAAACGCGTTCGCAAGCCGTCACGTGATGCGCTTGGCAACGCGAAAGCTGTTTTAACACATTGACTGCCTACACGCCATGTTAAATAACTGGCTGAAGTACGAGTTAACTCGTACTTGGCGGTCAACGTGTTAAGGTCCTTAATTATTCATCCGTTCTAGGTTAATTTCTTTTCTACCAATCCCAAGGATAGTTTCGTTATGTAGAGCAGATCTTGGCCTTTCTAAACATATATAACATTTATGGTTTCCCACGAGGCGACTCTAAGTGCTACCCTTTGAAAAACGGTCAACATCATGTTTATTTACCCTATTCTTTAACGCAGTGCTCATTAAATCGCTCCATTTTGTGGGTACAAAATTAATTTTAGGGTTCTTCGTACCTATAACGTTTTTAAGATATTTTCACAAATGAATTTGATTAAAACGAAATTTGCGTATAAGAGTGAAAATTTTCCGTTTCTGGTCTGTTTCTCGTACATTAACGTTTCCGACAAACGCCTGGTTTTGGGATGGTCGGTCACATATTCAAAATTGTTTTTGTGTTTTGACTGGCATTAATTTCTGCACATCTTTCATGCTCAAACTAAATATGTTGTCACTGAGAATATTTTCACATAGGTACTTAAACATGAAAAAGTGAAAAAATTGGGAAGGGCCTACTTTCGGGCAACTTAGGGAACCCCAAGAAACATTTGTGCTAAAACTGGATGGATTGATGGGAAGAGTAGATAAAATGCTAAAGAACAGTGGTGCATTATGTCTCTAGGCCAAGAAAGAAGTCAGATAACACAAGTAGAAAATTTTTTATAGGCTGCTTTATGGTAAAAATGGCTAGGCATTAGGACCTAGGTGACAAGACTATGCTACTCGGCTGTTAAGGGTTAAAGAGCAGCCCATCAATAGAGGCGGTAAGCAATTTTTCAGTTAAGGATGACTTGCTCATGTGACTCCTTGAATGCTTAAACTGCATTAGTTCTGTGAGTGAGCAGAGCAAGCAGAGCAGTCGAAGAATCATCGCAGTGTTGGTGTGACTGTCTTCATCAGCTGCGAAAAATAGTCCTCTACTTGTGCACTTATTCTTCAGTTAATGTCTACAATTTTCATCTAAGTTTTTCATTCTGAACTAACCAGTGAACAGTTCACCAAACTCCTTCTCCAATTTTGTTGCCTTTTCAAAAGTCTTGGATGCCTGATCTTCTGTAGAAGTCGCACTATTGTTCCACAGCCTACAAATACAAACACTATCCTATGCATAAGATTATGGCTGAGACAAACATTTTAAGTAATGTATTTTCCAGACTTATATGTTGCACATGACGTCAAAATGGAATTTTTTGGAAAGTCCACACATAGGTTGTACACTTGCAAACAGGTCGCACCCACACTTTGACTTCTAGACCTCAGATGTGTTGCAAACGACGGTATGGAATTGTTAGCAAATACTTGCTGAAATTTAATTTACTTTAAAATTAATCTTTGTGCACGTAAATAAAATAAAAGAGAAATTGCTGCCTGTTGTGATTTTATGATAGCTTTTACATTTTTTAAATTAAAGACTTTATTTTTGTGATTCTACCGGAATACGGCAGGTACTAGGTTCTGTACATCAAACAGGTAAACACCATCCTTTGTTTTAAATTATACAAGCACTGTTTGCTAAAGAACTGATCGGTTTAGACCACAATTATTATTAGACTTAGTGGTTGATAAGATTATAAGTACCAGTGTCAAACTTCGAACAAGCAGCTGAAAGTTACGCTATGATGTACTACTAGATGTACTACTAGATGTACTACTAAATTATTGTGGAATGACCTGCTGCTTGACCCTAATTTCTCTGGATCTAGCTTCTCTGACTTGCCTTCTGTCACCTACTTTGAAGTCTACAATCTTCTCAAAAACATGGCTCCTAAATCTTCCCAAATGGATTTCATACCAACATCACTTATACTTTCCTGCTCTGATGTTTTCTCCCACCTTATTGCGCGCTTGGCCAACCTGTCTTTTGCTGAAGGGCGTTTTCCGTCATGCTTCAAATCTGCTCTAGTCACACCCTTGCTTAAAAAACCTAACCTAGACTCCAGCAACCTTTCAAACTTCAGACCTATCTCCAACCTTAATAACATTTCTAAGATCTTGGAACGTCTCTTTCTCACTCGCATTAAGAAACACATCACTTCCTGTCCTAACTTTAGTCCTTATCAGTCAGCTTACCGCGAAGGCTTTTCCACTGAGACTGCCCTTGTCTCTACACTTGATAACATATTCTCATCTATTGACAATGGGAAAGCCTGCCTCTCAGTATGTCTTGACCTCAGTGCAGCATTTGACACTGTTGACCATCAGTTACTCCTTTCAAGACTTGCCAATAGCTTCGGTGTCTCTGAGACAGCCCTAAACTGGTTAGCTTCTTACCTGCGTGACCGCAATCAGCAGGTCGGCATTGGGACCGCTCGGTCTGAGCCTACTGTTTGCACTGCTGGAGTTCCACATGGATCTGTCCTTGGCCCCTTACTATTTACTGTCTTTACTTCCCCAATCAGTCGCATTGCTAATCACTTTGGAATCCAATTACAACAGTATGCGGATGATACCCTGCTCCATATTTCTTTATCACACACTGATCAGTCTGCCAAACTTAAACTTGAAGATTGCCTTTCATCTATGTATTCCTGGTTTTGTTTCAATGGTTTGGCCATAAACCCTGACAAGTCTGAGGCAATTTTGTTTGGGTCACGCCAGCGCCTGCGCTCTTTCCCTCCACTTTCTAATATTGACCTTGCGGGCACTGCTGTTCATCTGTCAAATACTGTCAAAACACTTGGAGTAACCCTAGACAATAAGCTCACATTTCGACCTCACATAACTAGCATTTGTAAATCTTGTTTCTATCACATTCGGGCAATACGTCACATCAGGTCGGCCCTGACTATGGATATGTCTCAAACCATTGCCTGTTCTCTTGTCTCCTCTCGCCTTGATTATGCTAACGCCGTTTTTGTCGGTCTCTCAGTCACTGAGCTCAGAAGGCTACAACACATCCAAAACTCCTTAGTGCGTGTTGTGCTGCGCGTCCCAATACAAACTAGTTCCTCAGTCCTACTCCATCAATTGCATTGGCTTCCTGTTCAGTACAGGATAAAATTCAAATTGGCATGTCTGACCTACAAATCTCTCAGCACCAACGCACCTTCAGTCACTACTAACTCCTTACATTCCTCCTCGTTGCCTGCGTTCATCGGGCACAAGTCTTTTATCTGAACCTCGATGCAGAACAGTTATGGGCTTGCGTGCTTTCCATGCTTCTGCACCCAGGGAATGGAATCGGCTTCCGCTCTCTCTTCGGAACTCAATTTCACTTCCTTCCTTCAAAAAGCGGCTAAAAACTTACTATTTCTCCTTGGCTTTCAAGCATATGGATCTTTAATTGCATCTTCCTCTGGCGGCTGACTATCCGCGCCTCAGATTCACATTTCGGTGTGACATTGCGCACGTTACAAATTTATTTAATAATAATAATAATAATATATATATATACGTCTTCCCCAGTTAAGGGGTTAAAGAAATAGCTCCAGATCAAAATCTAGCCCTGGTCTGATATGCGAACCTTTTCAATTCTTATAAAGCATTTTAAATATCTACAAACTTAGACAATTGTTCCTACTTAGCCTATGATTATCGCGTACTTTGCACTTTAGAGAGAAATAAGGTATCAAAGCCAGTACTAATCAAACTTGCTGTAGATCTATATGATTAGAGATTGCCAGTCTAGTCCTGTTTACTTAAACTGATAATGTCAATGGTATTCATCTGTCCCTGTGAAGCTATGATGACTTACAATAAGTTGTTTCACGTTCAATACATGTGATTTAATATTGCTTCTTTGTTCTTATTATAGTTAACTGAAAATAACCCTTAGAGATTAAAAAAAATGTCAATACATATATCGCACCTTTATACAAGTCACAACCGCCGACGCTCATGTAAAAACCAAAATTATAGTCCGAAAAATACGGTAATCCATGCATGCATTGCAAAATTTACAGAGTTTGCACTGTACCTACTCAAAAGAAGAACTGGCGACTGGTGGCCAATACTGATACTGATAAAAGCATTAACATATGACGTCACAGGAGACGTCATTATATCATGCTGGAAAACAGTGTTGACAGAGCTACTAAACAGTACTCACATGATAGTCTCGACAGACTTAGGTTTGATGAATATTGCTATAGGATACAGCTCAGCAGCCTGCAACCTTGTAATGGCACTTCCACTTGCATCCAAAATGCAGTGTTTACCCTAAAAACCCAGTGAAATAAAGTTAAGTAAGTAAGGATATTCTTTATTAAACCAGCCGCCAAACAACATTCTGGTGTACAAACATCTATGTTTAGTAGGTAATTATCATTTATAGGGCCTAGCCATTTAGTTAGCATGCGTCACAAATGAGAGGTGAGAAATACTCATCAATAGCCAACCTTGAGATTTTATAAAGGCTTAAAAGGATAAAGTGTGCTGCATTTGTTTAAGCTTAAGTAGCTGTTTAGTCTCACATAATACATTTGAGTTTCGTTTATGTCTGAACCAGTGGCGTAGCCAGGAATTTCCGATGGGGGTTTTTTTTTTTACCTGGCCGGATGCCCTTTCTGACAACAACCCAGCAGTATTACAGTAAATAACAAGGGAATAAAGTAACAAAGGGAATAAAGTAAGAAAAACAATTGTTACTACAAGCTGTTGTCTTGTTTTTTTCTTATTTAAGGGGATAAATAACCTTAAATTTTTTTTCCTAGGCCAATGGGGGGGTTTTAACCCCCGAAACCCCCCCCCTTGGCTACGCCACTGGTCTGAACCAGGGAAGGGGGAGTTTAGAGCAATTACAACACTCTGGCATGAATCTGAGCAAAAGATCAGCACGGACACCGCATCGCTTCCCACAATCCCCCAAACAGTTAAACTTTACTCCTGTGAAGGCTGTGATAACCTCATCCAGGGCCGTAGCAACAATGAACGTGGCCCCTCCGAACATAATAGCCTATGTCCGGGGCGGCGAGGACCCTTGTAATGCAGAAACTGGCATACGCGGTTTACGTAATTCTGTAGCGTGCTTATTCTAAGTAATTTCGTTTCGTGATTATTATTAAGCTCTAAATCTGATATTATTTATTCTCTAAGAAATTTTCTAGAACTGGCATCAACAGTGGCGGCGTTAGGGGCTAGGGGAGGGGGATATAAGCCCCCCCATGAAAGGCTAAACCCCTTTTAAAAAAAGGCCATGCAAAACTGAAATATTTCCACGATTTCGACCGGATGACTAAAAAAAGTCGTCAGAAATTTTAGCGGATGAAAATGAAAAATTTCCTTCGTGAGGCTTCAGCCCCCAAAACTAAAATCCTGGCGCCGCCACTGGGCATCAAAGTGCCCTGATCCAGTAATGCACATCTGAAAATCAGTTGCATTTTCAGCATTCAAAATTTGGCTCTTAGAGCCCTTGCAATGCAGAAATTGGAACGCGGTATTTATATTTTATACAATAAAATTAGAATGGGTATTCTTATTATGTATAGCCTACATAGGGCTACAGTGTATACCATAATATGTATTCCGTACTCATAATGTATGCTGCTGCTGAAGTCTTACTGACAGTGCTTTCCAACATGGATTGTGCAACAGTGTCACTAAATGTCACTAGCTACACCTTACATTTTTTGCCACTTTCGGGGCCCCCTTCCTTGCGGGGCCCCCTCCGGTCGGAGGGTACGGAGGGCAGTCGCTACGCCTCTGACCTCATCTGTTCATGCTATGAATTGTAATCATACTGCCATTTGTCATTATGAAATAACAAACGAAGATAACAATCAACTACATATGTACAACGAAAATTCATGGGATTACCTTTTCTGCAACATTGATGACAGACTGGATGCTGGTTCCGTAGAGATTGTTGCTGTACTGTCCTGCTTCAATGAAAAGATGATTCTCAATGTCACGCTCCATTTGCTCCCTTGAAGCAACAAAATGATAATCGCGCCCATCCACTTCGTTCTCTCTCCTTTGTCTTGTCGTATCTACCGCAAATTATATCATTGCCATTCAAGTCTACAAAGCTCTCAAAAAATACAGGTGAGATCAAAGGTCTGTGCGCTCAATACTTGCTCCATAAGGCCTCAACCATTTTATCCTTTAAAACTTACAAATCTGAAGTGAGATGAAGATGAAGTACACAGAACTAAGAGTAAATCTCTTTTACAACTTTAACGACGAACATGTGCTAAAAGCAACTGGGAAGACAGAGCAGCTTATCGTTAAAGTGTCAAAGGAAAAGTCAACGGCCTATTGTCAGTCCAAACATATAAAGCTCAGCTTCTGGTTCCCCGCTCGCGGACTGCGCTATTCGACAGCGTCGTTCATTTTCGTTGCTCATCCTATAAACTTGTTCAACTCTGCTTAGTGCCCAGTATGGAATGTAATCCCGGGACATATCCTCAATCCCGGGATTCCGGGATTATAAATAAGTCAATCCCGGGATCCTGGTATCCCGGGATTGACTTATAAGGGCAATTAAAAAATATTCTTGGACAGTATAGTAGTAGGTCAAATACAGTAAAGCTTACTGTTTGTCTCACGGCAAGGGCGTTTGCCGGTGGTCCCTGGCAGGCAGTGGCAGCAGCGGGGCTTGTTTGAAACTTGACAGTGATAGGCCTACTACCAGTGACTTCTATCCCCACTGAACAACCAAGTTAGATCCCTCTCCTTCCCCGCCATCCCGCGCCTCTCCTTTGATCTAGATGCCGTGAGTTGAGCTCATTTTAGAATACCCCGTCGTTAACTGGGCTAAGTTGTGATCACTCTGAATAGGGTAATAAATAGTCCTCTGCATAACGGTGACCCGGAATTAGGACAGACGATACGAGGTGACCAATGCACCGAGTGAACACACCGCGAGGAACACAACAGGTAGAGGCTAGCCAAGATTCACCAGTGAATGACTAATTTTGCAGGCTAGCCTAACTGCAGTCCTCTGATATTAAGGCAGCAAGAGCGCATTTGTATGCTGTCCAGATCACAGGTCGGCGCAATTATAGGGGTGGGGTGTCATCAACACGTGTGAATCGGAGTTAGGCGCTGTGACGTCGCAGGCCTAGTCGGTCAGCTCTACTGCATCTGACATCTTTTTATGTTCTATCAGTCAGCTGAATGGTGTGTGGGTCATTTGTGTGTGGATGACTTGATAGTCTACATACACGAACCAGGCAAGGAATTGGAGGGGCAAACCCAAATCCGCTGTCTGATCACTGAGAAACACCTACCTCCAGTCACTCCTCTGGGTTTTCTACTGGCCGCCAGCTTACCTTCACTAGGGCGTCTGCTTATCTGTCGGTTTGGCGTCTACTGACCAAGGAATTACTGCAAAATGTTGAAGTAATTTAATGAAAAATCCGATTTTTTGCAATCCCGAAAAACGGGATTCCGTGCTTGTCAATCCCGGGATTACGGGATTGTAAAATGTCCGGGATTCCCGGGATCCCGAATTTCGGGATCCCGGGATTACATTCCCTAGTGCCCAGGGACCACTGCATTCTGTTCCTCAAGAATCTCAAAACTTTCCTATTTGGCCATATTTGGGCCAGCAGCGCTTCTGAATAGCCTACCTTGAAGAGGCGCTATATAAAACTTCCTAAATAATAATAATAATAATAATAATAATAATAAATACAAGTGAATTGGATGCATTTAAGACTTACGAGGAATGCAGCTGCCAAAGGCATCAGGAAACTCTGAGATGAGGTCATCATTGATCTGATCTTTCAGAGGGCCAAGTATGATCACAGGTCTGATGTAGTTCACTGCAACAATGGATAGCAACACAATGACCAGCACATAACAATGACAAACATCTACTGCATTAATTCTTCCACAGCCAATTAAGTCGATTTCAACTGCAAAACAAAAATGTGGCCACGGTGGCATATAACTAGCTTTATACAGACTATAAATTTTAGAGTTCTATAGTTCTATAGTTCTATTTATATATGTTCAGAAGAGGAAATGTTGCAGATTCCGAAAATACCCTGAACTGGGTGTTCCAATGCTTTGATGAATTTAAGAAGGAAAATTATGGAGCTAGTTTTTTTTACATTTGCACCCAGCCATTTAAATTTGTATAATCACATCCGCATCAAGGTCGTTGGTCATTTCCCTGTAATTATGTTTTTTACCATCCAAGTTCAAACAAATAAATTATATTGTTCTACAAATGTTGTAAAAGCTCCCAAACAAATATGTTTGACAATACGGAAGTTTCGATATCAGAAGACGTTGACGAAATGGTGATGGCCCCACCGATCTCATCATTGATCAAGAAAAATATTTGTTCATTTGACCAGTCGTCAGTAGTTTACTTTTTTATTCTAAGATCTACGATGATTCAGATTCTGCAGATCTATGCACCCCCAGGAACTGGCGGTCGAGTTTGCTCCAAAGACTCGCATCATTTTTTCTTAATCGAGACAACAACAAAAATAGCTGGCTGCATATAAGTATGCTGTCATATTCAACTCTATATTATGAAGCCCACAGAGTCAGAGATGCCACGATGACATTAAAAGAAATTATTCACAGCAGAATGACGACCAAATCCAACAGGCAACCTATGCACAGTTAACTCCAACTTGTAATAAATTGCTTATCAGATTCTGCAATTAGACAATGTAAATAACTGAAATGATGCATAAGTTGCACAATTTGCAGTCAATATGAGGCTCAACTGTACACTAAAGAAGTCCATCCTTCCTTATGCAGTCATATAGCCAAGATGATATGCAAAGAAAACATCATCTAAAGCATTCTACATCCATGGCAGAAATGAATATCAACAGCAAATGTTCAAACATTCATCCAGAGTAAGTTCCGCTGATTAATCCGCCGAAATGACACAAGGCATTCACTGCAGTAGAGTGACAACTGCAAACTAAGACCATAAAAAAAGTGGTGCGTTTCCGGTAACCCGACCGACTCGCTTTTATTGCCGCAACTCGGATAATTTTGTAGAATTTTTGTATTTACATATACAATGACATTGCCTTCCGTACATGAGGTGTAGAATTGGGACATTATAATTATAGCATTCGCTAAAGCAACTGTAAACAAAAAGCAGTTGTAAACAACTGTCTTTCAAGGTACATGAGGGCCGGTTAATTAGAGCAATCAATAGAATCTCATGGTCAGTTTGACAAGTTGTGGGGGAGGAAAGTAATAAATCTGAAAGGAGGGGTTATTTCACAGTGACTCTTTGTAGGTATTCCCTAGAAGGCCATCTAATCTAATCTAACATAACATTTGCAAAGCGCTTCTCACAGCAGAGCTATTCAGAAGCGCTCTCAGGTGACAGGTCCATGAAAAGAGAAAGTAAAGTAAGTAAGAATATTCTTTAATAGACCTCCAGCAAATGCACAGTAGTTTACAGAGGAAATAAATAATAGAAAACATTTATGCAAAGTTATACAAGGTCTTCAAGCAGCAAAAATATGCAGATAGCATATGGCTATACACAACTGTTATATATGCTTCAAGTTTATTGTTTAACTAGCTGTTTGTCCATCCTAAGACAGTCCATTTTTTGCTCGTTGTGCCCTACTAAGCTCACTAGGCTCTCTTGTGCTCACTGTGCCCTCTTTGCTCTCTGCTTCCTTCTGCTCTCTTTTGCTCACTGTGCTCCTGTGTTTACTGTGCTTTCTTGTGCTCTTTTCTACGAATTACTTACTACACCACTGTGCCCCACGAGCAGTTTGTGTCAGAGAGTGATCTAGGGAACAGGCACAGTTCAAGAGGGAGGCCATTCCATATCATGGGCCAACCACAGAAAAGGCATGGCTTTGCACGATGGAGGTATGACCATACGGGACTGAGAGCACCCCCACCAGCCGAGTGTAGGGGTTGATTAGTCCTAATACCTGACACAGACTGACAAAGATCAAGTAAGTAAGTAGGAGCAAGACCTAACTAGCATTGTCATACCAAGGAAGAGACTGTATTCAATACGCTGACAGACAAGAAGCCAGTGCAGAACTTCCAGCATGTAATTTGAAATGTGACTAAATTTGGGCATTTTACAATAAAGCGAGCTGCAGTGCATAGAATACAGTCAAGGGAATATAGCCGACCAGATGGTAAAGCAGAATAAAGGGATACGAAGTAGTCAAGACGAGCTGTGACAAAGGAATGTGCAGCACCATTTGAGAGAGAGAGCGAGCGACAGTGCGAAGCTGGCACAGTTGATAGAAAAAGAAGCGATCGAGACGATTGAGGTGAAGTACAAAAGTAAGTTCCTGGTCTAGTACGATGCCAAGGTCTCGGACCCAGGTGGATAAAGTATGTACATACTGAGTAACAAGAGAAATCAGTAGGCCTAGAGAACATGGCTCAAAAGTCTGAACTTATCAATAATTATATCAATTTGTATAACAAGTCATGTTATAAAATGGGAAACTAGTATTCGAAGTTTTCAACGCTTCTATATAAAATAGAGGTTGCATGAATCTATGTCCACGAAACTTGCCAAATCTACCCAGAAACCTCCAGTAGCGCAGGACTAGAATGACATGGTACGGAAAGGGTAAATTAAAATCATTTTCATTCATTACTCAATAGGCAAATGTTAGATGAGATGGCAGACACTTACATTCCTTCCTTGTCACTGTTTCATAGGAGAGAATGTGTTCATCAAGACCTACAACATCATTAACTTCGGTCTTCAACATCATCACTTATCACTTATCACCTGCATATGTATAATGCATACAAACTTTGCATACATGAATTCACAAGCTGGTGGTGTTACTGTGGTGCTACTGGTGACAAATGGCACCTGACTCTCTGGGTGAGCAGAAGAGACAGATTTCAAACTCAATTCTTGACTTTATAGACAGCCTTTTAACACGTTGACCGCCAAGTACGAGCTAACTCGTACTTCAGTCAGTCATTTAACATGGCGTGTAGGCGGTCAATGTGTTAAGTGACTGCAAGAGAACAGGTGTGTGTGTGTGTGTGTGTGTGTGTGTGTGTGTGTTGGTCTTTCACGGCTTGTCAGCAATTGTTCTATTCAATAGAGAATTTTCATTGTTTGAACAGTTCAGAAGGTCTTAGGACAAGTTTATCTTTTATAGAGAACTACATAAATTTCCGACCAAGATAAATGATAGCCGATATGTTTCGGGTCTTTGTTAAGATGAATGGTTCTGCAATTGTAGTACACACTTGTATGTAGTCTGTATGCATGTATTTAGCCGAATAGTTGATATAATGCTGTTTAAGTACTACACCAGTCTCTATATTGTAAAATGACATCAAGACTAGATATTTCAACCACACAAGCAAATTAATCGATAGAAAAACTGAGGCATACGCTGATATGTACTGCAACGTTCCCTGTAAGCTGTGTGTGTGCGCGCATAACTGCTTTAATCGTACCGCGCACAAAATTTCTTATCAGTGCAGATAACTCGATTCCTTAATTCTTGGAATTTTACCTGATATCTAACTGCTGGAACACGGATGTCGAAATGCTACGAAGTACGAAGACCCAATTCTTAACAGGTAGTAATGGTCGAATGCCTGATATCCGATCTCCAATAAAATGATATGCAGGACTGCCGAGTATGACTAATAGGGCTAATTAAGTCCTCCTGGTCATGCACTGCATTCCTTTTCCATTGCTTAACAACATAATTATTAAGCATTCGTTGAGCTTGTGTACAAATCTAGCCATTGACAGTTGACCCCCCTCTGTTTCACACAAAATTGTTATATTCATTCATTAATTCTGAGAATTTATATAGCGCCTCTTCAAGATATATCTACTCAGAGATGCTCTCTGCGCTAACTAGCCGAAATGATATTAAGAGTCATACCGAGCGAAAAAATAACAACAAGTTGCAAAACAAAACACAGTAGGCTGAAAGAGTCACCAGTGGCGAGCCCTTGCAAACACATAGAGTTAACCAGTTTCTCCCGAACGTCCCTGCTGCACTCTGCATCCGCAGTTATTAGCGAACCCAGGTAATGGAAGGTTTCGACCTGTTCTAGCTTCCGTCCCCTAACCCATAAATTGCATGCCTCTCCATTTAATGCCATAACCTTGGTTTTGTCCAGATTTATCATTAGACCTCTTTTCTCCCCTACCCGTTCAAGCCTACTGACTATGTCCTGCAACTCACTTTCTGACCCTGCCAGAAACACGATATCATCTGCATATCTCAAGTTTGTTATTTTCCGGCCACCTATTTGCACTCCACCCTCCCATCCCTCCAACACTTCTCTCATGACCACCTCTGCCATGATGTTGAATAAATGAGGTGAGATTACGCATCCTTGCCAGACACATTCTTTCTTGACACGGAACTCATTCAATAGTACCCCCGCTACTTTCACCTTTGCTCGCTGATTACAGTATAATGTATTCAGCAAATTAACGATATGTGGTGGATATCCCATTTCCACCATTGCTAACCATAGCTGTTCATGTGAAATATTGTCGAATGCTTTCGTAAAATCAATGAAACACATATAGAGCGGTTGTTGATGGTCGTTCATCTTCTGCATTTTTTGTTTAGGCGCGTTATAAATGACAGTTTAATAATAATAATAATTTCATAAATTAAAACTGGTGGCTACATAATCTCTAATATATTTCTCAAAGTTTGTCCTTCTGTTTGTATGTCCAGATGTATTTTGACTCTTCATCCCAGAAAAGGCTCAGAAATGACAGAGCGTCGGTTTAACAAAGTTTTTGCAATTGATTATTGCCCAAACTTTAAGGTCAACGCGACTATTTTCAGCTCTAAATTCACTTTAAAACCCGAGTTATTAGCGTTTTAAGACAGATTTAATCAGCGATGTGCTGCATAGTAAAGAGTCGACAGTCCGCATGACGTCATTGACGCCCAATAATATTTTCCATAAAAATCCGGTTGACAAACCGAAACCGGTTACAGTCTACAATTATGCAGTTGAATGCAGATCACAGAAATATTAATTATACTAACAGAACAGACAGCCTGCAATAATTGTATTAGGCCACAGTCAGCACACACACCCGCCCCGCAGGTGCGGGTCATGTTTGGCTTTTTGGGGAAGCGGGATGGGGCGGAGGAGGGTTGGCAAAAACCCGAAATTTAGCGGTCAACGCTGGGTACCCCAGATGAGTAATGTTGAAAACCCGAAATTTCCCGGGCAAGGTCGGGTAACACACCTAGTCTTAAATATATTTTATTAAGGTTTTGTTGTTGTTAGCTATGCACGGCCATAGTTTTGAAGCAATCGACCCCAATCCTTCGCAGGGGGGTCGGGGTCGACCCGACACAGGTCATTAAACACATTGTGGAACCAGCTTCCTTCTTCAACGCGTTCCTCCATATTAACTGGTGGGCCTAATGCCTCTTTTCGGTGTCTCAAGACTATTTTTTTCTCTTTTGGTCTAACATACTGGGAGCGCCTCTGATTGGTGTGCACTGTGAGAGACGCTTTATAAATTTATAAATACAATACAATACAATTAGGGGTTCGGCGAATCTCTGCCACCATGGGGGCCAGAGTGAGGAGCAAAAACCCTCATTTTCCCTACTGGCCGTTTCCCTCACAGGCTTATTACAGCAATTTTCTTTCGAGTCCCATACACTTAAAAGCAGCAGCTGACACCGTTTTAGAGGTGTTTAAGGCCAGCGCTTTTGCGAGTCCGGATTTTATGGGTCGCGTACCGGGAGGGAGGGTGAGAGGGAGGAGGGTGGGATGGAGGGTGGGAGGAGAGAAGGTAGGAGGGAAGGAGGGAGAGAGGGAGGGTGGAAGGAAGGGTGGGGGGAGGGTGGGAGGGGTGGAAGGAGGCTGGGAGGGATGGTGGGATGGAGGGAGGGATGGATGGAGGGATTGGTGGGGAACGGCCCAAATCCTAAAATTGCCGGGCAACGCCGGGTACCCCAGCTAGTATCCTATAATTGTTTATGATTACCCTTTTCTGGAACCTATAGGCCTACCTATAAATATTTGAAATTTGATTGTTTGTAAATAAAGTTTTATCGGTAGCCTATCAGCGGCCTACGTGTTTTTTATTCAATAATAAAATACCTCATATTATACCATAATCAAAATAAGGTTTAATGAGAAACAGTTGAAAATAGAATCCTGATAAAAATTTTGTGCTCTAGTCATTCTTGAGCTTGCTCAGTACAATCTGCTCAGCATGCAGTAACCTTCTAACCTTAGAGCAGCGCTTCTCAACCTTTTTAACACGGCGACCCCTTGGTGACATTTCGAAAGTTGTGACGACCCCCAACAAAAAAATTGATTGAATTCCCCACTTTCACGGCGTTTTTGTTACTATTTTTTTTATTGTTATTCATTTTCATCTCATAAATCGAAAACTGCTTTTGACAAATGTATGAGTTTAATTTCCTGGATGTTGTGATTCTGAGAGCTACCTAATCGGTAGTTTGAAGTTAAAGTTTCATAAGTCTATTCGGCTTGTGAAACTTCAATAGCTGCCAAGTCTTGCTGTTGGGACTCCCACAAGCCCTACATCTCAACTCTCAAGTGTGCCTTTTTGTGGTCATCGGCTTTGTTCTTAAAATACTGATTATCCTTGCCTGCACAGTTTGGATGTTTAATGTTTGAATGGCGTTTCAGTTTATTTCTTGGGTTTCATCGATTCGAATGATAAAATGTCACCACAAATAAAACGTAGTTTCTCTATCCATCTGCAACTGTAGGCTACTCCAAAAATTCGTCAATAGTTCCTCTTTTCTTAACACTCATTTCACCTATTGCTGCAGCATGATTTGTTCTGGGAGGCTATCAATTTCATAAGCTTTGCTTGCGTTCCTTAGGATGCGCCGAGCTGGGGAAAGGGTTTGGGGGAGGGGATGTGTCCATCCCCTTGTCTAAATGTTTTGAATTTCCAAACTGCAATGGTACGGTAGCATTTTAGGATGTCATTGCTTGTCATTTCAGTGCTGATAGTCGTGGTTTTAGACTTTAAAAAGTGTCACCTCCCATTGTTTAAAAAATTTCACATTGACAAAATATTTCATAATTTCAGTGCTGAAAGACATGGTTTAAGTCTACAAAAGTCTCCTGCCCATTGTTTAAGTTTTTTATTTTCCACATGTATTGGCTGCATTTTAAACCGGCACCTTAACAAAATCGGTACTTTTTCAGTGCTCATAGTCACGGTTTAAGACTTCAGAGTGTCGGCCTCCAATTGTTTACAATATTTGGAATTTACACACTGTAACTGCATCATTTTGAGCTGTCATTTTAGCAAAGTTACTCATGATTCTATTAGCCCTCACAAACATGGTTCAATACTTCAGTCAAATTTAACACCGTCTTCCCATTTTGATTATTTGCAAAATTTAATAGTAGCAATGTTAGCTGTGACAGAATGACTCATGATTTTAGGGCTCAGAGATGTGGCTTAAGACTTCAATAGGCCTAAGTATCCCTACCTGTTTTTTAGAAGAATGGTAAAAGTGGCATTTACATTTTAAAACCACAATGCCAAAAATTTAATTAGCTGCCGCAATATAACGAATGAATCCTTGCAAAAGTTAAAGCAAAAATTTATTTTAGATTGTTATAGTGTAGTATGCTAGATAGCGCTGAAATTGCTATAACATCTTTTTCAAATTTCTGAAGGGTCCAGGCGACCCTAGGAAATCGTCAGGCGACCCCCGTGGGGGTCGCGACCCACAGGTTGAGAACTGCTGCCTTAGATGGAACGTTGATGTGTAGTATTGTGTAGCACTGAAAAAAATGACCAAATAAGCTGATTGCCAGTGGCGGCGCTAGGGGGGGCTGGGGGGGCTAAGCCCCCCCTACAAGAGGCTCAGCCCCCCCTAAAAAAATGACCATCTTAATTATTTTACATTGAAATATGCACGATTTTGATCAATGACTAAAAAAAAAAAAAAAAAGGTCGTCAGAAATTTTGGCGGCGAACATAGAAAATTTTCATGAGATTTTGGTCGATGAATAAAAAAAAAGGTCGTCAAAAATTTTGGCGGCGAAAATGGAAAATTTGGCCGCGGGCTTCAGCCCCTCCAAAACTGAAATCCTGGCGCCGGCACTGCCGATTGCATTCGAAATATGTCACAAGTGAACTATCGTAAAGCAAAAGTTTCTTCTTGATACCATCTTCGCTGTTCAGCTGTTCCTCAGTGGCCCCAGCCTTCATCTTCTTTGTCTTCTTTGCTTTCTTCTTTTTTCCATCCTTTCGCACAAAGTCACACCAAAGAATGAACACATTGAAGGACTTAATAAAAACACAGATGACCATCAAAACAAACAAAAACACTCTGTACACATACTTACACAATAATATTTAGCAACAAGCTAAAAAAATAAAAAATTGCTCAGTTGAGAGAGCACTGGTCATTAAACTGAGTGTCATCCACGCGACCCGGGTTCAAGCCTCGCTCAGGGCAATAATTTATTAAAGTTTCTGTTAGCTGCCATTGGCGCTTTGTGTTGTTTGACTTTTTCTGTTGTGTTGTTTGACTCGGGTTCTGCTGAAAATAAGATAGCCCCTCCCACTTCTGGCTTGGCCGAACCAGGAGTGATCCAGCACTTAGGCTATTAGTGTTAAGCTACTGAATCCACTGCTGTAAAGCCGACCTGCGTGTTGTGCCATAGTGGGCCGTATTTCGTATAACCTGTACCTGTAATCATTCTGCGGTTTGTCAGATTGAGTGATTAAATGAAGATTATTATTATTACTTTCATATGGGTGCAAGCATGAGAAAATGGCACAACTAAGTCCAAAAAACATAATAAATTTAGTAAAATACAAGTTTTGTCATTTTAAATTTTGGCATAGGTTTAAATTAATATTCATTTAAAAAATACTTGGGTGTCATTTTATAGCAAAACTGACTGACATAATATATTTATTAACAGTTTTTAAATCATTAATGGAAAATTTTCAAAGGTCACAATTATTACATGTTGTTGTTTTCCAACTTCAGAGGCCAAAATGAAGCATTTAATAAAATGCAAAGTCTTCCAACTGGTTTAGTGAAAAACGGTATACAACCTGAGTTGCTGATCTAAACCTGTCGTTATCAAAGTTAATCTAGAAGAGTCAGTAGGCAAGCATCACTTCCAGGTCACAGGCAGACAACGATAAAATATTGTCAAAAAGGGGCTAGAATGCATTGAACATAGTTCAGCATGTTGCTATGCTGTTTAAAGAAAAAGATAGTACAAACATATTGGCTAACTTTTTGCCACCAGACCACTGCACAATGCGCATAAAGACCTTTAAGGACACTTATCTAAGCAATGCCATGAGAACCATGAATGAAACCTTTTGTAAAACTACTTACTGTAGCGTTCTTCAAGCGAACTCTTTCAGTCATTTCAATTCTGATATAAAAAAAAACATACTGCATGAAAATTTATCAAACATACGAGTAACTTAGAAGAAAATTCCTGATGGTCACATGGTCCACCACCCGAGAACACTCTGGAACAACGTCCATGGAAGAAATTCTGACCATGGCTTAGTTAGAGTGCAACCAGGTAGCGTGAGATGATGATGGTATTATCAACAGTGAGGAACTAATTGTCCAGGGACCTAACTCTCCAGTTGTCCAGGGACCTAACACTCCAGTTGTCCAGGGACCTAACTCTCCAGTTGTCCAGGGACCTAACACTCCAGTTGTCCAGGAACCTAACACTCCAGTTGTCCAGGGACCTAACACTCCAGTTGTCCAGGGACCTAACACTCCAGTTGTCCAGGGACCTAACTCTCCAGTTGTCCAGGGACCTAACACTCCAGTTGTCCAGGGACCTAACACTCCAGTTGTCCAGGGACCTAACACTCCAGTTGTCCAGGGACCTAACACTCCAGTTGTCCAGGGACCTAACACTCCAGTTGTCCAGGGACCTAACACTCCAGTTGTCCAGGGACCTAACACTCCAGTTGTCCAGGGACCTAACTCTCCAGTTGTCCAGGGACCTAACACTCCAGTTGTCCAGGGACCTAACTCTCCAGTTGTCCAGGGACCTAACACTCCAGTTGTCCAGGGACCTAACACTCCAGTTGTCCAGGGACCTAACACTCCAGTTGTCCAGGGACCTAACACTCCAGTTGTCCAGGGACCTAACACTCCAGTTGTCCAGGGACCTAACTCTCCAGTTGTCCAGGGACCTAACTCTCCAGTTGTCCAGGTACCTAACACTCCAGTTGTCCAGGGACCTAACTCTCCAGTTGTCCAGGGACCTAACACTTCAGCTGCCGGCCACAAAGCATGTCCGTCATTTGCAAATACTATCTGTCATCTTAACTGATATAAAAGGTGTCGACGCAAATGGACAACTTAAAATGATCAAAGAAGTTCAAACCTCTGCAATACTAACATACTCAAATACATGCAAAAATGCAGCAATGAAGCAACTGATCCTTTAACCTTAGAAACAACGTATTCCTAACACCTGCAATCCTGCATGCTTAAAATATCTGAACAATAACCTTTGTTTGCTTGGAATGTATCCAATGACATCTTCTTCTGGTAGAATCTTCTGAGCCTGCCACCAATCGCCACCTGCATCTGTTGCACTTCTGATGACATGTAGCACATCTCCGAAATGAAATGCAAGTCCTCTGCCAGGCAGCAGACTCTCATCCTTTGATGGGTCATAATTAAACAGAGCACTGTAAAATAACAACAGAATGGGTGATACACACGCTCTCATTACATTCCAAGTTCAAACACACAATACTTCCCCTTCTGCACTGGACCATCATTCTCCTATATATATATATTCGTTTAATCAGAAATCAGGTTGACAAGCCACAACACAGTTACAAGGTGAACAGAAAAATAGTTATATATGAAAAATAAAAAAATAAAAATCTTTGTACATTGTTCAAGAGTTGCATTATTTATTAATTTAAACTAATCTCTTATTTTTATCATTTGCTTTAAGCTTTTGTAAAGTACTCTAGGTATGAAATTCTTATCATCTTTAGTTGGCAATTCAAAGTTATGAGATCTCAGGCGCAGACCGCAGCGACGCTTTATTACAGGCGGAAACAAATTACGCAGGACATGGAATGGATTGCTGCAGACAGACGCAAGCAGCTTGTCATCAGCTTCAGACAAGAAGTAAGCAAGTAGATAAATGTTGAAAGATGGCCACAAAGCAAAACGATTCATATTTAATATAGCCTAAATAAACAAATTTAAAGGCTTGCTAAGAGTAACTAATAATTATGTGAGTGAACGTTTGTTACAAAGGTATATACATAGTAGTGTGGTCCTTATTTTAAAAGTTTGGGTTTTTCAAAGTCGAACCGTATAAACTTGTTCCAATAGACAAAGTAATAACTCGTGCAAAAATTTAGTCTATTTGCTTAACATTTAGAGGTAGCTCAAGAAGGTTGAATTTATTGGTATATTCCATAGTTGGTTAACAATGAATAAATCAATACAAAAAATTCAGGAAACTTTATTATTGTGATACTTATTTTCATGCTTACGCCCAATCCTCCATAGTTTGACATTGCTCAGATGAATGCTTTTAGCTTAATTAAAAACCAAGAAGATAAAGACTTTTTGATTGCCCAGAGAGAGAAAGGTCGTCGTGGCTGCATGATTTCTGTAGACAGTGTGCTTACAGCAAAGGAACAGTGAGTAGCGAAACGAAACCGGGCAGCAATGAACAGAAAGCTGCTAGCTGATAAACAGAAGGAAACGGCTGATAGGCCTAAGCATATTAGAATCAAGTCAGCCTCTAATATTGATGAAAGCACTTCAGGAGAAGACCAAGAAGAGGTTTGTGGACTCACAGCACCTGCAAGCCGCAAAAAGAGGGCGCGACTGAACATCATGACACCCAGTTTAGCTGCAGTCCTGGATAGAACGAAACTGAACGACAGAAAGGCAACAGTTGTATTAGTAACAATTGCTCAAAGCCTTGGCCATGATGTCCTGGAGTTAAATGTCAATCGTTCGTCAATCCATAGAGCTAGAGAGCACTATCGAGCGGAAATTGCTTCACAGCTTAAAGAACAGTTTCAAAGAAATGTCTCACTCGAGGTTCACTGGGATGGTAAACTCCTGAGAGATCTTACTGGGAAGGAACTTGTTGATCGATTGCCAGTAATAGTTGTGGGAGCTGGAGTGAATCAGTTACTTGGTGTTCTCAAATTGACTTCCGGTACAGGTGAAGCTCAGGCCTGCAAGCCCATTTGATAGAAAACTGGGGCCTTGTTGATCGCATAGCTTCAATGTGTTTTTATACCACTTCCAGTAACACAGGAAAAGTAAATGGCGCTTGTGTTCTGCTGGAACATAAACTTGGTAAGAAGCTTTTGCATCTGGCATATAATGGAGTTAGTTCTAGCTGCTGCCTTTCGCGACAGTTTTGGAATAACCTCAGCGCCATGTTCAAACGTTTCCAGATGAACTGGAGCAATATCGATCAGGCCAAATATGAAACTGGAGCAGATCATGAAGAGATAGCAAGTCTGCTAAAAGATGACAAGGATAGCCTGCTGGCATTTTCTGAAAACCAGCTTCACCAATGTCAGCCAAGAGAAGACTATCGGGAATACATAGAACTTGTGATAATTTTCCTTGGAGGTGTACCACCACGCGGAATATCATTTAGGGCTCCTGGAGCCAGACACCATACTAGGTGGATGGCAAAAGCACTGTACTCCTTAAAGATATAGATGTTCCGTGGTCAATTTAAACTTGTCGCTAGAGAAGAGAAGGGACTCAAGAATATGTGCATCTTCATAGTTCGCATCTATTTCAGAGCCTGGTTCATGGCTTCAAATCCTATTGCATCTTCAAATCATGATCTTAACTTCCTTCAGCTCTTGCACCAGTACGAAACAGTGAACAGATCTATAGCCAATGCCACGCAAAAGAAATTTGCTGATCACCTATGGCACCTGAGTGAAGAACTCGTCAGCTTTGCCTTTTTTGATGCATCAGTGTCTGTTGAATCCAAACGAGCAATGGTAAAGGCAATTAATGGAAAGAAAGGAACAGAAGAACCTGCCAAACGCGCCAAAATTGAAATGAGGAAATGTCAAAACATGCGAATTGAAGACTTCGTGACAACAAATACAATGAATTTCTTCTGCCAGTGTGGCATGAAATGTTGTCCGGCATGAAATTGTGTCCGGAAAGCGCTGTCATTGGTTCATGTGACCGATGACATCAGATAGCAAAGTTCTGTCAAGCTAAAGCATCATGAAATCTTGTCCGGGAAAGACACAAAATATTCAAGATAATTATACGACGTACTGAGGCATCGAACTCTATAATTAGGCACATATAATAGTATAAAAATATAGATCAATGACTAAGATACGAAGTGTAATTATGCAGGCCTATGATTTCCGATACTACCGAAAAATTATGTTTTAAGTACTTAAATTATGATAGCAAACAGAAGCGATTTGCTGCGCTTACGGAATATTTTTCCTTTTAGATGAATTTATAAAACTAATGGTCTATTACAGTCAGATAAAGTCGAATCTATTATCTATAGTAGACCTATAAGTTTGCATTTAGGCTACTAACAGCATCACTATTTGTCAACAGCGATAGCTGACAAAAGTAGAACTGCAAGTGAACTACGTACGCATATTTGGATTCCGCTACATTATCCGGATGGATTCCGCTTGCATTGCATTGGGTATTATTATCTCATTATTATTATTCAATCAATCAATCACATAAATTTATATAGCGCCCCTTCAAGATCGCTACTCAGAGGCGCTCCCAACCCAGGCCTGGTCAAAGAGAAAAGTCTTGAGAAGACGGTAGAAAGAGCCACCAGAGTCACGGGGAAGCGAACGGAGAGCCGCAGGGAGGCCATTCCAGATAGCCAGATTCCAGATAACCCACCACAGAAAATGTTCTTCGCTGCATAGTAGCGGTACGGCAAAAGGGACAAGGTAGGCCTAGTCACCGCGGGCAGCTGACCGCAGCGAACGACGGCCCAGAGAAACGAGATACGAATATGAATACGAATATGCCGCAGGGTTTCTGGGCGTTGGACTGTTTACTTTCTTTATTTTCGGAAACGGAGACTGGAGTAAAAAAGCCCGCACAGGTAGGGTGGAGCTTGAACCAGGATGCAGCGCCAACAGGTCAAATTGTGCTTTGTAAAAACTAAGCATCTTCCAATAATGACCGATATGTAGCGGGAAAATAAACAGACCAAAACCTAACGCAGCTAACTCCGCTGAGCTATTTGTGTTGGCCAAAAGCCCTTTTGCTTTGTCTCGATGACTGGAGTAGACAAGAAAAGATAGATATGAATAAAATGAAAGCCTAAATATCGTATTTATGTGCAACTCTAAGACTTGTTTACATACTTCTCAGCATATCGCCCGTTTGCCTCTTTACACGATGGGAATTTCCTTCTAAAAATAGAACAAGCGCCATCGGGACCCCGACTACAAGCTGTGTGCTTTAAAACCATGATTCCAATGCTCACACCATTGTTTTCTCATCTGCTTCAACAAACATTATTTCGCATATCTTATTGATATTACGTTGAGACGAAACTCCAACGCGGACAATATCTCACGTTTGTAATAGTAAATTGTTTCCACAACGAAAGTGGCCGGACCCGGACATGATTTCATGCCGGACAAGATTTCATACCTACCGTATGAAATACTGTCCTGACAACGGAAGTGGGCGGAGTCGGACAGTATTTCATGCCGGACATAATTTCATGCCACACCGGCTTGGCATTTCAGCTGGATCTCTGAATTGCGATCCGGACTTGTGGCCACAGCAAGATGATTATAAGGATCCCATCAAGACTGTTGAACATCTGAGGGTTGTCAATGACAATGCTGAAAGAGGTGTTGCCCTCATTGGGGAGTACAACAGAATTATCACGAAAAAAGAAAATCAAAAACAGTATTTGCTTCAAGTCGTCCAGGAACATCGTCGACTGTTTCCAACTTGCAGAAAAGACTTCTTTACTTCAAGATCATTAGGCTACCATGCAATTCATAGACAATTGCATGATAGGAACTCTGCTGAAGGACTGTAATCAAGCTTCCCATTGACTCTCTACAAATAAGATGACTAATTTTTTGACCTGGCTGAAGTTTGCTAAGATGTATATCTAATTTGTAATTTTGTATGTAAAATTCATGGTTTTGCAGAAATCAAGGAAAATTAAGGTCTCGTGAGCTACCTCTAAATGTAAAAATATTCACCTACAATTTGACTGGAGATGATTCTGTACTAATTGGAACCTATCTGAGGGGTTTACCAAAAGAAATCAAACATTTATTTTTTCCTGTACTGCTAAGGACCACACTAATACATAGCGAGAAAGTGAAAAGATCTTGAATTGTACAATGATGTGGGGACAGAATCTGATGAAACCCTAACCGGTTTCAGCTAGTGGTCGCCGAATTTAAAATTCCTAAAGGAGCTATTTCTTGTTGCTTTCTCGAACTGTCCAGTTTCACTTGGCATGTGTTTAATTTTATTGTAGAGATAAATAAGCAGGCTAAAACAAAGTAATTACAACAGATAAAAGGATCGCTAGATAGGCTAAGCGACCTACGATTTGGTAGGCCTACTTTGAATGAAGTTTCATAGGGTATTTAGCCAAATTTTAATATTTTGTGACGGCGAAACTAAAAGCCAACATGATGTTCGCCTTCGGCAAAAGAAATGAGTTCATTGCATATGTTTTAAACACGTTTTCACATGTAAAGTGTGGTCAAATGCAACGAGTTTCGAGTCACAAACCGCAGCCATCAGGGAATAGAGACTTACACCTGGGAGTAGCATTATTCAAAGAAAACAGGTTTATGCCCGACCCATGATTACCATTTTAAATTGTTATTCGGGAGTGGACTATATTTAAGCTGTGAATAACATTTAAGCCTCGAATAAGAGGCTCCATAACTACCGCCCCTGGCGCTCTTTGATGTTTCCTCCGCCTTTGATATGGTTGACCATGAGGTCCTGCTACAGCATCTTCAACTTTCTTGTGGCGTCTCTGGACCCGCTCTTAACTGGTTAAAATCTTACCTTTCAGATCATTCTCAGATGGTCGTCCTGGTGATTCCAGAACAACCTGGATTAAAGTTAGCTTTGGAGTCCCAGAGGGCTCAGTCCTTGGTCCAATCTAGTATCTACTTCATACTGCTGACATTCATTCTTTATTTGCTAAACACATGGCCACTGGCCACCTGCATGCTGACGATGTCCAGACCTTTGTACATGGTCCTCCTGCTGTTCAGGTTGCTCTTGTGGGACTTATCGACTCCTTGTCACATGATTTCCACTCTTGAATGTTCGGCCAACCGACTTTGCCTTAATCCCACTAAGATGCAACTCACCTGGTTTTGTACAAAACAACAGCTCTGCTTAAACTTGACCTCCCACTCTTGACCTCAATGTACTCTGACTTTACATTTTCATCTAGTGTCTGTGATTTGGGCGTCACTCTTGATAGCACCTTTCGTTCTCAGATCACCTCTCACAGTTGACACACTCATGTTATTATCACCTGAGGCATCTGAGAGCCATCAGAAGATCTGCTTCCTCTTCTGTATTTAACACCATTGTTCATGCTTTTATCTGCTGTCAAATTGACTACTGCAACTCACTATTCGCTTATCCTCCCTTCAGTCAGTTATGAACTTGGCAGCCAGACTCATTGCTCGTCTACCTCGCTACTCCCACATTTCTACCTACATGACTGATGTTCTTCACTAGCTTCCTGTTGCCTCTCATTTCCTATTCAAGGTACTGCTCTTAGGTTCAAATACTCAAACTGGACAAGCTCCTAAATACCCTTGTGGCTTGATGTGCAAGCTCCTCTCCCTCCACAGTCTCTTCCCACCTTCTCCGGTCTGCTGATCAACTAGATCTCTTGGTTCCAAGGGCAAGACTGCCATGGCCCAACACCGTGCCTTTGCCATTGTAGACCCTTCTATGTCGAATGACCTCTCTCCCACTATCCGTAGTAAGATCTTATTGGGGCTACATCTTCAACCCTTCGCTGACGACTGCTGCATGCGGTAGCCAGAAACGACTTTCATGTCATTCGAGGTCTTTTTCCACCAAAGAACAACCACCGTCCAGGTCTCAGGGCTTGTATGCACAATTTTGAACTTCCGAGCAAATATGATTGGAACTTTGTCTCAAGGTTATGAACAAACAATTACTAAAACATAACTATCGACTCAATGCTAATTACTGATAGCTCCCTTTTACTCTTATTTCTGTAAAGTTTATTTTGCCTATCTCAGTGCACCAGGATGCAGTTTGTCAACCACTCAACCTGTTAACACACATTAAACAAACACACACACACACACACACACACACACACACACACAAATAAACTGACCGTACAAAGAATCCTTTTTTGGTTGCTTTTGGCAAACTGCCAGTATTAGCAATCATCATCTGCTCACGCAAGTCGTTAATTTTAGCCTCAAATCGACTGTACTCTGTAAAGCAAAATCACAAGCATAAATCACAACCACCAGAACGTCAAAAACACCTCATCTACATGTATACAACAACACTAAAAATCATCATTCTAGCTCAACGTTAACTGACGCTCTAGATTAACCCTTTGAACCTTGGCTTCCTGGTGCAATAACACTCTGACCCTGGCTTCCTGAGTAAATTTTTTACTTTTAGAAAGCATTCATAACTGGACAATTTATTACTGCTTAAGACTTATTGTATGTAAACAACTAAGAAAACAGAAGTTTATAAACAATATGGGATTATGGGTAGTAAGTAGTTGTACATTGTCACAACCATAGATGTAAAAAACGATGAAAATAAAATAAAAACCAAACTTTTTTAACAACAACAAAAACAAAACAAAAACGAAAAAACCTGAAATGGAAAATAATTTGCCGTTATTACATCTGAAACTTCATTTTAAGCTTAAAACCTTGCTTATGCAATTTTATCTTAATCTGCAAATTACACAACTTTATTATTAGGCCAAAATTAATTGGTATAAGTAACATTAATCTACCACAGTTATTTTTTCTTATAACTTTGGTTTAATAAGAAATTCAGAAAAATTAAAGGTATTGAAATCTTTTCAAATTTAAATTGTAAACATAAGTCCACATAAGTTCATGCTGATTGACATAACACAATTAAAATCTAATCAGAAGCTAAGACCATAGATGTGTACTAAATTATACATTGCAATATTCATTATAGGCCCAAGAATTTTATATAAAAATAACTCGTACAAGTTTAATTTCATTTATCAAATGATGACTTAAACAATTAGATAATGACACTATAGTTAGCTGAATCCTTGAGAATACGGTGAAAACGTATGGAATATCAGACAAAAATTAAATTAAGGAAAATAATAATAGACAGTAAATAAATAAAGTTACATAAAAAATAAAAAACTATAAAAAAACAATGAGAAAAATAAAAAACGAAAAAAACAACGGTTTTTGGGAGAGAATAAAAAAAACGAAAAAACGCTTTTTACAACTATGGTCACAACACTAACACTAAGTAGGTGTCAAAATCAACTATTTGGATCACACAGAAGTTCACACAAACTGTAGGCTTACTGGAAGACTGGTTTTATGCATTGTGATTTCAATGCCAAAACCCAACAACTCTATGGTATACTTTGAAGCAGCCTATTTGATCAGTAGACACACAGGGGAGCTGCACCAAATTAGTCTTCGATCGCTTTGTGAGATCCGGATGTTGCTGAGCTTGGCTTTGTACCGTTCTGTGCAAACGACACAGTAATGGTTAGATGTTGCATGAAGTGCGCAACATGGCGTTCAACCTGATGCTGGACACTGCAGTCACCTACATTCATCAGTCGCATATCTTTTGGGTTTGATCTGCGACACTTTGTCAAACAGTGGCGATATCCACCAATCAGTTCATGACAAGGATGATCCAGAAATATATGAAATGATACTCTTCTGCGTCCTCACTGACTGTGTGTGGTCACTCATATAATCTTGAAGAATATAACTGTTGTAGGCAGTCCACATGAAAAATCTGAGAACTAGTCTTCGAGGCCACTTGTAATGGGGTCGGAGACGATGAAATTTTGTCATTTGATCGTTGCGATCAGTTTCACCCATGTACTGCTTATTATCTACTACAGCATCGTCAGTCATCGCCTGACATATTATATCAGTTTGCAATTCATTCAAATCATGCACATCATTTGAAATGTCAACATCTTTGCCTTCACTATCACTGCCTGTTATCATCCTCACAGCCACCTTCAACGAACTCTTTTGCTTATTTTACTACTCATCATGTGAGTCTCCATTATTTTTTGTTTATTTACAGCCAAAGCATAGAAATATATTCATAGCAGTTTATTTTGGTCATTAGATGTGTGCGTAAATGAAGGCCGCTAAGCGTACATGCAGGGTTATATTAAAGTGCGAGGCAGGTATTCCGGCCAGCCGGGTTCAAAGGGTTAAAACAACTACGCACTTATAGCAAATGCTGTCTTGTTGGAATGCAGTGTGTGCCCTCCCTCCCCACCTCTCTCTCTCCCCTCTCTCTCTTTTTCTCTCACACACACCCACACACAGTGCAAATGCTGTGTAGCACGGTTTGTCTCTCAACAGCAGCTTTTTAACGAGTTAGTATTGTATTCACTTTAGGCCGAACAACGTGTTGAACAGTTCATAATTGGCTGAATAGTACCACACGCTGTATGGCACAGCTGCATACACATTGTAACAGCTATTTGGTTTACAATCTGCAATTACATGTTATAAATATAACTCAGTGGTCTCAACCCATGGCCCGCAGACCAAAAGTGGCACACTGGGCTCTGAAATGGCCCTCATCTCTCAAAGAATTACCAATAATATATGAAAAATTGACAGTTTGGACAGGATAGAACACATAATTAGTTTCTATTACATAATTATTCTATTTCGATGTCTATAAATAACATAAAACATTCTATTTTGATTTAATTATAACAATTTTATATGCTCTTAGTTAATTAGGTCCACTAATCATCCTCCAACTAAGAAAAAGTGGCCCTCGTGTCCTTCAACTTTAAAAAAGTGGCCCTAAAGTGAAAAAAGGGTGGGAACCGCTGATATAACTGGACATTTATATGGCAAGGCATGACAAGAAACATAGCCAATAGGCTACCCATAGAAGCAATGTGTTGTTGTACCTACCATCTGGTTTGTACTGAGCAATTATCTCAACTATGTCTCCGGCTCCTTTGAGAGCTGCTGCTGCTTGTTCATGAGTTGCCTCTCGTATGTCAATTCCGTTCACCTGTTAAAAGATGTCCACGCATAAAAAGTCTGTTTTAAAGAGAGTTCAATTTAATTCTGAATAGGGCTGTTGTTCGATAAAAAAAATTAATCGAAATTAATCGCACAATTACTTTTTTTAATCGTAATTAACTGCAAATTAATCGCAACACATTTCCTTCAAGTATATTAATTCTAATATTTTTATCCTGAAGCATGAATGAATAAATGCATAATTTCTATTACAAACAACCTCAGTGATTTTTGGCTTAGGCCCATTGAAATCCTGCATTTTAGTTTATTGAACAGTTTCGTATAACAGACAGAATTGAAAAACTGTTCAAATAAGCCAACTGCTCAAAATTCGTCAAATTTTGCTGTTTGAGCCACCTTCAAAATGATATCGGCCTAAATGTGAAAATTAGACAACCGTCCTGACTATCAGAATTAATTATTATTCAGCCAATTGTTTGGGCAGACCAGTTTATTTACATTGATCAGTTCAATGGATGCTCTTTTTTTCGACAGTAGGCCTACTATTGAACTTAATCAAGTTGGTAAAAAAATTTCACAAAAAGTTGCAGCTCTTGCCAAACCTCATCTATTTTGTCCTTCTGTGAGCATTTAACTTATTATTTGAAATCTGGATCCATTGGTCATGCTATTTCCTGGAGTTCAGCCGATGTATAGTTTGATGGGGAGTTGAAACAACGCCAGTGGACAATGCGATGTGGCCGATGTCGACGACTCATCATTAGCGATAAATGCATGTTTTGATTCGTATGCAGACGATAATTGAGCGACGAATTGCTACAATGACACTCAAATTCTTTCTTAGAATATTTGCGATGAATGTATAGATAGTCTTAAGTATGAGCTTTCTGTTTAAAACGATTTTTTCTGCCTTTGATTCAATTTTAATCAGATCAAATTAATGCGTACGATTAATGCGCTAAAATTTTTAATTGCAACATTTTTTAACGCATTAATCACACACGTTAATCGTGATTAATCAACAACCCTAATTCTGAATGAATACCTCAATTGGATTATAAATCATCTCAGTTTTCTTCTTGAGAGAATTTATTGATCTGCTTCCAATCCTATTGGAATTACTCTGCAATGCATCTCTGGCTGATGGATGAAGCCTGCCAGAGTCGTCCAGTGCAAGTCATTTTATGGCCATCAATAATATATCAACAATGACCGGCCAATCTGGAATCTCACATCAAGGATCGAAGTAGTTGTGCAGCAGCTGCTGATTTAGATTCATCAAGCCCAATGCCAAATATCTACAACCTGGCTAAAAAAAGCTATTCAATAGAAACAGTTCTTCCAAGATTTGCCTTTCTCTAATGCCTGGCTGCATGCTTTTCTATTCAGTCATTAAGGTCAACAGGCTGGTCAGTTGGAGATTCTGTCTGGTTATTTTCACTCATTTAGACTTCCAAAGTAACAAAGAGAATTCTTGGACTTATTTCTCTCTTTCACTGATGTTCTGAAAGCCTTACCGGTAAATAGTGTTCAGATCATGGATGCAAAAAACGCTGAAAATAAAATAAAAAACGGAAAAAACGTCGTTTTTTCGAAAAAATAAAAACAACAACAAAACGATAAAAAACGGAAATGGAAAATAATTTGCCTTTGTTGCATCTGAAACTTCATTTTAAGCTTAAAAACCTTGCTTATGCAATTTTATCTTAATCTGTAAATAGCACAACTTTATTATTAGGCCAAAATTAATTGGTATAAGTACATGTAAGCAATGCATAACATTAATCCACCAGAGTTATCTTTTCTTATAACTTAAACCGGTTTAATATTAAATTCAGATAAATTAAAAGTATTGCAATCTTTTCAAATTTAAATTGTAAACATATTAAGTCCACATAAGTTCATGCTGATCGACATAACGCAATTAAAATCTAATCACAAACATAAGTCCATAATGTGTACTAAGTTAAAATTGTTACTTAAGATATTAATTATAAGCCCAAGAATTTTATATCAAAATAACTTTTACAAATTTCATTTCTTGTAGGGACCTACTATATGTATTTCTCAAATGATGACTTAAACAATTACATAATCTTATAACATAATTCCGAAAGTTTGTCCTTCCATATGTTTGTTTATTTTGACTCTTCGTAACAGAAAAACCTTGGAAATGACAAAGCGTCAGTTTTTAAAAAAAATTGCGATTGATTCTTACCCAAATTATAAAGTCAACGCGACTATTTTCAGCTCTTAATTCACTTTAAAACTCGAGTTATTAGCATTTTAAGACAGATTTAATCAATAGGGAATACCTACAAGGAATTACGGTAAGAAACCGCTCCTATCAGATCTATTACTCTCCCCCCACAACCGCCTGCCTTGTCAAACTGAACGAGGGAAACTATTGATTGCTCTAATTAACGGACCCTTGTATACCTTGAAAGACGGCTGCCTATGATCCTTGCCTGCCTTAGTGAATGCCATAATTATAATGTCCAAATTCCAAACCTCGTATACGGAAGGCAATGTTACTGAACATGCAAATAACCAAAAAATTCCAGACTGAGTCACGGCCATAGAAGTGAGTCGGTTGGGTTGCCGGAAACACACAATTATTTTTTTGGGCCTAAGTACTATTGTGGAGATGAAAATTCATCGAATACCCATTTGCCTTGCTGACATCGTCGCTCAGCCACATCTGGAGTGAACCCAGAAAAGATCAAAATGGTAAATAAACTAAATGGCAAAGTGGAAAGTATATTGCCCTACTTTGCAGTCAGATGGCATCCTGAGAAATTTTGATTTGGCTAACGGGATACCACTGGAACTGTTGAGTTGAAGAATTCCAAAGCCTTGAAAGTCAGAAGTCTGCTGCTGTTGGTGGCATGTAACAACCAGGATTCATCACAAAAGTCGATACACTCATAGGATCATTCATTAGCCTGGCTTAATCAATCAGATGACTTTGCAAAGACAGTAGTCAGTCCACCTGACCTTGTCATCCATATCTGCTCACAGATCTCTTGCTCTGCAATGCAAGTGATCTGGTCCTTTCTAGCTTACACATTGATGCAACATAGTAGCCTTGTTGCTGTCAGCTTCTTATTCTGTACTACCCTGCCAAGCAACTTGTGCTGGAGTCTCTTGTCCATTCTCTGCAAGTGGCTGAAGATGTCTTTATGTCCACACTTTGCAAGTGGCTGAAGATGTCTTTATGTCCACACTTTGCAAGTGGCTGAAGATGTCTTTATGTCCACACTTTGCAAGTGGCTGAAGATGTCTTTATGCCCACACTTTGCAAGTGGCTGAAGATGTCTTTATGTCCACACTTTGCAAGTGGCTGAAGATGTCTTTATGTCCACACTTTGCAAGTGGCTGAAGATGTCTTTATGTCCACACTTTGCAAGTGGCTGAAGATGTCTTTATGTCCACACTTTGCAAGTGGCTGAAGATGTCTTTATGTCCACACTTTGCAAGTGGCTGAAGATGTCTTTATGTCCACACTTTGCAAGTGGCTGAAGATGTCTTTATGTCCACACTTTGCAAGTGGCTGAAGATGTCTTTATGTCCACACTTTGCAAGTGGCTGAAGATGTCTTTATGTCCACACTTTGCAAGTGGCTGAAGATGTCTTTATGTCCACACTTTGCAAGTGGCTGAAGATGTCTTTATGTCCACACTTTGCAAGTGGCTGAAGATGTCTTTATGTCCACACTTTGCAAGTGGCTGAAGATGTTTTTATGTCCACACTTTGCAAGTGGCTGAAGACCACTTGCAAAGTGTGGACATTCTGGTTGCCTGCTACCTTGTGTTGAGTCAGTTTCTTAAAAAGCACTAGAAATATTCACACATACGATTACAAATAATATTTTAAAGGGTGGATTCACAAAAGTAAGCAAACATACTGAGATGAGCTGGTCTCCTCTGTGCAATTCTCCACTAACATCAGCTGGGCCACCAGCCAAGATGAAAGACACAAAGATTCCTTCACCATCCTCTCCTCCTACTATGTTAAATCCAAGACCAGTTGGTCCTTTCTGCAGCACAATCTTTCGCACATTGCTACAAACACAATCACAGCTCAAATGGAAACAACAAAATGAAACTAAAGCGTAATGCACTTCCTATATCCTACTTCACGCTCTAAAAGGAGTAAAATGTTGCATCATTGTGTTTCTAGTCTCTGAAAATGGAAAGACTGCATAATTATGCAAAGGACTAAAGTTAGAACAACTCTTCTAGAATAGGTCTGACTCAAATAAATTTGTCATAGAAATCTGAGAAATTATGACTGAATAATAAAAAATTTACACACCAAGCAACAATACTCAAATCAGAGCTGTCGGTTTACTACAGGGGGGAGGGGTGCGGGGAGGAGGAAGAAAGGCAACAGCCAAGGAATGAAGCTAAGTGACCAACAAATCTGCAAAATAGTTGCCATTTTAAGGATGAGATTATTGGGACTGACATACTTATTACAGACACAGTGGGATAGGAGGTTGAGCTGAAAGTATGTTAACAGATGGCCTTACAAATGAAACGTTGATAAAGCCTCAGAAAATCAGCGGATCATGCAACAGAAACTGGAATATGATAGTCAACTGTCGAGGTAAGCAGAGGTAAGCTGTATGTCAAGTATAAAAGATGCTGAGTCGGGTCAATCTCTTTGACAACATGCATGTCGCCTGAAAAGACTGTACTGTAGGCACACTAAGTTGCCATCAGATCACACTCCAGCCAGGGTCAAATACGCCTGCGGGATGCAAAAACGCTACCGGTAGAAGGAGCAGACACACTGGGAATCCAAGATCAATCTACATTAGGGCGCCCGTTAAAAATTAAATTCCGAATTTCCTGTGTGGTACCCTCTCATTTTGTTGTCTATCATGAGAGAAGTTCCAGGTAATTTTTTAAGAATTTTAGATGCATGTTTAGAGGGAGCTCAACGTATGTGAAGTTAGCAAAATACTTTCCAACAGCATGTTTTTCTCACTTATTTCACAAATATTTAATCACTCAAACCTTTTCCTATGCAGTATCTACACAACACTGTCAAATGTTACTCATAACTGAACTATTCAGAATATTAAAAACGAAACTGCCATAGCAAAGTCAATGCAGCAGAGTTTTTTCATTTCTTGAAGCAGTCAGTCACTAGTTATCAGTGTCCTTTGTAGTTGTATCATCGCCGACAAGCAGTGACTTTCTGGCTTCTGGGAACTTGGCTCTGTGGCTTGAGACAACCAGCAGCAGATATTGCTTCTGTTCCTCACTTGTTGTAATGGAGGTGTTGAAGTCCTGTATCAGCTTGACAGCTCGCTCTGCTCGGTCATTTACCACTGTCAGGCTGTTAACATATTTCTTGTTTAGCTGGAAATCTTCAAGGATCTGCCACTTGTCTGGATCTTCCTGTTCGAGGAAATCAGCATTCCGTCCAGGTATGTGAAAGAAAGACATGGTACTGCTTGTAACAAAGTCATCAAGTTCCTTTTCAAGAATGGCACTTGGCTCCATCTGGATTCTTTTAGGTGGATTTTCGGAACCTTGCTTCTTTAGAGCGCTGATCATTTTCGTTTTGGTGTTGCTGTTTACAGCATCATCAAAGAATGCAAGGGCAATTAGTTCTTCATTCAGGTACCATAAATGTCTCAGGAATGATTTGACTGCCACACTCGAAATGCCCTTGTTGATCACCTCATACTTCTTCGCTAACTTCAGAAAGTGAAGATCCTTGGCTGGTGCAGTTGCTGGACTTGGGCATAATGTCCAAGCTTTTGTGTGCAGCAGGCAGAAAAACAGGTTCATATCTCTCAATGCGGCTTCTTCACGAGCTGTTAATCTGAATTGCTTCTTGAACATCCAAATTTTTACACAGTACAGCAACTTGGCCATCCATCGTGCTCTGTGCATGGCTCCAGGGGCCATAAATCGAACACCCCGTGGTGGAGTATCGCCGAGAAAGACTACTGTCAAGTCTAAAAGTTCACGGTAATCATCACGCGTGTTCTGACCGGACAGAAGAACTTGCTTTGCAAAAGTGACAACATCGTCCTTCAATCCGACAAGTTTCGTAAGGACTTCAAAACAGATAGGGTCATCAATTGCAGTCTGATATTGGCTTCTGTCAATTTGAGACCAGGTGTCATGAAAACGCTTGAATAATCCAATGTCAGGTCCAAATGATGGACCAAAACAGTGTTTGAACACATCTCCGACTACAATTTCGTGCACATGGTGTCGGCATGCCAGGTTCAATAGATTCCTGCTAAGTTTTGTTTCTATCAAACCACAAGCTCCACGTTGTCTGCCAGTATTGGATGCTGTAGTATCGAAGCACATGGCCTTGACCTGATTTTCTACTCTCCACTCTTGCAGAATTGTGGCAACAGCATCACTAGTTGCTTCACCAGTACCATTCAGAAGCTTTGGCACGCCAAGAAGCTGCTCCACATGCAAACCTGATACCAAAACTGGTAACCGGTCAACCCGCTCACTACCTATACAATATCCGGTAACATCTTGCCATCCCAATGTACGACTAGAGGCACGGATGGTTCGAAAAGCGCTTTTCCAGCTTGAGCGGTATGTTGACGAAACTTTAGTCTTGCTGTTCTGATGGATTCAGGATTGACTTTGAAATTAGAAATGTCATGTCCAAGGCTCTTTGCAGTCTCAGCAAGAATAAATGTTGCAGTACGGTTGCTGACATTGGCTCGATCAAGTGCAGCACTTAACTCTGCTGTAACAATAGGCACCGACCCTCGCTTGGTAATTCTACGTGAGCAGCATGGTTCTAAATTAGACTCGACTTCAGCAGCTGCAGTGGTCAATTCATCTTCAATGTCATCATCTGCCCGAACTGTGATATTCTCCCTTTTTCTTTCATCTTCTTTACTTCTCATATAGTCCTCACGCTTCAGTCTCTTTACCTTTCTGTTCTCTCCGCTAGCCAATGCTGCGTCCACACTACCCATATAGCCTATGCGTGGACCACGTTGGTCTTCCAAGAAAAACCTGTCTTCAGCAATGGTGATCATTGACATGGCATCTGCATGTGCTACATCAAAAAGCTTTTCCAAATCTCCAATCAGAGTAGTTTCATTGGCTATCTGGGTCTCAGTTCTGGGATGCATGCTCTTCCTCAGTTTATGCCATCTATAAAACATGTCTTCCAGCTTTTCAATGGCATTGCGTTCAAGTGTTGTTGGAATACGGGCCATTGACCATAAGCGAAGAACGTCACGCACAGCAATCCTTGAACTGTCTCTGACTGTCTTAGCAAGAATCTTGTGCTGATGGAAAAACACGAATAGCACCTGACGGTAGGTTGGAAGCTTCATTCCAAGTATTTCTTCTGATCCCGGACCAATCAGCCAAATGTCAGTGGAACTACGTGTGACTGTTAAAAGCCGGGAAGCAGCTATTTCTGCCATGCTTTCTATTGGCAATTGACTGATCTAAGATGTAAATCCAACAGACTAACAGCAAAGGTAAGCGAAATCAGTGATTCAGAAATAGTTTCTATAATGTGACACATTAAATACAACTGCATCATTCAAACAATGCACACCCTGCTTAACAAAAGGCTTGCTTAGTTATTTTTACCAAAAAGATTGCAGCCAAATGAAAGTGATAGTGCAGAATATTAATTGCACAATTAACAGATATGCTAGATTTACACTGCTTGTAAATACAGTAGGCCTAGGCCTACTGCAATGGACATTGGCCATTATAAGCAAAAAACCTTAAAAAAATATCCGTTTGTTAAAAATTGCATTTTATGCACTTTTAAATATAATTTCTTCACAACTTGGTGATTATTGTGGTTTTAAAACAGTCCTACACACCTAGTCATTTCTAAATTACCTGTAGATCAAAAACTTAGCAACCAAGGGACCAATGCCCGCAGGTGCCCGTTTGTTGTTGGATTACAAAGAAAAGGACTCGTTTCTATACCTGATGTAGCTGAAAGAATCAGATGATAAAATATGTTCATATGATAGAGTAGCAGTAATATTAAATCACATTAATCAGGCTGAATAAATTAATAGCACAGTAAAAAGCATGCATAATGTGAAGCAACATGCAGTACACAAAGAAAATGGAAGAAGTACGAAAGATTGCGATACAGCAGAAACTTTAGTCATGTGGAGCAACCAATAAATATTAACATAAAATTCTGAAATTTCACACTGTTATTGTACTGAATAGGTGTAACAACTTCAGAGGGTACCGCATAGAAAATTACGAATTTCAAATTTTTTCATTAGCTTAACGGGCGCCCTAATCTACATGCCGGGGAACTCCGAGCAACTTTCAAGACCTCCTTGGATGCGGTCGGCATGGATACAAATTCGACACCCTTCCTTTACAGCTGACAATTTCCTCGAGTACTTTACTTAAAGATATTCTCGATTCGCGATGTTACTGCTGGCTCTCCACCGCCGTGTTTTGATTCCACGAATAGCAGTTTGTCCATCGTGAGACCGGATTACAGTCAGGAACTGCATCATTCTCACCTCAGCCCCGAAAACCATGCGAGCTGGATCCTCTGCCTACATTCCTTCTTCAAAATATATGGACCTCCTTCTCCTTCACCTTACTGTTCTCTGCAGCCGTTCTCTCCAGGAAGGCATCCTCCCACCATCAAAGAAAAAGTCTATCCTTGTTCCTGTTCTCAAGCGAGATGAACTTGACATGCATGACTCAACAAACTTCACGCCAATTGCAAACGTTTCCTTCCTCTCTAAAATTATTAAGAAGATTGTTGCTTTTCAACTTACTGCATATTTAGGTTTGAATCTGCTCCATGTTTATCAGTCGGGTTTTCGCAACGGTCAATCTACTGAGACCCTTCTGGTTCGTCTCTTATCGGATATATATGGGGCTATTGATAAGTCACATGTGTCTTCTCTGGCACTGTTTGACGTTAAATTGTGTAGACCAGCGGTTCTCAACCTTTTTGTTGCGGCGACCCCTTGGTAACATTTCGAAAGTTGTGATGACCCCAGCAACAAATTTTTTTAAGTTACCCCTTCACTTCATTTTTGTTACCATTGTCCGTTGTTATGCTCTTCACCGGAATTCACCCTCAAATTTTAAAAACTTGAGCGGCCGCGGATGCAGATTTTGGTGGTAGTAGCAAATATTCAATTGTATGAGCTTTCCTGGCTCTTGCAATTCTAAGAATTACTGGCTACTCGGAAGCTTGCACTGCAAACTTTGCAACTGAAGTTGACATCAACAGCTGCTGCCACGTCTTGCTGTTGAAACTTTCCCAACCCTTTGTCTCTATAGCGTGCCTTCTTGTAGTCATCAGCTTTGATCTTATAAAGACTTGTCATGTTTCCTGTTTAGTTAGGATCATGATGTAAGAAATACGATGTTTAGTATTTGAATGGCGCTTCAGTTTATTTGTTGGATTTCACTTGATTCGACTAACAAAATGCAAGTAAAAATGAAACGTTCTAATTTCTCTATTCATGTTGCATCTACTAAACAATAGGCTACTCTGAAAATAGGTCAATATAGTTCTTCTTTTCTTAAAACTCATGTTACCTAGCGGATTCAATATGGGTGGGTATCAATTTCATAAAATTTACTTGTGCTATTAATGAATGCGCAAAGCAGGGTACGGTTTGGGGAAGGGGCAAGGGCGTAACTTTCCTCCAGAAAGTGGTGGTGACTATTTGTCTGCTCACTAAATTTTCCTTCCCCTCTCTCTACCCTCCCTGCCCGAATTCAAATTGAGTTTACATTGTCCGTCACTTTCGGTCACTCGCAAAGTCGCACCCGAACAGTAAGCTACAAGCCGCTACAGTCATGTTTTAATTTTTCTGTTATGAATATGATAATAATTATGAACCTTTACAGAAACTCGATTTCAACCTACAACAAAATGGACTAGGCTACTTTTCGTCCAATTAAAAAACCAAACTTAAAGAAAGGCCAGGGCTGTAAATCTGTTTGGAACTGTGGGCGGGAAAATTTACCACCCCTCTCAAGGTGGAGGCTATTGGACCTATGCTTCCGTTAAGAAGTCGTCTGTAGGACATATATAGGCTATAGGTTAGGCCCTTAGGGCCATAGGCGCAACCACCCTATGGGACCCACGGGACGCGTCCCCCCAACTTTTGAGTGGTCCCCTAGCTTTATTATTATGGTCCCTCCAACTTTTAGGACGTGATTCATTACGGTCTCCCCCAACTTTTAGGACGTGATTGCGCCTATGCTTAGGGCATACTGAGGTCGGTTACTGTAGGTGGCTGAGAAGGACTCTACGGTGTCACGACAACTCGTCCCCAGACAACTCGTCCAACGACAACTCGTCCACGAAATATTGGTCCATCGACAAATGGTTAACGACAAAATGTTCACTGGGATTTTTTGTCGATCGTTTTGGCAGATGAAATAAAAGCTGGACTTATGAACAGAACGCTTGGGAAATACAAGCTGGATGAAGGTTCTTTTACATGTGAAATAGGAGCTGGATTGATGAAAAAACGCTTAAGAAGTGGAAGCTGGATCAAGGTGTTTTTAGATCTGAAATAGAAGCATGTTGAAGCACATGAACGAATACCATCAATCCAGATTCCAATTGGGCTAAAATACCATGAAAGTCTTTTCATAAATCCAGCTTCTATTTCATAAATGAAGAGCCTTCATCCACCTTCCATTTCTCAAGCGCTTTCTCATTAATCCGGCTTCTATTTCAGTGGATGAGTTGTCGTTCGACCAGTTGTCTGGGGACCAATTGCCGTAGAACCTGAGGTGGATGTGGGACCATGCGCTGGACCATGTAGGGATTTAATTTTGTTGTTCGCGTGGACGAGAATCGAAGAGCCAAACAGGTGATGTCCTGGAATGCTGGAAGTAGAAGCAAGAGATGACGACCGCCAGAGAACTGTTATATAGGCCTAGGCTATAGGGCCCCATCAAAGGTAAATTGAGCGTCTGCATTGAGATGTCATATAGTAGGGAGAATGAAGAACTGGCGATGGACAGGGACGATCGAGTGGAGGAAGTGCGTTGCCTGATGTGCAGACCTACACGGGAAGGACTAATTAAGTGATTAAGTAAGCACTGCTGCGTATAGTTACAGACTGCAAGGAGCAACAACAATAGGCCAGTAGTGCTAAGGATGTGACAATTGCCATTCGCCAATAATCAAATGATCGAAGTTACGGCCAATGATAAACTGGAAAATTCAGTCAAATCGTGCGCACTATAGCCTATATATGCAGTCCTATCAAGCAACCTATCAACTTTGATGCGATGTTTCTTTCTATTCTCACTCGTGTCTATTTCTCTATCTATTTCCTACTCTGCCTCTTGATTTTTAGAAGGAATAGGCCTATAGCCTTAGCGGAAGACAGCCAAATGCTTCCATGCCAAAAAATTATTTTTTGCAGGACCAAAAAGTGGTGGTGAATTTCACCACCACTTTTAAAAGTGGTGGTGACTGGACACCACCGTCACAATAGAAAGTTACGCCTATGGGAAGGGGGTGTGCTGCTCTTCATTGTAGCACTTTAGGCTGGCATTTTAACAAAAAATCTCATAATTTCAGTGCTAAAAGACATGATTTAAGTCTTAAATAGATCGTCCATTGCTTAATTTTCTTGATTTTTCACATTACGATGACTTAATTTTAAGCTGTCATCTTAAGAAAAATAGCTCGTTTTTCAAAGCTGATAGTCATGGTTTAAAACTTCAGAGTGTCGACCCCAATATGTTTACAAAGTTTAGGATTTCTCATTGTAGCCTAACTGTAACATTTTCAGCTGTCATCTAAACAAAATTAGGCCCTGCTCACGATTTCAGTGCTCACAGACTTAAATAAATATCCCCTAGCCATTGTTTTCTCGAAGAATGGTAAAAGTGAAATTTACATTTTTGAAACTGAAATGGTAACATTTAAATGAATTAACTGCCCCAATCTAACGAATGAATCATAGCAAGAGTATCAGCAAGGCCGTAGCTAGGGGGTGTTTTGGTTGTTTGAACAACCCCCTCCCCAAATGAAATAAGGCAAAAATGAAATTATGCATTTACTAGCACATGATGTAACAACTTCAGTGTGTAGTGTAACTTCGAGCAGATAATAGTCAAAAATCGCGGAAAAAAGCGTTTTTGCATCACCGTGAACGTATTAACCTGAGCGCCAAAAAAGGGTGAAAATGCAGGCGATGACAAAAAAGGTCGTCTGAAAATTTTGCCAAAAAAAGTCGACAAAACACCCCCCGAAATCAAATCCTGGCTACGGCCTTGAGTATCAGTAAAATTTTATTTCAAGTTGCTCTAGCATACTAGGTATCGTTGAGATTGCTAATACGTCTTTTACACATTTCTGAAGGTATGCGGACTACTGATCACAGGTCAACTGATCTAGGGACTACTGATCAAAGGACTACTGATCAAGGGACTACTGATAAGAGGCAACTCATCAAGGTACTATTGATCACAGTCCATGTTGTCTAAGAACGAACACAATCAATGAAATCAGAGAACAATTTAATAGATCGAAACTCAATACCGGAATAGATTTACTAAGTGTTAATACTATCGAAAATTAGTTATTAGCAAACGATTTAAGTAAAATTACTAAATTTACGACTGGTAGAACACAAAGTTACATACATGGAAGTCCATTGTATAACTCGAAAAACTTGATTATACGCTCAATAAAGAAATTGTCTTGCCGAGTTTAATAGCATACGGTCGTATTTAACAAGCAATATAGAAGTTATTTAAGCCCATTATGAACTTTAAAACCATACTGTCTGACATAATTATAGCTAAGCGTGAGACAGAAATGCAATAGCACGGAGGTACGTTGTTGAAATGAAATGCAAAACTCTCCAAATATTTATGTGACTTTTGTTGGGCCGTGGGGAGTTTAAATAAACATTCCTTGGCAAACAAATCGGACCCCAACAAGTCGTTTGATGATTCGTTCTATGTTCGATGTGCGATGTGCGTTGTATAATTTGTGATCAATAGTACCTTGATGAGTTGCCTCTGATCAGTAGTCCCTTGATCAGTAGTGCTTTGATGAGTAGTCCCTAGATCAGTTGACTTGTGATCAGTAGTCCTAGAACCATTTCTGAAGGCCCAGGCGACCCCTGGCAAATCGTCAGGCGACCCCCGTGGGGGTCGCGAACCACAGGTTGAGAACCGCTGGTGTAGACCATGATATTCTACTTAGACGCCTTTCTGTCTCATTTGCTCTTTCTGGTAACTTCCTTGCTTCGCTTGGTTCTTTCGTACACGATTCACTCCTTTTCAGTTCTCTTCAGTCCTACTGCAGGTGCTAGGACAAAATGTCCCTGGACAAAAAGTCCCCGGACAAAATGTCCCTGTCAGAAAGTCGCAGGGTAAAAGTGATGTCCCTACGGGGCCTACACTACGTCGCATAAGGCCTTTGTTTATTGTATATACATGTATCGTTTCATATAAATTTCAGTTATTTAACGAATACTGAGTGATCGTTTACTTCAAGGCATCCGTTTTTAAACTTAACGTGCCATATGTACAGTTAACCTCTCTAAACTTCAGTCAATACTTAACGCTGCTGCCCGCCTAATTGCTTGTCTTCCCAAATTCTCTCACATATTTGATTTTATTCGGGACACTCTTCATTGGCTTCCTGTACCTCAGCGCATTGAGTTCAAGATTCTGCCTCTTATGCGCAACTCTCTTCTCGGGGTAGCCCCCTCTTATCTTCGGGCATTGTGTAACTTGGTCTCCACTCTTCCTGGTCGCTCTGCCCTTCGCTCGGCTGCTAATGGCCTTCTAGTTGTCGCGTGCATGCGTGGAGCTACGGCCCAGTCCAGAAGCTTCGCATATCTTGGCCCTACTTGTTGGAACTGCCTTCCTCACAAGCTACGTTCTGAGCTTCTTGGCCTTTCTCTTCCCCTGTTTCGTAAACGCCTGAAGACTATACTATTTGTTAGCGGGAGCACTAGCTTGGGTTGGGAGCGCCACTGAATCTGTGAGCGGCGCTATATAAATGTTCAATTACAATTTCAGCACCTTGAGCGCCCTAAGAGCTCATGGACTCCCACCTACTGCCCTACACCAGCGGTTCTCAACCGGGGGTCCGCGGACCCCTGGGGGTCCGCGAACATCTGCCTGGGGGTCCGCGAGCAAGTCCTGAAAATTATATATTTCTTAGTTAAAAACATAGAAACAGATAAATCTTGGTCATTTTTTCTATATTATTTCTCCTTTTCAATGGCGACATGAAGCCACCGGTAATAATACGCTGATTAATGACAAATTCATTTGTTTTAGATGGGTCTGTTTGTAACCGACTCTAGATTTCGGGATGCTTTTGAGAGAGTTTCTTAGAAAAAGACCACAGCCTGTAATTAATTTGAATAAACAACTCATGAGTTTCAACTTTGGCTTACCTGGCTTGCATTTTTGAATAAACTGAATTCCTCTATAATATTATACTCGAGTGATGCAGACAAATCTAATAACCCTTAGTGATAAAGTGTCTGCTTTTACAAAAACACTTGATATCTGGTGCAAAACGGATAGTGGTAGATAACTTTGACACATTTGATCAATTGCATGAATTCTCATAAAAATAAGGAAATACTCGGATCAATCAACCAAACTTTGTTAATTTAATTTTCGGTCAATCATAGATGGATCAGTTCAACTTCTAATTCGGTAATTTGAACGTTCACAGTTTTTCGTTGACTTCCAGTCAGTTTCTTGCAAACTCATTCGTGGAATTTACCAACATCGGAATTGAACCAAATCATTGAAGTGACTATTAAAAATGGCAATAGGCCTACATTGAAGATGCACGTTGCATCCATGCAAGAGTTAGCTTGATGCATGAGTGTCTCGAGCAGATAAGTTGTACTCGTAGGCTATATGCATGCCCAAAGCATACATTAAAATAACATACAGTTTTTTCTAACAAATTTCATATAATCTTATATTCAATGGCTTACCTGGCTTGCATTTTTGAATAAACTGAATTAAATAAATAAATAAATTAAATAAATAAATAAATTAATTAAATAAATACTATATAAATACTTGAAATAAATAAATAAAATAAATAAATAAATGTAATCTAAAATTTGTACTGCAGGAGTGCAGAGGCATATCTATGCTATAGTATAGCATACATGTAGGCCTACTATTATCTAGGATTATAGAGTCACACAGTCACGATAATGCACCAAATTTCGGTGGGGTCCGTGACCGGGACCAAAAATTAAAAAGGGGTCCGTGAGTGTGAAAAGGTTGAGAACCGCTGCCCTACACAACGTTGCCAGAGCTACAACAGCGCACCTCCTCTATGCTGCCCCTGCCCGGTGGGACCTAACTACTGCTGACAATCAATCAAAACTAGAGAGTTTTCATCGTAAGATGGGACGTTACGGTTTTCTGACGCCTGATATTAAGAGCGTTGAAGCTCTTGTACAAGACATTGAAAATTGACCACTTTGCACAGTGATCCGATTCGACTCGCACATCCTGAATAGCATTTTCCCACCGACAGTCCACAGGCCTTATAATCTTCGTCCTCGTCCTCACAGTTTTGAACTACCATATATACTCGCGTATAAGTCAATCCGCGTATAAGTCGAAGTGTAGCTTTTCGAAAAAAATAACGTCCAGAATCGACGGCTCGCGTATAAGTCGAATGCATAAAATCAAATTAAGTGACATTTAACAATATCATTTTTAATATAAAAGAGCTAAAAAAAACGTGCAAATTCTATCAAAATTATGTTTGGAATTGTTCATAATATTAACAGTGATGATGACTTCTGTTAACTGCTTCCGGTTTCTATTATAAATTTAGCAAGTATGTCAGCGCCAACTGAAAAAGCACTCTGGCGGCAGCGCTACCTTATGGCATACGGCGTGCGTCAAAGAATATATATCATCTCGTACAAAATCTTACTGCGCGCGGTGCGGTTGTCCTTCTTACTGTGCTCGGTGCGGTTGTCCCTTGATATAGATGACTGCCGTGATTTACAAAGTTCTTTTGTGTATTGGCGGTTTCAACAAGCGATAATAAAGATACTTTCGGTGCATGTACAGTCATAATTATAATTACATTGTTATAAGAGAAGAATATTTCGTTTTAAACTGTATTTAGTGAGTAATTCGTTGAAATGTAATTTCCTTGGAAAATGATGTAACAAAGACTGAGGGTTTAAGAGGTACGGTAAGTCCAATTTCGTGTCGAATATTCGGTCCGAAAATCGACCATCAGTTTTGCGCCTCGCGTATAAGTCGAAGACGGTTTTTGGCCTTCTGAAATAGTCCTAAATTTTTCGACTTATACGCGAGTATATACGGTACCTATTAAAGATGAAAGAAATTACATTTCTCGAGTACTTTACAGTTACTCGACCATTGCCCCTCTTTCTGACTTCCACCCATTTGATTGAATTATTATGATTTTTCTGTATCATTTCTTATTTGTAACTGGCTGCGGAATGTCAGCAAGAACTCAATAAAACGAATATATATATATATATATATATATATATATATATATATATATATACATACATATATTAGATCTCCATGGGTCCCTGCCGCTTTTGGTTTGCCCCAGGGTGTCTCTACTGCCATCAGGTGGCGAGGAAGGGTCAAGAGACCAGCCGATCGGACTCATCCCCTTAAACATTGGTGACATCAACCACCAACGGCTTCTCATCAATTCTCGTAATGATGACGTCGAGTAGGTCCCCACGATCGTGATTAGCACTTGTTACACTCTGCATGGCATTTCACATCTCCAACAACTCCGTCGCGCACAGCGTCATCGGATCATCAGGACGGTCAAAACGGATGTTGAGATCACCAGAGATGACAATTACCTATGACTGTGTACATAAATTCTACTTACAGGATTACAGCTTAGTCTAATTAGAAATGTTGCATTCCATTGTCTTGTCAATGGAAGTTGCGTTGATTTCCTCATGTGGACCCATCTCAGATTTCACGAGCATTCAACTACCAGTAAACGTTTGTAAATTACAGTAAAATTTTGCTGCGATGTTCACCAAGCAAGGCCGTAGCCAGGATTTGATTTCGGGGGTGCTTCTTTAGTTTCCTTTCCGAAAAAACTGATGACTTTTTTAGTCATTCACACCGAATTTCAAGAAAATACACCTACATAACCGTGTGTACCCTGGTTTACCTGAGTATACCCTGGTTTTTGGAAGGTGAGTATACGGTGCCATCTTTTCCCAGAGGTGAGTATACGCTGCATACCCACATATACCCTCGATTACAGCCCTGCTTTCTTACCATTTTCGCATAATTTCATGTTTTTCTTCATTATGTGCTAGTGAATGCGTTCTATTATTTTTTACATTTTTCATTTCGGGGGTGTTTTCATGATTTTATTTCATGGTTTTTACATCATGTGCTAGTAAATGCATTATATTTTTTACATTTTCCATTTCGGGGGATGTACCCAAAACACCCCCTAGCTATGGCCAATGTTCCCTCTAAGGTTTGCCAGTGGCTGTGCAAAATTGGAACCTCTTGTGCAACAATTTACAGTTTCATTTTTTGTGTGCAAAATTTTGAGGCAGAAAAGAAGTTCAGACACACACATATTCAAGACAGAGTTATTATCAAGAAACTGTGCTGTAAATGTGCGTGTTTGCGCGCGCGTGTAGGAGCCTCTTTCCAGAGAAATTATCAAATCATGGGCGGAGTTTATCAGGGGCAAGGGGGCTAAGACCCACCCCCAAGAAGACCAAGGGTCATTTTTACGGTGTAAATGGTGTATTTTCTCGGGCCTAGCCTCCCCCACGCGAAACATACGAATGACTAAAAAAAGATCAATTTTTTTTACCGAGAAAATTGTTAGATTTCGCCGAGATTTCAGCCCGAGGACTAACAAAATATTTCTCGTTTTCTGGACCGAGTCTCAGTTCCAACAAATTTAGCCCCTTCAAGAACGGAAACCAAACTCCGCCCACGGTCTAAATGTTAATTAGTTTACAATTGCGACTGACTGATTGTGGTGATTTTCTTAAGTTTTCCCCAACAAACAAAATACATATTTCCCCTCACATAGCCTACGTCAATAAAAATTAAACAATGTCAACTAATCAAAATTCCATTTGCGCCATTGTCGATATGAATAGACGTACCAGTCCTCTCTGCCAGCTGAACCCAGAAACCTACTAAATCCGACAAGAGCTAAACGTTACTTGATTCCTTCTCATATTGTCCCACGTGTCACAGCTCCAAACTTCAGGTGGCCAGTTGCTCATGGTGAACACGCACCTATAATCGCCTATTATCCTGTGAAAATGGTCAAATCGCCAGCCTATTCAGGGCCCAACCATTAATTACAGCCGTTATTCGTCACAGTCCTAGACTTCCTAACTTTGAGAGTTGCCACGAAAAGAATTGGGAACGGAGGTCAATGGGGAAAGCTACATCGCACGCGCAAACTAACAAAGCGGCCGGAGATACTTCACAACACTATCGCCGTTGTTTTACATCCTAAATGCAGATTTTTTTAAATTGCTACAAGAACAAAATAAAGATAATAAGTTGCACAAACTGATTTTTTGCGCGGCAGATAAAATCTTCTGCGCGGCATGAGTTTTTCTTCTGCGCGGCCGCGCAATCGCGCAGCTTAGAGGGAACATTGGCTATGGCCTTGCCACTAAGACCAAAGGAACAAGGTTATCTACTACACCAGCCAATCAGAAAAAAATAATTTTTCACTCATTGTGACGTGAATCACCTTAACATACCCATGCTAAATGGCCATATAATATGCTATGTGTGCTAGGCGATAGTGTTGTGAAGTATCTCTGTCCCGATCCAGTCTTATGATGATCATATCCAGACATACCTGCACCTTCCTGCCTGGCGTCTGATCCTGTTCGAACAGTACAGGTCATAAGCCAGACTTTAGATATCCTTGGGGCAACCGCTTGCATCTCAACCCATCTAAGACTCAATTCATCTGGCGGAGCACACAGCAACAGCTCTTGCTAAGATTGATCTAGCAGCCTTTGCTTCTGAGTTCCCGCAGTTTACTTTTTCTACCTCTGTTCGCGATCTTGGCGTTATCCTATGCATGTATGTATGTGCACTTGTTATAGCACCACTTCAAGGTTTCTACTCAGAAGCGCAGTGCGGACACTGAATTGGAGTTTCATGCCGAAGCGCTTGAGCAATTGTCTGTTTGGTTGTATGCGCACTTGTTATAGCGCCTCTTCAAGCTCTCTACTCAGAGGCGCTCCCGAATACAGAGCGGACACTGCATCGGAGTTTCACGCCAAAGCGCTGAGCAATTGAAGGTGAAGGACTTGCCCAAGATCCCTACGCGGCGACTTGAGGTGGATTCGAACCTCGAACCTTCCGGCTTCAAGGCAACGACGCCACCAATACACCACCGCGCCCCACGATTGCGAGTGAAGGACTTGCTCAAGGTCCCTACATGACAGCTTGAGGTGGATTCAAACCTGCAACCTTTGGCTGCAAGGCAGCGAACATACCCACTACACCACCGCACTCCACGATCAGAATCCTACCATTGCACAGCAACACCAGCTCTCTTGTAACTGCTACTATCAGTTATGCCAGCTCAGAGTTGCCTGTCGCTCTCTTACCCCTAATGCTACCACCACTCTTATCCATTCCTTTGTTGTCACTTGCCTCGACTACTGCTGCGCTCTCTACGCTGGTCTCCCGTCGGTGCGGTTGGGGTGCTTGGAGCAAGTCCTGCACACAGCCACATGCCAAAATTCGATCAAGTCCCCGATTATATATGGGATGTCCTGCATTGGCTTCCTATCCTGCAGCGAATTACAAACTGGGTCTCTCTGCTTTGGTGTGGCAGTGCGTGCTTCTTAGGAGCTGCTCCGGTATATTGCACGAGCTATGTCACTCTACTTTGGTTGTTCAGGGGCGATGTGTTCTACGTTCCTCCACTCACGCTGAACTCCTCATTCTTCAAGCCCCAAAGCACGAACTGTTCTTAGACAGCGCCGTGCTTCCTCTGTTATTGGCCCCTTGATATGGAATGGGCTCTAACTGTCTATATGCATATGCCTAGGATTTGCTCAGATGCGTCTTATAACAAGCCTTACAACAGTACTTTCAGCCGAGGATGGGTCGGGAGTGTTCCTAATTGAAGGGTGCTATATAAATCTCTATAATGAATGAATAATGAAAAGAAGAACTTCTCTAAATATGCAAACACATATGCAGCCTCTAACCCACAAAAGATATTCTTCTGGAAACAAAATTTAGTGACACTTAGAAAGATCATTTGCACGAAAACCTGAATTCAGCTGCAACAGAATTAACCTGATCTACGCGAAGAGAAGAAAAACCGCATACGAGAAAATGGAAAACACCAGATTGTATACGAAATAAAGATCGTCTTAACATACTTGGATATTCTGCCGACTGCAGTTGCATCCCTAGATGGAGCTACATTATTATTGGCCGAGGTGTCACTGGTTGAATGCCCCATGTCGACTGTTTTCTGTTGATCTTTTGTGTCTGTAAACATTGTTTCAGAAAAGAGTCAAGTCAAACTAAACCACATAGGTTCAAAATACATTTACAAAGATTACAAAATCAGAATATATATAAATTATATATATATATATACTAGCTGTACCCGGCCACGCGTTGCTGTGGCTGAAAAGACTGCCCAAGACTCCCTTCCTACGTCCCCCTCCCCTTCCCCTCCTCTTCCCCCTTCCCCGCCCTTTGCTCCTCCCCTACCCTCACGTCCCCTCCTCTTTCTCCTCTCCTTCCCCTTCCCCGCCCTTTGCCTCTCCCTCCCCTACCCTCCCATCTCACCCTCCGTCCCTCCCTCCCTCTCTCCGTCCCTCCCTACATCCCTCTCTACCTCCATGCATCTCTCTCTCCCGTTTCCTCCCCTCCCTCCCCTTCGCCGGATAAACGTTTTAAAAAGCGCACGAAAATGGAGGGACGGATGCGTGAAAACTGTAGAAAGACGCGCGGAAAACGGCCGCAAATGGACGATTTTGTAAAAACCGACAGTTACACATAAATTTGCGCTATAGCAGACGGCCGGCTACACGTTTTGAAACGCGCCCGAAGCATGGTTTTGAAACGCGCCCAAAGAATTGGGCGGACTAATGCGTGACAGTTCAAACTCGAAATGGCTGGACTCCATCGACGTCTATAGAATGGAATTAAAAGTTGTGTTTTTTGGTCGAAAAGATTGCGCTTTCCCCCAAAAGGCATAAAAAAACCCGGAGATGTTCGAATGGAACGGTTTGCGAAAATTTTCAAAGCAATCGGTTCAGAACTCTCCGAGAACCGATGTAACAAACGGTAACTTTTTACATCTTTATTTATATAGATAATGCAAACTCAGCTTTAAATTTATTTAATTAAAAAGTCACACGGGATTTCTCCTGATAAAATGCACACCTCACATCAGTTGTTGGTAGCCAAAAACCATCATAACTGACAGAACAGTATGATTTATATCTGTTTACATATGATTTACATATGTTTACATATGATTCACATATGATTTACATATTATTTTTTATTAATGACTTTTTGTCAAGGTAATCTACTCAGAAGCACTCCCAGTCCAACAACGGCTAAATAAGGCAGTTTTCAAGTGAGAAAGAAACATAGTGGTGTGACCTCTAGGCACCAGGCGGAGAGCAACAGGGAGCCCATTCCAGGTTCTAGGGCCAGCCACTGAGAAAGAGTGCCGCTGCATTATAGCAGTTCGAGAACGAGGGGTCAAGAGTTCAGCTTGATCAGCCGATCGGAGGTCAGATCGCCACTGGACACCAGAGGTGTAACAGCAGAGTTCCTGTAGGTACATGGGAGCAAGACCCTCCATGCAGCGCCAGACTAGTCCAGAAACCCAGTAAGTGATCAGCTGTGGAATTGGAAGCCAGTGGAGGACATTCCGCATGTATTTCGTGACTTGATGAAATTTAGGAATGCGACCAATAAGACGTGCAGCTGTGCGCAGAACCCGGTCAAGACACCCAATCCGGATCACCGGGAGCCCGACCTAGAGGGCACTACAATAGTCAAGGCGACAGACCACAAAGGCATGGACAAGAGTGGCAGGAGCAGTAGGGGGTCAGAGATCGAGATACCACCCTAAGCTGACGTAGTTGGTAGTAGCAATTATGGCAAAGTAAATTTATGTGTTTCGAGAATGTCAGCTCCCGGTCCAATGTGAAACCAAGGTCCCGAACAGTGGAGGCAAATGTGATCCAGGAAACTCAAGAGTTAAAGCTTCTAAGTTAAGTTTTGCAAGTTGTTGGCGAGTGCCAAGCCATATGTATTGGGTCTTGTTTGGATTTAGTCCTAAGCGGTTGGAAGACATCCAAGCTTCTATGGTTTGCATGGCCCGGTTTTACTGCTTGAACCGCTGTAATAGCTGCAGACGCCAGACAGTGAACATATGCCTGAAGGTCGTCTTTGTAAGATTGACTCAAGACAGAACCAGCTGCTAGGAGAGGGCCAAGGTCTGCAGTATAAATGATGTAAAGCAAAGGACCCAGAACAGAACCTTGTGGCAAACCAAGCAGGAGCCTAGGGCGACCTAGCAGATCCACAAGCCACAATGAAAGAACGGTCCTGAAGATATGAGGTAAGCCAAGCAAGAAAGTTGCAAGAGAGGTCAAAAGAGGTACATGTGAACATATGATTTACATAGTCTTACTGTGACTAGAAAGCTCAAAGACATGGTCAGATGTTAAGTTACTTGCACTTGTTGACATCAAAAGAGTGTTTAAATTTAATATAAAAAATCAAAGTTGATGTGTGTTGACTGTTGAAGGAAATATGCAAAACAGTTATGAATGGACAATTTAAATTTAAAACTGCTAAAATAGCCATTTGTCAATATTGTGGACACATTGAACACAAGCTGTGAAGCATTGTCAAGTTCATTTGATAACAATTATTTGAGATGTGACTTAATCCAATTGACTTCTGTTACTTTTTTTATTGCGTTTTAACATTGAATCGTCAGAAATAGTGAGTGGACTCACTAAAAGTGGTATAACTTTTGTTCTGTTCGAAATCTTTTGGTGAAATTTGGCCATTGTACGTAAATATGAATTGCCTAAAGTTAAGCCTGTAAAATTTGATTTGAAAATTCTAACTTATGGCCAAAATATTGGCAAAAACCTTATGGGGGTCTTTTTTATGGCTCACCCTGTATATACATGCTCATTATTGATTCAAACTGACACACTACAGCAGAGTTTCCCAAAGTGGGTTCCGCGGAACCCTTGGGTTCCGCGGGGTGGGTGCAGGGGTTCCGCGAAAAGCTGGTTAAATACTTTATTAGTATGAATGATGATAATAATTTTATAGGAAACCATTAAAAGTAGGCGAAAAACCATCTAGCTCTTCTAATGAAGACTACGAACATCTTATTGACATAATGCAAATGAAGCAGAATTCCAATCAACTTTCACTGATCAGTGTCTGCAAGGGAATAGCCAAACAACTCCCCAGTAACTGCATTTAGCATGCTTTGCCATTTGCCACGTAAAAATTGTACAAAACTGCATTCTTATATTTTACTGGAACAGAAGCAAAATATATAAATCGATGAAATGATGCAGCTGACAATAACACTCCCTGCAGCTCTAGCGCCAAGCCAGTTATCTATATCTATAAGAAAGGAAGTGGATATATTTGGCCCTAATGCACGCTCACAGTTTTGCAGCTACTGACCTGAAACATTGCATGTAGATAAACGTTCACCCAAAACATCCAAGTAAGCTATTTTCAGCTTTTTATTCACTCTAAATCTCGAAAAATAGACATTTTAAATTTCGCTGTGTTAATGTAAGCGCTAGCGGTTAGCCTATCGCTGCAATTGCAGTAACGGCCTGTTGCCGTTGACGTCATTTTAACGTAATTTTTCGCCAAGCTTAGCATGAAATTCATACGCTGTCGTACAGTCCTGGGAAAAGATACATGTATGCCTTCAGCCAAGGAGTATATACAAAGAGGAGCCTCAAATATATTTTTCGTCAAAAAATAAATGCTTGGTAGGCCCCTATAATCAGATTATTTATCAAGAAACAGAGCACCAGCGTGACCGCACGTTGCCATGCATATTTTAACTAAGTCTTATTCATCTGAAACGTTACAGCTACACAGATGTTTACACGGGCCACCTCGCCTCCGCCCAACACACACCTCGGCCCGCAGGGCTGGGTGGGGCAAGGGTATGGGTAGGGGTGGCGTGGGCGTGGGGTGGGGAGGAAATTTTCCCGAAAACCCAAATTTCACGGGTGGCGTACCTGCGGAGGTCGGAGTGTGGTGGGGTGTAGTGGGGTGGATGTGGTGTGGTTGGGTCGTGGCCGGGTCGAATCCTAAATTTCCCGGGCAACGCCGGGTACCCCAGCTAGTAGACAAAATGCAAGAGAAGAAACAAGCGTGGTTCGCATTCTAATTTCATGTACTTCCAGTCGACCTATTTTGATCTACGAGTCGTGGTCTTTCAAAACAGTGCAATTTAATTTTTTCTTTTAGAAAATAAACTCTCCACAATTATAGTGCGTCTTTAGAAGCCTTATGCTTCTGGGGCACTATGCGTTTAGTTGAGAGTGTGGTTCCGCAAGAGAATATTAGGACGCGAAGGATTCCTTGGTCCAAAAAGTTTGGGAAACGCTGCACTACAGTATGATCATAAGTCACAGTGCTATGATGATAACAAGTTATTACATGAGTCGAATTTAACTGTATGGCAGCCAAATAAAGCACCCAACATGCAAAATATATAATGCATGTGCATGCATGTGCTCACTTCTCATTCTACCAACGACACCTATCGAATAAAATGCCAAGTGGACGATGTCTGGGAATCAATCGACGCTGATCTGGATTCTGCTCTTTGTGTCAAAATGTCACCATTCATTTAAATCCATTGATTTGAAGCATGCTGTGAAGCATGACTATGTTCTTGTACGACCCAGTTTATATTGAAATTTGAACTATAAACAGGACAACTTCTACCTGATTTTAGAACAGTCATGCATGCATAGTTTCTCTCTATTTAAGCAAAAAATAATGATGATGCTGAATTTTTAAGAACAATTCTAGTTATATTTGTAATGCATGGTTAAAATTAAACAGAACTGTACCCAAAACATCAGCCAGGTCAGAAAGCGACCTAAGTGGCGCCCCTTCTTGTTGATTATCAATCATAGGATCAAATCAATCAAATTCGTCCGAGAGATGCACCGTCGATACAGGGAGAAGGAGACACTATACTGGGAGAATAAGATCAGCCATCATTCCAAAGAGCCCAGAAAACTCTGGGCAACATTCAATGACCTTCTCGGTCGGTCTCATCCCGGAAGCCGACCTGCTACACCGCTGTTCACAGCTGGTGAATACTTGGACGTCTTCACCTCGAAAGTCAAGTCGGTTCGCGATGGCACGGCTGGCTCTCCTCCGCCAGAGTTCCCTCCGACGGATGCTCTCTCTCAGCTCTTAATCCAATATCCAGCGAGGAGCTAAAGCGAATCATCTTAGCTTCAGCTCCTAAAACCTGCGACCTCGATCCTCTTCCGTCATTCCTTCTGCAAGAGTTCATCGACGTCTTCCTTCCTTTCCTTACAGTCCTCTGTAACCGCTCTCTTCAAGAGGGAGTTCTTCCTTCGTCGCAGAAGAAGTTCATCCTTGTTCCTGTTCCGAAGCGTGAAGGACTGGACTTGTCAGATCCTGCCAACTTTAGGCCAATAGCGAATGTTTCGTTTCTGTCTAAAGTAATTGAGAAGATTGTTGCTTCTCAATTAACAGCTTATCTTGATGTGAACAATTTACTGCCGATTTTTCAATCTGGTTTTCGTAAGGGTCACTCCACGGAAACCCTGTTAGTTCGCCTCCTTTCTGATATCTATGGGGCAATTGATAAACCACAGGTCACCCTATTAGCACTATTTGATGTGAGTGCGGCTTTCGACACTGTGGATCACGATATCCTTCAAAAACGCCTATCAACCTCGTTCGGTCTTTCTGGGAACTTTCTCGACTGGCTTGGCTCCTTCCTTCACGACCGTTCCTTCTCTGTGGTCTACGGGTCCACCAGGACTCCGTGGGTTCCTGCTCCGTATGGCCTGCCCCAGGGTTCTGTCCTGGGCCCACTCTTATATATTATTTATACTGCTGATCTTGGTTCTCTCCTTGCCGCTTCTTCTGTCCTGAGCCAATCCTATGCGGATGACCTGCAAGCGTATTTGCATTGTCTTGCGCCAGCAGCCCTATCCACTGTTAGGGTCATGAGCCGGACAATGGAGGCTTTGGAGGCCTGGATGTCCTCCAATCGCCTTCGGCTAAACTCTACCAAAACCCAATTTATTTGGTTTGACACACGCCAACAGCTCGCCAAAATTGACCTGGAGGTTCTTGCTCGAGAGTTCCCTCACTTTACCTTCTCTTCCTCTGTCCGGGATCTTGGAGTCACATTGGACCAAGAACTTACTTTTACGCGGCATATCAACCTGCTATGCCGCAGTTGCTACTACCAATTGCGTCAGCTTAGAGTGGTGCTCCGCTCCTTAACCTTCAATGCTGCCTTAACGCTAGTCCATTCTTTTGTCGTCTCTCGTCTGGACTACTGCAGCGCCCTCTATGTGGGTCTTCCGGTGACTCGGGTTGGGTGCTTGGATCGGGTCTTGCGCTCTGCGGCACGCCTTGTTGGTCGCATCCCAAGATTCGGCCATGTTACTGACTATATGCGGGATGTCTTGCATTGGCTCCCTTTTTCACAAAGGATCACTTACCGGATATCTTCCTTGGTTTGGCGCTGTCTTGCGGGTGTGGCCCCTGTCTATTTGCAGGAGCTCTGTTGCTCCACTCTGAACGTCCAGCGCCGTGGCTCTCTCCGCTCTTCTAAACAGGCTCAGCTTCTTGTCCCCCGGTCACGCACTTCTATTACACAGCACCGTGCCTTTTCTGTCGTTGGCCCTATAACCTGGAATGGGCTTCCTGTGGAACTACGTCTTGTGCCTAGAGCCTTTGAGACTACGTTCTACTCTGCTCTTAAAACTATTCTTTTTAACCGTGGTTGGGTCGGGAGCGCTTCTGAGTAGATACTCTTGAAGAAGCGCTATATAAGTGTTTGAAATGAATGAATGAATAGGAAGAAAAGTGCATAAATTAAGACTTTTACTAAACTTTTGCATACAGTTACTTTGCATTAAATTTGTACAATTTTCGTCATCCAATTTTGCAGTGCATTCTGACTAGAGGTCACGCAGACCACAACATCCGATGTGCATCCACAGGGTAAGACATTTTAGCACCCGTCGTCCCTTGTGACCGAAAGTCACTGGCACTGTTCTGCTTTCCAGATCAGGCATTCTAGCACTAGATCAGTGTCAATTTAAGCCAAACATGGGTTTCCTTGGCTGGCGCTCATTTTCAGTTTCTCTCTTTTGAGCAATTTCTTGTGGTAATACAAATCTGTGATGACACATAATGATCATCATAAAACGTGTTGTGCAATCAAATCAAAAGTGCTTACATGATCGGCCGTGAGGCAACGAACCATCAACCACTGAGTCCAATGACATCGGATAATGAGATTTGGCAACGATGAGCTTCACACGCTCCTTTGTGGCCTTCAGTGCAGCAACCGCTGTCTCATGTGTCACACTCTCCAGATTGGCATCGTTAACCTAAATTACAAATTACAAAACATCTACACTTTCCTAAAGAGATCAGCTCTTTGCAAAATGTGACAACACGGTTCAAAACTTGTCGGTTCCTATGTACTGTGCTAGAAGATGAAATACGCACTGTAAATTTGCCATAATTTTCAAAGCATTAACCTGATTTTGTTAATACAGATTAGATAAAGCAAATGACCTTTTACTGTCCAGAAAAGTTGCAGAATAATGACTTTCAAAATGATGTAAATATTTCGAACTGTTTTATTTTATTTTCTCACTGCATACTAATGAAAGAATAAAACGAGTATGACGTCAGGTAGAAAAGAGATGTTAGGTCAATCCATCTCAATTCAACAAATTTGTCCAAAAGTTTCAGCTCGACCATCTCGGATTTCAAAGAAAATTTTACAGAATGTTTATTATGGTATTGGATGAAACTGTGCCAAATTTAAGATCAATATCTTAAGTAGTTTTAAAGATATTAAATTTCAAAGACGTTTTGGGTGCCCTCGTTTTTGACGTTTTGGAACTAACGTCTAAATTTATAGCGACGTTCATAAACTCATAACTTCATTAATATCACAGAAATTTTCAGGATATTTAGTCTTTGCCGTTTAGATGACATGCTGAAGAGATGAATGATCAGTGTTGAAAACTCTGATATTATGAACCAGCTGAAAATGGTTTTAAAAAACTTGTGAATGTCTGATGATCATAAATTTGCAGACACCGTGTGGCCAAACTGAGTTTGCATTAAAGAATGTCTTGAAAATTCATGATACTAAAGTACTTGCTCTACAAAACTATGCAAAAGTTTGCATTTCTGATGCATGCCTACTACCACATGGCCTTCTGAAAATGGAAAATTGTATTTTATTTCGAAGACAATTTTCAGCCAAAAATCATCATGTTTGATAAGTCATGGAGCAATGAAATTTACATCATTGAAAAGAGCAGCTCAGATACTCTAAGTTGACCAAAAATTGTGATGATGTCTCTTCTTATTGCTGCAATATTTGTATTTCAATTGTGGCAGTTTTCTGCATTCACGAATTTATACTGGAGTCAATATCACGCCATAATATTGTGAAAACATCTGTAAAAAGTAAATTTTCTCAGATTTCAGTCTCCTCATCTTCCTCAGTTCTTGAAGTTAGCTGGTAGATATCTATCTTCATGAGTCATTATCATATGAAGGATATATCTAAGAGATATACATGTCAGACAAAATGTGAATTGGTATTTGTGCAACATTTACAAAGCTGTGGGTTAAAAATTATAATGACTACCACTCAGATACTTGCATATTTTGAAAGAGCACAAAAAACTGATTAGAAAAAAATATCAGCCCCCTTGCTAATTTCGTGGCCGTGATATGACAGTCCAAATTTGGTGAATCGCTGTCTCTCGTGAAAAATGTAAGTTGGCATTTGGACAACATCTACAGATTTATTCATGGAAAATCACAAGGACTACCATCCATATTCTTGCATGCCTGGAAAGAGCACAAAAAACTGATTAGTTGAAAAAAATCAGTCCTCTGGTTAATTTCCTGGCTGTGATATGACAGTCCAAACTTGGCAGATCATGCTGTTTCTCAATACACAAAGAACTAATCACGAGAAAGGGCGGTTACTAAGAACGGTGGTTGCTAAAAAAGGGCGGTTGCTATGGAGAATGGTTGCTAAAAAGTTTGGTTGCTATGAAGAATGGCTGCTAAAGACGGTGGTTACTAAGAAAAGGCGGTTGCCAATGAATGTGGTTGCTAGGGAAAGGGTGGTTGCTATGGAGAACGGTTGCTAAGAAAGGGTTGCTATGGATAATGATTGCTAAGAAAGTGTGGTTGCTAAGGACGTTGGTTGCTAAGAAAAGTCGGTTGCTAAAGACGGTGGTTGCTAAGAAAAGGCAGGTTGCTATGAAGAATCATTGATAAGGATGGTGGTTGCTACGAAAAATGGTTGCCATGTCACTCGGTTGCTAGTTAAGGCAGTTGAAAAATAAGGTGATATTTTTAAGGTAGGCAATCTAATGAGAATGTTTGCTAATGGAATGGTTGCTGAGGAGAATGGTTGCTAAGGAAATCGGCTGCTAAGAGAAGCAGTTCGTATGCTAAGGAATCTATAGAGGTATCTAAATAGGTTGAGGTTCACCTTGAGGTTTTTGCTGACGATAGACTTTGGTAATATACTTGTTGCTAAGAAAAGGGGGTTGCTAAGGAGATTTGTTGCTAAGAAAAGGGGGTTGCTAAGATGAGCAGTTGTTAAGCATAGCAGATGATAAAATATGTTGGACACTAAAGGGATTGTCCAACTTTGAATTTCGTGCAAACGTGGCTGCTCCTGATGTGCAGTCTACTTGCTACAAAGATTGGTTGCTAAGAAGGCTGGTTGCTAAGGAGGTTGAATGCTACAAAGGTTGGTTGTCAAGTATGCAGGTTGCTAAGAAGTCTGAGTGACCTTGAGGTTAGTTGCAAAGAATGTGTTATTTGCACAATGGTGCTATATATTATGCCTACATGTTGTCAATGCAATGAATACGATCATGTCTCAAACTACATGCTTGAGGTACTTCACTGGCTCCCTATTCGCCAGCGTATCGAGTTCAGGGTAGCTGCATTGGTATGGCGATGTTGTCAGGGCCTTGCCCCAACTTACCTCCGTGAGCTATGCAGCTTTACATTGGGTATCCAAGGACGTCGTCAGCTACGCTCTGCTGATAGGGGAGTCCTCTTAGTTCCTTTTGCTCGTACTACTACCATGAAGAATCGAGCCTTTTCTGTGGTTGGACCAGTGGTCTGGAATGGCCTTCCTTTTGAGCTACGCCTACACCCTGGGACTCTACCAGGATCCTTCCTTACTAAACTTAAAACTGTTCTTTTTGTGCGCGCTGGAGTCGGGAGCGCCTCTGAGTAGTTTTTTTCTTGAAGGAGCGCTATATAAATGTCCGAATGAATGAATGAATGAATACGGCTGCCAGATTTAAGCCATGACCACCGCGAATAACTGTGAGAAAATCCCCCCACTTTCGGGTCAATTACTCCCTTAACCGTCGACCTTATAATTACTTGTAAATCTAATGGGAAACTTTTAGCCTTGCTATTGCCCTAATTAAGGATGCCCTTGTTTACATTGAGAGACGACTGGCTTTCAATTGGCATCTACTTTAGTGGACACACCTCTAATGTCGCAATTCTGCACCTCTGGCACAGATGGCAATGTTATAAATATCGCAATTCTGCACCTCTGGCACAGATGGCAATGCTACAAATGTTGCAATTCTGCACCTCTGGCATGGATGGCAATGTTATAAATGTCGCAATTCTGCACCTCTGGCACAGATGGCAATGCTACAAATGTCGCAATTCTGCACCTCTGGCACAGATGGCAATGTTATAAATGTCGCAATTCTGCACCTCTGGCACAGATGGCAATGCTACAAATGTTGTAATTCTGCACCTCTGGCATGGATGGCAATGTTATAAATGTCGCAATTCTGCACCTCTGGCACAGATGGCAATGCTACAAATGTTGCAATTCTGCACCTCTGGCATGGATGGCAATGTTATAAATGTCGCAATTCTGCACCTCTGGCACAGATGGCAATGCTACAAATGTCGCAATTCAGCACCTCTGGCACGGATGGCAATGTAATAAATGTTGCAATTCTGCACCTCTGGCACGCAAAGAGTTAATAAAAAATTTATTTTAAACCACGTGCATCATGAGATAAATGACCGAATATCCTTCATGTTCATTGATGCGTTGAGTCATAATGGTGTCATAATGATGTCATTCCAGGTCAATGACCCAGCATCATCATCTCCAATTTGGGCGTGGCATTAGAACCCATTGAGGAACTTTAAAAATCAAATTCTCAGGTTTCTAAGTCAATCATTGTATGAAATATGGTTCATTGAACCTTGACCAAAAAAATGCAGTTTATGCTGAATGGGTGAGGATTGCACCTAGAAACAAAAGCGAAAGACACCAAATAAAAGCCGCATGAATGCTCTATGTGGGCAAGGCATCTAAAAAAATCAATGGCTCAAATGGTTCAATCTTCAACAATGATTCGCACACAAAATTTAGTTTCTAGAGTTTCTCATTGGATTCTATTGACTTGCCAAATTGAATCAAAATCAGAGAATGCTGTGCAAACAATCATTCAACTTGAGTTGATTGGAACAAAATAATAATAATAATAAAAACCTTTTCTTTAATGAAGTGCCTGCAAGACGCACTGCGCTTTATATTTACAAGTTATGCAGTAATCTTAATTAAAATTAACTACTAACAGAACAGACAGCTTTGCAATTACACGGCGCTAATAGCAGCCTACAAAGCATGTCCGCCCAACAGACAAAATGCCACAATTATATTATTTATATGGATTTTCAATGATAAAGATTACTGCAGGAGGTTGCTATTTTCATATAAGCGAAAGAAATCATTTTTGTCAAGAAATATTACTTCAGCTGGCATCTGAATAATTAGTACGAGATGTAAGTAAGTAAGTAAACATATTCTTTATTAATCCAACTGCATTTGGTTTAAATGAAATTAAGAATCATAAAGCATTCTTGTAAAAACGTTTTTCTCATTAAGTTGTCTGCCTGTGGGGCAATTCGGTCATGTGGTCTGGGACGCTAGAATAGGGGAGTGTCCTCATAGGTTTAGAACATGTCTTGTGTGGCTGTCAGGGCAGCGGTGAAAAGGTTCCGATCTGCCTTTCCATACAGTTTTTCTAATGTCGGGTTATTCTATGGAACGTAGCGAAGTCGAACTAGAAGGTCTATCATGGACTGCAGTCTATTGCGCCTCTGCTGCCCCACAAAACCCACGATACTGGTGACACGTGGCATGGTGTAACATCGTGTAACAAGACGTGGGCGGCGGATTAACATCTCCTGAATTTTGTGCTGATTCCAATTAATTAGTTTAAGGAAAAATTCTACAAAACCGATATATCCGGATGGAGTTTCAGTCAAACCCTACTTGAAAACCCTAAAATCAGATATTCTCTCTTTACATTTGAAAGCATAATTTCAACAGAGCCAAAAGCAGAGCAAACTGACTTACAGCCAAAAGACGATCACCAACAGCTAAACGGCCATCTTGATGGGCTGCACCGTCGTCGATGATCTTCGTGATAAAGATGCCATTGTCATCAGCTACATGTTGGTTGCCAATTCCACCAGCAATGCTAAACCCAAGACCTAAAATAGAAATGAATTTCTACTGAGTACTATACACACCACATGCTTAAACTCTTCACTGTGTTTGGTCCATCTGGTTGGAAGAAGTTACCTTGAGATCTTTGTAATTAACTTCTTGGTCTTTCTTTCGCCCTTTTCCACAAGCGTTTGAAAACGATTCGCTTTGATCGTGCTTTCATACCATTCATGCTTCTGAGGAGTTTCTCCTTAAGCAGCGCCATAAGAATTCATGATTGCAAATAAGATTAATGCCTGATTCATAAGAATTCATGATTACAAATAAGATTAATGCCTGATTCATAAGAATTCATGATTGCAAATAAGATTAATGCCTGATTCATAAGAATTCATGATTACAAATAAGATTAATGCCTGATTCATAAGAATTCATGATTGCAAATAAGATTAATGCCTGATTCATAAGAATTCATGATTGCAAATAAGATTAATGCCTGATTCATAAGAATTCATGATTACAAATAAGATTAATGCCTGATTCATAAGAATTCATGATTGCAAATAAGATTAATGCCTGATTGTGATTTAAAGCCATGCAGTGCAAATGTAAATCTCCAAAATGTCTCGGTGTCACACAAAAGACATGTCAGAGCGATCATTCGCTGCTGATATATCAAATAAGTTCTGGACAAGAATCACAACAAAGAAATAGTATGGTGCTACAGTGAAAATCATTGCTCACCAAGAAATGCACCCATGACAAATGTGCACTGACAAGAGCGCCCCTGCTTATATCGAAATTAAATGAAGTTAAACGGCTATTAAATTGTTGAATTGAATGAAGAACAAGCGTAAGCACTACAGTGTGCTAAGTTTTTATACATTTCTATGCTAAAGCAAAGACACAGACTTCCTGGCTTTAGATCGCTGGTGTCTGGTACTGATGGTCATTGAGGGACGCAAACAGTTGCACTGGGATAGACTGCTGTTGAGGCTAAACTGTGAGATCCCTAAGACCAAGCGACACACGTCTTAGATTAGTTATACGCCCTCCTGCTTGTTGCACATGACCTCAGACTGGAGGACGAGGCCGTAAGGGCGGCGGCTGGCCTGTGATTGGGTGTGGCCATTTGTGAGTCCAACATACATGTGCGCATGCTGCACTTTCATTTTGCCCACAGGGACGCATGGTCTCTAGATAGACACAGCAACATAAATGATCACCTTCATCTTAGCTTCAACAGAACTGGCAGCTGGTGGTCAAGGAGTCTTCTGGTCTGGCCAGATCAGATGCAAGAGATCGGTTAACTATTAACACTGTCCTTGCAGTGGTGGACATGGTTGGCGCCTCATACATCTCGAAGACAGCAGACATTGCTGGGGCAGAGATTGAAACATGTAAGATGTGAGATGCCAGCAGTGCAGAGAGAAGGATCAGATCATCAAACAGTACCAATACATACTTGGAGACCGATTCAGATATAAGAAGTAAGCTAGTTTAAGGCACTCTGGAGACCCTAAAGCCATGACAGAGTCTATAACAGGGGTTCTCAAAGGTTGGGGGTACAATGAAAATAAAGTTTGAGAACCCCTGCCTGGTCTATAAAGTACCAGCTGGTGGGTAAGACGTTCGACTTTGCCCAGCATGACTCCCAGCTCTTCACTGGATATTCTTTACATGTATAAAAGTCTTCCAATGGACAGTCTAAATATTTTATGACTTACCTGAGTAACAAGATCGTCAAAATAGCCTACCATGGCTATTGGCTAACTTTAAGTGGTAATAAATATGTTAGATCCACAAGGGAATACACAACACCCAAAAATCAGCTTTTCTTTGAAAGATACTATACACTATAAAGAAATTCTTGCATTATTCTCATATTTAATTGAAGTAGATAAGATTGTCTATGGTTTTGTAAAGACATCCAAGAGTTTGTTTGCTTCTTACTGTAGTAATACCTCTGCTTAGCAAAGTGCAATAGACTAAATAAACACACATGATTTTTACATGTTGAATACTCATTTCCAATCAGTTTAGAGCAGGCTCTAAGCCAGCTTAGGTCCTACAAAATTTGATTAATTATTTTAGCAACAGTTATGCTAATGGTGATAAAAGACTAAGTTGGCTCACACATATCTTGGAGAGCTATCAACCAATGAAAATTGTTTACAAATATGTCCATCGACAGTTTATAGCAGTGGTCTCAAACTCAAGTCAGCACGTAGGCCACATTTGAAAATTTACAGGGGCTCACGGGCCGCAACATAATAGTATAAATTCACGACGTGAAAGTAATCATTGTAGCATAGCATACAATGCTGCAATAATGACAGGCATACAACCTTGTAAAATTTACATAATATTAGATTGTCAGCGTAACTATAACAATGGTACAATATATAAAAAATTGAGCCACAATAATATGAAGTACACAAATAACACGTTTAGTAGTGCCTAAAAGTAAACTTGTAGCAGCTCTAAACTTTAAGGTATTATATCGTTAGTCTGAGAGGCAATGCTCAAGTTAAGTATGTATGGTTCACACAATTCATCTGACAACGTTTCCCAATTATAAGAGCATCGATGTTTGGTTCTGTCTTCTCAGATGCTACCAGTCGGAATACAGCTTAAAATTTTTCACCTATAACTCAAAGGCGTGAACTTCGTTGAAGCTTATTATTCTTCGATAATGACAAAAGCTGCTCACATAATTATGTAGGTATCGGTACTACCAAACACACCATTATGAGTGTTGCAGCCATGTGCAGCTTTGGGAATTAAATTAAATTTGTCTTGTGGTAGAGAGGTGTAGAATGCTGGAATAACAACGTTCTGCTTCAGCATGGTATCGCATTGAAGGTCGACTAATAACGCCATCTGTATATCTGCTGTTGCAGATTCAATGTCCACAGCAAAAAGAGCAGAAAACAGTTTTAACCTTGTATTGGTTCAAATCTCACAAAGATCATACAAAATAGGTTTTAACCGATTTCTCTCACTAAAAATCCCAAAATCAGATGTCTTTCGTGGACCGCATTAATCGGGTCCACGGGCCACATGTGGTCCACGGCATGTTTGAGACCTCTGGTTTATAGCAACAAATTTAGTAACCTACAAGGTCGATTCACCTGATAGCTCAGCGAATGAAAGTAAAAGTAAAAGTAAAAGAGCAGCAATAATACACATGTACCAGATTGTACCTGTAGGCAACTTTAGGATCCATGGCTGAAAAGTGTTAAACCAAATTTGTATCACGAGCATGGGCACCCGCACACAGGGGCAAGAGGGGGCACTTACCCCCTGGAAATTTGACAATCATTTTTAACTATGCTGTTTTGGGGTTTTAGCAAATTTCTTTGCGTTTGAGAATTAATTATACTAATGATGGACAAAAGTGAAACTAAGGAATCTATGTTTACACACTTTCATAAAAAACATGCTTTTAATTTTCTGCCCTTGCATTTTTCAAGCTCTTGTTAACAACTGCAACCATGACCATTGGGTTCCACCAAAAACTGATATCTCGTCTGTTCAAAATAGTTCATAGACCTACCCTACTCATCTGATCCTCAGATCTTCCACCTTCCAATCCTAAATGACACCCACCTTAACAACTCCTCTGCTCCCTCCGCTCCTCTGACAACCGGACTTAAACCTGCGTCTGACAACCATTTGAACAGCTCTTTGACTCGATGACTAAGCTGGTGCTTGCGATTGACTCTCAAGTGGTGCTTTAGAAGTTTAGAAATAAAGATTAAAATATAAGAGTTACTAGAGAGAGAATGACTGAATAACTGCATGAATGAAAAATAAGTGTCAGTTTTCCAAGGGGGCAAGTGATCTTACTGCGCCCCTTCAGAAGTCTACATTTTGACTGCTACTTTTGATTTTTAACAAATTTCTTCGCACAAAAGAACTATTCATATTAAAAATCATAAAAAGTGAAACCGAGAATCATACACTAAAAGAAGCTCCATGAAAAATATCCATTCCTCTTCATAATTTCCTATGCATTTTTCAACTTCTTGCTAAACAATTTTTTAACAGTGACTATCGTGTTTTTCCCCTTCTGCAAAAATTTCTGCGGGCACCCATGATCACGAATGCATAATAATAGAAAGATATCAAATTCACTAAGATGTAAATGCATAGCAGAACACACAACCAAAACTTGAAATTTGTACAAACCACCGAGACAGCAAAATTGTGTAAGGATCAAGCAAGGGCAATGAGTCAGTTTTGAGGATTGGATAAATTTGAGTGAACAAGAGAGTAAAGGCATTGTTTCCTTCTCTAATTATGATTGGGGAAAGAAACAATGTTGACGACATTTTGAGTCCAAACAGAAGTATGATGCTTTAACCTCTTCGCTGCCACAACGTCCAAGGGTAAATGACGCGCCGTGTGCCAAGACGTAACATGTAAGTGTAAATTTTATAGTATTGCAATTAACAGTTTATTTAATAAATTAACTGTTAATTCATGATTTTAGGCCCCTATGAATAACAAAATATCATGTTTCTGAGGTGTGAACCTTGTTGCTATTCGTTTATTTATATTAGATACTGACCACATAAAAGGCCCTAGTCTGTTAGAAAGCTTTGGGTAGACTACTATAGGGACTGAATTTCAGAGTAACTGTCAAAGATTTAGTAACTCTTTCACCCAGATCCTATTTCCAGTACTTTGCTTTAGTATGATAGGTAGCAAAATAATCATCGATGCAAAGATCAGATTTTGATGGACATGTGGTAGAAACGACTTTCGGCTCGTCTGCCTTTCTTCTTACAAACACGACATCACTTTGTTGGTCTGACTTTGCAATCTGCCGCTGTAATTTTCTCTGGAATAATTATGTCTTTCACTTAGGCAAACAACACACTCAGATTTGTTTTCATCAATGTGATTGTCGTTTATGCTGAATAATAAGTCACTGGCAATGACATCGTACTCATAACAATACTCCAGCAAGTTATCCAAATTGTAAAGCGTCTGTGAATCATCTGAATGAGTTTCTTCGTCAACTTTCACGGATTCATTGCCAAATTAATCTAAACCTAAATCACTGTCTAAATCACTACAATCGCTGTTCTTAGTATAATAATATACTATTATACTAAGAACTTGTTCTTTGGCGAATATCTTTGCGGCCATAATGCCAAATATTGTCAAAACCTGACAATAAAAATCTAAAGCATCGCAAACCAATGCTGAAAACTATTTTGAAAACACCTTAGAACGGTTGGCATTACCATATTTGGTTCTTCTGGAACAAACAAAAACTTTTACAAATCAAGCATAAAAATAGCCCAACAGTAGCCAAACACTGCAGAAAATACTGGGTTTTTTTCAGGTGCCTATACCATGAATTATAATCAGTGCGTCCAGTGCTAGACAAGGCACAGATGTGGCCGGATTTATGACGAGCGCCGCTCGTCAACAGGCACACAGCATGCACATAGTTGCCCTAGTTAGGCAATGCCAGCTTGGAATTGCCCCACACTACTTGCAAGAGCTTTGTTGCTCCACTAGTACCCAAGACCACCGCCACCTCCGTTCTGCACAGAAGGGATTGCTATTGGTCACTTTTGCACGAACTGCAACGATGCAGCATAGAGCATTTTCTGTGATCGGCCCAGTTGTCTGGAATGGGCTCCCACAGGAGCTACATCTACTTGCTGGGGTTATAACTGAAACATTTTTTATTAAACTCAAAACTGTCCTTTTTTGCCGTGCTAGAGTCAGGAGCGCTTCTGAGTAGTTCCCTTTAAGAAGCGCTATATAAATTTTTGATTGAATGAATGAATGAATAATTCAAGACGAGCAGAGTATTCTGCTGTTGCAAGGGCAAAAAGCTATGTGCATGAACGGTTATACGAGTTGATACGTGAATGAATGTTCGTGTGTGACTCTGGCTGTTGCATCGGATATGGATGATGTCTGTGTGCATTAGTGTTCACGTGTGTCTCTGGAGCATCCTGTTGATGCATTTGATGTTGTGCAAGATGCTGTGAGTAACAATGATTCTCAGTTATGTGAGGGAGTGTACTTGCAGGAATTGGAATCAGTGGTCAATGATGGATGTCGACTACGCAGTGGGGCACCCTGTCAAGCTAGCCCCGTCGAAACAGCCCGGGGCTATTTTGTCAGGGATCGGCAAAGTCGCGGAAGAACACACACGATTTTCTTAAAGATGTAATGTCAAAGAAAGCGGAGCAAAAGCGATTAATTGGAAATCGATTCAGAGGCTCAAACGGCAACATCGATAGCTAGTATCTAACAATTATCTGAATCATGAGAACAGGTGAGGACAATAAGCAAAGTTAGGCCTATTTCTACATTGTTTTGGAAGGTATTTGCTAAAGAAAAGAGGTTAGCAAATGTGGCGCCGCACACCGAAATGAGCATTAAGTCGGAAATTACACATATTGTGTTTGATGCATCATTTCAGAGGCCTTGTCTCAGGCGTCAAAATGACACAAAAATTATTGCTCTAGCTTAATTCTAGCCGAAGATACAAGGAAAAAGTGATCCAATTAAATTAATTAATTAATTTAATTTAATTAATTAAAAATAAAAATTTGCATATCAAGAGCATTAAAATAGCTTGGTTACTTGTGTTTTGGAAAAAAAGGTTAAAACAAATTTAAAAAAAATTTTATGAACTTTTTTTACAAAAAATCAAAAAAATACTTTTTCTCTAATATCTCTGTGTAATCTCCGACTTAATGCTCATTTCGGTGTGCAGCGCCACAAATAACGGCTCTACAAACGGGCCACAAAATCTGAGAGCGACCAATTCCGCACTTTGATGAAGCCGCACCGTACCACAAGATGACTGACCTGTAAGATTATATATAGTGGAACTGTAGTTATGAAACTAAGATAATAGTGGACAGGCCTATTAAACTAACATGGCATTTCTCATCGATAGCTAGGATCAAACGAATGTCTGAATCATGATAAAAGGTAAGGACAATAAGCAAATTTAGGCCTACTTCTACGTTGTTTTGGAAGGTCCTTGCTAAAGAAGAGAGGTTAGCAAATAACGGCGGACTATTTTCACGGAACTGTTTACACGGGGCTATTTTGTCGGGAACTACTTTTTTCTGGGCTGTTGTGTCGGTGGGCGATTATGACTGGGCTGTTTTGTCGGTGGGCGTTTTTGACGGGGCTGTTTTGACCGTGCTATTTTGACGGGTCACCACGCAGTGGACACGTGCTACGAAGCCAGAGAGACGTGAGTGGTGTGGTAATCATGTGGATGACGTGGTCCGTTTTGGTGCTATTGGCGAATGGCACTTCTGTCTCTGGGCACTTGGACGAGAAATGCCATGCTAGTTTAATAGGCCTGCCCTCCTGGACCTTTGTCCCGTACGATCTGCCTCAAGGCTATGTCCTGGCACCGCTTCTATACATCCTTTATACTGCGGATCTATTGGACCTACTATCCCGCAAGGGTGCCTCTATTCACCAATATCCCGATGATACACAAGCATTTGCTCACGGTTCTCCCAGTGCAGCCTCTTCACTGGTTGCAACTATCCTTGACGCCACTATGCATGGAACTGAACCAATGGATGTCTTCTAACTGTCTCCACCTTAACTCTGATAAAACTCAATTCATCTGGCTTGGTGGTAGAGCCCAGCTTGCCAAGATTGATATGGAGCTCCTCAACACTTTATTCCCAGATATCCAATTTTCTCCAACTGTTCGGGATCTGGGATTTACTCTGGATCCAGTCCTTTCTCTTACTGACCATGTTAACCGAATCTCTCGAACATGCTTCTATCACCTGGGACAATTGCGTACTATCCGCCACTCACTCTCTCTTCAAGAGGTCAAGGCACTTGTCCATGCTTTGATTTGCTCTAGAGTTGACTTTGGAAACTCTGCTTATGTCGGCCTCTCCACTCTTAACCTCTCTAAACTCCAGTCAATACTTAATGCCGCCACCCGCCTAGTTGCTGGTCTTCCCAAATTCTCTCACATATCTGATTTTATTCGGGACACTCTCCATTGGCTTTCTGTACCTCAGCGCATTGAGTTCAAGATTCTGACACTTATGCGCAACTCTCTTCTCGGGGTAGCCCCCTCTTATCTTCGGGCATTGTGCAACTTGGTCTCCACTCTTCCTGGCCGCTCTGCCCTTCGCTCGGCTGCTAATGGCCTTCTAGTTGTCGCGTGCATGCGTGGAGCTACGGCCCAGTCCAGAAGCTTCGCATATGTTGGCCCTTCTTGTTGGAACCGCCTTCCTCACAAGCTACGTCTGGAGCTTCTTGGCCTTTTCTCTTCCCCTGTTTCGTAAACACCTGAAGACTATACTATTTGTTAGCGGGAGCACCATTGATGTAGTCGAGTCCGCCTGAGCCGAGTCCGAGTCGAGTCCAGCTAAGCCGAGTCCGAGTCGAGTCCGAGTCCAAAGAGGTTCGAGTCTGAGTCACCAAGGATCGAGTCCAAGTCCGAGTCCAGTAACACCAAGATCCACTGAAACCCTCAATAGGCCTATTGTGGCATAGAAAAATATCGATACTATACATGTATTCAAAAAATTTAATGTAATTTGTCCAAATTTAACTTTAAAAATACTGCATTAGATAAAGTTTTGTTCGATAATCTGGCGCAATGGACTGGATACAAATTCTTCCACTTGCAAACACAAGTTCAAAAGGCGCATCTGGTGGAGTCTCTTATGTTGAGGTTTGCAGCCAAAACTGCCACCCATAAGCAATGCCTCTATACTCTTAAAGTAAATGTTTGGAGTCTTTGGTATGGCCCCGTATGGGGAAATGGGTTCATCCACTGTGTCAATATCATCTGCCCTCCGATACCCCAGCACAGACCAACTAAGTGCTATGACATTGCCTGCATGTTGCAATCGACCAATTATGTAGTAGGTCTATCTGACCTATTAATGGAGATGCAAATAAACCGGTTCCAAGATCAGAGAAGTTCTAATAGCCACCATCCACAAATAGCCAATAGACATGTCCAAACACTATCCTGATTTGTCTTATCCATAAACATCTAGATAAATTAGAAGTCTATGTCAATGATGTCATATCTGATCAGCATATTAATGCCAAGTTTATTGAGGTGTCGAAATATCAAATTCAATTTCTACCGTATGCATGCCATGAATGTCTGGTTATGTTTGTGTAGCCTACGGTATATGTAGCCTATATCTATAAGCTCAAGTTCAAACATTTCCCTGCAATCGTCCCTCCCGTAACCCCACACCGACCATACATCAAATACACCTGTAATTAACTTCGCTCGCCCTGTGGCCAGCGGCGTCCAGTCATCCGTCACATTACCTCAATGTCAGGTTGTTCAGCAGACGATCCTGTGTGTTAGGCTACAAGGGCTCCTTTGTTTGAGTTGAGTGATCACGAAAGCAGACGAATGTCTGAATTGGTTTTGGCAATACAGGTTGTGGTCCTATTCCACGGAGAATTCGTGACTCGTAGACCGAGTCACCGAGTCAAATTTCGAGTCCAGGGCTTCGAGTCTGAGTCCAAGTCCGAGTCCAAGTCCGCAGAAAATCGGTCTCGAGTCAGACTCGAGTCTTTTGCCGGACTCGAGTACTACATCACTGGGGAGCACTTACTTGGGTCGGGAGCGCTACTGAATCTGTGAGCAGCGCTTTATAAATGTTCAACTACGATTACAATTGCAATTTCTTGCCTCTCGTGCATTTTTTTCAATATAACTGACTTGAGCCGCTTGATGAATGAAAACTGGATTCCTACTGTCAGCTGGATCATTTCAGCGATTTCTACCTGTTCCAGTAAATTATTGGAATGCAGTTTTGTACAATTTTTAAGTGGCAAATGGCAAACGCACGCCAACTGCAGTTTATTGGGACACTCTTTGACTAGGCCATTCGAGACATCGGTCAGTGAAGATTAGTAGGAATTCTGCGTCATTTCGTATCTTTCGGACCATATGTCGCTCCTTTCTATAGGTCGATGTGAGTCATAATGAATTTTTTTGTAAAGTCCGTACATACGTCGCTCCATTAAACAGGTCGCAGAATTATGTACCAGTGTTATACTTTAAATAAGTAATTAACAAGGCCCTACAAGCTCCGCATGAATGTTAATACGAATGAAGGACTAAATTCAATGCAAACAAACACGTTCGAAACATAGATTGGGCTATGGTCTAGATTTATACAGGGTAGGCCTAATTGAGGCGGTCATGAGTAGATGCTGAATCCTAGGTAAGACCTGCAGGGTTCTAATTCTACAAACAAACAATTACCTAAGCTCCACAAGACTCTGCAGACCTATTATAATTAAAAGGAAACAACCGTGTTCGATCGCACATGTCCTACTATGCACAGGTATTATCCGCCTACCTCATAGGTGTAAATGATGAAAATTTAAAAAACGTGAAAAACGTACCTTTTTTAGAAACAATAAAAAATGACAAAAAAAGGAAACGGAAATAATTTGCCTTTGTTACATCTGAAACTTCATTTTAAGCTTAAAACCTTGATTATGCAATTTTATCTTAATCTGCAAATAACACAACTTTATTATTAAGCCAAAATTAATTGGTATAAGTAACATTAATCTACCAGTTATTTTCTCTTATAACTTTGGTTTAATAAAAAAAATTAAAGGTAGTGAAATCTTTTCAAATTTAAATTGTAAACATAAGTCCACATAAGTTCATGCTGATCAACATAACGCAATTAAAATCTAATCAGCATAGACCATAGATGTGTACTAAATTATATATTGTACTTTGTACTTAAAATTGTTACTTATAAATATTCATTATAGGCCAAAGAATTTTATATCAAAATAACTCTTACAAATTTAATTTCTTGTAGGGACCTAGCCTACTACATGTATTTCTCAAATGATGACTTAAACAATTACATAATGACACTATAGTTAGCTGAATCTTTGAGAGTATGGCATAGGCGTAAGGGACATTTCGGCAGTGGGGATGCAAAGATTTTTACTTTTGCCCGAAAGTATACTTTATATTTCTTGGCAGATCACGAGTTGCCGACATTTTTCATCGACCAAACTTTCTGATGACCTTTTTTATAGTCATTTCGTACAAGTACAAATCTTCAGAAAATAGAAAATAAAGCTGTTTTACCTCTGTGTGCCCGAAAAAATCCTCCCATGCCTGTTTGGCCGGAAAAAAGTTCGTCCGCCCATGCCTGTTTTGCCCGAAAACATGTTTGCCCAAAATTTGGGGGGTATTTGGAATCTCTGGAACCCTGCCTCCTATGCCTATGGAGTAAGGTGAAAACGCATAGAAAATCAGACAAAAATTAAATTAAGCAAAATAATAATAGACGGTAAATAAATAAATAAAGTTATATAAAAAATAAAAAAAACGATAAAAAAGATGCGAAAAATAAAAAACGAAAAAACCACGGTTTTTGGGAGAGAATAAAATACGAAAAAACTTTTTTACAACAATGACCTACCTTAAACAAATAGTTAAACAAGCGTTTTCAAATATCGGCTGGGCCACAGAATACGAATAATTTAGATCTTTCACATTCTAGATGGTCTAATAACATGAGCCTTAGAGCGAATTTCAATCCAATAGGAGCCCATAGAATTTTAGTTAGGCAAGCTACAACAATTGTTCCATGTTATATATCGCAGGTCGACTTCACGGATTAGGTAGTGCTTAGCCCTGTTTACCAATATAGATGATGCTGTCGATATGTATATGTTATTCAGCCCCTCCCCTCCCCCGTGAAGCTATGACGACTTACAATGGGTTGTTTCACGTTCAATAAATTTGATTTAATAATGCTTCTTTGATCCGATTGTATTTGTCAAAAATACCACTTCAAAATATTTTTTTAATTTCAATACATACGTTGCACCTTTATACAAGTCGCAATCGCCTATGGCCATGTAAACAGCAGCGACTTATAGTCCGAAAAATACGGTATTTAACTTACCCTTATTGCCTTTAACCAAGTCAATCTGTTGAACAATTTCTTCAGCCGAAGCACGAAGTCTCTTTACAACCTGAAAAGCATCAGATATACTTTATCAATGTCACTAAGGTAAGCCTCAGTACTGACAGCTGGCTTCCAAGGAGCCACATTTTAGAACCATGCTTAACACACCACTTTACAATATGAATGGTTCAGCAGATACAATGACCTTTTACCAAACTCCACTCATTGGCAATGTTGCGACCATGTCATTAAACTCAAAGTGTCAATCACTATATATAAAGAGCTGCTACAACTATCATCATCTTAGACTCAGTTCAGTTAAATCGCTTGTTGCTATTGATCGGTTCACACAGCCCCACCTTCAAACACGGCAATCTGAACAGCTCAACACAACAGTGATGTCCACTAATACTGGACAAAGTCATCGCAATTCACACTTATATATTATTCTCTTCTAAAAAAAGATGGCTTTCTTCGGCAGCAACAAAGGCAAAGCGATAACTCATAGACTAGAGCACAGGCTTTGAGAAGAGTAAAGAACAGATTTCCCTTAAGCCAATGCTTAAATTTATGCATCAATGTGCCAATGTGCATCTCATTTATGCTTAACAATGACAATGATCTAAGTTTCTTAAATCATGTGTGCCGTGCGGATAATGCACTCTAACTAAAGTGTGAATGATAGCTTGAGGATTTATAGGCCCCTATAATATTGTAATAAGAAAAGTAAGGAAGAATGCCAGAATCATAAAAATTCAGGATAGGTTGCTGCAGTCCATGTCAACTTTTGGAAATGATGTCAATATTTTTAGGCCCCTTTTCATGACCATTGTAACATGGATTTCGCCAGCTTTCAATTTTCATAGGATTTAAAAGGATGCTGTTTACAATGTTTGTCATAAGCCTTCCAGACTCGGATCTAGCCCCTTTCGGGATATGCTCGAGCAGCCTCGTAGTGATGTTGTATCATGCCCTCTCCCATAACGGGCGTATGCTGGCTGCTTATTATTATTATTATTGCTTTTATTGATATACACTGTACACAGTGTACACTGTACAGGCTATTCAAATTATTAAAGGCACGTTGCAAATGTGGATCAAAAACATCAGCAAAAGTTGCATTTCCAACTTACCATTAACCAACCATTGGAAATACCACCAAAGTGATCTTTTCAGCATGCACAATGCTTTTCGACCTATATACAAAGTTATATAACATAGCTAATGATTATGCCACTTTCGTAACATAATCAAAATCAATCATGTTCACTGCATCAGAATTATTGATTCAGTGAAAGTGACAGTACAAATCACCAGGTTGTGATAATACTAACCAAGTGAACAGTTTTTCCAGCCTTTTTCAGTGCATCAACTGATTGGACATGAGTCACATTAACTGTTGAGAGACCATTAACTGACACAATTATGTCATTTGTTCTGCAAAGAAACCAAACAAAGACATATTTATTCCTCATTACCATTTATGTTCTCTTAACTCTTAAAAGAAGTTTTTTTTAGCACATTCATTCATTACAGGAAATTATTTGCATATCATAATTAAATTATTGTCTGTGACACAGTGGCTCAAAACCCATCACTTTTCGCTAAATAGATTCTGCTCTAAAGGCCAAAATCGGCGAGAGGGGTCAAAAATATGAAATATCATTTTATGGTGTATTCGTATTGAAAAATATGTCTACTTTTAATATCTACATTTAGAAATTTCAAATTCAAATATTTAGTTGAAGAAAAAAGAAATTGAATGCAGGTGGCGTCAGGATTTGTTCTGAAATGAGTCAAGAATAAATTTCATCTAGCCTATGTTAAGCGATCAATGACTGTACGCCGATCCACAGCTATGATAAAGAATGCCGGTTTAGCCATGTGTACCAAAATTGATGATGCTGTCAGTGGACGGCAGTAGGCCTCCATCAGGATCCTAACTGTAAAATGAGCTAAATAATTGCGGCTTTTTCTAGATGTGCATTGGGGAAGATCGAAAGTCAGCGTCGCGAGATGTCTGGTAGACCAATAAGACTTTCAGAAAACTGGGTCTGAGGCATGGTTTGAATCATTATCATTGTTGCTATGTTGAAGCATCTATTATTTGGCCAAAAGTTGCTAATTTACATGAGTGACACATGACAGTGACAGTTTAATAGGACCAAAAAATAGCATACTGAAGGTATAATTTAATAAGTGGTACACATGGCTACTAGAAAAAGTCCAGTGGGCGGATTAAAACGCGGTCTTTCATGGCGAATTTTAACTTTGAAAACGTTCTCATTGAGACATTATTAACGTATGAGATATGAGTAGGAACAATTATTGCACAAGTTGGTTGTCGTTCGTTCTCTGCCCTCAGGCAGGTTCGTATAAGTGGGCAGATAATTAAAATTCCTTATAAGAATTGAAAAGTCTCGCATGATTTATCAGGCCAAGTTCAATCTGTTGATGGGCGCAATTGATTCGTAGGCTGATTCGTATAACCTGACCGCTCTCTTTGCTTACTAGTTCTTTGATGTATAGATAGCCAAATCGTCTATGTACACAACACTGGTATATGTCCTATACGGTCTATCGGTCGCAATAATTATTTCCACATAATTTAGTCATGAACAAGACTAGTAGACTACATATTAATATTCGCTCTTAGATTAAACAGGATGGTTATTTGTTTGAAACATTAGACTCGCCCAACCTATTTCCTTCCTGTCCACGGTGAATAGACCGCCATCTATGCCTGCACGCGTTTGTTTCCATTCCATTAGTCACTCATTCTTAATATTAAATTCCGCAGGTGCCCGTAATTCTATCACAATTTGGAATTAATAGCCCGATTTTCATGCCGTTTGCTGTGTTTGATACAGAATATAACCATGTATTGACCAGCAAAATTGCAGAAGAATAAAATAATGGTTGCTAAGGAATTTTTTGAAAAATGTTCTGAAACGTTGAGTTCGATTTTCTCACTTGTAGTGATTTTACAAATTACAGATTCAAACAAATATATAGCTTCAGTTATAAAACAGATATTTTCATTCTGTAAAAAGTATTTTGTAGCAGATCAACAGTAGCCATCAAGTTTTAAATTGTATACAGCCATCATCATCATCATCATATATGGGGCTACTGAAAGGTCACAGATGTCTCTTCTGGCACAACTTGATGTTAATGCCACCTGTGATTGTGTAGACATGACATTCTTAGGCACCTTTCTGTCTCATTTGGTCTTTCTGGTAATTTCCATGCTTGGCTTCTCTCAGTCCTACTAATCTCCATGGGTCGCTGCCCCTTTTGGTTTGCTCCAGGAATGTCTTTGGCCCCATTCTCTATATCATTTACACAGCAGACCTTGGCCCTCTTTATGCAACACATGATATCCTAAACCAGTCTTTTGCTGATAATGTCCAAGCATACCTGCATGGTATGCACGCCTTATTGGGCACATACCAAAATTTTATCATGTCACAGATTATATTGTATTGCATTTGACCATTTATACAGTGCCTTTCGCAGCAACAGCCTTTCAGAAGCGCTCCAAGTACGTTCAATCCCAAGAGAAAATGTAGTTTTTAGACGAGAGAAAGACAAGGAAAGACTACCAGAGAGAATGACAGAACGAACTGATGGGGGAAAGTCCATTTCATAGGGAGGCACCAATGCAGGCAAATGATCTGGATTGAGCCATGGCGGTCCTGACTCTGGGGACAAAGAGGCCGAGCCGATCAGAGGACCTAAGAGGACGCAGCGAAGTAGCAGAAGGCGGGCAAAGTATAAGATCACATAGATACTTCAGAGCAAGACCCAGTTGAGACTTGAGTACCAAAAGTTTTAAATTGTATACAGGCCGAGAATGAAAGCCAGTGGAGTTGTTCAGTCATGAATGTAGAAATGTGGGAGAATCGAGGAAGACAGGCTATGAGTCTAGCAGCAGCATTGAGTACAGACTGCAGAGGAGCTAGCCGAACCTTAGGGATGTCCTGCATTGGCTCCCTATCCCATGGCGAATTATATACTAGGTCTCTGCTTTGGTGTGGCTGTGCTTCATAGGTGCTGCTCCTATATTTATGCAAGAGCTATGCCACTCCCCTTCGGTCGTTCAGGGGTATTGTACTTTGCATTACTCCACTCAGCCTGAACTCCTCATTCCCGAGCATGAACTGCTCTTAGACAGCACCATGCTTTTTCTGTTATTGACCCCTTGATATGGAATGGGGTCCCACTGTCTATACGCCTTATGCCTAGGATTTGTTTAGATGCATGTTATTGCAGCTTTGTACTGTACTTTTCAGTTGGTTGGGTCAGGAGCCCTCCTGAGTAGTTACCATGAAGGGGTGCTATATAAATTTCTATAATGAATGAATGAATAAATATGACATGTTCAAAAAAGTGGCCATGAAAAAGCTTGTTACTTCACCTGCTTAGAAATATGAATGCAATTAATTTAAAAGATCTGTTTGTTAAAAATCGATGTTCACATTGCCATAACTCAGAAGAAAACATAGAAACTAAGCAGAATGAGAAATGAATAGCCTCCTCCTTAACGAACCGGAGTCTACCGTCAGCCACAGCTGCACCGCCTTCGATCAGTTTCGTTATGAAGATGCTCGGATCTTCTCCAATATGTGGAATGTCAGTACCACCCGCAATGCTAAATCCAAGACCTGTTGCACCCTAGAAACATCATTGCAAAGATCAGAAGCAATAAAACCTTTTCTGAAGATTTCTGTTCCATAATAAAACTTGCTACAGTCGATAAACAAACACAAACAAGCTGTATATACTGAAAATATGTTGCAAACGATTTTAGTTTTTTAAATATATACATTTTACACACACACACACACACATATATATATATATCATTGGCTTCAAGAATTTGGATATATTCACCTGATGACCGACTAACTGCACCTCCGATTCACATAGCCCGGCAATGTGGAACCAGCTTCCTCCTTCAACACGTTCCTCCATATTAACTGGTGGGCCTAATGCCTCTTTTCGGTGTCTCAAGACTACTTTTTTCTCTCTTGGTCTAACGTACTGGGAGTGCCTCTGATTGGTGTGCACTGTGAGAGGCACTTTATAAATTTATAAATACAATACAATACAATTGCTGTGTAAACCTGTGCACTTTAAAAAATGCAATAATAACAATAATGAAAATAACAATAAAAATAAAAAATACTAAAAATAAAAAATACCAGTCGCATATAGTCACACTTGATTTCATCCCACTGGTATTGGAAACAATAGAACCCATATACTCAAGAGGCCACACTTTCATGAAGACAAACGTCGTCATATGACACAGGTGACGGAGGAACTGAGAGAAACGACCTTCTTCTTCTTAAGACTTTCAGTGACAATGCATCGCTTTAACACTGTGGCCTACGCAGATTCATTCGCTGACCTTGTGCTCAATATGGAAAAGAGGCAGCCTTTCCATAATAACAATAATAATTCATAGTTTCATTCGTCAGTCCTACTCATCTGCTTCTGTATTGAAATTTGGCTCTTTTTCCATCTTATCTCAAATGGCCCTCAGCAGTGAGACCCTCTAGGCCAGTGCGTCCAACCTGTGGCCCCTCGGCAGCAGCCAGCTTGAACTTACTGAATTCTTGCACTTTGTGTAAATAAGGTGAAGGATAAAGTCACTCGTCAACTTGAACATTTATTTTTATTGATATTGTAACTTTCGCCAGGGTTTGGATTGCTACTAGAAAGGCCAATCCGACATCTAATTTCTTCTTTCTATTCCAAGAGTTAGGTTTCCGCAGTGTATCACGTGATTGACACATCACTGCTGGTTTTAACAACTTCTGTACTCAACTAAACTGACCTTGCAAACTGTCTTAAACCCTTCACTTCTTCAGTTCCTAAGATGTGTAGGCCAAACTGAATTCTAGCATGTCTGTAAGTAGCTGCTACCATTCCTTTCGAGAGATAGTCCAGTTCTAGTCCTGACATTTGGAAAGAACAAATTGATAAGAGGACTCAGGGTCAACGAAATGCAATGTCTTGGGTTCTTTCTCAACAGACGACGACCATGACCGAAGACCCTGGCTTCAACGTCTCTTTATAAAAAATAATAACCATAGCAGGAAAATGGATGTCAGAACATTTTTTGAACTAAATTTGAATTAATGCTTAGTCCTTCACTGGTTGCTACAAGGTTGTCCTACAAGTAGCTGCATTTTCCAGTGTTTGCATCAAATTAAATCACAGGTGCATTGTCAAGGTTTTGTTTCTAACACTATGATCAGCACCGGAAAGAGAGCAAAGAACTATGAGCACTCCTGCTAAAAAACATACTGCAACATCACACTCTACAAAACTTTTCTAAAACCCATGTCTAGCCTAAACTAATAAGGAATTGATTTTATCAGTAACTTGACTTGACTTAAAGGAAATAGCACTGCTAAACTGCCTTACTCTTTCTAATGTAATTTCTTCATATTCATATTCATCTGCAGTTCCATTAATCTACAACAACAACAACATACAGTTGTTTAACCAAGCACACAATATAGCCATGATGAGTCAATTTTTCTTAACAACCTGGAGAGTTAATAATAATAGGTAAGAAGTGTCAGCAACTTCAATAAATGTCCAATCCCAATGTTGAAATTTTTCAATTTCCATACTGCAATGGTAGGATTTTAAACTGTCATCTTAGTAAATTGCGCATTATTCAATGCGGATACAGTGGCGGTTCTAGACTTTTTAGACTGGGGAGGCTAAAAATTGCATTAGCCCCTCCCGTCCCATAGATGTATATGTTCATGCAGCTGAGTGTGTTGGCCTCCGTTGCCCATTTCAGCAATATATTCACATAAAAATTGATATTAGGCTATCTGACTGACATAGGCCTAAATAGAATGATTTTTAAAGTACAAAAATTTTAGTGAATTAAAAGAATGAACGAATGAATAAATAAGTTTTCATTGAACAAAACTTGTGTCCATGAGTTACAGTTACCATGATGAATCAAGAACAACAGGTTATGAGAAAGACTCGTACCTCAATTCTATCTTTGAGGATTACAATTAACATATCGACGAAAAACGTATCATGTCTAACTTTTGTCAAAACCAACATTTTTAGCTTTTCTAAAAGACAGTACAAAAGGCTTAAGAGGACAGTTTTTGTATGCCATGCCAAAACGTATATAAAGAATGTTGTATTTTAACTTCTGAAGAATCCACAGAGCACAAATATTACATGTTCAGCTTGTCTGTTACACTGCACTTGATTCATTATTGTAACTCCAACACATGTTTTGAGCAAATAAATCATGTCTGAATAAGTTTGCAAACAAAATAGCTCCAAATTATCTATTTGCAGGTTTGCAGAACACTTTTTCACTTGTCATGTTGCGAAAAAGAACAGTAAGCATTCTTGAAAATGATCTTTTTAATGTGATACCTCCATGTATAAGCTTAGTAAAGATTTTGTGGAGTACAAGTATCCTTTTTTAGGCTTCCTTCCATAACAAAACTTGGTTTATATCATAATAGCCTAATGTCATATAATATAATATGAGTGTTCTGCTTAGTGCTTATCTATTCACCTGCTTAATGAAGTAGGCCTATTAAATGACATCAAGAAAATAGGATAATTAGGCTAACTATCTTACATTTTCATTAGCATCTGAAATTATAAACTCAGTTTTCATGAAACCGATAAATTTACATTTTGTTTGAAAACCCTGTAGTTGGGAGTGCCTCTAAGTATAAATCTTGAAGGGGCGCTATAAAAAGTGCTCATACATACATACATACATACATAGTACATACATATATGCATACATACATACATACATACATACATACATACATACATACATAGTATTACATACATACAATGTCATACATACAATGTCATACATACATACATACATACATACATACATACATACATACATACATACATACATACATTAGGGTGGTCCAAAAAAATTAAATTCAAGCTAGATACCAAGGCGCCCTCTCTGTTTGTTAGACCTGTCAATAGTATTATTGAGACCAAATTTCAGCTTCCCAGTCCAACTGGAAGGGGGTGCTCAACGACATCGAAATATTACCATGTAGTTGTATTAGCAAGAAATCTTGATGCCTTTTAGCTTGATCAAAAACCTCAACCCTTGTCATGTAGATGAACTTGAAATAGATTCTGTTGCACTATCATACTTACTACAGTCAGGGCTAGATACTTGACAGCTGTTTAGCCATCAAGTGACAAGTGCATTTGATAGCAATAACACTTCTGATGCTCTGATCATGAAGCATTGAGATTGTTGGTCACAATTACTGCAGCGCTTATGTGCGATCCTTTTGTCCTCCATTATCACGAAAAACCGTTCATGTGGAGTGCTTAAGAAGCCAAGATGTAGCATGCTGAAGCTGTAAGATCTGAATTTGTACCAAATTAACCACTTGCAGTACACTGGAAATGTTGATTGCCTGTCACTGCTAGTTTCAGGTGATAAACTCTTTGGTTTGCCCAAATTTTCCTCTATGACAGGATATAATTTAAATCCAAGGTCATTTATCATCTTCTGAAGTTATTGAGACTCGCTGATAATGGCTAAGCCATGATCTTTAACACAACCCCGGACATTTTAGTGGAGTGTACATTTTTCGGAAAACAGGATATGTAAAATGTTCCTGTGGTTGGCCTGCTGTCGTCATTGTGATGGAGTTGATTTTAGCCAAAATCTTCATCTTGTGTTGTTGTCCATCCAATCCAAAATAGAATCCAATCTTTAAGAGATTTTAAGCTGCGTGGGATGGTGTGACACGTGACAACACCCGAGTACTGGAAGTCGTATCCCCTACTGAAGCCTCACATGAGAGAGCGATCAGTTTTTATCAAGTATACTGCTGCTATTAAAGTCAATTTTAGAGACGACTACCAAGAAGTCATTGAGGTGTCAATGGTTGTCCTTGGTAGTCAGCCCTCAATAAGAAACTGGAGAGCACAATTTACCATGCACGTTGAATTGCCAGGTTACTGCATACCATCAAAAATAATTGCACGATTTAGCAATCAACATGAAGTATTCAATCTGAGGGAAAAGGAAAAAACTCAGATTCATCCTTTTGTGTGATTGGGTGCCCTTCCTCACTCAAAGGCATCCTCCTGCTGATGAATCTCCAGGACAAAATCTGTCAATTTTGATTGATCTAGGACTTTTGATTCAGGTGACTATTATCTGTAGGAGATCAGCGTTGCTGCCATGAATGTTTTAGAAAATTATCAGCACTTAGTACCTTTCAGGTGAGGCTGACTCTCTGACACTTTTATGTTGCCATCTGCCTGATAGGGTACAGATAAGGTGAAAAAAAGTATGGAGATACCGTAAATCTTGGCGAAAGGATGTTGGGGAGGTAGTGCTGTGGTACTGAAGGAGTGGGATTGCTTGGGCGAGTTTGCAACCCAGCGAACACTGACACTACTGCCACGCCTGAAGTTTGGTGATTCTATTTTTACACTTACACCAGAACAACAGATTGAGAATGAAGATTATCAGGGCAGAGGCTGAATTCAGCAATTGAGAGTTTGTAAACGACACGGTTGAGAGGTGTGAAGCTGTTTGACACATCACTGATGAAGAAGAAAAGCAATATTTTCTCCAACTGGTCGATGGTCGAGGCAAATAGGAAAGCTGCCCTCACTCAATCAACAAAGAAATCTGCTGTTGACACCGTGCTTTCAAAGCCTTCTAGAGTATAAGACTGTATCGTGTGTTGGAGTCATAAAACGAGAACAATCGACATTTGTGGATTAAACGATGTTTTTTGACATTTTTCATATTTAAAGCCTAATGGAAAAAAAATTTTCAAGCTGTCCAATTGTTTAAGTATCACAAATATATTGCCATGTTACATTAAAGTTTGATTTATTCTTGAAAAAACAATTGTTTGGGAATATATGTTCAACACATTTATTTATACAATTAACGTCCATACATTGGCCCATGCAAAGTAACACAGTCGTTGAGCACCGCTTTCCAGTTGGAATAGGAAGCTGAAATTTTGTCTCAGTAATACTATTGATAAGTCTAACAAACTGGGAGGGCGCCCTGGTTTTTAGCTGGAACTTTATTTTTTACCATGTATCTGTGAACCACACTAACATACATACATACATACATACATACATACATACATACATACATACATACATACATACATACATAGTATTACATAAATACAAAGATGATATTCAGATCTTGTCACCTGATCAATAGGCTGCTGATCTGATCTGGTAATGGTTGTTTCAAAAGCTTTCGATACTTCATCAACTCGAGAATTCTGCTCAAAAGCATTTGTTCTCTAAAAAGCAAGCAAATAACTTGCTGCAGTCTGAAACCGAATTATATCACATTTGTCTGTACTTGAAATAAGTACCAGCAGAAATTGCCATTTGTTGATCTGAGTGGAATTCATAATAATAAAAACATTATGGCATACTGACTAACATCATTAATCAATTCAATTCAAACTGACAAACTAGAGTAATATAATTACATGAAATAGTAGGAGCATATGATAACAAGTCAAAGAAGAGACAATAAATGACTGTATGGCAGCCTGTTAGGCGCCGATCCATCCTTCTGCTACTCCTTTACCATCATCCCTAGGACGGTAAGGCTGAGTCAACCTTTTGAGGCTAGCAAGAATCAAGCAGATCTGCATTAATATGTGAGGTTCTTCATGCCTGGGAATTACCTTTGACCATCAACCTCCCCAGAATAGCCACCCATAGTTGAAAGTTTCCATGTTCTACAAAAGTGGCTCTAGTCAATAGGACTGACAAAAAAAAATAATCTGTATAGTGACAAAAAATGAGAGAAATGCTAGAGATCTGAGTTGGCTCACCTGAGTGGCAGATGATTTGGGTTCTGTGGTCTTGTTGACCTGCTGATAGACAACCTCTGGAGGAGGAGGAGGAGGAAGAGGTTCCTCTGAATAATTCTAAAAACCATTCACCACATGGACCCATTAGAACAGTGGTCAAACTCACGCCATCATGTGGGCCACATTTGGTAATTTACAATGACTGGTGGGCCGCAACACGCAAATATGTAATGCACGTGAAACTATTTACGGGTATACAGAAATTAATCTATAGTATATGTGAGGTGCTCCATCAAAAACCAGGCACATGTTGTTTATTTTCAAAAATTAGATTATTTCATTTTATTTTACAGCATGAAATCACGTTCCCATCAATGCAAAAATTATTCAGATAATTATTAAAATCGGTAGAAATAACAAATCCGAAGAATTCAAATTTCAAACCACAGTATAAAGCTGATCTCCCTGGCAGTTTGTCACCCAATACGCCAGTGCCCCCCATTTGTTCCTTTAATTTTTATAGGCCTACCTACACTCTTTTGGTTTTAATATTTAACATTTATTACATGATCAGAATCTTTAAGGAACACTTATTTTCATCAATCCGACTTCCATGTAAGAAGAATTCTATGCGTCATTTCGTATTGTAATCCACCACGAATGGACGAATCATCCGCTTGACGAATCGTCTGTGTGATGAATCGTCTGTTGACGAAATGTCCACATACGATATTTTCAGTGTAACTATACGGTGCTACATACCAGGGCCACAATTATATGAATTGCATAGAAATCACATTTAGTAAGAGAATGCATGGTATACCGAGGTATTACAATAAGTAGAGTCTCAGAGGTATTGCACAAGTGTGATTCATTCATTCATTCTGAAAATTTATATAGCCCCTCTTCAAGACATCTACTCAGATTAGCGCTACTCATCTGACGTTCTCAACTATGAGGGCATTAATGTTTGGCTTTATCTTCTGAGATGCGACCAATCGGAGTATAGGCCCGTACAGCTTACAAATATTCGCCTCTAGGCTACCTGTAAGGCGTGCCCTTCTTTGAAATCTATAATTCTTCATTAATGAAAAAACTGCACACATAATTGTGTAGGTACTGCTAAACATTGTCACTATGCATGTTGCAGCCAGGTGCAGATTTGAAAATTTGTCTTGTGGTAGAAAGGTGCGGAATTTCGGAATTACAACAACTTCGTTGCAGTTTTTTTTTCAGCATGGTATCCATTGAAGGTCCACTAACTTCCTCTCAATATCTGCTGCTGCAGATTCAATGTCCACAGCAAAAGGAGAAGAAACTAGTTTGAACTCTGGTTCAAATCGCAAAAGAACTGCAAAATCGGGTTTTAACCGAATTGTTTCCTTACAAGCCCAAAATCCAGGTGGCTGTCGCTGGTTGCAATTAATCGGGTCCATCGGCCCGCGTGCCGCATGTTTGAGACCCCTGCATTAGAAAGTAACAAGTCTTCCACGATCAATTCAGCAATTATGCCAAAGTCATATCACCCAGAACAAGCAACTAAACTACAGCCAATACAAGCTACTCAGATTGGACAGAAATTAGATATTCAACTGCTAATCAAAGTTTACATACTACATAGTCATGGTTCCAGTCCTGGGACTGTATGCATGACACCATAACTCACAGAACTTTCTGACTAATTCTGGATATTTGGCAGCTAATAGATCAATTGGTATGCACGATGATGTCTTGACCTGCCAAGGGGTGACCAGCGCTAATCAGTCAAGATGTTGGATAAACATTCGCAATTTTCTTTTTTGTCACTCTTCAAGAAAAACTTGAAGATTTATTTATTTTATTTGTTTAAAATTTATTATAAGTAGACTTTCCTGTTATGCACTTTCGTGCAAGATTCTTTTTTGTTTAGGCACGTTATAAATGACAGTTTAATAATAATAATGGAACAGTGTGGTCAGTATTTTCTATTTTGAAACAAAAACAGACCCAGTTCTATAGGGCCTGATCCGATCACACCTGATCCAACTGGTAATCAAATCATTTCTGTATGCGACTGGTGTCATACACTGATAACAAGAGACCCATATCTTTCTGTGAACCCAACTCTGCCAGAATTTTTAGCAGCAAGTGCGACTGTATTAAGTGTATGAAATTTTTTTGAATCTTTAGCATTTACAGAAATTTATTACTGTTTGTCACAAACACTGAACAATTTGTCATGCGTGTGCTGACTTGCTGCATGATGCACTTTCCACAAGCTTCTCCTTGTGCATCTTTAACTAGAATGTGTGCTTTGCCTAATGCACTCTCCTCACCCTGGGCCCCGGCTCCATTTGGTCTCCCTCAAGGTTCTGTCCTCTCTCCTTTGCTTTAGTTGCTCTACACCTCTGACATTGGCACGCTTTTAGCATCCTATGGCGTGCTACACCAGCTGTATGCAGATGACACTCAGGCATATGTGCACTGCCCTCCACTCGCAGCCAACTGAGGTCACCCGCACCATGCAACAAGCAATGGGGCCCTCACAGATTGGATGTCCTCAAACCGACTCCGCCTCAACGCTCAAAAAACCCAATTCATATGGTTGGGCACTAGGCAACAGCTGGCTAAGCTCGACCTGAGCGTTCTCTCTTCTCAATTCCCATCCATGACTTTTTCTTTGGTGGTGCGTGACCTTGGTGTGCTCCTGGACTCTGAACTCAACCTTGCATCTCATATAGATCAGGTGTGCCGCAGCTGCTACTACCAACTGCGGCAGCTCAGGGTCATTGCTGGCTCTCTGACTTCTAAAGCTGCAGCTTCTCTTGTCCATGCATTTGTGCTAAGCCGCCTCGACTACTGCGCCTCCATCTTTGCTGGTCTCCCGCGGGTTCGGATTGAGAGGTTAGAGAGGGTCCACCGTGCTGCAGCACGACTTATTGGGGGGTTCACCAAGTACGACCGTGTATCCCTATATATGCGCGAGGTCTTGCACTGGCTTCCTTTCCTGCAGCGCATCTCATTTAGGATTGCATCTTTGGTGTGGCGATGCTTATCAGGCTGGGCACCCTCTTATCTGTGTGAGCTTTGCCTCCCTCTCTCCACTTGCATAGGCCGCCGCGCACTGCGCTCTGCTGTCCATGGTAACTTAATGGTTCCTTTCACTCGCTCTGTAACAATGCAGAGGCGTTCATTCTCTGTGGTTGGTCCAACAACCTGGAATGGACTTCCTTTGACTATGCGACACCTCCCAAGCTGTTCTCAATTTCACAAACTGTTGAAGACTGTTTTTTTGCTTTTTTAATGCGTTAATCGCACGTGTTAACGCGATTAAATCAATAGCCCTAATGCAAGGCAGTTTCACTGGAAGTATAGGGTTCGAACCGGCAGCATAGACAATGGAAATTCGAAGACTGTTCTGTTTAGTGACGAATCGCCGTATCAAGTGTTCTGTGTTCCAAACTCATGCAGTGACATACATCTGCTGTTTCGCGAGCATGGCTGAACGAAAATATTCCTAACTACATTGAAAACTGGCCCCCAAACTCTCCTGATCTCCTACAGATTGAAAATATCTGGAGTATACTCTCAAGCAGTGTCTACAAAGATCCTGAAACAAAAACTTTTGCTGAGCTAAAACGTCGTTTGCGAAAAGCATGGATTTCGATATCACTTGAAACTTTGTACAACCTCATCGAATCTTTGTCCAGACGAATGGAAGATGTTATAGCCACCAAAGGCAACACTATTGCCTATTAAATGGTACCATGATTATTGATAATTGTTGTGTACTTTTTTAAAAACAAACTATCAAAATCGTTCACGAACTTATTGGACACCCTGTAGTACCAGTTGCAGAGACGGAATGCAATTTATCCCCTCCTTCAAAACTAGAATGGCAAAAATAACTGATCATGAAACATTCTATGCATAATTACATATATTATGTTTACATTTTCACCTGCAATAGTCTTGAAATATGTGCAATAATATGACAATGAACATACACTGGATGTCATCATTTGGTTGGACATGATTGGTGGATCAACTTCCCACTTGGATACAATCTCCATTGTTTCTTGGACCTTCTGCTGTACAGACTTTGTATCATTCAATAGAGTCAATTCGTAATACTCCTGTATATCTAAAACCAAATCAACACAATAGGATCATTTAAGAAAAATGCCCTGCCAAAGTATCGCATAGCAAATTATTGGTGCTGCCTCTCACCTGAATCAAACGCCAAAACAAGAAGGCAAATTCAACTTTCACAAATATGCAGCTCTGCCTCTGAAGCCAAAATAAAATGACTATTGAATCTGCCGATGACTATTGAATCAGAAATGTCTGATGTCATCCATAAATTCATTCGCTTATTAAATGAGGTAATGATCACGTATTTTTACTGTGTGCATGTCCCCCAGATGGCGTTCACGGTGCTCGATTAGTTACCACAGTATTTACAAACCACACATCCTACCCACGTAATATACTCGTGGGCGTGTTATACAAAATATTTTTACATAGCCAAATTTTGTACAAGATTATTTTCAGGCCATGGTCATAAACTGCTATAAGAGGTTGTTGTTTATAATACAGAGGCCTGGACGTCGACGAAATTGTTAAGATGTGAAGTATAACAGGTTATGTCAAAATGCATAGATGGTAATAGGCTGGATTGGCAGAAGGCAAAAATTTGCACTGCAACTTAGATTAGGGTTGCTGATTAATTCAAGTCAATGCGCTCAATTAAAGATGTTCCAAAATTATATTTGTCAAGATTAACACGATTAATAGTCTAATTGCGATCAAATTTTTATCGCAAATAAAGCTTTAGATAAGCTATGTCAAAATGTATAGATGGTAATAGGCTGGATTGGCTGGCAGAAGGCAAAAATTTGCACTGCAACTTAGATTAGGGTTGCTGATTAATTCAAGTCAATGCGCTCAATTAAAGATGTTCCACAATTATATTTGTCAAGATTAACACGATTAATAGTCCAATTGCGATCAAATTTCTATCGCAAATAAAGCTTTAGATAAGAATTTACTGAATACTGTAGCGCATGCTCAAGGTTAGCCAGGGCGGAAAGTGGTTTGGAAAAGTTGCCGGGTGTGACTTTGGCGGACGAGCCGACGCCTTTGAACCGAACATTTTTCTTGCGACTTTTTTTTAGTCATTTGCCAAAAAAATTCCAAAATCATTCCATTTTTACCTATTTTTACTATCTTTTTGCCAAAATTGTTAAAGACGCGACCCAGCTGAGACCCGGCACCAGCAAGTCACGAAAATCAATGCCGGGTCGCAGACCCCGACAGACCCGGCTCACTTTCAGCCCTGAGGTTAGTTTTCTTAGGAGTAGGGAAAACGATAGCTCATGTTTGAGACGCTGGGAGATGACCCTCGGCAAGGGACCTATTACACAAGTGAACAAAAATGGGGAGAAATGCCATCTAAAATGTTAACAATAACAAATGAAGGAAACGGATCCAGTTCACATGACTTCTGGTTCGAAGAGCTGCGAACCCGACGAAGTTTATCCTCAAGGATGGGGTGAAAGTGGGAGGCTTGACCAGGAGACCCAAGATGGAAGTCAAAAGGCGTTTCGGTTTCTTCTTATTTCGAGCCACGATTTGCTCCCAATGACCTTCCTCCTTTCGGCGATAAGTCCTAAAAAATAATGTTGCATTTCCGGAAACCCGACCGACCCACTTTTATTGCTGCAACTCGGAGTCTGTTGGAGCGCATCCATTCAGCAATCCGCTCAACGCCCAACTCCATCCGTCGCCGCTGCTGTCCGTCACTTGATGGGTGGCCCCACGTGTAGAGCTGCGAGTCATCGGCGTAGAAATGTGATTTCAAGCCGAGACTGGCAGCAAGCTCACCAATGTCGGCCGTATAGAGCAGCAACAGCAGGGGACCTAGAACAGAGCCCTGAGGGACGCCGCAGACGAGGGAACAAAGAGAAGATGAAACTCCGTCGTATAGCACCGTCTGTCGGCGTCCGTGTAGGTAAGAACGGAGCCAGTCAAGAGCCACCGAACGGATGCCGTATGTCCTATCAAGGCATTCGACCAGCACACCGTGGTCGACCGTATCGAACGCTGCCGATAGGTCGAGCAAGCCGAGCAGCGCATGATCTCCCGCATCCATCGCCTCGGTAAGGTCAGTGACCACCTTGAGAAGCGCTGTCTCTGTCGAATGCAACTTCCTGTAGGCCGAGTCGTAGAGTTAACCATCAGATTCCCGTAGACAGCTGGTAGATGGCGTGGTTGATCAAAGTCTCTGGTAGGTGGTAGATGACACCCGTCCAGCAAATAGTCGAGGCTCACGCAAGGATGCGTGTAGGAGACTTGTTGGTTAGTAGTTGGAAGCACCGCTGGTAACAACAGTAGAGATCACTCAACTGACCTGCGTGAACCGTCCTCCGGCGAGATGTAAACACCGACTAGCAGCAGCGTACACGCACGGTGTATGGTACGACTCGGTTGTGCTGCCTGTGCATCATAGGGATGGTTGCTGGTGCATGCAACTCCGAGGGACCAGAGAGAATGACAAAGCGAACTGATGGGGGAAGTCCATTCCATATGGAGGGACCTATACAGGCAAATTATCTGGATTAATCAATGGCAGTCGTGACATGGGGGACAAAGAGGTCAAGCCGACCTAAGAAGATGCTGCGAAGTGGAAGATACAAACTAAAGGGGGTGGAGTACTGTAGGAATGTGTCTTGACGCCATTACTATTCAATATATCCCTGGAAAAGATCGTGGCTATAGCACTGGAGGAAGGGGCTGTGATTGGAGGGGGAGAAGATAAGCGACTTGAGATTTGAGGATGATATCGCCCGTGTAGCGGACCAAGCAAAGGGACTACAGGGGTCGCTAACAAAGGTGGTACAATATGATCCTTAAGGTAGGGGCTCTGCACAAAAATTCAGGTCAAAGGCGTAATGTGAACAAAAAAGGTTGGGAAGCACTGCTCTGCTAGACATCACGTAACTTGAAAGTGAAACTGTCATTGACCATCTCTGCATTATTACTGGACACTTAACCTCTGTTATTTGGACTATGCTTCAAGTTTGTCAACAAGTTTCTTATAAAGTTGGAAAAAGTCTAACTAAATATTTGTTATTATGTTGAATTACTTACAAAATCATTTGTAAGATTTTAGACAACTTTTTAAATTTTAGTTAAAAATAGTAATAGTTCAACCACGCAAAAATTAGTTAGTGCCCATCTTTCTATGAAAAATCAAATATGCTCCATAACTAAATCCTGTTTCTTCCATCTCAGACACATACGGCAAATCAAGAAAAGCTAAATTAAAAATTTCTTCGCACACTTGTACAGGCTTTGGTCATCTCTAGAATTGACTACTGCAATTGAGTCATTTACGGCAGCGGTTCTCAACCTTTTCACACTCATGGACCCCTTTTTAATTTTTGGTCCCGGTCACGGACCCCCACCGAAATTTGGCGCATTATCGTGACTGTGCGACTCTATAATCCTATAAAATAGAAGGCCTACATGTATGCTATACTATAGCATAGGCCTATATATGCCCCTGCACTCCTGTAGCACAAATTTTATATTACATATAAGATCATATGAAATTTAGTAGAAAAAACTGTATTTTATTTCAATGTAAGCTTTGGGCATGCATATTCAAGCAGAGCTTATTTGCATGCTCGAGACACTCATGCATCAAGCTAACTCTTGCATGGATGCAACGTACATCTTCAATGTAGGCCTAATGCCATTTTTAATAGTCACTTCAATGATTTGATTCAATTCCAATGTTGGTAAATTCCACTAATCAAAGTTTGCAAGAAACTGACTGGAAGTCATCGAAAAAAGTTCTGTGAAAGTTCAAATTACCGAATTAGAAGTTGAACTGATCCATCTATGATTGACAGAAAATTAAATTAACAAATTTTTGTTGATTAATCCGAGCATTTCCTTATTTTTATGTGATTTCATGCAATTGATCAAATGTGTCAAAGTTATCTACCACTATCCGTTTTGCGCCAGATATCAAGTTTTTTTTAAAGGCAGACACTTTATCACTAAGGGTGATTAGATTTGTCTGCATCACTTGCGTAGAGGAATTCAGTTTATTAAAAAATGCCAGCCAGGTAAGCCAAAGTTGAAACTCATGAGTTGTTTATTCAAATGAATTACATGTGGGCTGTGGTCTTTTTCTAAGAAACTCTCTCAAAAGCATCCCGAAATCTAGAGTCGGTTACAAACAGATCCATCTAAAACAAATGAATTTGTCATTAATCAGCGTATATTATTGCCGGTGGTTTCATGTCGCCACTGAAAAGGAGAAATATTGAAAAATTGACAAAGATTTATCTGTTTCTATATTTTTAACTAAGAAATATATAATTTTCAGGACTTGCTCGCGGACCCCGAGGAAGATGGCGGTCCGCGGACCCCCGGTTGAGAACCGCTGATTTACGGCCTCTCTGCGTCCGCCCTTCAACCTCTTACCACTGTACTCCATTATTCTGCAAAGCTTATTCCGATGATCTGACTCGCTCGTGACCACATCACCCCATCCTTTGTGAACTGCCCTGGTTTCCCATTCAGGCACGTATAACTTTTAAAATCTGTCTTCTGTTGTACCGAGTCCACACTAATTCATCTCCTTCTTATGTGTCCTCACTTGTAACTCCATGTTCATCTCTCCAATCCAGACGTGGACTACGATCTTCATCTCAAGGGCCCAAATTCATGGGAGGTGTCTTAGCTAAGACGCCACTTACCGCTAAGACGCAACTAGCAAAGACGTGCCGTAGACTTTACGACAGGCCGTATTCACCACTCGCACTTACAGAACCACTTACTTAGTCCGTAACTAAAGCGTGGTTATAGTTAGCGCGCATAATAGGCGGCCGTGCCTTAGCCAGGGGGCTTGACAATGGGCTGTCCGCGTATGGAAACAAACAAAGAAGTTGCATCGCCCGCGGAAGATATCTTCGGCGGTACATTATATGCGATCTAAAATGCATTTTGTTACACTTTAATGGTATTTTGTGATGGCGAAAACCACGAGCATTAATCAGCTCATCGCCCCACAGCCAACGGAATTAAATTTGGTGCCTCTGAAACACTCTTTAATAGTTTAAACTGTGTCGAAGTGGACGAATCGAAGATGTCCCGCCGGCCGTGTTTTGCCTTTACGACAGTGACTAGTAGACTTACACGACCTTCGTAGGTCGACTAGCATAGTCGTCACTTAGATGGCTAAGATGTCGTGGTGAATTCCGATTTATCCGTTAGTTGCCCACTAGTCGCGACTAGGAGGTAAGACACGTCTGAGATACCATCATGAATATGGCCCAAGGTGACTTTGTAGTCACACGTTCAGATCGGAAATTTGAAACCGTGCATTTGCACTAGCTGGGCCAACCGAATGGAACAAACATCCGGACTTTATTCGCAAATCATCTTCTTTATCGTTCTTCAAGAAATATTTGAAGACTTATTTGTTTAAGATTTATTATGAGTAGACATTCCTGTTACCCGCTTGTATGCAATATTCTTTATGTTTAGGCACGTTATAAATGACAGTTTAATAATAATAATAATTCATGCCGACACTTAATAGCATAACGATAAACGATTAATTAGGACAAAAAACAATGCGGTGTTTCCGGTAACAGAGCTATAAAAATTGGGTAGGCAGGTCGAAAAATATTTTTATTTTGGTAAAATATTTTTATACAGTGACAATTTGAAAAATTATACCCCTACTCTTTTTTGCATAAAGGTATGCGCTGCAACAAAGTACGTGTTCTAAGCAAGTATAAACTGCCTATTTCCCGACTGTCTGCACCTAAAATTGCTCTAGAAAACAACTCTATTAATTTCATTTTGTTGACATCTTTTCTGGTAAGATAAAGTGGGAAGGGATGAGTGCGAACAAAACATCACTGCTAGGGGTCGTTCCAGACTGGCCGAGCAGGTGACTAGTTACACCTAGAGGTTGCTAGATTTATTTTCCGTAGTCACCATCAGAGGTGGCTCAAGTGAGAATGATAAGGCTAGAGTTTTCTCAAGACTGGCAGGGCCAAGAAGTAGTTAGGCAGGCGTGAAATGTCACTGTAAATGACAAAAAGTTCAACAAAAATTTCCGAGTCGCTGCAATAAAAATGAGTCGGTCGGGTTACCGGAAACACATTATTTTTTTACCTAAGATCCAACTCTATGCAGAAGGCAATATCACCGTATTATGTCAATACAATTTTTTTTTATTTAAAAAAATAATAATTTTTTTTAAACAAATTCACAAAATTATTTGAGTCGCGGCAATGAAAGAGGGTCGGTCGGGTTACCGGAAACACAACATCATTTTGGGGGGCCTTATTGTTACACAATATGCAATTTTTCATTGGTAACAATTTTGGAAATTGAAAGAATAAATTTAGTAAATGAAATGCTTATGTGAAGTTTAATATTTTTGGTGTATTGTACATTCCATGCATCAATCAAGCCATCAATCTACAATTCTACGTATTGTTATATTATTTTAATGAAGTAACAGGCAATATACAGTGGGACCATTTCTACACCAATGCATCACCCTCTCTCCCACAACAACATGAAGCTTCCCTGTTCAATGACACGATGTGGGAGACACCAGTGGAGCAAGACACGACACGTAACAAAAGTATTTTAAAAAATTCTGAATCTTTATAATATTTAAAATATTTCAGCAATCTAAAATATTTAATAAAACTGAAGAAAAGTGTACTTAGTAATGACAAACCTAGCAAAGCCTGGAAGAGTCGTCCCTTAAAGATGTGTATGACCCGCTCAATGGCACTTCGTAGTAATCTGTCTTGCGGTTTCGTGAGTCGTGCATGATATAGTTCAAGTAACTCCAGAGCCCGATGGGCATCTACAATATGAGTTCAACATTTAATCAAGTGCAGTGAAAGAAAAGACATCCAATTTCAGAAACTTGTCACTTATCTAGTAAGATTTTCCACCAAAGTTCATGACTATAAATGTGACTTTCTCTGGCAAAACAAGGTAGAAGTCACCAGGGTCAGTGTCACGTAACAGTCTCCACTAAAAGTTTCCCATATCCCAAAGACTCCATTCAGAAACAGAATCTCTGCAGATGATCTGTTTCAGAATAAATTCGCTTCCGGAGATTATATTCTGAAAAAAAATCCAGGGGAGAGAATTGTCACCTGCCACTAAAAAAATCTCCTTGTGCAACATGAAACAGACAACAGTCACATAACATCTATAGATATGTAGGTTAAACCGCTAGCATACGCTTCTAAAAATTATAATTTTTAACAAGAATATAAGAACATATGTTCCCAAATTATTAACTTTTATATAAAAAATTCATTACAATACAGAGTTTCAGCCAGGGGAGACTGCTTCGGGAGAAGACTTTATAACGAAGAGAATTTTTATGTGATGACACCTGCTCTACCCAAAATGGCACCCAAGGTAGGCAGAGCGTATATTTGGCGCTCTATGAATCCAACGTTATGGTCCATCCCACATCAACAACACAATGATGAACTACCATATAAACTCGACTGTAAGTCGATTCTTGAGTATAAGTCGAAGAGTAGTTTTCGGGAAAAAATAGCATCCAAAATCAACGGCTCGAATCTACCGTATATACTCGCGTATAAGTCGAAAAATTTAGGACTATTTCAGAACGCCAAAAACCGTCTTCGACTTATACGCGAGGCGCAAAACCGACGGTCGATTTTCGGACCGAATATTCGACACGAAAATGGACTTACCGTACATCTTAAACGCTCAGTCTTTGTTACATCGATTTCCAAGGAAAATTACATTTCAACGAATTACTCACTAAATACAGTTTAAAATGAAATATTCTTCTCTTATAATAATGTAATTATAATTATGACTGTACAATATAATTATATCATGCACCGAAAGTATCTTAATTATCGCTTGTTGAAACCGCCAAAAGAACTTTTGAATTGGCGGCAGTCATCTATATCAAGGGACAACCGCACCAAGCGCAGTAAGGACAACCGCACCGAGCGCAGTAAGATTTTGTACGAGATGATATGTATTCTTTGACGCACGCCGTACGCTATAAGGTAGCGCTGCCGCCAGAGTGCTTTTTCAGTTGGCGCTGACATACTTGCTAAATTTATAATAGAAATCGGAAGTGGTTGACGGAAGTCATCATCACTGTTAATATTATGAACAATTCCAAACATAATTTTGATAGAATTTGCGCGTTTTTTAGTTCTTTAATCATTAAAAATGATATTGTTAAATGTCACTTAATTTGATTTTATGCATTCGACTTATACGCGAGCCGTCGATTTTGGACGTTATTTTTTTCGAAAAACTACACTTCGACTTATACGTGGATCGACTTATACGCGAGTATATACGGTAAGTCGAATGTATAAAATCAATACAAGTGACATTAACTTAACTATAAATATATTAATACGCAATTTATGTAAAATTATGTTTGGAAATCAGTTATAATTAAAACTAGCTGAACCCGGCCACGTGTTGCTGTGGCTGAAAAGACTATCCAACCCTACCTCCCAACCCCTGTCTCCCTCCCTTCTTCTGTCCCTCCCTACCTCCATTCCCATCCCTCCCCTCCCCTAACACCCTCCCTTCCCCTGCCTCCCATTTCCTCCCCTCCGTCCCTCCCCTTCCTTCATCCCTCCCCTTCCTCCATCCCTCCCCTCTGCTCACTCCCCTCCCCTCCCTCCTCCCTACTCCACCTCTCCTCCCTCACCCCTCCATTCCCAACAGCTATATATATATATATATATATATGCGCTATAAGAACACATCGTCCTGGGCATGACGTTAAACTGCATCCATCCTCCGCCACAGGGAACCAACAACGTCCCTGTGCCGGTCCTAAGCCCGGACAAAGGAGGAAGGTTTGCCAGATGGGTGGCGATACACTGGCAGTAAAAAACCAAGACGATTGAAATCCGAAAGAATGGAACATTATGTGAAAATTTGAAAGCAATCGGTGAAGAACTTTCCGAGATCCTTGATTTTGTAGAAACCGACAGCTACATAGATATATGCGCTATAAGAACACGCGCGGATAATTATACACATATGCAAGTGCTGCTCACTGAACATAGCTATATAGGTCGGCCAGTGGTTATCTGTCATTAATCCCTTATCTTTAAAGCCTGTTTGGTCTGTCACACCCTCATTCAAGTAAGAGAGACTAGGACTTGTCTGAAGGGATACCTTCCACCTGTTGATGTGATTCTATGCAGCCAAGCTTAATAGGCCCTCCATAATATGACAATTGACCATGTATGCAAGTAGAAACATGGATGTTGTCTAACCGACTGCGCCTGAATCCAACTAAGACTATTTAAATTTATCTGGCTTGGCAATCGTAAGCAACTTGCTAAAATTGACTTCGATGCACTTGTGACTGAATTCCCCACTTACACTTTCTCAAATACGGTCCGTGACCTTGGTGTCCTGTTGAACCAAGAACTCACATTTACTCCTCAGATTCACCGACTTGCTCGAGACTGTTACTATCAACTGCATCAGCTTCGCACAATTGCTCGTTCACTAACATCTAGTGCTGTCACCACTCTAGTCCATTCCTTCATTACTTCCCGTCTTGACTATTGCTCCTCACTCTACTCTGGCCTCTCATCCAATCGAATGATGTGCTTAAACAGAGTCTTACGCTCTGCAGCACGTTTAATTGGACATATCCCTAAATTTTGATTATGTGTCCACTGTCCAGCTATACGCAGGAGACATTACACTGGCTTCCTACTCGGCAACGCATTGAATTTAGGATCACTGCTCTAGTTAGGCAATGCCAGCTTGGAACTGCCCCACACTACTTGCGAGAGCTTTGTTGCTCCACTAGTACCAAAAACCACTGCCAGCTCCTTTCTGCACAGAAGGATTGCTATTGGTCCCATTTGCACGAACTGCAACGATGCAGAATAGAGCCTTTTCTGTGATCGGCCCAGTTGTCTGGAATGGGCTCCCACAGGAGCCACGTCTACTTCCTGGGGTTATTACTGAAACATTTTTTATTAAACTCAAAGCTGTCCTTTTTTGCCGTGCTAGAGTCGGAGCGCTTCTGAATAGTTCCCTTGAAGAAGCGCTATATAAATTCTTGAATGAATGAATGAATTAGTTTAACATCATGTAAATTGTAAGATTATGTTAAGTTAATTGAAGGTTTAATATGCATATTATAAAACATTTAAAGGTCTGAAACGACGCTAAGAAGTCTACGAAGTTCATATGTAAATGACGTTAACAACCTTCGTTGTACCAATAACTGACACTAACAAGTAGGTCTACTTACTGTATAGGATTCCCATTCGTTCATTTCTCTAATATATATTTAATCCAATTTTGAATGGAAACGACGCTAATAAGTCTACGACTACGAAGCTCAGACGTAGCATAACTGACGCTAACAAACCTTTGTTGTAGGACACTAAACAAGTAGACTGTATAGACCCTACCTACGATTCCCATTCGTTCATTTCAAATCTAAGTCTAGGCCTACTGAAACAATTAGGACCTAAATGACACTAACAACTTTTGTTTGCATGTGAATACCAGTGACAAGTCTTATCGGTTACGGCATTATTCTACAATTTGCACATAGGGGGTTTTGTCCGGGGCGGGATAATGTCCTACGCAAAATCGGGGAATATGTCCGGGGGGCTTTTGTCCGGTGGCTAATTCCGGGGTGACAATGTCCAAAGAGCTAATGTCCTACACCCGTGGGCGACCGAGCCGATGTACTCGTTTACCAATTATCAAATGTTCCCCAGTTAAAGTGTTAAACATCGTTGGAAAAACCAAATCATGAGACAGCAATGTTCTTTTCCGAATTCACGTGACAAACTAATTTCTCAATGGGAGGCATCCTTGAAAATATCTTTAATATAAGACAATGACAAAAAGATAGAGAGCTTACCCTGTCGTTTCACTGGCATTTTCGCTAGGCGTGAAACCAGATTAGAAGATCCTCTATATTAAATCCGACCGTAACGTAACTACGAGTAAGTTACAAAATTCTCTGCATGATTCATAAGCTTACTACTTATAAGCATCTGATATTTCTTTATAGTGGCCTAAAACTGTCATGAAAATACTACAGTCATTACTCCAATTTGTAAACAACGAAGAGTTTCCCGCAGTACAGGTGGCAAAGAAATCGAGAAATGCATTCTGGGTCACCAACAGGTGTCGGTACGTCAACTCCGTCGATCACAACGACCATAATATACACGGTGAACGGAAAAACCCGAACCTCTCCAATTGCTGCAATACCAAGTAACTTATGTAATAATTTGTGCATTTCAATGAAACATGGAGAAACTTCAGTTTAAAGGACATGAATCAGATTACTATCAGTGTCAGTTACAATGAGTGTCCAAAATAACCTCCTTAGGCCTCAACACATGCACGCACAAAGACGTACACGCTCGCCACTGACCAATGGGGACTCCGTGGAAAATGGCGATTAATAGGGGCGCCACGTTGCCATCTAGGTAAAAAAAGAACTTCAGATTAAAAACAAGAACTTCCGGTAAAATCGTGTGATTTGGCTTAGTCGTTTATTTACAAATGCTGATCAAAAGTTTAGCACATGAAGCAGATTTTAAAATATGCCTACGTATTGCTGCGTGCCAAAATGTAGAGGATAAGGAGGTCACAAGTTTCCTAAAGATATTCCGTTGTGACGGCAGTGGATTTCAGCAATAAAACGCGACAAATGGCATCGAGTCACGGAGTTTGGTATGCCAGTCTCATTTTAAGGATGATGACTACACTGATATGACGAGCTACGGTAAGTTATTTAGGTCTAGGACTATCGGTGCTCTGTTTACATTTCTGAAAGGTATGGTAATATTAGCACATAGGCTGAAGTAACGATGCATGACAGATCTATAGGCCAGCTTGCTAGTTCACCACCATCAACAGTAGCCTAAGAATAATAATAACGGGTGTAATTTGCAAGACTTTCTCTGTACTTGTAATCTATGCTTCTAAATCTAATGTTCTAAAAACAGCCAATGGTAATTTTTATAACACATTGATATTTATTGTCATTACTAATAGTTGCGGTGATAACACTTATTTTTTTAGCTTTTTGCTGACATTTTCAGTTACAAGCCACTGAGTATTGATATGGTAATTACAATGACTAGAACAATTGTATTTTTATATCTTTGTTTCTTTCTCACTTTCTATGACGCCATTCATGCTCACTGCTGAGAGGCAGTGACCATGAAGGGCGCTATAGAAATGTGCGGAGGACACGCTTCGGGTAGCAAGCTTTTTCAACTGCTGGAACAGTCTGCCTATAACTGTTCGTTTGGTCAACTCAGTTGAGACTTTCAAATCTCAACTCAAGGCATATCTTTTTTTCTAAGGCGTAAAACTGACCGATTGCTTTTTTATAGGCACCCTTGTAACGGCATGTGCTGTTTTACGGCGCCATAAAAATTTTCATCATTGTTATTATTAGAGGTGCTTCTGACTGTAGCGTGGACACAGAATCGGAGTTACACGCCGAAAAACCTAAGCAATTGCAAGTGAAGGACTTGCTCAGGGTCCTCACATGGCGACTTGGGGTGGATTCTAACCTGGAACCTCCGCTCCAAGGCGCCAACACTACACCCCTGAAATGTTGTTTATCATCATTATTAGTAGGTTTTTGTATACGACAGGCATTTTAGATGCTTTGCTTAGAAATTATTAATTATTATAACGTTTAATGCTATTTATTATTATTAATAATTTTCCGATGTTTATCTTGAACACTTTTTAAATGGTTATCTTTGTTTTTTAGGTTACAAACCACTTCGAAAAGTCTTGAGAGAAACAGTGGTTCCAAGTTAATTTGCTTGGACTCCTCAACCCTCTGTTCGGGCCTTGCGTTGGACAACATGTCTAGAGACTTGGTGCAGTAAGAAAAGGAAAATATCAGCTGAATTACCGGACAATGAAATCAATGGTCTCAATATGGATAATGAATTACTGTTGGATTGGCAGTTGAAGATGTTTCTGAGTCTACGCTTTCGAGCAGCAATCAGCTGACAGATACTCAGACAGTGGAGGAAGCCATACAGACAGCTCATGCATCTGTCCAAACTTTGGGAAATCAATCACGTGCAGTCTTGTCAATTAGTAACAATGATAAGGTAGTTAATTTTTACACAAGTCTGGGAAACTATGCCAAATTTCAGTTCGTGCTTGCAAATTTAGGGCCAGAATATCATTACACGTTTGGTGATGTTGAAAATATCTGTGTAAAAGATCAATTTTTGATGGTTCTGATGAAACTGTAGATATACCACAAAGTTTAAATTGGGGATGATGTTTCGTGTGTGTGTGAAAGTCAAGTTGATAATGTGTTTTGTACTTTGATTTGTTTCATGTCACTTGAGTTGAGGGAGCTGAAAATGTGGCTATCACGTGATTTGGTGAATATTTACGCCTTAAGACATGTGTCGTATTAGACGGGACTGAATGTCCTGTAAGAACTCAAAGCTCTCCTTACCCCAACAAGCAATATTTTTAACGTATAAGAATCATAGTATGTTAAAAGGTATTGTTCGGTGCGACACCATCAGGTCTTGAGTCATTTGTATCACCTGTACAGTGTACACGGTGGATCTACAAGTGACCGAAAAAATAGTAGAACAGTGGCTTGCCCAGTTTATGTTATTCAGGGACTCCATTGTGGCACAAAGGATTTGTTATAATAATATAATATCTTTTCTTTAATTAAACGCCTGCAAGACGCACTGCACTTTACATTTACAGGTTATGCAGTAATCTTAATTAAACTTAACTACCAACTGAACAGACAGCTTTGTAATTACACGGCGCCGATGGCAGCCAAAGCAAATCCGCCCAACGGGGGCTCGAACTCACTACCTCTCGCTCTCTTGGCCAGCGTGTTAACCATTACTCTACCGGGCCCCCCAAAATTAGTCTATAAAAAAGGTTGTAAAGGATATGTTTGCATCATTCAATGTGATGATGATGGTTCTCTGCCCGAAGGCAGGTTCATTGGCTTTACGGCCCTGGGGATGAGATGAGTGAGGTGGTTTCCCATTGCCTTCCCCACAGACAATGATGGGTAAGCAACTTGCCCAAGGTCGCTCCGCAGCAGCTTGTGCCCCTGCCCCACACGTGCTAGCCCGAGATATCTAAATCTCTGAGTGTCAACTCCCAGTCCACTGCAACCAACAGATGTATGCTGCTCTCGCTTGCCGGTGTAGCTACTAGGCCAGTTCATTCAATGTGCAGGTTACTATTCCCACGTTCTTTATACATAAAAATCAAAAGCAAAGCAATCTTACATGACCACAAAGTAAGTAGCAAAAGAGTTCACATTGGTCTTTGCAAAATATACTAAATTTTAACACAACCAATGAACCATTGTGAAACACAATTGCCATCGGATATAATATTTGTTTGTTATATACGGTACTATGTAATTTTCGCAGTCGCATTGTTTAAGAAATGCTTAGAATGTGACATTGCTTATTATCATTGCAGGCTATGATAATTATTACTATCAGATCTACATTAAATATGTTTTCAAAGTTGAATGTGTAATAGTCTATAAAAGAACTTGTTAAGGCAAGCTTTTTTAAAATGATAAAAGAACTGTTCTAGAGTTGAAAACACTGCCGCAATGAAGTCAGCATCAAGTGAAACGCTAATACAATTCATGTCTGCTAAAGTGTAAACAACAAAAAACTTCTTAAGAGTTAACCTTGAACGTTGTAATAATAGTTGAGTGTTTTGCTCAATGTAATTTGGCCGTCACTGTTTTCAAGGAAGTGAACAGAAATGGAAGAAATAGTGGGATCTGTTGCACTGAAAGGGCACTTAACTTAACTTCAACAGTGGTCAGCATCGATCAAAAGTCTCAAGAACTGCAAAGGTATCCATGGGTGACTAGCTGAAATGAAAACCCCACAATCTTTTGTTTTCATTCCAAGACTTTCCGGTTGACTGTTCAAAGTGTTTAATGGCAACTGACTCATGTTTCATTCCATGACCTGTGGCTGCAGAATCGATGACAGCTTGATCAAATTGGTAACGGCCCACTATTCCGAGGGTCCACTATTCCGAAGGTCCACTATTCAGAAGGTCCACTATTCAGGATTTTCGTTTTGGGGGGCTAGATTTTCAGAAAAAATTTCCGTTCTCAGCCTAAAAAATTTCTGACGACTTTTTTTTTTTTTTTTTTTTTTTTTTTTTAGTCATCGACCAAAATCCGGAGAAAAATTTCCATTTCAGCCGCCAAAAAAGCTGATGACCTTTTTTTTTTGTTTTTTTTTGTTTTTTTTTTTAAGTCATCGACCAAATTCTTCAGAAAAATTGTCCTTTTCCGTGACCACCGAGCTGTCTGGCAAACTTCTTGCGTACCTTGCGCTTATTTTTGGGGGGGCTAAAGGGGGTAAATTGTCCAAATATTTTATTTTTACATGGGGAAAAAAATGGATGACCTTTTTTAGGGGGGCTTAGCCCCCCCCCAGCCCCCCCTAGCGCCGCTACTGTGTCCCTCCTCCTTCCCCACTTGCTGCTCAATGAGAACGGTCTATTTTTAGCTCAACCAATCACGTCTCATGGCAGAACCACCAATCACAGAAGACGATTCATCGTATTTACGTTCCCAAGTGGAAAATAAAAATATTTCTTTTCTTAATCACGACTTTTCAATTATTTACAGCATTAATACTTAGTCGAGAATGTCACTAAACGCGCCGAAGAGTGAGCACGCCGGCGGTATTACGGCTCGCGACAGATTGCGCCGTATGCTAGTGGAAAGAATGCACCGAGAAGTAGTCACATCAGAGGTGAGACATTGAATGGAATAAGTACGGTATTTCGGGAATGACCGATATTGGATACAGCGATATGGATTTGTATTTAGGCAAGTATAAAGCGTTGGAAGAAGTGGATTTTGTGGACTTCTGAACAATTTCTGGTCTTTGTTTTACTCTGATTCATCGATCTAAACCCGATAATTATGATCATCGCATACGGAGCCATGAAATTCTGCTGAAAAAATGATTTTAGGTTTGCTAGAATGACGCTGTATCTTACAAGTTACAACCAATATTTCAAGTTGTTATGATCCTATCGAGAAAGCCCTAAATTCTCTATGCGTAGCAACTGTTTTAAGGGTACCTTATTAAAGAGCTCTAGAGTGACCAGAGTAAGCTGAAGTTAAAGTAAAGAGTTCCTGAAGGCAGACAGGCCATTGCACAATTTGTGCCAGGGATTCTTAAATTCTTGCACTGCACAGCATACTTGAAAAATGTTATTCTTGTATTGGTAAACACGCATAGTGCATGCCCGTACTCCAAGCAGTATGGCTGCCAACGAATGCACCAAAAATAGAGCGCAGCAACCTATCGACGACATCGCAACATGCATCCCAACATGCAAAGCGCTCAGTAAGTAAGTAATCTACACAAGTAGCAACAGTAAAAATTATAGCGATGTGAATAAGAAATGTTTAATGTAATGGGTTCTTGTTTTTCTTATCCACCCACCAACATTTATAAATTCGATGAAAAATATTTCCTGACGAAATAGAAGCAAGATTTATCGAACAAGTTCTTGCCTAAACAGAAAGCTGGATTGATTAAAAGGATACTCGGCAAACTAGAAGTTGGATTTATCTTGCATGTGGGCAATGAACCAGTTACTTACTTGTTGGGATGCATGTTGCGATGTCGTCGATAGGTTGCTGCGCTCTATTTTTGGTGCATTCGTTGGCACCCAAATTGCTTGGAGTACGGGCATGAGAGTGTGCGTGTTTACCGTTGTATTTACTTCCTTATGTACGGAAGAATGAAAACAGCAAATTGTACATATTTAATTATGTTCAAAGTTTAATAACGAGTTTCATAACATCAAAACTATTTTCATGCCATATAATTCAATTGTGCCTTTGCAGACTTCATCCTCATACTAGCAAATATTCGTCTGTCCCTCAGTATCAGATTCACTGTAATATTTTGCAGGCAATGGAAGAAAGTGTCCTGACAGCCAGCGCATCGCATCAAACTGATAATGACATGGCCCAGGGTTCAGAAGCTGAAGCTCGCACTGAAAAACGAGAACTGAGCAAAAACACCCTCAAGTGTTCGATCGTAACCTGCGATGAAAAATTCGGGATGATGCGACAGGTAGTCAAGCACTTAAACAAAGTCCATCACCAGAATCTGAAAGTGCAGCATTTGAAGTTTTCAACAGAAGCTGATTTCTCTGATTGGATCCATACTGTAGAGAGAAGTGCTTTGTGCAACTTTCGGCGAGGAAATGTTCAAAAATGGTCATCTGCGGTGCATAACTATTACTACTGCAGCAGAAGTGGCAACAGCCGAATGATTACAGGACCACGTAAGCGGCATTTGAAAGTGCAAGGGTACAGCAAGATTAACAGGACGTGTCCAGCACACATAATCAAACATGTCAGACTGGATGGAATTTCCGTTGATTACTACGAAACGCACTTCTGTCACACAGACACATATCAGCAGTTGGGTCACGTGAGGCTCTCAGTTGCAGATCGAGAGTGGCTTGCTGGGAAGCTGTCTCTGCAGATTCCTCTGGAAACGATATTGAGAGATGTGCGCAACACTCTCGATGGGCAGCTGACCAGACTGCACATACTTACCAAGAAGGATTTAACCAATATTGAGCGGTCGTTCCACTTAAGCAAGCCAGAGAGACGTCACGAAGATGACGCCACAAGTGTTGCTGCATTTGTGAACAGTTACAATGACAAGGAATGCTCACCAATCCTTGCTTTCAAACCACAGGGCACAGAATTCTTTGAGATCTTGCCAGAAGGGATTCAGGCTTCTCTGGCAAGTGAAGACTTTTTCTTTGTTATGATGGATCAGTCTCAATGCCAGATGCTGCAGAGCGAGGGAAATGGCCCGATGAGCGTCATATGTGTCGATTCCACACATGGAACGAACAGTTATGATTTCCAGTTGACGACAGTTATGGTGCTAGACAATAACAGGCAAGGCTTTCCTGTTGCCTTCCTTTATTCGAACAAGGTGACTGAAGACGTTTTTAAAATCTTTTTCCAGGCTTTAAAGGCACATTGTGGAGTCATTAACTGCAACACGTTTATGTCTGACATGGCACCGCAGTTTTTCAACGCCTGGCAGATTGTTATGGGCACATGTCAGCACAGGTTATACTGTGCATGGCATGTGGATAAAGCCTTCCGGGATAACTGTCGGTGACTCGTTAAAGACAGCGAGAAGGTGGTTTTCTTGTACAAGAGCCTACGCACTTTGATGGATGAGCCAGATTCTGTAACATTCAACTCGTTGCTTCCGCTTTTCGTGAATCATCTTCGAAGCGATGCAGACCTGGCTGCATTCCTTAAGTTTTTTGAGGCTCACTATGCCACTTGCTTTCAGAGATGGGCATACAGTTACCGTGCAAGGTGCGGTGTTAATACGAACATGCACTTGGAACGTATGCATGGCATACTAAAACACATTTACCTCAATGGTAAGAGAAATAAGCGACTAGATACCGCAATTGCGTCACTGGTACTTTGTGTTAACAACATTTAGAATGCACTGTGAGTGCGAAAAAAATGGCATTAGGGAGAGGATTGGCCACTCAATCCAATTACCACTAGTTTTCTCATCTTGAAAATATTACGTTTTTAGTGTATTAACCAGCTGCAAGTGGGCTATTTATGTGAAAATTTATTACAACCAAAGAACAGTAAATTTTGACAATTTGGAATTTTGCTTACTCATTTTACAGACTCATCAACCAATTACCAACAAAGTGCTATATTGATTTCGTTTTGCATTGTGTTCATTGTATTAATTAAGTTTTGAATTTTTTTACATGTTGTTTAACAGACACTGTTGGCAAGGCTGTTTGAAGACGTTTGTAGTCTTGGCACGATCCCTATACCAGAATTCTGCCTCAATCTCTCAGTTTCCGGTGTATATAGTATTGCATTAATGCAAGATAATGAGTTGGGTTCCATATAAATTTCACATAACTATGTGTAATCTTGCTTTATCTATGGCACTTAAGGCTGCTAAACACTGCCAACACAACTAACAACATTTATATGCCTAACAAATAAAAGTTTTGTTGCACACGTTTTACATTCATTCATTCATTCATTCACAGTCTTTGCTGTTAATTTGTTAGGTGTATCGTTTAAGCTAGTACGATATTCAAGACGGCATGTGTATTCGAGTAGGCCTACGTGTAATATTACGACTGAGGCTATAGATAATAGCCTATAGATGCTGGGTCTGTGTTAGAACCAAGTGCTGCTAATTAGCCTGGAGCATTTAATAGCCGAAATTTCATAGCTTCCTTTTAAACGTTGTGAATGAGACTTCCACAGCTTTCAACTCCAGCAATGAAATAGCTGATGGCTTTGGTTTTGTATCAGTGGAAATTAAATGTCCATATGGTTTACTGTCTAATGATGTAATGTAATTTGTATTGATGTATGTTGCCTGAGCTTTTCTTTGAAAGTCAATATTATTATTCCAAAGGATCTACTATACATTAGACAATATTATTGTTCATTAATTGTGTTGCACAACAATTTGCAATGGTAACCCCTGCAATCAGTTTCTTAAGATTATTATAACTATAGGTCCTAATTATTAGCTGATGCAACGTGATCGTATAATAGGCCTAATTTATCGAATAGGCCCAAAAGACTTAATTAATTAATTAATTAATTAATCTTCGTTTAATGAGACAAATCAGGGTGACACACCGCACCCAGTTACATGTCAATACACTTTAAAAGTAAACAGCAGAATAATGTGAAGATAACAATGTCATTAATGGGTGACAAATAGAACCCTCCGAATAAAGTTTCTAACATCTTTAACTGGTAGAACAAAAGGATGTGGTCTAGGTCGCAAGTTATAGGTGGTTTTTGCAAGAGGTGGAAAAAGGTTCCTCAGGACATAATTGACATTTAGGCTTTTGATTTAGCATTATATTACGAAGCAGCCCAGCATCAGCTCCGGCAACTAATTTCTCAATGTTCGGGAACATTGTGGAAAGGGATCCCATAGAGGATCCTCGCGACAGAAGTGGCTTGAGCTACTTCGTGGAGAGCGTGAGAGGGCAGTCCATGGGCTCTAAGCATTCTCAGTGCAGCTCAGAAACATGTTCTGTAGCTCGAAGATTGTCTTGGATGGTAACGCCCAGGATTCGTATTGATGTCACCATGTCAACGTTGTTGATCCGGTCAGGTGGTGACTTAATTTTCCGTCTACTTAATTATCAGCATTTATCGCGACTTTCCTGAATTAAGACGCAAGTTGTTCTGTTCTGCCCAACGTTCAACATGGTTCAATAATATTCTTCTATGGTATTTCTCATTCTTGCGCCTACGAGTAGGTAGGCCTATGTATCGTCAGCGTATTTTAATATCTATCCTATTCCCCGGATGACGTGGATGGAGATCAGATGCCCCAACTAAAACCAATTAAATAACTCCCTGACGATCGCGGTGTCTGTATCACTCCATGTATCCAATGTCAACAAGCATTGCCTACATAATAATGTCGCACCATTTATACTTACTTCTTACTTACTCAAAATTTAGCGCTATAAAAGTCTACGTCTTAATATTAATATCATTATGTTTTACCTTCTGTTATTGGTTGTTCTTTCATGACACGTGATTGGTTGAGCTAAAAATAGACCGTTCTCATTGAGCAGCAAGTCTCCTTCCCCTCTCCCTCCCTCCTCTCCGTCAGTCCCTCCCTCCCACCCCTTCCTCTCCTCCCTTCCTCCCTCTCTCCCTGATGATGAATAATAATTCTTGTTCAAAGCTCTTTTTCTCAAACTTAAATCAAAAAAACTCCAACGTCTGTAACTAATCCAAAACTCACTAGCCCGTCCTGTCACCAGGACGGGACACCCATGGCAAGCACAATCACATCGCTCCCATTCTTAAATCACTCCGTTAACTAAAAATCCCCGAGCTTCATCAGTTCGGATATCACCAAAGACCTTAAAGTTACACTGTGTCGGCCCACTATTCCGAGGGTCCACTATTCCGACTATCCACTATATTTTGTACTGTATCCTTGGTGGTTATAGGGTTACGGTGGGTTAGGGTTAGGTTTAGGATTCGGAATAGTGAACCCTCGGAATAATGTACCCAAACCTGACTGATTTATCATAATAGGCAAATAACAGTACAATCTTCGGAATAGTGGACCTTCGGAATAGTGGACCCTCGGAATACTGGACCTTCGGAATAGTGGACCCTCGGAATAGTGGACCCTCGGAATAGCGGACCCTCGGAATAGCGGACCCAAACCGTAAAACTGATGACCCGAAAAACTTGGTGCCCCTGATTTCAACTACTTAGAACGTATTTCACCGACGCATCGGTTTCATGCGCACCCGTGGAGTGGCAACTCTCCACCCAGAAACCCCGTAACCTTCACGTTACGTTTAACGGACTCACAACGATCGGCCAGACGGCAGGATCGTGAATACAACACGCCGCGTCCCTTGCAGGTAGGAGCCCAACCCTGTCCTGCAGAATCACCAACACGTGTAACCAAACTGTAACCTTCGTGACCGAACGCGTCACAGGATACTGCGATCACCCACTAGGCGTATCGCGGATACTGTACCCTTCCCTGAGCCGTCGCCCACAGCCAGAAGCTTAAACCTCGTGAGATCGATGACAAGGAAACCTCCTGACAGATCGTCGCCGAAAGTTCTTACAACCAGAAGCGAAACTTCGACTATGAACTAGGATCGACAAAAATCGTCTTTGTAAGGCCAATGTCCACACTGTCGAGACAGACGAAAACAATCCGAAATCACTATGAACGAATAAACGAATCACAGTACGTATGGAGTAGTCGGTACTACTCCACGTTATAAGCAGCGCACCGTATGGCAGGCTTTATTCCACCGGCAACACTCTATGCTTTGGCTTAAAAGCCCCAATCGGTCTTCCGTATAAATTGTAGCGAAACCTAAATCCAAACGAAACCGGTTTCAGATTCTTTCCACCAAGCCAAATGGCTACCTAACCAAAGTCAGGGTTACTCCCGCGAGTTACCGGAAAGTTATTATTTACATGTATTGCCACTTCTGGCGTGTCCGCCACACATACATACATACATACATACATACATACATACATACATACATACATACATACATACATACATACATGTACACACATACATTGAACCTCATATAAATGGACGGGGGTAATAGCGGGGGTAATGTCCTTCCGGAGGTTATGATCGGAACAATTGTGTGTGTGTGTGGGGTGGGGGGGGGTAATGGCTGGAGCAATGGGTCGGGGGCAATGTCCTATACCAATTGGGAACGTCTGCAGCATTATGGAATGCATGTAGGTGATGCTTTGCAGACAAGCTTTTAGGTGTGGTCTCTCGTGCTTACAATCCCATATATGGGATCAAGCTTGAAAATGGAAAAAAATGGAGAAATGAAATGTAAAAAAACCAAATGCAGATATGGTCTAGAGTCATTGCATATAACCCCAAATTAAAATATTTTGCAAAACGAAAAAGTTGGGCATTAATGGGTTTAGTGACAGTGCTGTATATTGTAGTTTTTGAGTGCTTCTGAATCGTTGCTACGGTTTTTAAAGCGATTGCTTACGAACATATGGCACTTAAATCTCTACATGTTGTTTTTTTTATTACCAGCTGTGCCCGGCCACGCGTTGCTGTGGCTGAAAAGACCGTCCAGCCCTCCCTCCCTTCCCCTGCCTCCATCCCTCCATCTCTCCCTCCCTACCTCCATTCCCCTGAATCTTTCCCTCTCCTCCCTTCCTCCCTCCCTCAATCGGTGAAGAACTTTCCGAGATCCTTGATTAGGTACAAACTTTTTACATTTTTATTTATATAGATTTAAAAAATAAAAATAAATAAAATAATAATAATAATATATTATATATTATTATAATTATTTTTTTTAAAATTATTATTATTATTATTATAGCGCTAATTATTATTATTATTATTATTATTATTATTATCATTATTACTATTATTATTATTATCATTATTATTAGTAGTAGTATTACCGTATCATTATTATTAGTTTATTGATGAACAATAACTCCTGCTCAAAGCTCGACTACTACAATTCTCTTTTCCTCAACCTTGAATCCAAAAAACCCAAACGTCTGTAATTAATCCAAGACTCACTAGCCCGTGCAGTCACCAGGACGAGACACCCAAGCACAATCACATCACTCCCAATCTCAAATCACTCCATTCACTAAACATTCCCGAGCTTCAGTTGTTCGGAGATCACTGTGTTAGCCCGCTATTCCGAGGGTCCACTATTCCGAATATCCCCTATAATTTATTTTGTTCTGTATCCTTGGTGGTTATAGGGTCACGGTGGGATAGGGTTAGGTTTAGGGTTCGGAATAGTGGACCTTCGGAATAGTAGACCCAAACCTGACTGATTTATCGCAATAGGCGTATAACAGTACAATCCTCGGAATAGTGGACCTTCGGAATAGTGGACCTTCGGAATAGTGGACCTTCGGAATAGTGGACCTTCGGAATAGTGGACCCTCGGAATAGCGGACCAGTGATACCGCTCCAAAATTTGAGAAAAGCCAAGATGGGGTCTTAAAAAAAGCCAAGAAAAGCCAAGTTAATGATTATGGACTATGTCACCTATTGTATTTCAACAGAAGCTATTTTATATGATAAACTGTGTAATTTATGAAATTATGGATTATTAATCTTGAAATTAATGCATGTTAAATTATTAATAATTGGTTCCCATTCGCTAATTTTCTAACATGCAAACAACTAGTTTTGAGAAATAAACGCCATCTTCACTTTAGGCTATTTGTTGTTGTCTCAGTAAATTTTTTGTGCGCTTTTGTGTGATCTTGTGAGCTATTAAAGCTGACTTGTTTGCATTTGTTATTAATAACAGTTTAATAGAGCTAGAACTGTCTTGTGTACGATTGACGTGGGAGCAATAAAAAATCTGTGATCAACTTATCATAATAATTATTATGTTTCTTTCTCAAGTTATTTGCGATTTTGCGCGGAATCTCGCTAAATTGCACATGACGTCACAAATAACTAATATGCAGAGAGCAAACAGTTGAGAATAATAATAAGTCGGATATATACTAGTCAGTAGATGGAGCCATAGTTATATTATTGCTAGGATCATTGTTATTTAGTGGATTATTGCTAAAATTATTGTTATTTAGTGGATTATTGGCTTATTTATTGCCAAGATTATTGTTATTCAGTGGGCAGAAAAAAGCCAAGTAAAAAAGCCAAGGTCCGTTGAAAAAAAGCCAATATCCCAAGATACGATTGAAAAAGCCAAGATCTTGGGAAAAAAGCCAAGGAGCGGTAACACTGTAGCGGACCCAAACCGTTATCTATACCAAAGATTTTAACAAAGATTTTTAACTGTTAAAATCTTTGATCTATACTGTGGTGTTGCCACTGAGGTTTCAGAAATAAACCCAGATTTTATTCCGAAAAACCCAGAAAAACCCAGACTATTCATATAAGCTATTTTATACCCCTTTGTTCAAATTAAGTTGATTTTTCGCTTGTTCGTATGAGAGTTAACAAAATGTTCGTCAAAAGAGTCGAATAAAATGTAATTACAACTTTTAAAATATCAATTGGTAAAGTTGTCAGAGACTCGTCATCCATAGGCCTACTGACAATAAGCTTAATCGATATTCGTGTGCCCATGCACAGCAGGTCGAGCCCACCAGAATTGTAAGCACATAACACACATGGCTTACGAAGTCTTAAAGTTTTACGAGGTTTCCAGCCAAATTATCCTAATACATCTACAATCCAATGTTTTAACCACCTAGATTCCTAGAACATTAATACTCTGCAACAACTAGGCTATTATAATACCACAAGAGCCTGTCAAGAGGATTGACCTGACCTACAGTGTTTCCCATTGCTACTCTTCGATATGAAACGAAGAATAGCAATGGGAAAGGATGCATTCACGAAAAGAGGAGAATTGTTGAGAGGAGGATTAAACAAAGGCTTAAAGAAAAGACTGGTCAAAACACTAGTATGGAGTGTGGCACTGTATGGGTCGGAGACCTGGACTATCAAGAGGGAGGATATTCAGAAATTAGAGGCTTTCGAGATGTGGATTTGGAGAAGGATGGAGAAGGTGATCTGGACGGAGCATATAACGAATGAGGAGGTGCTACAAATGGTTGGTGAAAAGCGATCGCTAATAACAACAATAAGAGAAAGACAAAAGAACTGTGTTGGGCACGTGCTAAGAGGAGACTCCCTCCTGAAAGAAATCATAGAAGGGAGAATGGAAGGAAAGAGAGAGAGAGGAAGACCACGGCAAATGATGCTCAGAGGGATTATGGTCAATGGATACAGCAAACTGAAGGAAAAGGCACAGCACAGAGAGGAGTGGCGTCATTGGAGGTTGGAACCTGCCGAAGGGCAGAGAACCTAAAGAAGAAAGAAGACCATGTATATGCATGTTATAAATGTCAATACCGCTTAAAACAAAGAGAGGAGTGACCTGACCTATTTTGAGATGTCAAAATGGTTTATTTCTGTGCAAAGTTATTCTTCAGGTTATAAATTATTTGTGAATTGACAACGTGAGATCTTGATTGTGGAATTAAAAATTAAAATTATTAGAAAAAAGTATGTGTCAAAACCATTTTACATTGAATTTCACAGAATATTCATGTGTTGTAAATACAAAATGTCCACTCACCAAAATAAACCCAGATTTTGGCCAAAAAAACCCAGAAACCCAGACGAAGGCCAAAAAACCAGATCTAGTGGAAAAAACCCAGCTGTGGCATTACTGTTCGTTTTATTGAAAAACCAGTCGACATAACGCGACAGTTAACAAGCACAAAGGAGCAACGAATAAAGCCTAGTAAACGTTTTTATACAGCATCCGTGTTATGAAGTTTTTATTGTTTTTATTGGTTATAGTTCGAATGGATGAGGCCTAGGGCGCAGATTGTATTTGTCAGGACGTCTAGGCCTACAAGAGAAAAATGTATGAAGAACATGATCTTTGTCTTTAACTATAGCTTTGAAGAGGGCAGCATCAGCTGTCTCGGCCATAATGTCTGCTTTTGGGGAGTCTAAGGGGAGGAATCCAGCTCGTCTGACACGTCCCAAGAACCAGACAAGCTGCCGGCATTCATATGTCAGGGCCCGGTAGAGTAGTGGTTAACACGCTGGCCAAGAGTGCGAGAGGTAGTGAGTTCGAGCCCCCGTTGGGCGGATATGCTTTGTAGGCTGCTATTAGCGCCGTGTAATTACAAAGCTGTCTGTTCAGTTGGTAGTTAAGTTTAATTAATATTACTGCATAATGCCATAACCTGTAAATGTAAAGCGCAGTGCGTCTTGCAGGCGTTTAATTAAAGAAAAGATATTATTATTATTATTATTATTATTATTATTTTATCTGGACGGAAAAAGGGCTCGGGGAAGGCTGAGGAGAAGATGGACGGATGACGTGGAGGAATGGACGGGGATATGGTGATAGCGGACTGTGTGAGGACCGCGAGGAACAGAGAGCAATGGAGGAAGATGGCGTCGTCGACTCTGATCCCCGATCCGCAGCAATGAGGATGGTCACGACGACGACGATTACATCTGTTACCACAGCATACATTTAAATTATATTATATTACAGCATCAAACGGAACATAGAGAGCCAAAAGCAGCTGGCAGCGTTGCCACTCTTAAATGATATAAAAAAAAACAAGTTGAAGGGCCGAAAAAACACAAGAAGACCCAAGTTCAGCAAATCTTTCGAAAACGTCAAGAATTTTCAGAATATCCCGTCCGAAATTTCCGATGACCTTTTTTTAGTCATCCGGCACAAAATCGGTCGAAAATGTGAGACATTTCCCGAAAATGTCCAAAAATTCCCGAAAATATCCAAAAATGTCCCTTTTCCCGTCGAAAAAACCAAGTAAAAAACCCAGGTTCTTCCCGAAAAAAACCCATTTCCCAAGTTCGGATCGAAAAACCCAAGATCTTGTGAAAAAAAACAAGGAGTGGCAACGCTGAGCACTGGGATTCTGGAACCATTAAACAGGGAACAGAACAAATAGGAACAAGGAACAGAAACATGAAAGAAAGGAAGACATATATCACGAGGGAACAAGGAACACAGAACATCTCAGAGAACATTAACATATTGAGGGACGTCCAGCAACCAAGTGCCAACATCATTGTGGGGAGCGGTGGTGTAATGGTGGCGTCGATCATTGCCTTGAAGTCGGAAAGTTCGATGTTCGAATCCACCTCAAGTCGCAGCGTAGGGACCTTGGGCAAGTCCTTCACTCGCAATTGCTCAGCGCTTCGGCGTGAAACTCCAATTAATGCAGTGTCCGCTCTGTAGTCGGGAGCGCCTCTGAGTATGGAGCACCTCTGAGTAATGTGCCTGAAGGGGCGCTATAACAAGTGCACATACATACATACATATATGGAACATGGAGAACAAGGAGCACGAAGCATCACATGGAACATATTTGCTCTGTAGCACCATGTTCTATAGGAAACACGGAGGAGTGTGGGGCGCGGTGGTGTAGTGGGTATGTTCGTCGCCTTGCAGCCGAAGGGTTGCAGGTTCGAATACACCTCTGATCGCCGCGTAGGGACCTTGGGCAAGGAATTTCAATTTCACGCTTCGGCGTGAAACTCCGATGCAGTGTACGCTCTGTAGTCGGGAGCGCCTCTGAGTAGGAGAGCTTGAAGGGGCGCTATAGCAAGTGCACACACAAACGGGACAAGAAGCACAGAGAGCAAAGAAAATAGGAACAATTGACAGGAACACAAGGGACCAGAAGAGGATATGATCAAGGAACACAAAGCATCATAGGGAACATAATGGAACAGAGACATACGGAACAGAGAAGAAGGAACAAGGAATACAAGGAATATCACAGCGAACATAGGTTAGGAGAAGTTCTCTTAAGTGAACCGTGGACAGACTGCTTTGTCAACGTACATGTTTTTGCCGACGGCCCGACGCATTTCACCAAAATGAGGATAGCAATTAAAGAATATTCTTATCTTATTAACCGATCGGCGCTTGGACTTATAATGGCGTCCAGCAACCAAGTGACTTGGCCAACATCCGGCACAGTAGTTGGCCGAACTCTTCTAAATATAAGCTTTAATACGACTCTGACCAAAGCGCCCATAGACATCATATATTAGTAATATATGATGTCTATGAAAGCGCCACACTGCCACTGGTGAGCGATAATCCGAATTTGCCAATATTCTTTCCAGTTTCATCCAGTTAACTATTTAATCATATTATGGCTGGGTTACATCTGTTATCTGACGAGGGTTTTCGGACAGATGGTAGACGTCCGAACGAATTGCGACGCCTTCGATGCCAGATCGGCGTTTTTAAACAAGCAGATGGATCAGCATACTTCGAAATGGGAAATACAAAGGTGTTGGCTGCAGTCTACGGACCACATCAGGTATTGAGCGTGGTGCTTCTACGGCGTGGTGCTTCTTCTCTGCCACACTATGCAGGCAGAAATTACTTCTGCGATGCAAAGTTTTTGGCGGTTAATCTAATTAACAGTTATCCGGCGTAATTGCAGTATCGGGGACCGGTAACAATTCATATTTTAGTATGATTGTGGCTGATAACAATACGTATTTTAAGAATAATGTGGGCATGTTTTCAGTAGTGAACGTTTATTGTTGAAAGAATCATGACCTAAGTATATATTCAAGAGATAATGTTTAAAATTTAATTGGCGAAACTGTACAATCGGGGACCGCTATTAATAGATTTAACGTAACGTTATATTTTTAATTTATGGGCGTGGCTTCTTTAATTACACGATATATAGAGTACATATGTGTGGTGTTCTTTCGAAACCAGGCGCATGTCGAACAATACATATTCGAGATAACGGCCAAAAATGATCGACCAGGTCAAAATTGAGTGTTTTGACTTTGAATCAGATTCGTGGAATATAATCATTACTTTATGGGAAAAAACCCTGGCAAACCTGGTAATGGCGGTCCCAAATTGTAGCATTAAGGAAATCGATACATAGTATTGTGTTGACATAGAAAATGAATGTGAAGACCATGTTGTCATTAATTTGACCATGCAACATGTCATATGCCATAGTTTTCACTCAGCGACTTCAAATATTTTCCGAACACGTGCAACTTGTGACTATATCTCCATCGGGTACTTGTTTTTTATCCGACCACCAAGACACCAAAAATTAACGTTGCAGCGTTGTTATCTTTAATAATTCTAACTTCCAGTTTGCCGAGAATCCTTTTAATTGATCCAGCTTCTGCTTAGGCAAGAATTGGTTAGATTAATCCCGCTTCTATTTCATCAGCAAATATTTTTCATCAATTTTTCATTGAAAATTATTGTTCATCAATCCAGCTTCAATTTCAGCAGAATGACTGCACTAACCCTAAAACTAACATTAACCGACCCTCACGACACATTAAGCTGAGCCCTAACCGACCCTCACACGATAAATCCCGCTTCTATTTCGCCAGGAAATATTTTCATCGAATTTATAAGTTTTGGTGGTCGGATAAAAAACAAGAACCCTCCACAGCGCCAATCCAATAGTCCGCACTATTACCACGCGTCAAGTTTATAGCCTTCACGAAATCTCGATTTCCTTAATGCTATAATTTGGGACCGCCATTTGCCAAAAACCTCTTAGGATGACTAAATTTTGCGTTTTAATCTGCGTAAATCACGTTATTGTAAAAGAACCCGAAACGAAATAAACGAAAACGTCCATTTTTAATGCAAATAGATCAAATTCTACTATTGCCATCTTGCACATAAATGCTACCCGGAAAGCTAAGAATGTCTGTTTTTAGATTTATCAACATAATGACCTTGTTTTTCAAACACCAAGCAATCATAGGAGAAATCCCAAGAGGCCTGATGGGCCGATTAGCATAAATAAATTTAAATGTCTCGACATCAGTCTTTAGTAACGCATCATGTGATTGATGATGTTTTCCATAGTATCCTGTCCTGTTCTTTCTCTTATGTTCTTGTTTGTTATTTTGTCTCGCCATGATACATGAAGAATTCTTCTCAGCCATCTGTGGTGTGCCACCTCAAGTCTCCTCCCGCCTGCCGCTGCCATTGGCCATATCTCTGCCCCATATTATTATTATTATTACATAAATTTATTACGCACGCAAGGTCACACCAAAGTGTGAATCTGAGATGCGGAATATAATCTGATTCTTTAGTGTTCTCCCCATACAGTAGTGTGCTCAGGACTATGGCGTTGTGAAATCGCAGCTTGGTTTTCAAACTGCAGCCATTACTCTTCCATATCTTGTCAAGTTTCCCGAACGCAGCGTTTGCCTTTCCTATTGTGTTTTTATTTCCCTTTCGCAATTGCTATTCGCCGTCAGGCGGGTAGCAGTATATCATGTGAATAAGAATTTGACCTTCTTTAGTGTTCTCCCCTTAGACAGACCTGTACAAGATTCCAACAAAACCATTCTCGTCTATTCTGTGTTTTTTTCTTGATTTCTTTATATCCTCTTCCCTTTTCTCTGTCCATTAACCAGTCCATCATCATCTTTCTTGGTCTTCCTGATGGTTTCTTTTCCTCTATCCTTCCCTTGAGTACCATCCTGAATAAATATATTTGGGGGTAATGTCCATGTTACTTTCCTGGGGTAATCCATGGAGGCGATGGCTGGGGAAATATCTGGGGAGAATCTGCTAATTGCATCTCTTCTACTGACTTGGTTTATGTGTCCTTATCATTATTATCTTGTTAAATATATATTATCTTGTTAAATTTTGATTTTGCAGGTACATGGTGGCAAGGCCAAGGCCTTGCATGATCGGGCACTTATAAACTGTCAGTATAGCATGGCCGTATTCAGTGGAGTGGAACGAAAGCAGAGACCTCGAGGTGATAGAAAGTCAGTTGAGATGACGGAACATTTACAGCAGGCATTTGAGGCCACAGTATTCACAAACCTATACCCAAGGGCTCAGATTGACATATTTGTTGAGGTGGGTGATGATGAACTCAGCTGAATGAACATTCTGTCTTCATTTTTTCGTGTCAGCTCAACTGTTTTGGAAATGTGTCACCGCATTATCTCAGATATTGATTGTCTTTGTTATTAAGTAGGCAACTGTGTCTCATGAAAGCCTGTTAAGTTTCACATCTGAATGCCTAGTAGCTCTCGAAATATGTGGTTGCTTGATTTCAATGCAACATAAAGGGTCTTTGCATAATTATGTAACACCGAAAATGACCGTTTTTCACTCACCCCACCCACCCTGTAACGCTTTGTAACGTTTCCTTTGACCCACCCTCCCCAGCATTACGTAACGATTACTACGAACAATCAGTTGAGATTTAGGTCTATTATTGGCTTATGTGAGTGCATGATTATAGTTCATAATATTTTCATAGCGAATTTAATGTGAATTAAACCTATAATTTGACAGTAGCCTTAAAATATACACAATGTTTTATTTATATAAATGACAGTCATGCGTGAACTGCAATTTTCCTAAATTTTACCACAAGAATAAAATTTTACACTGCTGAAAAGTTTCTTGGACTAAATGGCTCATTAGCAATTAATCAAAATTAAGATAAGCTATTTATTTCCATAGTCTGGGAACTTCGATAATTACTAATATAAATATTACAGAGTTTTGTTGAGCATTAATTTTAAATGTTTAATTCTTTCGCAGCCAACTTGTTTTTCATAAATATAACCACAATTTGTTCATATGAAGAAAATCTATTAAAATTGGTTGCTATATAAATATATCATACAAAACTTTTTCGTATTTTATCCCTTAACAATATTCTGTATTGAAATAGCCGAACAATCAACGCGTTTGCCTTAAAATTTATAAATAAAGGAAATATTTCATAAAATAAAAATAAATTTTATAACATTAGAAATTCATAAAAAAAATTGCGAACAATGTATAATGTATACCAACACTGCAAAATGTAGCTACTTGTATGACAACCTTGTACAAACCAGTGACGGGCCAAAAATTATTGAATTTAGTCAAAAAGTGATCTTATATCACTTCCACTCGACGATATTGACATGGGGTTTACAATGGTTAGTTCGATATGGTCGCCGTATTTCAATAAAAAAATCCCATAAAGTCCCGACCGACGTAGTGAACTTATTTGGAGAGCCTTTATAAAACTCACTGGATGTAATTTTTTATGTAACTCTGAACTTTGCTAAAGAATAAAAGAAGTTACCTATTAAGGAGCTATAAAATGAGCTAATGTTGGGTTTGTTATTCTTGATCATTCATGAGATCAGCATGGCCATTAGGCCGTTACCAATCGGTCATCGATCGTCTTCAAAAATCTAAATATCCGCATCATCAAACACGTTTTCTAAAAATATCTTACAACATTTGTCGAACGATATAATTTATTTGTTTGAACTTGGATCAATGACATAATTACAGAGACCTGGCCAACAACCTACATGCGGTCGTTACAAAACACATGTAGAAGTTTGGATGCAAATGTTTACACAATTTAGGTCCATAATTTTCCTTTTTAAATTCGTGAAACTCATTGGAAAAACCCGTTCTTGGTATTTTCGGAAACCTCGATATTTCCTCTAACGAAAATATATAAATAAAACACTAAATATTCCTAAGTATATGCCATACGGGCGCGTTTTTGTTGTGCGGTCGAAATAGACCGCATTGGCTGCGGAGGAGTTAAGATCATGTCCACTAAGTAAAACGTGCTTCAAAGTGGTTCTACAATGTCAGGAATTCATAAGCAATTATTGTCTAGGCCTACCATGTTGTTCCTTCAAATGGTAAAACTATCCAAGCAATTCGAACACCGATTTCCGGGAAAAAAATGGGAGAACAGAACTGACCTGGCATGTAACTGGTGTCTACTGCCGGATCTTGTTCAGATAAATAGACCTAGGCCTACTTCGGTTAAGTTTTAAATCAATGTCACAAAGTTTAAACTTCGATCACATCATAGTCGGGTCAATCTACGAAAAAACTTCGGCGAACCCCCAAAAAATTGCAAGAAAACGTTTTATGACGATTTTCTAGTGAAAAGATGGCGGTCAAAATGGTGATCTATAATTGCTTCAAAAGGTTGTTTAGTCGGGTCAATCTACGAAATGATCCCCAAAATTGTAAGAAGGCGTTTTATGATGATTTTCTGGTATTTTGGGTCTGGTGATGAACATACTAAAAGTTGCAAGAAATAGGACCACGGCAAGTGGTCTAATTTTGGCGGGAAAAAATATGGCCGCCAATTGGACCAGGCTTGGAATCTGGAAATGATACTGTTAGAAGCAGATCATGTAACAATTTGGTAACATGCTTTTCTAGACTAATTTGACCTTCTGAGAGCGAAAATCGTGGTTAGCAAGCTTGTTTTTTAGCGGTTACATGGGAAAACAATATGGCGGCCAAAATGGCGGCCTATTGCTTAAAGAGGTTGTAAGTCGGGTATTGTATGTCAGGGGTTCTCAAACTGTGGTACGCGTACCCCAGGGGGTACGCCAGGCGCCGGTAAGGGGTACGCGAAAAATTCCAGAAGCATGAATAATTTTCGTTGAGTTTATATGGTCTTCGTGTCCATCTTTCTTTTATAGCAATGACTTTTAACGTTGCAACGTAACATCATATCGCCATTTCTTTCTTTCACAACTTAATAATTAAACTCAAAAAGGGCTATTGTACAGTGCTTGCAACATATTTATGCTTAGGCCAATTACTATAATTTTGAAGCAAATAATGTATAAATGGTCGAAAATACCAAAGCCAGAAATTCTCAGACTATATACTTTATATAGGCCCATAGTTGTAAAAAACTTATTTTCCGTTTTTTATTCTCCCAAAAACGTCGTTTTTTCGTTTTTTATTTTCCCCATCGTTTTTTTATGGTTTTTTATTTTTTCTTTCACTTTATTTATTCATTTACTTTCTGTTATTATTTTCCTTAATTTTTATTTTTTCTGATACTCCTTATGTTTTCCGCCAACTCTCAAGGATTCAGCTAACTAAAGTCATTATTTCATCGTTTAACATCATCATTTAAGAGATAGCCTGCGTGTAGTAGGTTCCTAATCAATGTTTTCAATGTTAAAATGCGGTTTTAGATGTAGCAAAGTCAAATTATTTTCCCTTTCCGTTTTTTATCGTTTTTTGTCGTTTTTTATTTTTTCGAAAAAAACGACGTTTCCCCCGTTTTTTATTCCGTTTCCAACGTTTTTTTTACATCTATATGGGCCTATATACCTATCTCAATATATAGGAGAGCTGAATTGGCCTCATGCAGGATTAATTTCTGGTTGAGCTTTAAATTTTGTGATTTCTTTCAGCAGGTCACATCTGGGTAAATCAGGGTTTTAAACTATTCTTGCTATCAAAAACAAACATGGGGTAAATTTGTGTTTGAAATTGACAAATATTAAACCAGATATTTTATATCTTTGCTAGTCTAAACAAGCCCATAGCACTATAGATTGGATCTTTTTTGTAGCGGTTATACACGGTGATTCATTAAAAAACGTCCCCCTACATAAGTTGGTAAAACTCATGTAGATGATCATCAATTTTATTGAAATTTCAGAACAATGACGCTTGATGCTCTAGCCAAGTGCTATATAAATTGTTTCACATTCAAAGTCAAAATGACGTAACCCGAATGACGAAAGTATAATGACGTCACGACTATCTCGACAAAATGGTGTTTACCGAAGAAGATAAACATGACATAACATTTCTAAGAAAGAATAAAAATTACGGTGCAAAACGTTTTTTAAAGGAATTTTCAGATAAAGAATGGACACTTGGTGGATTAAAGGCTCTGCTTTTCAAGATCGATAAAACTGGGTCTTTTCATCGTCAACCAGGCAGCGGCTGCCCTCGGACAGTCGCGTACTCGTCTTCGCGCATGCGTAGCTGCCAAAGGGGGGGTCAATTTGAACATAAACATTAACTTTCCGAATGTTTAGAAATAGCCTAACTCCTCTGTCTTCCTTTAAAATTTCTTTCACGTAGCATGACATTTGACGGAGTTACAGTGAAATATGCAGGGGGACGTTTTTTAATGAATCACCGTGTAATATAGGCCAATTTTCCCTTTTAAATTTGCTGATAAGATATAAGCTTATGATTGAAACAAAATTTTGCTCCCTATAATATTATAGGTTATGACTCCAATAAACGATGTCACCAATGATTAGGCCTAAATTGACTTAGATGTCACTGCACGCGGGGACCTCGCAATGGCATTTTGTTTCTGATCTGACTTTACTGGGGGTACGCCATCATTCGATTTTTTACTTGGGGGTACATTAAAAATAAAGTTTGAGAACCCCTGTTGTATGTGATATGAGCACAATTTTTTAATTTAAATTAAGATGTAAGGGTTCTAGGCATGCAATGGAATCAAAGACACATATGTAGCACTGGAAGAAAACCAAAATGGTGGTGAAAATGGCGGCCAGAATGTTGAAATTGCTAATAGTGTGAAGTGATGTATGCAATGGAAACATGAACTCGGACTCCAACTTAGCATTTTTGAGGTAACGGAAAGCAATGAAATGAACTTTGCAAATGTGACACTGCAAGAGAACTAAAATGGCAGCGATCGGAAGTGTTTCCGAGAAGTTCATCAACGGAACTTTTGGGTTCATGACAAGCGGAAGCGTCTCGGAAATGTATGGATCTTGCGGAGGAGGAGGAGGCGGAGGAGAAGCGGAACGGGGTAGTTTGGGAAGGCGAATGGAATCCATCCCCCGCTATCCCATCCTCCATAATTCCCTATATAGTGTGTTTTTAAACAAATCCATACTTCTTGCCAAAATATTAGCAAACAACCATAAAGATCCCTTTTTGCTCACCCTGTATAATGGAATGCCATTCAGTTGCTATTTATACCTCAATATCCATCTGTTGAGATTGGGGTTCTGCCGGAAAAATGAAAGTGGGAAGGGTACCTTGACCAAAAAGTTTGGGAAATGCTATACTAGATTCTGAATGTTATAGAATTGTTCATAGCAGTTTATGATGCCAGTTAAAATGTAAGAATATTTCCATTTCAGGTTCTGCAGTCTGATGGTAGCAATTACTGTGGTTGTCTAAATGCTGCTATGCTGGCTGTGGTTGATGCTAGCATTCCAGTTAGAGATCTTGTCTGTGCATGTTCTGCTGGACTTGCTGACAATCAACCAATCACGGACATGAATTACGTTGAAGAATCTCAAGGAAGACCAGAGCTGATGATTACTCTGCTGCCGAAGTCGAGCAAAATTGTTGGTCTTTCACTGAATGGACGTTTACATGACAACTACTGGGACACAGTCATGGAAGCTGCAGTCAAAGGATGTAGTGACATATTTAATTTCATGAACAAAAGTGTTCGAGAACATATGGGTGATTTGTCAGCATTTCTTGATGGTGCTGATGACTGATTTTAGGTGACTTAAAAAGGATAGCTTCTGAAATGACTTCTGCTTGCAGACCAGCACGAAAAGACTCTGTGAGTGGACTTTGAATCTTGACACAACTTGTGGATTTTACACCATGACTTTTGTGCACTTTGTGCTTGACTGTTATTCTTTTTTGGTGTAGCTGCTAAACCAAGATTGTCATTTTTAATGTTATAACTATTATGGACATTAATTTTCTAATGGTTTTCAGTGTCAGCTTCATTTACAAGATTGCAGCAAGATTAAAAGTTTGGTTTTGGACAGATTATGCACTTATGCTTTTGAAAAATTCTTTCTGCCCATGGGCCCTTGGTGTTGATCATTTGTCTTAGGGGTCATTGCATAATTACCTAACGTTCGAGGGTGGGTGGGGTCATTGAAAATGTTACGAAACGTTATGTGGGTGGGTGCTGAACGTCACGTAACGCCTTGAAAAAAATTATTAATGAATATTAAATTATCGAATGACACTGAAGACATCATGTCATGTCATTTCGCCATCGTTGCTCTGTGACGGTTGGCTGCACGAATGGATGAGCATTTTCCACAGTTGTCTATCTTCTGCCATGTTCATTAGCCTCATCCCCGAAAGTCCAGTCCATTTCAAGATGTTGTCTATCCATGCCGTTCTAGGTCTTCCTCTTTCTCCCTCCATCAGTCCCGTCATCAGGTTGTTTTCTATGCTGTCTTTTTGCTGTCTCATGACGTGTCCGAAGTATCATAACTTTCTTGTTTTTACGTGGGTTAACAGTTCTTGCTTTGTTCCTGGTATGAAGTACAGCTGTTCGTTGGTCAACTTTTTAATCCATGGGACTCTTAATCTATATAAATAAAAATGTAAAAAGTTTGAGTCTAATCAAGAATCTCGGAAACTTCTTGACCGATTCTTTTGAGAATTTTCGCAAAATGTTCCATTCGAATTCGAGCGGGTTTGTATAATGCTTTTTATGAAAAAGCGCAATCTTTTCGACAAAAAAAAACAACTTTGCATTTGAGTCGTCAATTTTTACCCGACGTTGCTTTCGAATGCGGCCGTGTTTTTACGCCGCATATCCGCACATCCTTTTGTAGCGCATATATCTAACTAGCTGTTGGTTTCTACAAAATCAAGGATCTCGGTAAGTTCTTCACCAATTGCTTTCAAATTTTCACACAACGTTCCATTCGAATTCGAGCGCCTGGGTTTTTATATGCTTTTTGGAAAAAGTGCAATCTTTTTACCACAACTTTCTATTCGATTCGAACGATATCGATTTGAATTTTCACACGTCGTTGCTTTCGAATGTGGCACCCAGCAGCCATCGAACCATCGCCACCAAGGGGGAGCAATAAACCATCACCAGTCACCACCATTGGGGAACATCGCGCATTCTCTTATCTCCGGAGACCAAAGTGACAGAAACCATGGCCATTCCAGCGGCTTGAGCCCTAGGATGCGCCTAGACAACTTTCAGATCTCGGCGCTCCCTGCAACGACGGATTCAATTACGGGAACCGAAACCCGGGGAATCACGCGGAATCACCGATGACCCGACTCCGAGCGATCTCCTTCGGTGCTCGCCTCACCCAAAGATTAACAGCGGCAGCTACTGATCAACCCCGTGACCAACGGACACTTGCGCTTCGCTTTCCCGGCAGAAGACCGCAGAAGTTAACGCGTCTCACCACCAGGGAACTACTTGGGAAGACCGGGGCGGACTACACACACCAGGCGTGATTTTCAGACGCCCGAAACCGTCACGATCTCAGTACGCACTCGGCGGCTTCTACAGATTTACATGATCGGTACCAAGGCGAGACCAACGTATGTATGTCTGTCTGTCTGTATGTATGTATGTATGTGCGTATGCATACAGGGTGCGCCCCCCCCAAAAAATAGGTTTTTTGCCAATATTTTTACCAAAAGTAAGAATTTCCAAATGAAATTTTACAGGCTTATAGACAATTCATATTTACACATTATGGCCAGATTTCATCAAAATATTTCAAACGGAACAAAAGTTACATCACTTTTAGTGAGGTCACCCACCGTTTTTTGGCGATTCAAAAACAAACCGAAATTTTTTAAAGGTTTTTTGCCAATATCTTGGCCAAAAGTAAGAATATCGAAATGAAATTTTACAGGCTTAAAGACAATTCATATCTGCACATGGTGGTCAGATTTCATCCAAATATTTCAAACAGGACAAAAGTTATACCACTTTTAGTGAGGACACTTACCGTTTTTTGACGATTCAAAAACGAAACACAAAAAATTAACAAAAACACGATTTTATTAAGTCTCATCTTAAATAACTGTTGTCAAATGAACTTGGTAGTGCTTCACAACTTGTGTTCAATGTGCCCACCACCAGTGCCAAAACTTCTTTTGAGTCTCTTTGCAAAGTTCTTGATGAACCTGCTGATTAATCTGACAGATTCCTTATTTACCAGTATGATTGTCACCTTGCTAAGTGACTTCTCAGTGACACGCAGTTACGCAGGTACCCTGTTTCTTTTTTAAACAGTAATAATAATGATGATCTGGCAATATCAAGGTTATTTGATACCAATTATTTGAGATGTGAAAAAAAATCGTGCTTTTATTACTATTTTTGTTGCGTTTCGTTTTTGAATCGTCAAAAACCGGTGGGTGACCTCCCTAAAAGTGGTATAGCTTTTGTTCTGTTTGAAATATTTTTATGGAATCTGACCACCATGTGCAGATATGAATTGTCTTCAAGCCTGTAAAATTTCATTTCGATATTCTTACTTTTGGCCAAGATATTGGCCAGAATAATTAGATTGGTTTTTTGTTGCGTCGCGTTTTTGAATCGTCAAAAAACGGTGGGTGACCTCATGGGCGCCCACAGGATTTTTTGCAGGGGGGGTCAGCCATGACCAGAAGAGTTAAGATACAAAATGTCATTAAAACTATAAGCAGCTTACACAATTACATTGTCTCAGTATAACGTAGGGCCTACTATACTATTTACGAGGTTTTTTTGCAATGCGACGAACAAAATCTTTCAACAATTTCCGACTTGATTTATGGTACATATTATTCATGTATTACAGCGTATACATTCATGTTAAAAAGCTATAGCACTAATAACTGACTAACAGTACCAGGGACGTCATTTCTTTTTCCAGGGCACAGAGAAAATTCAGGGGCAAAATTTGACCAGCTTGTTAAAATAGTTTCTACATGTGCAAGACACTGTGGTTGAATGATCAAACATGTTTTCTTCTTGTTCTAATTTGTTTCTAACTACGTTTGATTCAGTTATGGAAATTATTTTAAACACTATAGTTTTTAAACTATAGTATTTTAAATACTACCACAGAATTTTGTAGTTGTATTTATAATACAATAGAATGACTAGTCTGTGGACCTACTTAAAGTTTAACTTCAAATTCTTTTCTCAGTATTGTAGTCCTATACTCTATATGTTTTTGTAATATATTTTCATAATAGTAAAATACTTGTATAAATGCTTTCATTTGTCATTAACAACAGCTAACAGAGCAACATTGCATGCTGCGTGCTCTAGACCTGACATAATTATTATTTGGCTATTATTATTTATGTGGGAAACCCTTGGTCATGGTTCCTGGCAGCAGGCATGCCATACATGTATATCCATAACATAGCCTTAACCATAATATATATATATATATAATATTATACACTTTATACATGATACACAGTCTGCCAAGCAACATTTGTGAATTTATATGCTACAACGTGAAACTTTTGTCAACCATCTGCACTGTCACTGTGTGCCCTCATTTCAAAGAATCAAATGGAATTACATGTATGAAGACTCATTTTAAGTGCAACCTATCTTGGCCCTATGCAATTATAGTAGGCCTATTACACAATTATACTATTCACTCATACAGTCATTCCAGGAACCTGTTTATAGTGACTCTTCAAGAAACCTGAACAGAGGTGCTCCAGTCCACTGAGCTAAAGCTAAACAGAAGACTTGAGTTGGAAAAAGGCAGATAATGAAAGGAAGGAACAACATTCAAATAAAAGAAATTATTCATAATACAGGACATGCAGGTCGACAATTAAAGTCTATCCAATCATTACATTAATTACAACTGGGATTTCCAATTAAATAGACGTCACATAATAGCCTGGCTTACCGTGGATCTGTTGGGGCGATGGTGGAGTGCATGGTGTGCAATTGGAAGGCGACAAGGCAGACCAGTTGACGACTGGCATAGCATTCTGCAGTGCATTAATGGCAGTTCGTATTGTTTCTGTAAAACTCAGTGTGTCGTTTCAGATACTGCTCTGTTTTTGTCGTCAGACAACGGATAACAGGTTATAAACTGAACTCCATGTCCCCGGTCCGCTTTTGTTTTTGATCACCACTCTCCAGTTCTGCAGCAACTCTAATCATCAGAGGTTACGATACCTCCTAAACAATCTGGCTTCATTCCCCTCCTTCACCTCCGGGGCCGGTGTCTTCCACTCTAAGGGCGGCCTTCCTCCTATCCTCCCGACGTGAGTTTGGCTCGTTTCTCATCCCTCCCCGTTTCTCACTTGGCTCAAATTGCCCCTCCCCGACCTTATAGGGATAGAAGCCTCTACTATATGCTAATGATCCGGTCTTCAGCGGCCCAATTTTACTAACCTCCCCTCATCTGTCTCAGTCAGTCCTATTTATAGTGTGAATCTCGCCTCTGTCTTAAGAATCTCCCCATGGACTCCTATATTCAAGTTATTTATCCAGACCTCCTTGATCTCCCTCATGCTTGTCCAACATGTGCAACCTCATTCAACACCTTATTCGACCTTACAGGTCGCCGGGTGTTAAGGGAACGAAAGGTGATCCAACTGCATGGGGTTATAATGCATAGGCCCTATTCTCCTCTCCCTCAACCAGACGGTGGTTGCAGTACCCATCGGCTGTAAACGGTTCATATAGGTTACGGGCTATAGACCTGTCTATATACAAGTATTATTGTATAAATATAACTTTAAACAACTGACTTGTTCACTATATATATATATGTGTATATATATGTGGGTGGGTGTGTGTGTGAAAATATATTTAGAGGATAGAAATAGCATGAATGTGTTTGAGCATTTATCATCCAGAGGTCTTTGCTTGGTGGACAGTGCCCTATTACTGCTGAGTCCTTCCTGTGAAGTCTGCATATCGGGCAACGCATCTCCTCCACTCCTCCCTGTCCATCGCCAGCTCCCCGGCCTCTTCCCAAGATATCTCCAAACACCCCATGCAAGTCATATCTAATTACAGTGTCAGCCACCACATAAACTGTGCGTCTGTGACCATGCAGTACATGTATGTATCGTATATACTGTACAACAGGCTACATGATGTAGTTCAGAAACTGTGACCATGTTGTGGTCATTATTTGAACACCGTACGGCGTACGCAAAATAGGTCAACTGTTTAAACAATTATTGTCAAAATTCGGGGTGGGTGCAAATGCATCCTTTCCCGTTTTACCACCTACGTTTTTTCAGAAAGTATCATTATTGATATCTTGTCGTGATTTCCAGGGGGGGTCACGCGACCCCCCTTGACCTATGCTGCGGGCGCCCATGGGTGACCTCACTAAAAGTGATGTAACGTTTGCTGTGTTTGAAATATTTTGATGAAATCTGGCTATTATGTGTAAATATGAATTGTCTATAAGCCTGTAAAATTTCATTTGGAAATTCTTACGTTTGGTCAAGATATTGGCAAAAAACCTAGGGGGTCTTTTTTTGGTGCACCCTGTACATCGTCGCCGTCGGTGCCTTATTCGTACGTCCGAACTTTGGCGGCACAAAGGACGATCTGTCTCCAAGAAGATCTCTGCTGCGTTGCTCGAATTGCCTACAATGCCCTACATCACTGTACATATATGTATTTATTTATTTATATTTTTATGGACTTTGTCTATACGGGGTGGAATGTCCTACTTCGGGGGGGGGGGGAACGTCCAGGGGTAAATGTTCGGAGGGAATATGTCCAGGAGGGAAATGTACGTCCTACATTCGGAGAATTTGTATCCATTCCATGATTCTATTGCACCAGATTATCGAACAAATTTGTTCTAATTCAATATTTTTAAACTTCAATTTGGATAAATTATATTAAAAATTCTTTTTGCATAAATAGTAGGCCCTATCGATTTTTCTATGCCATTATATTGAGTGCTTCAGTTGATCTTGATGTTACTGGACTTGGACTCGATCCCTGGTGACTCGGACTCGAACTTCATAGGACTCGGCCATGGGCGTCCGCAGCGGGGCGCAAGGGGGCGCAAGTGCGCCCCCCTGGATTTTTCACATAAGCTTTTTTGCAGAGAAATTTAGATTATTTTGGTCATGATTATTACAACGCGATTTTCAACCTGATTATCGGTGGACCATAGGTACAGAATTCTCTCGTGGCAATACGGAAATTCATACTGCTACCCCGTTTCGGCAAATTGCATTCAGCCGTGTCCGCCTAATGGCCAAGTAATTGGCATTGTATATACCTCTAACAGCGGCTCTTGCGTTGTTTCAGGCGACCACTGCGAGATAACACAGGTCCGCTGGTCCAGCTGGTGAAACGCGAATAGTCACATAGCGACATAGATACACACAAGGATATATAAACAAACATAATTGGCACTGGGTGGAGCGACAGGGGCTGACTAATAAATCAGCTTCTTCCCTCATATGCCAGCCAACACGCATTTTGTTACACTTTAAATATACCACCCTAGCTTCGGAACCACTGCATTCGTATATTAGGCATGTACATGTAGAGATATACATGCAATGCATATATTAGGTAGAAGGGACAGAGAAAAAGGAAGAGGAGGAAGATATGAGGAAACATCACATCAAAGTTGATACTTGGTATAGGGTGATATATATATATATATATATATATATATATATATATATATATATATATATATATATATATATATATATATATATATAATGTACGAGGGGGAGAGAGAAGGGAAGGGATGAGTAGTGAACAAATAAATATAGCCAATACCTCTATCATAAGCTCTATCTTGGGAAAGTTACGACCTTGCTGACAGGTGAGGTCCCAATACAAGGGACCAAAAGCTTCCCGCTCTAGCGGAACAGGCAGTCAAGGGATGTTTTGTTTGCGCTTGAAGATGAGTTCTGATATGGAAGGTAGAAACATGGATTCATTCGTTCAACAACCATGCAGTGTTGACCGTTTACGGCGTTTATCAGGCCTCTGTATAATGAATGCATGTAGGTCTACATTGTACATGTAGGCCTATATCGTACTTAGGAAACAGTTTCAGACAGCAAATGATATCAGAACCCAGATGAATCAGACGATTAGGCCTACAATCGTTATTTGAAGACTAAGGTCAGATTTCAGACACGTAAAATTTTTAAGGCTATCATAGCAGTTTTGACAATGAATGTCTATGCTTTTTCGCATGCTGGGTTCCGTGACAGAGGATCGAGAGGGAGCCAGTGCAGAAGGTGCAAGCGTCGAAGGTGGAGTCATCGGTTGCTTTCGACAACCTATTTAGCCCCTCTGACAATTAGGCCTACATAAAAGTTTGCGCCCCCCTAGAAAAATTCCTGCGGACGCCCATGACGTTTTACACACGTTTTGACATGTAAAGTGTGGTCGAATGCAAAGAGTTTCGAGTCATAAACAGCCGCCATCTTAGGGAGTAGAGACTTACACCTGTCCGAGAATGGGCGTAGCGTTACTCGCAGAGCAAAGGTTTACGTCTGGCTCATGACTACCGTTTTAAATCGTTATTCGGATGTAGACCATGTTTATGCCTAGAGTACGAGATTATCGAGATACACCTAGCTGTCCTCTTACTGCTGCTGCTGTGTCTACCGCTACCTCTCCTCCTCCTCTTCCTCTTCTCCCACCGCCTCCTTCCCCTCCTCCTCCTTCTCCTCCTCCTACACAAGACAAAAACAAATTTCTACTATGTTCTCTAAATATACGCTCTCTGCTTCATCCAGCTCACGCTGCTGAAATAAACGACTTGTCTCTTTCCTCTCATCCTCCAGACCTCTTTGCTTTAACCGAAACATGGTTCCATTCAGGCACAACTCATGCTCAATATCAAGATTGTATCCCCTCTGGTTACCACTTGTACAGCACCCCTCGTCCCTCAAAATTGACAACCGACCGGAATACCACAGGTGGAGGGATTGCATTTCTAACCCGAGAGCCCTCCACTGTCCTTGACTCACCTGGCTACTGTTTCACATCTTTTGAATGCGCCTCAATCACTCTCAAACTCTGGAACTCAATCCTAACCATCTTCAATGTCTACCGCCCTCCCTCCTCCTCCTCATACTCTAAACCTAACTCTGTTTTCTTGCATGAATTTACCAACTTACTCTCCACTGCTGCCACAACTCCTCATGAATTCTTGATCACAGGGGATTTCAACATACATGTTGACAACCCATCTGACTCACTTGCTCCCGACTTCCTCACGCTCTTGTCATCTACTAATCTGGTCCAACACGTCAACTTTCCCACCCACTCTCACAACCACACACTTGACCTCATCATCACATCGTCTCTCTCAAGGCTATCGCCAAACATATCTTTCTCTTTTGATACTCCTTCTGACCATTACCCCATTTTCACACAACTTAACATACTACCTACTCCGCGTCCTGATCCCGTCTCTCATTCTTTCCGCCGCATCAGCTCCATAAACATTGAAGCCTTCAAGCACGATCTTGCCTCCTCAGACCTCATCCTAAATCCTCCGTCCTCTCTAGATGACCTCCTGTCCTCCTACAACACCACTCTCTCCATGATCCTCGACAAACACGCTCCTACTATTACCAAATCTGGTTCTCACTCTAACAACCCTTGGTATAACTCCTACCTCCAGGCCTTCAAATCTTTCCGTCGACGCCTTGAGCGTACTTACAAACGAACCCATGACCCTCAACTCCTCTCTGCTCTAAAAGCTACTACAAACAAATACCATCACCTTCTGGCAATGGCCAAGAAGAGGTTTTACTCCTCACTAGTTCAATCCCGATCTTGTAATCCTCGTCTTCTCTGGAAAACGGTAAACCAACTCCTACATCGGAATTCCTCTAGCCCACTTCCAAACTCTCTACCATCTTCTTCAATCGCTGACTCATTTTGTTCGTTCTTCTCTGGCAAAGTAACTACTATCCGTCTCTCTCTGCAATCACTCCTCTCAAAATCTACCATCGATTCACCTGCAGATACACCCTCCTCCACTCACGACCTTCCGTCTTCCCCACCTCAATCATCACTATCTGCTTTTAGCCCAACATCAGAGTCTGAAGTGTCCAATTTATTACAATATCTCCCAAACAAGCAGTGCGAACTCGACCCTATACCTACCGCCCTACTGAAAGAGTGCGCATCTATCATTGTCCCCATCATCACACAAATAATCAACCTCTCCTTATCTACTGGCAACTTTCCCCTCCTCTTCAAACATTCTTTGGTAACTCCACTTCTAAAAAAACCATCACTTGATAAGGAAATCCTTTCTAATTATCGACCTGTTTCCAACCTCTCATTCATCTCTAAACTAACAGAACGTGTCGTACTCTCTCGCATCAATGACTACTTGACTTCAAATTCACTCCTTAACCCAAACCAGTCCGGCTTTACTAAAAAGCACTCCACCGAAACACTTCTCACTTCACTCTACAATAAACTTGTCTCTGCCATCTCTCATCAACAAGTCTCCTGCCTTTGCCTCCTTGATGTCTCTGCAGCCTTTGACACCATCGACCATAACATACTACTCCAAAGACTGTCTTCCTGCTTTGGCTTTACCGACACTGCTCTCCTTTGGATTCAGTCTTATCTCTCATCACGCACTTTCTCAGTCAAAACACTTGAAACATCATCTCAATCACGCCCCCTCACCTGTGGTGTTCCGCAAGGTTCTGTCCTCGGGCCCCTCTTGTTCATCCTCTACACCACTCCACTCAGTTCACTCATAAAAGCATCCACAGTCGACCATCATCTATATGCTGACGACACCCAATTATTCATCTCTTTCTCTCCAAGCAGCTTCTCTGACTCCATAAATAATCTTCTCTCTGTGGTCACCCAAATCACCTCTTGGATGACCTCAAATCTCCTCTGCCTTAACCCCTCCAAGACAGAATTTATACTAATTGGCCTCAGAGAGCAACTCAAGAAAATTCCTGATCCCTCTATTTCCTTCAACAATGACTCTTCTTCCAACCACACTTTCTCCGCAAATTCTCCTGTCCGAAACCTAGGTGTAATCTTTGACCAGCATCTTAGCTTCTCCGACCACATAACCCAACTTTCCCGCACTTGTTTCATGCACATACGAGATCTCCGCAGAATCCGACCTATGCTTGACTTTAAAACTGCATCCACAATAGCCACATCCATAGTTCATGCAAAACTTGATTACTGCAACTCTCTCTTCCTAAACATTGATATAACCCAAATTAACCGCCTCCAAGCTATCCAGAATGCCCTCGCCCGTGCAGTGACGAAAACCCCCAAACGTCACCACATCACTCCTGTCCTGAAATCACTTCACTGGCTCAAAATACCTGAACGCATCGAATACAAAGTCCTCTCACTCACTTACAATACACTTCAATCATCCCAGCCGTTCTACCTTCGTCAGTTGTTCACCATCCAGCCACCTCGTTCAACACGCTCCTCATCCTCCATTACACTGCTTCGCCCTCCCATCACTTCATCACTGAAATTCTCAAACCGCTCCATAGCCATTGCCGTTCCACCTCTCTGGAACAAACTTCCGCCAGCACTTCGGCAAACTTCCGACCCATCATACGAACTCACCAAAACTCCACCTCTCGCTATCTCCCCACAGGTCTTTCACTCAAAACTGAAAACATTGCTCTTTCAAAAATCCTATCCTGATTCTTCTTCTCCTTACATCCCCCGCCACTTCAACTCTAAACATCACCCACCTTAGCCGTCCATCTATCTGCCTCCCTGACTCTCCGGACTTGACCCGCTGCCTATCGATTTTGTTCTGATTGAGCGCCTGTGAATAAGCTGGTTCCCGCGACTTGGCTTTTGTGGGCGCTGTAGAAGTTTCGAGATTACGATTACGATTACCTATGTCGTGACTGCCGCCCCAGATACGCAAAAACGTGGCTGCGGAAACATCGGTCTGCGATGGATACACAAACAAGAGTGGCTTCACTGAATCCATCAGAAGACAAGACTGAAGATCCACTGTGGCAATTCCTCTGACTGTAGCTACTGACTCACTGACAGACTGACAGTCACTGTACTTTAGCATTAAGCCTGTACTATCTGTACAGGTATGGCAACTGTTTGAATACTTGAATGCAATGTTACAAATAACAAATTCCTATGTATAAATTTATATAATTACATTTATTATTTTTATTTTTATTTTTTTACATTCAACAGTTTCAAAAATAGCAGCGCTCACACTATGCAAAATTCTGGCAAGATTGCACTTTTTTGCTACAGTTGCTACTTCAATTTCCAGGCGTTCCCCCACTTCATTTTTTAGGACTATATACACCACTGCTAAGAATGATGCACAAAATGTAACAATAGGCCTAAGTTAAGCGAATACATATACACACTGCACATTAGTTTAACATTGTAAGAACAGTGGCGGCGCCAGGATTTCAGTTTAGGGGGAGCTGAAGCATCGCGGAGGAAATTTTACATCCACCAAAATTTTTGACGACCTTTTTTAGTCATCTGGTCGAAATTCGTGGAATTTCAATTAAAATAACGCGGATGGCCTTTTAGGGGGCGTAACCTTTTATAGGGGGCTTAGCCGCCCCTAGCGCCGCCACTGTACGTGTCAGAATATGCTAAGTTAGTTGAAGGTTTAATATGCATATCTTATTATAAAACATTTAAAGGCATTAAATTGTAGAACGACACGAAAAACTCATTGAATATGCCTAGGGCATATGTACCGAAACATCGTGTAAAGTCTCTCATAAATGTAAAACATTATAAGTCCAAAGTTTGTGAAATCTAGATAAAAGTGTAATGATTATATATTTAAAAAACGAATAGGCCCTATTAATTGTTCCCTTGTCGACGACGCGTTTCCTAATAGGCTAAGTGGAGTCCACAGTTTCTTATAGGCTAGCTGTAAAAATATGTGGCTAGCCTAGGCCTATATGTAGGCCTACAAAGACAGCGTTCAGAGTTTACCATAGCTGACACTAACAAGTAGGCATTAGGCATACATGTATACTGTATATAGCCTATAGGCCTACGATTCCCATTCGTTCGTTTCTCTAATGGATTGAATCTAATTTTGAATTGAAACGACGCTAATAAGTCTACGAAGCTGAGACGTAGACTAACTGACGTTAACAAACCTCTGTTGTAGGACACTAAACAAATAGACTGTATATATGCCCTAGCCTATAGGGCCTACGATTCCCATTCGTTCATTTCAAATGTAAGTTTATAGGCTTAACTATTAAGTCTCTTAGATTGGTCTATAAGATTTGTAATAGTTGCTTTCCATTGCAAATGTCAAAAAGTGTTCGGTAGGCCTATTATGGTTTTGCGGACTTTCGCCCATCTGATCCTCTGACCAGCCAACCCTAATATTGTAGGGTGACAATAGCTAAAAGGTAAGCGATTCTGACGGAGTTAAACTAATTATGTTTTGCCTGGAGCATAGGGCCTATATTATAACTTCGAAAAAGCCGTGTTTGTGAAGGGTCGGTGTGGTTTGACGATTTGTAGGGAACGCTACGTCGTCATTCTTGTAGCCATGGGGGGGGGGCTAAGTCCCCCAAGAAGACCCAGATTAAGTTTTTTACCGTGTATACGGTATCTTTTCCCGGGCTTAGTCCCCCTCTCCCAAGAAGGCGCAGACTCGTAAATTAACCCCTCCAAGAACGGAAACCAAACTCCGCCCATGCTTGTAGCAGATCCGACGTCGGTCACACACGCATCGTGTATCGTCGCATCCATTTCTATCACGCAGAAGTCCATATTTTGAATTGCTGCAGGTGTGCGTAGGCCTACATGGCCACATAATTATTTATTATTCTGTTCACTTTGGCAAGCACATAGCAGCGGCCGCTTATGTCGTCGCCGTCGTGGTCGAAGGCACGACTCGCTAGCCTTCCGCATATGCCTCCCTCTGCCTACCTATTGTATTAAATCAGGCAGGCAGGCAAACAGGCAGACAAATAGACAGACAGACAGGCAACCAAACAGACATGTGGACAGATATCTGATTGGTTAAGGCTGCTTGTAGGCTACATGACCTAGCTCGCGTGTTGTTGTGTAGGCCGATAATGTCATCACGATACGCATGCTTGGCAATGATACTGTTAGTGTTTTATCGTCGCATTTTGTAGTAACCCGAAACATCAAATACAATGTGTATCACCGAACGCTTCGCTAAGGTACTTCGACGTGTATATTCGTCTTTCAAATGCCATCCTGAGACACTGTGTGCTTAGTTCAGCACATCGACCTTTTTTGTTTGACAACGGCTTTAGATTATGCCAGGTAAGCCATTATAGTGATTCACTTCAAATTTCGTTAGACCGACACGGACGGTGTAAATTCAGGTTAAACCGTATTTTACGTTGCAAAACATTGGTAAGGTCTTCAATGGAGCAATGCCGTAGGCCTAGCCTACTTGAAGTGGATAAGCAAGCACTAGCTATATATAAGCAGTCTATCAATATCCACGATAACCGCGTCATCAATCCAGCTTCCATTTAGCCTACAGAAAGAATTTCATAAATCAAAATTCTGTTTAACCCGTTCCCGCCGGATCGGGTCCGTACGGCCCCGAAAACGGGAGGCATTGAAACAGGCTATAAGCTATTTATAATACGCTTCCGTTTTATGTATAAAAAATCAGTGTTGATAAGCGAAAAATTCCGTACAAGATGATGTCTTATTTGTTGACAAAGGTTATATATTGGAGTCCCAAAAAAAGTTTGAAGTTAGGGATAAAAATTGTCCTGAGTTTCGAAGTTTTTGAGGTGTGTCATGAATGGTTTTGACGATGAATTTTCATCTTTTGACGATTCAATTCACTCGAGATTTGAATGTCGCTAGTAGACAGTGTTTGGGACGCAAACAGTTTCGATTTTAGACCGGTCTGATACCGAGTCTTGTCGTTCGGACTTTGCATTGCTAAATGATAACGAAGTCGGAAAGGTAAGCAAAGGCCAATATTTTCAGTCATGTTTATTTCTTATAATTTCTTGATAGTTATGATGTAAGAGGTATTTGAATAAGCTTGATTGAAAGCAAAGCTATGTTTATTGTTTACTGATATTCAATTCAAGCTAAAAGTTTGTACTGAAAATGGTTTCATGGAATAACTTTATGTGTCCTTTGATCAGCTGATTGACAGTGAATAATCATATCCATTGATCCTATGTAATTCATTATAATTTTTCCATGTCTATGCAGCATCTGCAACAGTACTGCTGATGATGGTAACACAACCAACAGCATAAGAGGAAGAAGCGGTTGTGATCAACGGTGTAGTCATGGTCGAGGTCGTGGTTGTGGTCAAGGTCAAAGTCGTGTTCGCAAAGGTCAACGTCCAAGTGATGAAGTCGATGGAATTACTAAACTAACCGACAGCAACTTTTTGACAATGAGGAATGGAACTGGCAAAAAGGCTTTTTCATATAAGGATATTGCCTTTACTAGAACAGTTGGACATTGAGATAGTCTTGTTAGCGGACTTGACTTGATAGACAACGTCACTGTAAGTAGTGCTAACCTTCCACATGTTGATGTTGTACCAAGTCCCTGTAGGTGTCACCCTACTCTTTTTGGTCCTCTATTAGAATGGAACTTTTGTCCATAATGAAATTTGGATTTCATAGCGAGAAGTCTGCTGATTTAGAAAATATGTGCTTTATTATGCTTATCTGTGATCATAGTTGTCTTCAAATGCAGTGCCGATTTTGTGTATCGGTGACTGTTTTTCCTTTGGTATCCTAAGGCCGCTACATAAATGAATAGTTGTTCCCAGTGAAATATTGATTTCATAGCCAGAAGTCTGCTGATTCAGAAAATATATACTTTATTATGCCTTCTAGTAAATTTGGTTGAATTGCTGTCCTTCAAATTCATTGTCGATATTTTTTATTAGCGACTGTTTTACCATTTGGCATTATGGCCGCTATATAAATTAACTATTATTCACAATATGAAATCTGGATTATATAGCGAAAAGACTTCTGGTTCAGTAAATATATGGTTTAGTATGCTTATTTGTTGCCAATATTGTGCTGTTGACCTTCAAATGCTGTGTGAAATGCTTATCAATGACTGTTTTGCCCTTTGGTATGCTAAAGGCGCTATATAAATGAATATTTCTTCACCGTGAAATATTCAATTTTATTCCCTTAAGTTTGCTGATTCAGAAAATATATACTTTATTATGCTTAAGTGTGACCATTGTTGCAGTATTGTTATTCTACCATAAGTACCATAAGTTTTCTAGATATCCCAAAAACAATTCAGGCGGGATTGGGTTAAGGAAGAATATATTACCATCAATCGATCGTCTGTTTATGCTAGAACTCCCCCCCCCCATTAAATACAATTCTCTTAGGAAAAAAACTTATTCGATACAGCTTCTATTGATACAAACACTAGTTTCATTAATCAATCAATCAATCAATCAATCAATCAAACAGTCAATCAAAAAGTTTTATTTTGTAACCAAATAAAACAGGGATTACAAATCATCGCAATATCAACATATCATTGTTACAAAAGGGTGGGGTCGGAAGGGATAAAAAATCCTGCTGGCTATGGACACTAAATTATCGATTGAATTTTTATATCTAGCCTTAACTAAGCTGTAGCATAGTAGCCTATCTTACAATGCATCACATAGAGTAAAGAAACATAGACAAAGCAAAAAATCTACCTAAACTAAGACTAGGGAAACAAGAAAAAGAAAAAGAAAAGCTCTATACTGTTGAGCCTATATAAAAAGACTGTTTTAGATTAGAGAAAACAAAAACAAAAGCTACCATGCAGAGAGAGACAATACTGGTACTATACAGAGCACATAGAGAAAGGAAGGTGCGGGTTGGATAAGGTCGTTTCAAGCAGACATACAGCTTTGCCCTTCATTCGTTTCCTTCTATTAGAAAGACCCTTAATTATTTTTTTAATCCAAAATTCTGCTGGGGATAGGCCTAATCGTTTTTCCTTTGGAATTCTTTCCAAGGTGGCAAATACAATCGGTCAAATCGATGCATCAATAATCAATTCACCCATTTGGAAAGACGCAGTCTGGTCAATTTTTACTATCTTAAAGGTAATGAAGATGCGAGCAGTGTGATAGCGATATGTAGCTCCTGCAATAATATTGGCGAACAGCCCGATCTCTTTTGCAAAACTTTTCATCTGTGTAATCTTGCAATGTAAGTAGAAACCCACACTATGTCACAATAAGAGAGGTAGGCCTATGGACAGGCCCGCCGACAGAAATTCCGGGGCCCTGGGCAGGGCAGTCACGAGCCCTAAACTATCTTTAGGCTAAGAGCAAATAGAAATAACAAGAGTGTGGGTATACGGATGTACGATAATGTACAAGCCAGGCCTATATTATGATTTTAATCAGTTCTTAATAATATTAATTATCAAGAATTAAAAATTTTCAACTTTATGGTAGCCATGCAAATGCAACTTTTCTGGATTTAAACCGCCATGGAGCAAATCGTTTATAATATCCTCGTAGTTCAATGAGTTTGCAAGATCATATTCGATTACAGAAGTTGCAAGACCATTCAGTCTGTCTTGCTTCATAACAGATACTTTTAATTTACTTGAGAAGTTGAGCTTGCGGAAAGATTCTTCAGCTTCCGCAACAGTCCTGATGTCAGAGTGCCTTCATCAAAACCAAGTCTTATCAGTTTCTATAAGTTTAGTATTTTCATAAGTTTTATTTAAAATGTCATCTTTTGGGATTAGGATATATAGGTAACACCACAAACATCATTTTCATACATTCACTTATTTTCATCAGGCACGTTTAATTAATTCACTAGAATCAACCGAGGTAGAAGTGATAGCTAGGCTACGGGCTCTGACTTGCCTTATTTCGACAATGACAAAAAAGTCGTCAGTTTGCCGATGAAGATGTCGTCGGTGACCCAGAATGTCCGGCCGCCAAAATGTCCGGTCAAAAACGGGCTTTTTCTCCCCCCCCTCCAGAAACAAATTTTCTCCCCTCTCCTCCAAAGCGGGGGACTAGATTAAACACTGCGTGACCACAGTGCTACAGTATGAAAATAGGCTATCTGCAAATGCAATTATTTTTATTGTTTGCCTACAAAAAGTCCTACATATATACATGTACACATCCTTGGGTGTGATCCGTTGATCTCATTATATAGTCCAGGCAATCTAGATCAAAAACACCGTCAACAAAATTGAATCAGAAGGTTTTTGAACGGTTTTCTGATCAGAATTTGTTGCTGAATAACATATCCAAAATCCGCGAGAATCGGAATTGAAAGTGTACACACGTTTCTGGACCGAGGGCACGCGCCATCTCATGGGTTAGTACATCGATCTGTAGGTAGGCTATCTGAAGCCTTTGTTTGATGAACCCACAGGCCACAGTAACTGTTCATCAATGCTCAGCTGCTGAACTGTTGCTATGGCCGACACCAACACGTCTGAATCAACTGTGCGTATCACCCCTTTACGATAACAATGTTTGGTGGAATCGGAGCATGCAGAGAAATCTTTGTATCAGCTTCCTCCTGAATACACGGAGCAAGTCCATTTGTGTCTCTTTGCCGAGTACAGAGCAAATCCTTGTGGCAAGTGGCTATGATCTGTCTTCCTGTTTCTATTGTCGCGGAAAACCGCCCGCGCCCAAGCGCGGCTGATAGGAGAGTGGATGGCGAACTCTCCCACCAGGTGGTAAGGCTTGCGTGTCGCTCCAGATGGGCGCAAGTCCGGCCTCCGTCGTCTTTCGAAGGGTTTACAGTGCTCCCCCTACCGTACGAAGACCCGAAGACACGAGGTATTTTCAGACGATATATCGTAGATCACAACTCCACACGTCACAGCAGGCATGCACGTGATACACAGCGAACGATCGTACCCCAGCAGCGGACGGTCATACACCTAACGGCAGCTCCCACAGCAATGGCTGACTACCGGGAGCGCCTCACTGCGACGAACACGGACACTACACGGCAGCGGCAGCGGCGTACTGCAGCGGCGGCAACGGCGAGCTCCGACGACCGATTCTCAGCGACGGCGACGGCAGCTCCCACTGGCGACTGACAGCCGCAACGACGACTGCTCCCGGCTGCGACGAACTCGACGATCTCACTGCTGCGACGACTCCACCCGGCAGCGACGACAACTGCAGCTCACGACGACGACTGTTGACGACGACGGACTCTGGAGCTGACGAACTGGAACTGAGCTGCTGACGGACTCTGACGAACTCCCGGTGACGACTGAGCTGCGACGGACTGAGCTCTGGAGCTGACGAACGGACTGCCTCGGATCAACTCGGACGAAGACTGACTGACGCATGCAGCGCGAGTAGTAAATAAGGGTTGAACATAGCCCCTCCACATTTTCTGGCCCGTCACGTGACTGTATGACGTCATCTGTAATGGATACTCTCACTAATGACTCTTGTTTTTGGCCCTGTGGTTTATAAACCGTCACGCTTCACTGATCATGCCTTTTGATCTTTTGTTTAGGGTTAGGGTTAGGGATGGGGAAGGGGATGCGGGCCCCTCCCCCTCCCCCTCCCCCTCCCCCAGGCTTCGTCAGCACATTTCGATTGTACAGCAGCTGCTGCAGCTGCTTAGTCATCATGCTTGTACAGCAGCTGCTTAGTCATCATCATCCTTCAACATATTTTTATAAATAGAACATAGAGTAATATATCGCTGCATGCGCTAATAATAACCACAATTTATATGGCGCCATACCACTACAAGGAAGCCTATAAGAAGCGCGCTCTTTTCATTAGCATTCATTTCATATTGAATCTTCTAAATAGTGGCAACAGCAGCTGATATGGGGCCTAACACTGATAAATGCGAAATGGATGTGTTTGGAAACTACAGATGTGAATGCGTAATGTGTCAAGACGAAGATGAGGATGATGCGAGTGCTCACATTGAAGATGAAAAAGTTGTAAAGTATAGTACTATGAAACTTAAAGCGGAGAATGAAAGACTGAAGAAATCTGTTATTTGTATAGTGTGTAAGGAAAAGCAAGTGCAGTCTTTATCACTTCCTTGCTCGCATGTGAATATGTGTTATCCCTGTGCGGACATTGCAACACACTGTCCCTCTTGCGGAGAGCGCATTCTTGGAATCGTCAGAATATATCTAGTATAAAAACAGCTGTGGGCTTCAAAAGATATTTACTTTTTAAAATGGACCCAACTTGGATGCATCCATTCTCTGCTATAATCAGCGGACCTAGTGGTTGTGGCAAAACCAACTTCACTTTACGTTTTATAGATCATTTAGACTATATGGTCAAACCCGCAATAGAAAAAATTATATGGTGTTATGGTATATACCAAGAAATCTTTGATAAATATGCGCACGTCCAATTTCACGAAGGCTTGCCCGACTTGGCTATTTTCGATGGCAAGCAAAAGACTCTGCTCATTTTAGACGATCTTATGAGTGAAACTGACGAGAGAGTTACCAAATTGTTTACAAAGATTAGTCATCATATGAATGTTTCTATACTCTACCTGACGCAAAATCTTTTCTACAGTGGAAAGCACGCAAGAACAATCAGTTTGAATGCGCATTACTTTGTACTCTTCAAAAATGTTAGAGACAGCACGCAGGTTGCAATACTAGCACGGCAGATGTTTCCCGGCAGGGCAAATTTCATGATAGAGGCCTTCCAAGATGCGACCATGGCACCTTTCGGTTATATTTTGGTCGATCTGAGGTCGGAAACTGACGAACGTTGTCGCATAAGGTCAAACATTTTCCCAGGCGAGACGCATTATGTCTATGTAAGGAAATGAATATAAACGCCTGACCGCGCTGCATCTCTCATTCAACCAAAATGTCCGACGCCATTGAGGAGAAGTTTGCGAAACTCAGGCTGCTTAAAGAATCTTCACCTAACGTAAGGAAACGAATTTTAAAGGAGTGTAATTCTTCACTGTTTTGCTGCCTTTGCGAGTGTGCGCTCAACATTTTAAAAGGAACTGTACCTTTGAAAGTTGCTCAGAAGAAAAGACTCGGCCGATTCAAACACAAGCTGAGAAAGCTTGCATCCAAGAAGACTCGTGTTAAAATCAAGAAACGCATAGTCCAGACAGGTGGTTTCATAGGCGCCTTACTAACTCCTGTGCTTTCTTTTCTGGGAACATTGTTGAGTAATAAAATATAATATGGAGCATACGAAGAAAATGGTACTTGTGGAGCCTAGACAGATAGAGAAATGGAAGGAGACGATGCTAGACAAAACATTATCGAAATTGGATACACAGATGTACGATATTCTGCATAGGAATATTGCAGACGATGATAAGGCCAAACTGTATACCAACAGTTTGAATCGTTACTTGAACATTGACAAACCCAGCATAGTTACAAAATTCGAAACCAAGGAAAAGACGGCGGCGGCGGCGGCGGAGGCGGCGGAATCTACCGAATCTACAGACTCTATCGGCAGCAGCAGCAGCAGCATAGAAGCGCAAGTCTTGCAGACAGTTCCAAAGAAATGGAAAACACAGGCTGCTCAACTTTTAACACACATGAAGAGTAATCCGGACTTGGCCTGGAATTCTAAAGGCGAACTTATTTTGAAGGATGCAACTATTCCGAAAACACACATGGTCGATTTGGTGAACGATCTGATGAGAAAACGCACGACATCTTCCCCACCCACCGGCTGGCGACTCTTGGCCGACGCTCTGAAAGACTCAAACATTCCTCGCGAGCTGATAGGAAATAAAGAACGTTGGACCTATATTAACGATTTCACGGACGAATCGACAACAGTTACGCCAAAGAGCGCTCACGGCAAACAGCAGCTTTCCTCGTTGTCGCCTTCTTCTTCGGCCTGGCTGACTTACTGATGGAATCGTACTTCGACCCCAAGACTCCCGGAAGCTTCGCCGGTGTGACTTCCTTTAAAAAACATTCTGACTTTAAAACTAATGACGTTAAAAATTGGCTTATTAAACAAGATGCGTACACGTTACATAAACCTGTTAGGTTGAACTTTAGAAGGCGAAAGACTTTCGCGCCTGGTATTGACAATCTGTGGCAAGCGGACTTGGCCGATCTTTCTGCATTGGCGAAACATAACGATAAAAATAAATACATTTTAACCTGTATAGATGTCTTGTCTAAATACGCTTGGGCGCTCCCGCTAAAATCAAAGACTGGCGCGGCCCTGGTCGAAGCCTTTTCATCCATTCTGTTAGAAAGACAGCCGGCTAATTTGCAAACTGACAAGGGGACAGAGTTCCTTAATAAATCCTTTCAATCCATGCTTCGTAAAAATTCTATTCGCTTTTACACGTCCGAAAATAGCGACATAAAAGCCTCTGTGGTTGAGAGATTCAATAGAACTCTTAAGACTAGGAGGTGGAAATACTTTACTTATAAGAATACATATAGATATGTAGATATTTTACAAGATCTCATTCATTCGTACAACAACACGCATCATAGTTCTATAGCCATGACACCCAGTCAGGTTTCTAAGGGTAACGAAAATATTATTATAAAACGATTGTACGGCGAGAAGAAGCGTCCGGCCAATTGGAAATACGAAGTGAACGACAAAGTTAGAATCGCAAAGGCCAGAATAGCTTTCCAGAAGGGATACTTGCCGAGCTGGTCGACGGAAATCTTTAAAATTGTAAGTCGTGTGCCTACCGACCCCGTAACCTACGAGCTTGAAGATTTAAGTGGTGAAAAAATTAAAGGTAAATTCTACGAATTTGAGCTACAAAGAATTGTAAAGGAAGACGATATTTACACGGTTGAAAAAATTCTGAAAAGTCGTAAGCGACGCGGTAAGACGGAATATTTTGTCAAATGGAGAGGCTATGAAGACAAGTTCAACTCTTGGACTCAGGATATATTCAAAGTCTAGCAAGAATTACGCACAGTCTGTCAGAGTGTGCGAACGACAATGTCGCATTTTTATCTTACTCTTCCAAGCAATAGTTCCATGCAGCATTTTCCCGAAAATACTACCGCACACTTTACAACGAAGTTGGAAAATGCCATCTCCCTCAAAGGTCGCTGGGAAGTCGGACTTCTGCAAATGCAATACCCGCACACGTGGTACAACGTGCAAAGTGAGCAGGGCGGCTTTACATTTGACCAAGTTCCTAAAAGAGGAAGCATCGACGCAGTATGCATAACGATTCACCACTCTTTGCAGCTGCCCGCTGGATATTACGAAAATATTGATGCTATAGTAGATGTCATAAATGCAATACCCGCACACGTGGTACAACGTGCAAAGTGAGCAGGGCGGCTTTACATTTGACCAAGTTCCTAAAAGAGGAAGCATCGACGCAGTATGCATAACGATTCACCACTCTTTGCAGCTGCCCGCTGGATATTACGAAAATATTGATGCTATAGTAGATGTCATAAATAGGAATATAGAGAACGCTGCAGAATTGCATTCGCTCCAGAAATATCCAAAATTTAGATATGATGCTATAACTAAAAGAGTCCATGGTAAGATCAATTTCGCTGCGCGCGTAACCTTCTCACCACACTTGTGTAATATTTTGGGTATAGACGAAAGACATAAAGTTGTCGAAAACAACAATTATGGCCCATATTTTTACCATGAGCGTTACGAGGATTATATTAAAGCGTGGGATGAGGTTCCAGATTGGGTCTGGCAATCTGATTACGGATGCGATATAAATCCTAACTTTTCACATAGCCTATATACGTGTATTGCAATCTGGTTGAAGCTGTGGCGCTTGGCGATTCGAAAGCGCCCTTACTTCGCATAGTTAATATAGAAGATAAAAGCGTCGATACTGTGCACGTTTTGTACAAGTCCGGTATATACGTACCTATACAGCAGAAGAATTTCGATTCGATAGAAATATATATGAGAGGCAGTAACGGAAAATCGGTCCCATTCGAACATGGAAAGTCCTTCGTTGTACTTCATTTCAGACAGTGCAAAAATTTCAGTCTTGAGTAAATAATGGCGCACTTCTATCTCACTTTGCCTAGCAACAGCTCCGCGGCATTTTACCCGAATAATACTATAGCGCAATTTACAACGCGTCTGGAGAACCCCATTTCTCTAAGCGGTGATTGGGAGGTTGCTCTTCTAGAATTATTCTATCCTCACACGTGGAACAATTTAGAACGCCAAGAAGGCGGAATAACGTACACGCACGCCACGTTCACCGAAAGTGGATCGATGCAAAGCAATCCTATATTTAAAAGACGTTGGGTTCCGGCCGGCTACTACGAAACAGCACAGCAACTTATCGATTACATAAACAAATTTATAAGAGATGTTGCCGAGGAAAATGATTTGCTCGAATTTCCAAAATTTAGATACGATACAGTAGGCTAACAAAAAGATTGATGGGCGATATAAACAAAGGCACAAAGATTCATTTTTCGCGTGCATTATGTTCGATGCTTGGTATCGATGCTCAGCAGATGCCAATTCTCAACTACGGACAGGACGACGAGGCCATTTTCGAGTTTGTTGGCGATAGAACTTGCGACATAAATCGAGGATTTTCTGCGTTATATGTTTATTGTGATGTGCTCGAACATGTGCATGTGGGAGATACAAAAGCGCCCTTACTCAGAATAGTTAACGTCGATGGTATTGATGGCGGCAACGTGCGCACGATCTACGAAAAGCCCATCTACATACCTCTGCAGCAGAAAAATTTCGACTCTATAGAGCTGCATATAAGGACGGACACGGGTGATCCAGTTTCATTCGAAAGCGGAAAGTGCATCGTCACACTACACTTCAGGCACTGTAAAATTCCATATCTTTTGCAATGAAAAAGCCATTCTGTTGCGATGCAAGTCGTTTAGCATACGAAGACTATTATATGCAGCAAAGCGGCGATGGTATGCCTTTTTTCAGGGAGCTCGTCTTCAGCGCGGGCACGGCTTGGGCAGTTTTCTTAGCGGGCTCTTTAGAAGCGCCTGGCCACTTATACAGACTGGCGCTAAAGCACTTGGGAAACAAGCGTTGAGAACGGGTCTTCAGATTGCGAACGACGTGGTGGCCGGCGATCCGATCGTGGAGGCTGCCAAGCGTCTTGTGCCAGAAGGTATAAAGGCCTTTACATCTTCAAACGACTTCAATGTTCAAAGCGGCAGCGGACGGAAGAGACGTAAGCGATCTCTGAGAAGGACTAGGAAAAGAATCAAGGAAGATATATTTGGCGCAGTTTAAAAATGGCCTTCGTTCATCCCCAGTCTTGCGAGTGTGCAAAGAGCGAATTGGATCTTTTCAGCGTTCCTCCTACGCAGACCAGCATAGAATCTGGTTCGTACGTGGAATATAATCCAATAGCAACTATATCCCAGGGCACACCTATAGAATTCAGCATAAGTGGGGCAGGTCAAGATTATATCGATCTGTCCAACACACAGCTGTTCGTCAGAGCTGGTCACCGGTCAGCTCTATCATACGAGCGAATAACGAAGGTACAGACGCAGGAGATCATGTTGGACCAGTCAATCTTGTCCTACACAGTCTTTTTTCCGAAGTTGATATAACTCTAAACGACACTCTTGTCACTTCGTCAAATAACACGTATGCATATAGAAGCTATCTCGAGACCCTGCTCAGTTACGGAACGTCAAGCAAAAATTCGCAACTCACCTCTGCTCTCTTGGATCTTCGAAGAAGCCAATCCGCACGATGATGCAGGTACAAACGCTGGATTCAAGAAGCGTAGCTCTCTGACAGACGAAGGTCGCGTTGTCGATATGTTGGGCAGCATTCACAGCGATCTATTCTTCCAGGAAAAATTCTTGCCAAACGACATTAATATAAAAATACGGTTCGTAAGAAATAAAGATTCATTCTGTCTTATGTCCTCGGCGGCTGGGGCTGCATACAAAGTAAAAATATTGGAATGCAAATTGTATGTCAGAAAAGTCAAGTTAAGTCCATCAGTCTTCCTCGCACACGCGAAAGCGCTAGAGATTGGAAATCTGAAGTTTCCCATTCGAAGGGCCGTTTGCAAGACTTTTACGGTTCCCAGAGGGAATCTGGACGTTACGCAGGAGTGTCTTTTCACCGGTCAGCTTCCCACTCGCATCGTTCTTGGTTGTATCGATAATGACTCGTTCAACGGCAGCTACACGAAGAATCCATTCAATTTCAAACACATGAATCTATCTCAATTAAAAGTATATCTGGACGGTCAGCAACAAAGTATAAAACCCTTGGAAACTAACTTTGCAGCCAATCAGTTTGTAAACGCCTATGCTTCGCTCTTTATGGGAACGGGCAAATGGCAAAGAAACGAAGACAACGATATTAGCAGAGAAGATTACGCACACGGTTATTGCTTGTACGCTTTCGATTTAACACCCGATTTAGCAGAGGGCGGTCATTTTAATTTGCTGAAAAGTGGAAACGTGCGAGTCGATATAAAATTTGCACAGGCCTTGGATGCTACCATTAACGTTATTGCATTTGCCGAGTTTGAAAATATCCTGGAAATAGACAGATCACGCAACGTTCTTTTCGACTACAACAACTAAAGAAGAAGATGGACGGCCTAACGATAGAAAATTATCTGCGAAGAGATAGAAAGTGCGCTTCCATGTTCTTGGGCGTTTTCGCTAGCGACCGACTCCCGTCTACAATACATAGAAATAAGCCTAGTATCCTTGTATGTAATACAGACAGATACGGTCAGCCGGGTATACATTGGGTAGTGCTGTATATCGAAAGTCCAAGTTATGGCGAATTTTTTGACTCTTTCGGGCGACAGCCAGACGTTCCATTCAGAAAATATTTACATACTCATTGCACAAATTGGCTGTACACTGGACACCAGATTCAGAGTATAACCAGTAGATATTGCGGACATTACTGTATTTTTTACGCTTTGCATAGATCTAGAGGTTATAATGTTAATGCTGTTTGCAACATGTTCTCAAGCGACACTGGACTTAACGATTTTTTATCGCATCGATTTGTTTGTGACATGTACAAATAAAAAGCTGTTGAAAATAAAAGATGCGTGTTCTTTCATTGCGTTTGCAGTGTGGTTTGTGGTGGTGGTGATGATCTCTACTCTATGCTAAAGCATATATATATATATAACCGCATACATTATAATGCCTGCTGCCTACGCTGCAGCTGCTCCGCTGCAGCAGAGGCGAATTAGGCTGGCAAAGAATTGGGAGTGTCTACTATACAATGAGCCCATCTGCCCAAATTCAGCCGAGATCAGACGAGTGCAGGCGAGATCAGACGAGTAAAGACGAGATCAGACGAGTCCAGGCGAGATCAGACGAGTACAGACGAGATCAGACGAGTCCAGGCGAGATCAGACGAGTCCAGGCGAGAACAGAATGGTGTTCGTGTGTGTTGGGAGTAATTTTATCATGTATTCCTACGCGAAATAGTTCCCAGAACGCGCATGCACGCGGAAGGTTATGCATAAGGTTGTGATGCGGTCAATCGGAGATGTGAGTGTGCGTGTATGTGTGTGTGTGTGTGCATAAAGAATTGATTCGCGAATCCCTCACAAGTCAAAAATGAAATGATCAGAAAAAAGACTTGTACAGAATCTTAAAAATCGAAAGATGCTTTTTATAATTTTAAAATAGTGCATGTCTTATAGTGTGTGTCCTATAAAGCAATCTACAGTTTTAAAAGAATTGGCTGGCGAATTCCTCGCAAGTCAAAACAGAATCTTACAAATCGAAACATGGCTCTTATAATTTTAAAATAGTGCATGTCTTATAGCGCGACAAATACCTCGCAAGTCAAAACATCCCCTTCCCCATCCCTAACCCTAACCCAAACCCTAAACAAAAGATCAAAAGGCATGATCAGTGAAGCGTGACGGTTTATAAACCACAGGGCCAAAAACAAGAGTCATTAGTGAGAGTATCCATTACAGATGACGTCATACAGTCACGTGACGGGCCAGAAAACGTGGAGGGGCTATGTTCAACCCTTATTTACTACTAGCGCGCCTCTATTTATACACGACCGAGGGGACCGGGGTCCGGTCCGGGGATGCGCAGGAGGAGGGAGGGGACCGCTACGTCAGAGGTCCGGACCGGGGTCTTTGGAGGCGAAGGAGGAGGTGAGGGGACTTTGACGTCAGAGGTCCGGACCGCGGAAGCGCAGGAGGAGGGGAGGGGACTTGGCGCGCAAGATCCACGCATGCGCACTAGAGGGCTCTGTGACGTCAGAGGTCCGGACAGGGGTCTTTGGAGACGAAGGAGGGGAGAGGGGACTTGGCGCGCAAGATCCGCGCATGCGCACTAGGGGGGGCCTGTGACGTCAGAGGTCCAGACAGGGGACTTTGGAGGCGAAGGAGGAGGTGAGGGGACTTTGGAGGCGAAGGAAGAGGGGAGGGGACCTCTACACACGTGCGAAAGACGGCGCGAAACGGCCGCCAAATCGAAGCCGGCTAACGCGTAAACAAGTCCGCGGAGGCGAAGAAGGAGGGGAGGGGACTGCGACAGCTGCACAGGCGAATTTCGCCACGCTATTTCTAGTTTTGCTATTGGCAGACTCGAGAAAGAAGACTTGTTTTCGTCGTTCCTCAGTAATTCCTGCCAGTTTCTTGGTAGAGCACTATAGAAGATTCGACGCGCCTTCGACTTCCCTTACCCCTCACACTGTCTGTGTATGTCTTCTAGCTGCCACCCACATAATCATTCCGTATAACATCTACTCTAGGCGCATGCTCTAGCTGTCTTGTGATGCAGGGCAAGGAAATATGGGAGGCATACTCTGAAAGGTGCATACATTGCCAGGCTTCAGTATGTTGACTATGGCGGCTCCATCCAGTATAAGAGCGTCAATTGAAGCAACAATTGGAACACACAGTGAATGACCTGGTTGTATATCTGCCGCAGCCTCATTTGTTGAAGTAGGAATCTTCTAGGCAACTCACAATGTCTGACTTAGCTCCTAGCCGTAATTAGCCCATAATTCGAGAGTGATGATGGGCACGCCTGATTCACGCGCGCAAAAAATTCGTCCTGGTCTCCTTCTCGTGTCTGACATGCAGGAAATTTACAACCTGGGCCCGTATGCACATGAGGGCATAACTCTTATATCTGGCTTAAATCTGGCCTATGCGGGAAAACTGGGTTATTTCCGTATGCATGGCTTGAGATTAGCGACTTAAACAAGGCATAACGTTATTCCAATTCAGAGGTAGGAGTTAGCCAGCTATTCCCATTGTGAACAATAGATAGCCGACTTTGGCTGGACAGCGTGAACAATAGGCAGCCGTCGATATTTCCCTGTGGCCCGTCTGTGGGTCTGAATCTGCTTACCCCACGCTGGCAACGACCGCATATAAATATATTTAACGCATGCGCGCTCAGTTATAACCTATTGAATTGGGGGAAGAGCAAGCGTCATGCATCGTCGGGTGCAAGGAATGTGTAGATTAGTTATTCTCTTCGCTATTTTGTCTCGTGCATACGGATAAATTCCAATGGCTAAGTCGGGAGTTGTTAAGTCGCGTTTAGGCACTATTCATGATTACCTTATGCCTTGTCCTGTGCATACCGGCCCTGGAGAATAGTGAACAGTCTCTCTTCACAGATGACAAATGTTGTGTTTTGCTCATGACTTGACCCGTACAGGTGGACGACAGAAGAGAGGTATATAATATCTTTTCATTCGATCATCGACAGGTCGCGTTTGATTAATGAGACGTTTCTTGACAAATGTTTCGTACTGCTCTTGTCCAGTTTTCTCGAGGTTGCACATGGTGTTTATGACTGCTCGGTCGGCCAGATCTCTGGCATCCAGGACAAGCAGGTCCAGTGGCGTCTAACCCCCTTCCCCACTTGGAGTGGGAGAACAAACCCCCCCCCCCCCCATTTTCGCCGACTTAAAACAATTTTATGGGAATCTGTTCATATGTTACGTACGCACGAAGGGGTTCAGAGGAGGGGTCACGGGATTTAGGCGATTTGCGTACGGGGGGGGGGGGGGTTCGACAGAATGTACGTACGCAAAATAAATGTCTGATTATGACGTATACGATCATAGGATAGGGAGTGTCAACAAAATGCACGGGTGGGCACGGGGGGAATGGGTCGAAAATATGATTGTTTGCGTAGGCCTACGTGATATATGGATGGCCTCTAATTAAGACTGCAATTGACCGATGGCGTGTCATATTGCCTAATTCTGTGATGAACTTCAAACGCAAATGTTTGAACAAAGAACAGCTGACAATTTAGGAGCATTTAGGCTCAAGCAAAATCAAATAGGCCTAAAATGGTATGCTTAATAGGCAAATAGAAAAGTTGTATAATTCTAAATAATTAAAACTCACCACTACGAAATATCCTGTTGCTGGTAGATAAAATAAAATATTGCACTTAAACACAGGCGGAGACTTGGTGGTCCTGGATTGGGGGGAGGAGGAATAAACGATCGGCTAAAGGACGATCGCCGAAGCGGGAAGGGATTGGGAGGATGTTCATCTCCCCAATGTTGAAACGTTTGAATTTCCACACTGCAGGGGCAGCATAATGGGCTGTCATTTTAGCGAAATTGTTCATCATTTCAATGCTTATAGTCGTGGTTTGAGACTTCAAAACTGTTCCATCCAATTGTTACATTTTTCAAATTTCCATTCTGTAATGGTAGCACTTTAAGCCGTCAAGTAAAAAATTTCTCATAATTTCATTGTTGCAAGAGATGGTCTAAGACTTCAATAAAGGCGTCTCCTCCTTCTAGTTGTTTAACTTAGGCCTATTTGAATTTCCGTTGTGTCATGGTAAGATTTTAAGCTGTCTTCTTAATAAAATTACCGGTACTCATTTTTCCATGCTGTTACTAGCCTAGCCATGGTTTAAAACTATAGGGTGTCGCCTCCCAATTGCATACAATTTTTGGATTTGCACATTGTTGCCGTACGTAGCATTTTAAGCTGTCATGATTCCATGCAGTGCTCAGAGATGTGGTTCAAGACTTCAATAAATGTCGCTCCCAATGCTTACTTTTTTTAAATTTGCAGACTGTGATGGCAGCTTTTAAGTTGCCATCTTAAACGAATTTTCATTATAGATAAATAAGCTTAATGGATAACACTGTAGTAAATTATAATGATATTTATGAAATATTTCTGAAACATTGGGGCGATATAGGCATCTCCGCCACCCCCTTTAAATCTCCGTCCATGCGCTTAGAAGCTCAAAGCTAATAATTCGAATTCTCCACAGAAATTCTCTGTATAGGCAGATCTTTATATTTAGCTGTTGACAACTCCTGCTGATGTCAATGCAGCTCTTCGCGCAATAAGAAAAACTTATAACACAGAAACAGTCAAAATCGGTTGTCTATGGTAGACCTACATGTATAACCACTACCATCTAGCATCCTGTACTTTACGGCTGCATCTCTATAGCATGGAAAGACTCTGCTTTACATCAGAGCTGCTCTTATCCATTTCAGCGATATGCTGGCTGGGAATCTAATGCGAAACATCTGTTATTATAGCTTCATTAGGCTTAGGCTATACTTTTACAGAAGAGACCACTGTCCGAAGACTAGGGTATACGGCTACACGTGCACAGCAAGTGTCAAACGGGTCGTTTGATTCTTGCTGCACGACCGTCGCAATCATTAATTTTGTTGCCTTCACCACCTGCCAAGGGTGGGGCTTCGGTTTGGCTCCGTTAGTAAACGTGATTAGCGATAGGTCAATCCCGAAAGGGTGTATTCCACCCTTGTATGCAAGAGCCCCTGCCAAGGCTGAGTTGTACTCCTTACCATATATATGATTTCAAGTGAACCGTGGGTTCGTTAGCCCAAGGTAGGCTATAATGTTTTTCCGATACATAAATGATGCACAAATAATAATTTTCGTATTCCAGGCTTTTATTTAATAGAAATTCACCAACCCCCCAATTTACACCCGAAAAACGTCAAACCCCCACTTTTAGAAACCGTGGGAGAACGTTCTCCCAACCCCCCCCCCATTGGTAGACGCCACTGTGCTCAGTGGCTCATTGCTGTCGATGGCAGAGATATTGAAAAAATCGTATTTTGGTCGGCCATTTTGGCCACCATTGAAGCCGTGGGGAACATTTGCAGTGGCTCTGTTGGAATCTTCGCCCCTAACTATGTATGTTTAGACACCAAGATGACGTTTCTAGGTGTACTGGAAGCTGAGATATTGAAAATTCCGTAATTTTGTCGGCCATTTTGGAAAATGGACGCCATTGAAGCCGTGGGGAACATTTGCATGCAATGGCTCTTTTGGAATCCTCGCCCCTAACTATGTTTGTTTAGACACCAAGATGACGATTCTAAGTATACTGGAAGCTGAGTAAAATAAAAATCTGTAAACCGGGGGGGGGTCATTTTGAAAAATGGCTGCCATTGGGCCAGGGGCCAAATATGCGATGGCCCTATAGCCAAATCCTTTTCTTATGACATGTTCGTAGAATGTACCAAATAACATGCTTGTATCACAAAGTGAACAATTTTTAACCTGGCCGCTGTACTAGTAGCCTGATATTCAATGCAAAAATGCACGAAAACCATCATATTTTGAACCCTATTTTGGGGAGTGACCCCGTGGTCGGATTTTGGCGGATTTTGGATATATTATTCAGCAACAAATTCTGATCAAAAAACCGTTCAAAAACCTTCTGATCCAATTTTGCCCAGGTGAAACTGCAAATTGCCTGGACTAATAGGGCTGTTTGTTATCTTTCTTTCCCGTCCTTCGATCGGTCAAGGCTTGCTGAGCCAACTCTGTGTAGGGCCTAGGTCATATCGTTTTCATTTTGACAGTTTCTCTCATTAACACAGCTGTTTCCCGTTGGATAATAATTCTCTCCATGCAGTTAAGCTTCACACTGATATTAAATTCCTCTGATATTTTGCTAGAATGAACTCATATGCAGCACGGAAAAGTCACCAACAACTACCGTCGGTGCTTTCCGATAGACGCGTTTTGTTTCACGATGACGTCATAGTTCACAACTTTGAAATCGACGATGATGATGACAACAACGACGACGACGACAATGCTGATCGTCGGAGGAGAATTTCGACTCCGAGTGTTTTGCAGTCACATCAGAAGCGCTGGACTGAGAAGAAGACGAAGACATCGACGATCCAATCTAATGATCAGACGGATTACGGTTGCCACCCTGACAAAAGCAGCAGCAGCAGCAGCGACGCTGTTCAAAGGAGGAGGAGGAAGCCGCCTCCATCGAGTAACTCCGTGCCTCTACCTCCAGAAGAGACGAACGTTCGCTACAACTTAGTCCGAGACCGTCTTCTACGACAGATTCTTCTGCAGTTCTCCATTCCGCTGGGACCAATGTACGGTCCCAAGGGCGTTATGGTCAAGGCCAACCTACATGGAACGAAGATCCGAGTGATGGCATGCAGCAAGAAGCCAACGACGACGGCCGATGGTCAGACAGTGAAGATGGAGTACAACGAGACGTTTCCACTTCCTTTCGCCGTCGATCCGAACCGAGTGACCGCTCGTGTCGACAATCTAGGCTACCTGCTGATAGGTGCACCAATCCTAAGCAAGTCATAGTGCAGCAGTAATAATATGCACATGCGTCATTCATTTGAAGCTGTTAAACGACGTCACCTCATTCAGAGGTGACTGAGAGAGACGAACTGACACGAGCAGGAAGAGGAGGAGAGGAGGAGGAGGAGGAGGAGGAGAGGAGGAGGAGGAAAAGGAGGAGGAGGAGGACCGCCACTGCCGCCTGAAGCAGAAGGTCCGCCGCGTGTGTGACATTACCTCCTCCTTCTTTTCTCATTCACATCCAAGTGTAGGCCTACGACGTGTGAAGCTATTTGTTTCCAATCCAAATGTCTGTCTGTCTGTCTACCTGTCTGTTTGTTTCGTTATAGACAGCTGTAGCCTACAATGACCGACCAAAGCCAGTGTGCACTGTTCAGTCTCTTACATCAACGAATGAATCGTTTTCGATTCAAGAGAACAAACTACAATATAATAACTTTTTATAACCCATAAAATTCAACGATGCCTTCTGAAGTGATGAGCTGACCTATTTGTTGAATTTGTTCCCATTATTGCAAAAAGGAAATAAAGTAAGCGTTTGTTCTGCTTTCTCAAAAGAAATTCAATGAGTCGTATTCAACTATTTATTTATTAAATCAGGTTGGGTGACATAAACCACTAGGCCCTACATGTACAGGGTGGGTCATAAAAAGTAACCCCTAAGGTTTTTTGCCCATATCCTGGCCAGAAGTAAGATTTTCCAAATGAAATTTTACAGGCTTAAAGACAATTCATATATACACATGATGGTCAAATTTCATCAAAATATTTCAAACAGAACAAAAGTTATATCACTTTTAGTGAGGCCACCACTCCCGTTTTTTGACGATTCTAAAACGAAACGCAGCAAAAATTAGGTTTTTTGCCAATATCTTGGCCAGAAGTAAGAATATCGAAATGAAATTTTACAGGCTTAAAGACAATTCATATTTACACATGATGGCCAGATTTCATAAAAATATTTCAAACACAACAAAAGTTATACCACTTTTAGTGAGGCCACCCACCATTTTTTGAAGATTAAAAAACGAAGCGCAACAAAAAGTAACAAAAACACTTTTATTAAGTCTCATCTCAAATAACTGTTGTCAAATGAACTTAGCAGTGCTTCACGACTTGTGTACAATGTGCCCACCACCAGTGCCAAAACTTCTTTTGAGTCTCTTTGCAAAGTTCTTGATGAACCTGTTGATTAATCTGACAGATTTCTTATTTACCAATTTGATTGTCATCTTGCTAAGTGACTTCTCAGTGACGTGCAGCTACGCTGGTACCGTACATCTGTTTTAAATAGTAATAATAACGATCATGTGGCAAAAGCAACGCTATTTGATAACATATATTTGAGATGGGACTTAATAAAATTCTGTTTTTGTTAATTTTTGTTGCGTTACCCTACTGAATCGTCAAAAAACGGTGGTGGCCTCACTGAATGTAGTGTAACTTTTGTTCTGTTTGAAATATTTGGATGAAATATGGCCATCATGTGTAGATATGAATTGTCGTTAAGCCTGTAAAATTTCATTTCGATATTCTTACTTCTGACCAAGATATTGGCCAGAACAATCAAATTGGTTTTTTTGTTACTTTTTGTTACGTCGCGTTTTTGAATCGTCAAAAAACGTTGGGTGGCCTCACTAAAAGTGATATATCTTTTGTTCTGTTTGAAATATTTTGATGAAATCCGGCCATCATGTGTGGATATGAATTGTCTTTAAGCCTGTAAAATTTCAAAACGAAATTCTTACTTCTGGCCAAGATATGGGCAAAAAATCGTAGGGGGTTACATTTTATGGTCCACTCTGTATGTAAGCCGACAAGATCTATGACACTACTGCGGACTGTCGCGGACCATGCAGTGTTGTGATCATATACATGTAGATAGGTCTACACGGTGTTACTTCTTTTTCAATCCAATTAACCAGCGCAAGGTTAGTTAAATATTTGCCATATTGTATTCAGTCCTATATCTCTCTTCACGCTCTTTCTCAGTCAAAATCTCAATCATGCCCTCTCACCTGTGGTGCTCGGGCTCCTCTTTTTCATCCTCTACGCCACTCAGTTCACTCATGAAAGCATCCACAGTCGACCATCATTTATATGCTGACGACACCCAATTGTTCATTTCTTTCTCTTCAAGCAGCTTCTCTGACTCCATAGATAATCTTCTCTGTGTGGTCACCAAAATCAGCTCCTGGATGACCTCAAATCTCCCGTGTCTAAACCAGTGGCGGCGCCACATGGGCGCCGGCAGAAATTTTTGCAAGGGGGAAAAATTTTGTCAAAAATTTTTTTTAGCAAGAGCTTGAAAATGCAAAGCTGGAAATTAAGAATACGGGTATTTTTCAAAGAGGTTTCTTACGCAAATTTCTCAGTTTCATTTTGTGTATAATTTTTAATATGAATAGCTTCCTTAGAAATGTGTTAAAAATCAAAAAGTAGATGTTAAAAAGTAGTTTCCTAAAGGTATGCTATATAGGCTAAGTCCATAGAATGAACGAATGAATAAATGAACGAAAAATAGGTGTCGGTTTTCAAGGGGCGAGTGCTCCTCTAGCTGCTTCTAAAGCGCCACTCGAAAGCCAATCGCAGGGCACCAGCTTTTCCACATGTGCTGCATCGAGACTCGAGTTAGAAGCCTATTCCAAAGAGTAGTCAGAAAGAGGTCCGAGTCTGGTAGTCAGAGGGCCAGAGTAACTGTTAATTCGGGTGTCGTTTAGGAAAATGGAGGATCCGAGGATCAGATAAGTATGGGTATCAATTCTTTTGAACAGATCTCTGTCAGTTTTGGGTGTAAATCCTGTGGCGTGATAACCATAGCCCCTTATCCAAGTTTATTTACAATTTGACCTCCCTGGATTCTGTACTGGCAGCTTGCAAAATGGACAAAATGGAGCCTGGCTTATAGCAGACTTGGTTTATATAATTACAATGCTGGTGAATAAGCAGATCTCCCTGATGTAATTTCAGTGTACTTTGAGAAAGTTCAAATTTTTGCATTAGTAAGCCTATTTTTTGCAGTTGTGATTATTTGCACTACAGCTGGACTCCATTCAAGTAGGCCATAATCGACAGGCCTGCTGTTTGCATGGACGCCCGCAGGAGGGTTGAAAGCCAATATGGTCATTGTTATAGTTTTTAGAAAGAGCTTGAACATGCAAGGCAGGAAGATATAACAGCATGTTTATTTCTATAGAGATCTCTAAACGTAGATTTATGACTTTCACTGTCTGTATCATTCGTATCATTTGTGCATTAATGAAAAGAAATTTGTTAAAAACCCAAAAGTAGTAGTTAAAAACATAGGTGCCAATTTTCCGGGGGGGGGGAAGTGCCCCCCCTTGCCCCTATGTGCGGGCGCCCATGCGGCGCCAGGATCTCAGGTCTGGGTGCTGAAGCCCTAAGTCCTTCCTCCCTCCCATGGGCGCACTGGAACATTTTCCTTTATGACGCTCAGTTTGAAACTTGAAAGCACCGAAGACGCGATGCTGCGAGTGCCGAAGGCACGAAACCCAAACAGAATAAGCATCATTAAGGGGTCTGGGAGAGCGTCGTAAGCTCTCTCAGCGGGGTCTGGGGCGGAGCCCCAGAAACCAACGCATTTTTAACTGGTCACATTGACTAGACTAATTGAGGGCATGTTTCAGGCTCCTGTTTGCTAGCTGTTTATGAACGATAAAGGCATGCATTTTTTTGAATTTCCACATTGGAATAGTAGCATTTTAGAGTTAGACTCATCATCTGAGTTCTGAAAGTCGTGGTTTATGACTTTAAAAGTGTCCCTCCCCATAATTATTGTTTAATTTTTTTTAAATCCCCACTTTGATGGTAACATATTAAGCTGTCATCTAAGCAAATTTATCATAATTTCATTGCTGAGAGAAATGGTTTAAAAGTTCAATAAATGTTACTTGTTCCTGTTTTTGTTCTTGTTGTTCTTGTTCTTGTTATTCCTATTCTTCTTTTTCTTCTTGGTCTTGCTTATGTTCCTCGTCTTTTTCTTCCAGTTATTCTTGTTCCTCCTGTTCCTTGTGTTGTTATTGTTCTTCTTATTCTTCTTGTTCTTGTTCTTCTTCTTGTTTGTCTTGTTCTGCTTCTACTTCCTCTTCTTCTTCTTGTTGTTCTTGCTCTTCGTCTTATTCTTGTAGTTCTTGTTGTTGTTCTTGTTGTTGTTCTTGGTTTTGTTGTTCTTGTTGTTCTGGGTTTTGTTGGTCTTGTTGTTGTTCTTGTTGCTGCTGTTGTTGCTGCTGTTGTTGTTCTTCTTCTTCTTGTTGTTCTTCTTGTTGTTGTTCTTGTTCTTCTTCTTGTTCTGTTTCTTTTTCTTCTTGTTTTTCTCGTTCTTCCTCTTCTTTCCCCCTCCCCTCCCCTCCCCCTCCCATTTTTTCTCCCCCTCATCCCCTCTCCCACCCCTTCCTCTCCCCTCCCTCTCCCTCTCCCTCTCGCTCTCTCTCTCTCTCCCTTTTCCTCTCCCTCTCCCTCTCCCTCTCCGTCTCCCTCTTCCCCTTCCTCTTCTTCTTCTCCTCCTCCTCCTCCTCCTTTTCCTCCTCCTCCTCCTCTTCCTCTTCCTCTTCTTCTTCTTCTTCTTCTTCTTCTTCTTCTTCTTCTTCTTCTTCTTCTTCTTCTTCTTCTTGGCTTCAACATTCATAAACATATAGCAAACAAGAGCCTGAAACTTGCTCTAATCGGTGTCACCAGCTAAAAATGCTTTGGTTTCTGGGGCTGCGCCCATTTTTAGCTGGTGAGGTCGACTAGAGCACGTTTAATGCTCTTGGCTATAGCTGCTTATGAACGACAAAGCCATGGAAAACCATAGAACTCATTTTACAGAGTTGCAGACTAACAGGATAACAAATTGAAAGTTTTATTTAAAAATATACTGGTTTCGTCTTTACCATAACCATAAAAGTTCAATGTTTAGGCACATAACAATTTTGTAAGTAGCCTATGCTGTCATATGGGTATAGGAAAAACCAAGGCATGTCGTATTTAGGGAATTTTGAATGCCGAACCCACCGAAAACGTAGAGTTTCCAAATTTCTTAAAAATAATTCTGTTATGGCAACATTTTAAGCTGTCATCTAAAAAATCCCATAATTTCATTGCTGAAAGAAATGGTTTAAGAGTTCAATAAGTGTGTCATATCCACGTTGTAAATTTTTAATTTCCACACTGGAAGGGTGGCATTTGACGCTGTCGTCTTAACATCATGGAAATGTATATGCCATTTCTGAAATATGGGGGGGGGGGGAGGGGGGAGACATAAGCATCTCCATCCAAAACCACAAACTTCTGGGTCCCGGGGACCGTCCCCTTGGCATGACTGCTGCTGGTAAATGGTAATTGAACACCTCATTTCCAAAATGTAGTTGTAGGCCTATAGGACCACCGCCGTAGCCCCTCGGCAGGCCCGCGGGCTACACATCTTGCACATAACCTCTGTGGGGTGCGGTGGCGTAGTGGGTAGACCTATGTTCGTTTCCTTGCAGCCGGAGGGTTGCAAGTTCGAATCCACCTTAAAGTCGCCGCGTAAGGACCTTGGGCAAGTCCTTCACTCGCAATTGCTCAGCGCTTCGGCGTGAAACTCCGATGCAGTGTCCGACTGTCCGCGCTGTATACGAGAGCGCCTCTGAAAAGGAGCCTGTATGGGGCGTTATAACAAGTGCACATACAAACATACAAACAAATAACCCAGTGCTAAAAGTGTAAAAAAATAAGTGCCTGGACGCCCTTTACCTTTCCAAAAGAAGTGCATGGACGCTCCTTAACTTTTCAGTGTGGCTGGCGAAATAAGTGCCTGGACGGCGTTCAGATTTGAAAATAAGTGCATGGACGCCGTCCATGACCGTCCTGGCACACTTTAAGCCCTGAAATAACCTCATTACGAGTCGGCGGCATGCTTGATATTATCTGCGGTGTATTCTGTTAGCAAAGGCACTCTACGCTTTGATAATATACAGAGTGGACCAAAAAGGACCGCCTAGGTTTTTGCCAGTATCTTGACCAAAAGTAAAAATTTCGAAAAGAAATTTTACAGACTTATCGGCAATTCATATTTACACTGATGGCCAAATTTCATCAAAATATTTCAAATAAAATATTTCAAGATAAAATTTATACCACTTTTAGTGAGACCACCCACCGTTTTTTGACGATTCAAAAACGTAACGCATCAAAAAGTACCAGAAACGTGATTTTATCAAGTCATATCTCAGATAACTGTTTGGAAATTAACTTGATAGTGATTCACAACTTGTGTTCAATGTACCCACCACCAGTGCCAAAACTTCTTTTGAGTATCTCCGACGACCGACTCTCGGCGACGGCGACAGCTGCTCCTACCGGCGACGGACGAACTGGAACTCGGACGACTCGCTGACTGACGACTCTGACTCGACTCGACTGGCCTCACTGATATTTATACCTGCCCGAGGGGACAGGGATCCGGACCGCGGAAGCGCATGAGGGGAAGGGGCTAGGCGCGCAAGACCCGCGCAAGTTCCGCGCGTGCGAACTAAGAGGGGTCGACGTCACAGGTCCGGACAGGGATATCTTTGGAGGCGAAGTAGGGGAAGGGGACTTGGCGCGCAAGACCCCGCGCAAGGTCAGCGCATGCGCACTAAGAGGGCTGACGTCACAGGTCCGAGCAGGGATCTTTGGAGGCGAGGGAGGGAAAATGGACTTCTAACACGTGCCAACGACGGCGCGAATCGACCGCCAACGAAACCGGCGACTGCGTAAACACGACCGCGGAGGCGAAGAAGGAGAGGAGGGGACTGCAGCAGCTGTATTAGTGAGAATGAACAGCTGATTATTTCGTGTAGGCCGATATGAGGCTTTCCAGGACAGAAGAGAACTCATCAAATAACTTTCCTGTGGGGGAGCTGGGTCTGTAGACTGTGAGAAGAGTTGAAGAGCCGTGAGATGTAGGCCTAGCGATGGTAAGACAGATAGGGAAAAGACCCCAAAAGTTAGCAAAAGTGAGCATCTTCGAATATTTAGCAAAACCATCATATGCGATGGCGCCACTCTGCGAGTATCCATGGTAGTAAGTAACCTATTTAGGAGCACATTTCTAGATACTCTTCATTTCTATAATATATGGCTCAAGATAGCACAATATGTTATATTTAAAGGCAAACTCTGCAAGTAAACCATTTGTTCAACTTAATTAGCCTAATATTATTTTTTTTGTTTTAATTTGGTGCCTAACGCCAATCTAAAATGACAGGGTCGAAAGAAGGACACAGTCAGCGTAGCCTCTCACAGAAAAGTGCGGTGCTGAGTGCTGACAGTGAACATAGGCTGATATAAAAGTAAGAACGTACATTGTACAAAAATGATCCACATTGGGGATAAGGGTGTGCTCATATTTAGTTATGGTACCCCAACGTGAGAACGTTTTTCAAAATTTTATTTTTATTATAAAAAATATAAAGTTAGTTATTTGTAATTATAATGCATCTATGTTGTATAGGCATTCACTGTACTTACCTTTTGCAGCTATTAGAAGTCGGATAATATTATATTCTATCAGTTTCATGCAATTTCAAAATTTCGTTAAGGTGCTCCCCTCTGGGGTCTTTACCTTATATATGTACTAGCTGGAGTATTTAGGATTTGACCCGTTCCGGCCACAACCCCACCACACAATACCCCACCACACTCCGACCTCTACCCGTACGCCATCCGAGACATTTGTGTTTCAGGAAAATTTCCACCCCATCCCACCCCACTCCCTCCACCCCCACCACTCAACCTCCCACGCCATCCCCCGGCTAGCTAGGCCTCCACCCCACCCTCACCCCTTCCGCCCCCAGCTCCTCAGCCCCGTCCCCACCCCTCGACCCCCACGTCACGCTGCCCCACCCACACCCCACCACCCCCACCATCACCCCATCCCACCACTCCGCCTCCGTGAAATTCGTACTGGTAAAAGCGCTGTTCTTAAACACCTCTAAAAGGTTGTCAACCGCTGCTTTTATGCGTAATTGCGTATGGGACAGAAAAAAGTGCAGCGGTAAGCATGTGAGGGCAATGTCCAAAAGGGAAATGGGTTCTTTTGCTGCCCCACCTTGGCCCCCATGGTGGCAGAGATTCGCGAACCCCTCCACTGCGTGTCCGATGCCGAGAAAGACACAGTATAGTGAAGGCTTGAAGTAAAAAGTTCAAAAACTGTGGAAAGGCATTCTGGACAAATTCACGTACATAGCCACATCCTTTCTTATAGATATAGATATACAGGGTGGCTCAATAAAAAATGTCCCACTAGCAAAAATGCATTTTCTGCGCAACCAATCGAGATTTTTCTATGAAAATAGCAGGATTTATAGAGGAAAGAATTTGCAACAAATCCTGAAAATCTGAATAATGAATTTGCATTACTTCACAAGTTACAGCTGTTTAAAAACATTTTTCCATTTTTTCAAATTTCCGCATAATCAAGTTCCAATGCATGTGATTTCTTTAAGATTTTTTTGCTGATTACAACACACAAAATGATGATGATGTCATACGACCTCACTGAGAGCTGTAAGGAAGCTGTTTATGAAGCAAGCTGTTAGCATTTGGTGATATTTTATATATTAAGGTGTCAATTTGTGAATCCGTTACTGAACGTCATGAGCAAAGTTTCTGCGGATGGTAAATTGGGAACTCGGACGTTGCGTGAACAGAGACTGGGACATCGCGTTATCATAGCAAAAGTGGAGCCTGACCCCAATGAAGGCTATCTGCAAATGTGTTATGTAATGGAAGTCAGGTTTCGGAAGAGAGGTAGGGAAGTGGTCACTTGGTCTGACGGTAAAAACACGATGTTCACAAAATTCGCTTGGTAGTCGAAAGGGTCAAGTTTGCAAGCACATCATGGTTTCGACATTAGATCTGCTGCCATGGCGTGTGTTACCGCTGCTAGGAAAGACTGCACTTCAACCCAGTCAGTAGGTTAAATGTCAAACTTTACGTTGAACTATCTTACCCAGACTCATTGAAGGCTGCTGGTATGTTCTAGCATCTGGTTTTATTTTCCGGCAGGACGGTGCGCCTGTTTGCTCGCACAGCAATTAAGGTTGATTATGATCGTCTCGTCTCGTCTTTAGCCATCTTCGCTCCGAAGTTGGGCCGCACCATGAACTGTCTGTCTCCAAATACATCTGTCCTCGGCTGCCCTCATCAGTTGACACATGTTTAGACCAGTCCAAGACCTTATATTCTCCATCCAATTGGCCCTCGGTCTTCCACACGCACGTGCTCCTCCTGTTGTTCCCTGCATAATTTCTTTCTCCAGGCAGTTGCCATCAACTGCAGTAAATTCACTGGCAAATATTAATGACCAACAGTCTCGCCAGACCTTAACGCTCTTGATTATCACGTCTGGGGAGCTATGCTGGTGCGCTGCAAGACATTTCATCCCAAGTTGGAGAACATTGGCTAGCTGAAGGAAGTCTTACTGTTTATGTGGGATCAGTTGCCGCAGGACTCGATCAACAAGGCCATACTGAGCTTCACAAAAAGAATTCGAGCTCGTGTTAAAGCAGGGAGTGGACACTCCCATCATACTTTACGATAAACTGTAAAACGGAATTCTGAGGTCTAAGTGAAAAGTGATATTATTTGATATGGAAATCTAAAATTGACGTTCATTTCCCGCGGAAATTTGATAAAAAAGAATTGAAAGTTTAAACAGCTGTAACTTTTACAAATATGAAATTTTTTAAGTGAAACTCTCAGAGATTCTTGGAAATTCATTCCCCTGCAGATTGGGAAATTTTTGGAGACAAATTTCAATCGGTTGCGAAGATATCGCATTTTATCTGGTGGGACATTTTTTATTGAGCCACCCTGTAGATATGTACAGGGCAAGCAAAAACGACCTCCTAGGTTTTTTCCCAATAATTTGGCCAGAAGTTAGAATTTCGAAATGAAATTTTACAGGCTTATAGACAATTCACATTTACGCATGATGGCCAGATTTCCTAAAAATATTTCAAACACAGCAAACGTTACGCCACTTTTAGTGAGGCCACCACCCCCGTTTTTTGACGATTCAAAACGAAACGCAGCAAAAATTAGGTTTTTGCCAATATCATGGCCAGAAGTAAGAATTTCGAAATGAAATTTTGCAGGCTCAAAGGCAATTCATATTTGCACATGATGGTCATATTTCATCAAAATATTTCAAACAGAACAAAAGTTATACCACTTTTAGTGAGGCCACCCAACATTTTTTTGACGATTAAAAAACGAAACGCAAGAAAAAGTAGAAAAAACCACGATTTTATTAAGCCTCATCTCAAATAACTGTTGTCAAATGAACTTGGTAGTGCTTCACAACTTGTGTTCAATGTGCCCACCACCAGTGCCAAAACTTCTTTTGAGTCTCTTTGCAAAGTTCTTGATGTACCTGTTGATTAATCTGATAGACTCCATATTTACCATTTTGATTGCCACCTTGCTAAGTGACTTCTCAGTGACGCGCAGCTACGCTGGCACCCTGTTTCTCTTTTAAATAGTAATAATAATGATCATCTGGCAATATCAAGGCTATTTGATACCAATTCATTCATTCATTATTAGCATTTATATAGCGCCCCTTCAAGAAACTACTCAGAGGCGCTCCCAGCCCAGCCCAGCCACGGCAAAAGAAAAAAGATTTAAGGGACTTAAGGAATAAGGATTGACTGGTCAGGTGGAGGAGATGGAGGTTAGGGGGGAGGTCATTCCAGATTGACGGCCCCACAACCGAGAAGGCTCGACATTGTCTGGTAGCCAAGCGAGCCCGTGGGACAAGCAGTTGTCCCTTCGCAGCAGAGCGAAGGGCCCGACGCGCTTCAATGTCAGAGACTGGGCGACAAAGAATGCACAGGTAGGATGGAGCGCAACCAAGGATACAACGTGAGACCAGGGCAGCAATTCGATAATGGATGCGTTGGGCTATTGGCAACCAATGCAGCACATCACGCATGTAGGTAGAAACAGAGGAAAATTTAGGGATTCGTCCAATGAGCCGGGCAGCAGAGCGCAGAACCCGATCTAACCGACCCAGAACCCCAAGGGGGAGGCCAACAAGGATTGAGCAACAGCGGTCGATTCGACTAGTTACGAAGGCATGAACAAGAACTACCAGCGCATCATGAGAGAGAGAGCGTGCAATCACTCGAAGTTGACGAAGCTGGTAGTAACAGCTTCGAGCAACAAGATTGACATGCTGGCTGAGACTGAGTTCACAGTCAAAGGTAACACCCAGGTCACGAACCGTGGAAGAGAAACTAATGTCAGGAAAGATTTGGGCTAGCAGAGGCAAATCGATCTTCTCAAGTTGCCGACGGCCACCCAGCCAAATGAATTGAGTCTTACTGGGATTTAGGAGAAGCCGATTTGACGCCATCCAAGAGGAAAGGACGTCAACAGTCAGACACATTAGGCGCACAGTGCTAACTGAATCCAATGGGTTAGAATGTATGTAGGCTTGAGTGTCATCAGCAAAGATTTGGTGGAGGAGACCCCTATTTGAGATGAGAAAAAAAATTGGGTTTTTGTCACCTTTTTTTGCGCTTCGCTTTTGAATCGTCAAAAAAGGTGGGTGGCCTCACTAAAAGTGGTATAACTTTTGTTGTGTTTGAAATATTTTTATGAAATCTGACCACCATGTGCAGATATGAATTGTCTTTAAGCCTTTAAAATTTCATTTCGATATTCTTACTTTTGGCCAAGATATTGGCCAGAATAATTAGATTGGTTTTTTGTTACTTTTCGTTGCGTCGCGTTTTTGAATCGTCAAAAAACGTTGGGTGGCTTCACTAAAAGTGGTATAACTGTAGTTCTGTTAAGAACATTTTATTGAAATCTGGCCATCCTGTATAAATATGAATTGTCTCTAAGCCTGTAAAATTTCATTTCGAAATTCTTAGTCTGGCCAAGATATTGGCAAAAACCTATTGGTCTTTTTTTTGCCCACCCTGTATAGATACACGGTGAACGGAAAAAACCGAACCTCCACAATAAATAGACAAATCAGCATAAATTTAAAAAAAATATTATTGCGACTAAGACTATTTTATTCCCAAGTATCTATATCTATAAGAAAGGACTTGGCTATGTATGTGGGTATGTATGTGACTTTGTCCAGAATGCACGCTCACAGTTTTTGAGCTTTTCACTCCAAACCTTCACTACTGTGTAGGTCTCGGCACGAGACGCAAAGTCGAGGGGTTGGCGATTCTCTACCACCATGGGGGCCAGGGTGGGGAGCGAAACCCCCCAAATTTTTTTCAAAAAACCGCAGCTATTGATCTGAAATTTTTTCCCTAGATAGAGGTCCATCAGAACCCCCGGATCAGTGGTTGGCAAATCTCTACCACCAGGGGGGCCAGGGTGCGGGGGGGGGGTCGAAAACACTAATTTTCGCTATAAATTTTCAATCGCTTGCAATGTATAAAAGCAGCCATTTTCACCGTTTTAAAGGTGTCTAACGTTAGCTCTTTTGCAAATACGGATTTCACGGGTCGCTTACCGGAAGAGGCGGGGGTGAGGAAGGGTGGGATGGTATGGGGGTGGAGATGGAGTTGGGGGTTGGCGGGGTGGGCTTCGAGGGGTGGGGTGGAGGTTGAGGGGTGGGATGGGGATGAGGGGTGCGGGTGGGATGGCCTGGGGGGTCGAGGGGTGGGGTTTGGTGTGGGGGTGGGTGGAGGTTGGAGGGTTGGAATGGAGGGGGGATGGGGTGGGAGGGTTGGGGGTGGAGGGGTGGGGTGGGATGAGGTGGGATGGGGTGGAGGGGTGGGGTGGGGGTGGGAGGGGTTGTGGTGGAGTGGTGGGGTGGATGGCGTGAGGTGGGGTGGGATGGGGTGGGAGTGGAGTGGTGGGGTGGATGTGGAAATTTTCGTCAAACCCAAATTTATCAGGTCGCGTACCGGTAGGGGTCGGAGTGTGGTAGGGTGGGGTTGTGGCCGTAGCGGATCGAATCCTAAATTTCCCGGGCAACGCCGGGTACCCCAGCTAGTAGTCTATAAACTTAACCATTTCTTTTATTTACGCACTATTCCAGACTTCCAGTTACAACTTGAAGTGATTAAAATGTTTCAAGGAGCGTACAGTGCAACTGAACTAACGGAGGTCAACAACAGGCGCACATCGAGCGAGAGAGGCAATTCTTAAAGCGCTATCCTGCAGACTTGATACATTTTATTTGGTTTGTCGACTTGAAAATGTCCACTCTTGTTTCACCTTCGAGTTGCCAAAATGATCGCCTGTATTCGTTTTCGGCGGAACACTGAAGAAAAACATCCCTGGGAGTCGTTTGCCGCGGACACGAAGAACCCAGTTTTACAGTTGATATTTTGAGGCTCTCCTCGGGTAGAGGATCGTTTGGGACTTCGGGTCTTAGCAAACTAGGAGCGTGGGAAGCAGAGTAAAACTTGAGAGTAAAGACCAAGTTTTGGCATGGTTTTTACGTTGAGGTCCGTAACTGCTGAGAGTAAGGGCGAACGGCGCCGGTAGAATACACGACAAGTAATAAGTCTCTTCGGAGACGGGGTTACCCGTTCCCCACGACCGCTAGGTCTTTTATTTTTTCCCCAGAGTACTGGGAAAGAGGACAGCATCCACCACGACGCTCTTCCGAGCGCCCGAGAAGACCAAGTCTCGGGAAAAGTGACGGTTGTTGCCGCTGACAGTTGGACCGGTGAGGCGAGCACCCAAGGCGCGCGGCGCGTACTTTGTACACGGCGGCGGCGCGTGTTCCGTTGACAGATTACGTGTGCAAGAAGTTGGGAGTTTTGGCCGCTGCTGGTCTCGATCGCTCCCGGGTTGCAGCTTGACTCTGCCCGCTAGTGTGTTTGCAGCGTTGGTCATCTCTCCGTGAAATTCATCGGGGACGGGATGGGAACAGGGTCGTGGCGCATACTCGGGTTAGACCCGTTGGAATGGCTTTGGTTCAAGGCACTCTGGACGCCGGTAATTGGAACGTGCTCAGTAGTCCCCGTTGGTGGCGAGGGTTCGGTGGCTGACAAATGCAGCGTGGTGCGCAAGGGTAAAGACAAGTCGGGCAAGAAGACGAAGACCGCAGTCGCGACGGGTGGAGCACGGCGAGGGCGCTCTGCCGGTGGGACAACGGGCCCTGTGTTGAGAGTCGGCCATCCTCTTACTCAGGACGTCGCCTATTCGGTGACCACGGACGCGGCAGAGAGTGAGTCCGACGATACCGGGATGTACACCCGGTCGCAGGCGTCGGTGTCAGGGTCTTCTTCGACCGTCAGTGAAAGTGGTGACGGCGCGCACGCCGCAGACAGCGACCCGGGAGACTCAGGCAATCCTGGTAAGATAGAGGGCCCCCGGGTCCTGAGCAGCCGAAGGCTCTCGGTGGTGCAGGGGCCACCGAGAGCGAACGACACGGTCAGACAGAGGCGCTAGCAGGTGATGACCGAGGAGAGGGGTCACAGGCGTTGTCTGTTGCTGACCAGGGTAGGACGCCACACATACATTGGACCTCATGTAAACAGACGGGGGGCGGTAATAGCGGGGTATTGTCCTTCCGGGGGTTATGGTCTGGGGGTATTTGCGGGGTGGGGGCTATGGGCCGATGGGGTAATCTTCGGAATAGTGGACCTTCGGAATAGTGGACCCTCGGAATAGTGGACCTTCGGAATAGTGGACCTTCGGAATAGTGGACCCTCGGAATAGTGGGCCGTTACCATAGATAACAATACGATTCGTGTGACTGATTTTGAAAGTGAGGCTATAGGCCAGTCAAAAATACGGGAAATTCATCATGAATCCGGACATTTACTATGGCAGGCCTTTTTGGCAGAATATTGTACGTAAATACCCTACTAAACTACAGTAGAAATGCTAATAAATTCCAACATGGGGAAATATGTTTAAATCGTCAATTAGTGTGATGCAAATCATGACTGCGCGTATAGCGTTTCGCTTAGTCATCGCCTATGCATTATGAGCGTGGCCTTAAGTGCGGGGTAGTTATCGACCACACTTGCATAAAATTTTATTTATTTTTGTCTCCAAGATCGACATTTACATAGTTCGGATAATAAATAGGTAAAGGTATAGAAGTATGCATGCGCTCCGAACGTCAAATTTGTCTTGATTTCCTATATATATACGAACGTATGTATTCAAACGCGCCTATTCCGTTCAATGACGTCATTGAAATGTGTATACACATAGCGAGAGTGAACTTTCATTGCAGTGAATTTGAATTTAAATACGAAATTGCAATGGTTTGTGAAGATTTTCGATAAAATATAAAAAATCGCAGGAACGTTCTAGAACATTGGGAATAGGCGCGTTTGAATACACACGTAAATATACATAGGAAATCAAGACAAATTTGACGTTCGGAGCGCATGCATACTTCTATACCTGTACCAGTGGCGGCGCCAGGATTTCAGGTTTGGGGGGGGGCTGAAGCCCCAAGCCTTCCTCCCTCCCACAGACGCAACTAGAACATTTTCTTCCCAGGGCGGTCATATTGCAATCGCGCGAAGCTGCGAGTGCAGAATGCATGAACGAAGCACATACCGACCAAGGGTTTTACAAGAAATTGTGCACTGGCACAAACGCCTCCACATAAATATTCCATTGCAAGATGCAGTTGGAGATTGAGTGGGTTATTTAAACGAAGTCAGCAATAATTGTTGAGGTTTTTGATTTTTGGTGTATCCGGCAGCAATCCTAGATTAAGTTCCCAATTATCATAAACAAAGGTGTACAACTTAGGTGGCAAACGAGAATGGGAGGTCCTCAAACGCGTCCGCGTAAAGTCTATGCCGTGCCCGGAAATTTCAGTCATCTGAGATGAGTTGGTGACCGAGCTGAGCAAGGGCGATACAGTATATACAGTGCGTGTGCACACAGCAGCCCGAGTAGCTATGTGGTTCAGACAGTGAGGTAATGTAAAGTCCCTATTGTCTTTGACATACCGATATGCAAGCACTCAAAAACCACGTTGACTAGAGTTCTAAATTATCACAATAAGAGGTGTCCAACACCCAATTAATATTCAGAAATTCCACAATACAATGGTGTGCAATTCAGTATTATCGTATAAAAAGTCAACCATGGACACAGACTCGAGATCCAAGTTGTCACAATAAAGGTGTCCAACACATCATTAATAGACATTCATTTTAGAATAAAATGGTGTGTAATTCAGTATTATCGTATAAAATGTCGGCCATGAACACGGACTCGAGTTCCAAGTTATCACAATAAAGGTGTCCAACACAGTATTAATACTCAGAAATTTTACAATAAAAAAGTAATCACAGTAATGGATGGATCAGATTTGACCAGGGTCTATGACAACAGTGGCCGTTACCCTGGACATTGAATTAAAATAATCACAAATAAAAATAAATCACAATAAAGGTGTCCAACAGCATTCACAGAACACTATTATAATTATCTGCCTGCATATTACTAATGACAGAAAACAGTTTAGGTTTCCTTAATACAAAAATACGCATGCTTAGATATATGCACACAATTATTTTATGTATATATATATACATAATAATTATCTGAACACAAATGCTTTACATGTATATGCCAATAGCACTAGGACTTTTTGCTTGACCATTATATCAAACGTAGGCCTACATTCCCAGACATACTGCAGAGCTGTAAGTGAACTCTAAATAGTTCAGCTCACTTTTGGGAAGGCTGACAGCTTCCATTCCATAAAGAAGAAACGGTTTACAGTAGGCAGCTACTAAATGCAACAAAACTGGGTCACTAAATTTGTAGCATTTGCTATGCAACAAATTAAATGACCTAAACAACTTAATATATATGTATATAATATTGTATATATAGTTGAATTCAATGCCATTGACCATTGTCAAGCTTTCTTGTTACGAAATAATCCGTAATGGATATTTTCTGCTTTTTGCATTGGGGGGCTGAACCGCATTTAGAGGTTATAACCCCTAGCCCTCTGACGACGCCACTGGCGCAAGCATCTACGCTGTGATTATATAGTTGATTGCAGGAGGGAGAAAATCCTGAACATTCTTTTGTGACGATGATTAATTTTGTGAAATATGCGAAAAATCAAGAGAAAATACAGCTTTGCACCCCTTTTTGAAGGACTAGGCAATTTCGATATTTCTATACGTCTAAAACTTATAAAACGGTTTCAATCTGAAACGAGGTGTCTAAGAGCCAGGTTGTTTCTTCGACAATTTCTAAAACCCTGTCCCGTTGTATGGTCAAAAGGTAAGGGTGCAAACTTGTCACCCGTTTTCATAGACTGAGGCCAAGAAATGAATTCGCTAACTTCATTCTCAAAGTAGATTTCGACGCCGTTGATGATTGTCTAGTTTTCTTATTACGAAATTATCCGTTATAGACATTTTCCGCATTTTGCTTTGGGTGGGCTGAGCCGCATTTAGGGGGGGGGGGGCTTAGCCCCCTCCAGTCCCCCCTGGCGCCGCCACTGACCTGTACCAATAAATATATTAATAAATATTTAATTTGTTTAAATCGGTAATTTTACTGTGTTTCCAGCAGATAAATCGTATTTCCGCCAGTCCTTGAAATGTAAACAAACTCGTATAGGCATAGCAAAGATATTTAAGTATAAGGTCTTTGGGCATAGCTGTTGGTCGTCTGCTCAAAACTAAATTCAAAATTTTAATTATTTCCCCATATCGCATTTTGTTAGCATTTCTACCACATATTCTTTAGTCCATTTAGAAACTTTTCGTGCAAAAATTTGCCTGCCATAGTAAATGTCCGGGTTTAAGACTTAATTGACTGGACAACTAGCCGTGCGCCATTTATTTGAACGCTAGCCTCACTTTCAAAATCATATCAGTTATACACAGTGATGCCACAGCTGGGTTTTTTCCACTAGATCTGGGTTTTTTGGCCTTCGTCTGGGTTTCTGGGTTTTTTGGGGCAAGATCTGGGTTTATTTTGGTGAGTTGACATTTTGTACTTAAACACATGATTATTCTGTGAAATTCAATGTAAAATGGCTGTGATACATAATTTTTTCCATTAATTTTAATTTTAAACTCCACAATCAAGATCTCCTGTTGTCAATTCACAAATAATTGTTACGGAAGCGGGTCTGATCTTTATGGCCCTATCCGAACGAGGCTCAGGGTCGACTATTTTACCAGGATGGCCCACCCTAAAGCCTTGACATTGCCCGCAGGATCCGGCTCGCACGGTCTGTCCGAGACTTTAATTGAAGAAAGAAAAGACAACTTCACTTTACTTTCCAATTGTAATCGATGATCTTCGACAAAGTTCAACAAAAATGAGGAGTTCCTTCTCCGGTGTAAAAATCGTATCTGTGTATACAACCTGTCAAACAGATAGCGCCAGGGCCGGATTTGAACAGAGCGAGGCCCTAAGCACTTTCAATTATGAGGCCCACTTAAAAATAAAAACAGACAAAATGCATATTGCATAATTGCTAGATCTAAGTATATTCCTAATGCATATTGCGCCAGTGATTGTTATTATATTCGTTTAATTGGCAACAAAACTGATAGACACACCGCTATCAAGTACAAAAAAATAGTTCAACAAATGAAACACATTATTAGCCTATAGGCTACCTAAAATTGTTTACGTCCTTTGTCCATAACAATTGAATCCATCTTAGGATGTGTGTAGAAAATTACATAAATAATTGCAAAAAGTGAATGATTTTATGCTTTTATACTAGGTTGATGAGATTAGATCATTTGACATAATTAATGGACATAGGTGAATTCCTAAAAGTTCCTATACAAAACACGTGATATGTAGTGTTTTTGATCCATGTTTGATCAACTACTGTTAGTCTCTAACGAGTCGAATTGCAATTGATGCACTCGTTTTATTCCAGTATTTTTATGGTATAGGCCTACATACTAAAAATATGAAGTTTTACATAATCTTTTTCCTGCATTTCTGCATCGCATAATCTGCGATAATGTCATCAAAAGGAATTTTGCGCATTTGTTCGCTTTCTATGCAAAGCAAGCTCAATGAGCTGAGTTTGTTCTGGTGCATTGTGAAAAAAAACCGGTGTGACACATTCTAGTCTTAGTTATTGTATTTTTTGCTTTTGTCACATTATAAGTTCGACGCGAACTTTGAAAGGAATCACTGGCATTTTTGCATTCTTCGGGGCCCTTTGCAACCCAATACGCAATATCATCTTTTGATAGTTCAGTCCACAGACCTGCATCGCAACATCGATTGCCACAATCGAGCATTGCAAGCGATTGGGTAGCAGTGGAAGTGACATCTTGTAGGCCTACATGTTGCGGCGCCGGCATTTGCTCGATTTCAACTTCGGCAGCCTCTGCGAGAATTATGTCAGAGACTGATTCAATGTTTACTTCCGGTTGCACATGTTCTGCTTCTCGCGTATCAGATCGGAAAAAAGCATCAACTTTAGGCAAATTTGTTTCACTGATCTTCAATGCCTTCTGCTTCTTCCTTTTTTCAGCACCACTTACGAACGTCCGTTTCATTTTCTATAGTTTACTATATAATTGAATCGTGAAAATTACCAGTACAGAAATTTGAAACAAGATAAAATTGAATACTTTTAACATCGCTCAAACATTCAACTAACGTGTTTTCCTCACTTTCCGCCATAAACAATAATAATATATCGGTTGACGCAGGTTATTACGGTGTATGACGCAAGCGTTCAACTTAATTATTAAAGAACTGAGACTAAGAGCAAGTGTTTTCGATCTTACGCATAGCTAGGCTAACCACATCAATTCCTAGTAAAAAAGTTGATTGATAATAAGTGAACTAAAGTAAAAATTCAATGGCTTATAATTTGGAAGTTCACTTTTGGAGGCCCCCCAAATTCCGGAGGCCCTAAGCCGGTGCTTAGTGGGCTTACATGTAAATCCTGCCCTGGATAGCGCGTCCTGACAGCAAACTGTTCAGTCACCAGGCCTGACGTCCAGGGGGTACGATGATGAGGACGACGACGACGAAGAGGCTGGCTGCGGAGCCGCTAGCAGAGCGGCTGCCCGACGACGTTGAAGACGTTACTGACGCTGACAGCAACGAACCACGGGCGGTGGTGCCCGACAAGGAGACGAGGGGGGGTACGCTGACGAGGATGACGACGACGAAGACGGAGCCACTGACTGCGGCTACCCGACGACGTTGAAGACGCTGTTGACGTTCGCAGCAACGAACCACGGGCGGTGGTGCCCGACAAGGAGACGAGGGGGGGTACGCTGACGAGGATGACGACGACGAAGACGGAGCCACTGACTGCGGCTACCCGACGACGTTGAAGACGCTGTTGACGTTCGCAGCAACGAACCACGGGCGGTAGTGCCCGACAAGGAGACGAGGGGGGGTACGCTGACGAGGATGACGACGACGAAGACGGAGCCACTGACTGCGGCTACCCGACGACGTTGAAGACGCTGTTGACGTTCGCAGCAACGAACCACGGGCGGTGGTGCCCGACAAGGAGACGAGGGGGGTACGACGACGATGAAGACGACGACGAAGACGGAGCCACTGACTGCGGCTGCCCGTTGAAGAAGAACGTTTCCCTCTGCCGTTCTCCTGCGTACGTCCTTCACTGCTTCCGCGCTCACGTCAGAGTTAGAACCGGACTGGAGACACCGACGGCGCTGCTGAATACACTGACGCCCCACGAAGACACCGACGGCAACGAGGAACCTCTTCCCGACTCGATGCGGCTGACTTCGGACCGACTGCACAACTCCGGCGTCGAACTGCAGACCCTGCGTCGTTCTCCGAGTCCCTTCTCCGACTGTCTTGACTGAGCCTCCGACGACGTTGACGACGACTGTCCGCTTCCGAGCTGTACGCTGACGTCCTCCGAGCTATGAGCTAAGCTGACTTCTGTGTCTGTACTCCTTCTTTTATAGGCTCACAGCAAGGCGGGATGCATGAATAAGTAAGTGTGGCAGACCGAGGTGTGGCAAGCCAGGTATGAATAAGTAAGTGTGGCAAGCCAAGGTGTGGCAAGCCAGGAATGAATAAGTAAGTGTGGCAAGCCGAAGTGTGGCAAGCCGAAATGAATAGATAAGTGTGGCAGGCCGAGATGTGGCAAGCCAGGAATGAATAAGTAAGTGTGGCAAGCCGAAGTGTGGCAAGCCGAAATGAATAGATAAGTGTGGCAGGCCGAGATGTGGCAAGCCGAGGAATGTGGCAAGCCAGGAATAAGCAAGTGTGGCAGGCCAAGTGAGGCAGGCCGAATGAGTAAACAAGAGCGCGGCAAATGTGGCAGCGTGGCAAGGCGTGGCAACACGTGGCAACCCGTGGCAAAGCGTTGCAGGCAAACGTGGCAAACGTGGCAAACGTGGCAAGCGTGGCAAGGCGTGGCAAAGCGTTGCAGGCAAACGTGACAAACGAGGCAGCGCGTGGCAAAGCGCAAATCAACAAAAAAATAATCACCATGGCAAAATCGCCACAATCTCTCACCAGTCATTTTAAAAAAATGTCCTCATTTTTCGAGGAGTCAAACATCAATTATTGCTAATCAAACAGTGCAGCAACTCAAAATAAACGTTCACTCACGGCTGAGCTTCTTCATCCTGGAAGAAAAGTTCAGGGGTGTGCAGCTCCTCCCTTCCACGACGACGCAGTCCCCTCAGTACTGCCTCACAGGCCCACTTGGGGTAGCCTGGGTACTCCTTTATTACCGCCTCCGCAAACTCTTCCACGGAGGCGCCTTCTGGCTGCATGCTCGCACGCCAGGTAATCTCCTCCAGCAATGAAGCTGTCAACCCCTTCTCCGCCTGTGATGGACCCTCTCCAGGACTTAAAATACTGTCTAAAAACATCACTAACTCTTTATCTTCACCAAGTGATGGCGCATAAGGGTCCGGAGGCGGTCCCTCTTCTTCTCCAACATTCAATCCGGTCGACCCGGCACTCGTGTCCTGCATCGTGAAAGCTTTAATACTCCTACTTTTAAGAGTTTCTTCTTGATGTTTTCTGTACTTGTGGCTCCGTAGCGACACCTTGGCGCTATCGCCTGCGTATAGGCGCCCGCAAAATTCGCAATGAATCGTGGAGAGATCCATCCTGCTGACGCTCCAATGTCGAACTGCGCCCTGCGCCCTTGTCAACAACAAATTAAGCGTCCCAAAGACAGGCGGCTGAGTGCAGGTGCAGAACTCCGCCCACGCACGTCGCACTGAAACCGCGTGCGACGCGCCAGAAGAAGCGCGACTTATGACGTGTGACACCCTACAGGAGCACAACGCTACAGAACACAAACATCGTGTGGCAAGCCGAAATGAGCTTGACCTAATTAAGGACAACATCCGCTGCCTTCTAACGTTGCAACACATCGTAACCACCAAGGCATAGACCTTGTACACATTTTGCAACAACAAACTATACAGCGCTGCCAAGCTGTAGCGTTGCAAAACCAAAACATTACCACGGACAATCCAGTCCAAATGATAACCAATCAAAACCAAGTGTTGTCTCCACACGCTATCAAGACAACACGATGTCGAACACAATTCGCCATTCATAACGGATGCAACCAAAAGAAAACCATCATGAATGCAATCACATTCACTCCAACCATAACCCGATGACCTATTTTATTCTCGCGTCCCTGGGACGATTCGCACATACAGGCAACAACCTGCTGATCTACACTCAATGCGTTTGTCACTTTTCCCTGTGGTTTATCATGGTCACGTTTCATCGCATAGCCATTATGCCTACACCCCTTCTCATTTATCACAGGTTTAACAACAGCAGTCTCCCTGTAGAAAAATGGCTGTCTCCTTACTGGCTGCTTAACAGGTCTAGCATCATCTGTATAAATCTTAGGTTCCACTAAAATTGTTCCACCTAAGTCTACGTCTTTGTTAGTCTTCAAAAGACATTCCAACTTATCCTTTGCTTCCAGCGATACATCATCTGGCAGATCAACCATCAAACCTTCCACAACCTTACTTTCATCTAAGACTTTAGTGGAATACATTTCCTTTTCCTCCTCTTCTGTCATCAATGCCGTTGCACATACTGCTAAACTATCATACAAGGTTTTCGATTGTACATCACATTGAGACCTAGGGGATACAATCACCTCCTCTGCAACCACAATACGTCTACACCACGAAGATCCAGTTCCCTTAACTAATGCAATGCGCCTCCTTCCCACAAAAAGAGCACCTGTTCCAAACCCAAGACGGCATCGATTTTCCCTCAACCATTCCATACCAAGCATAGGCTCAAAGACCTGGTCAGAAACAAGAAACCGAGTGGAAATTTCAAAACCATGCCAAAACTTCAAAGGAACAACCAGTTCTCCCTGGACTCGAATCTCAGTACCATTGGCAGCCAAAAGAACCCGAGAGCTAGGTTGCAATTCAAGACTCACAACATAACCAGCAGGAACTATACTCACTTCAGAACCGGTGTCGATAAGGCAGGTCCTCGATCGTCCATGGAGGGTAGCTCGAACGTAGATGGCGTTGTTCGTTGGAACCAGGGACTTCTGGCGGGTAGTGTGATTGGTAACCACGTCGGCAGGTGTCGTTCCATCCGACTGACTGGCTGGTCGGCCAGACCGACGGCACTGGCGAGCGATATGTCCGACCAACCCGCATTTGAAGCAGGTCCGGTCGCGTCCAGAATTTCCCGGAGCTGTGGCAACCGATTCATAAGCTGCATTCCTCGGAACAGGATTACGCTGTCCATTCAGTTGTCTCGAAATGCGTTCCTCCAATTGTTCTTGCCATTTCCGTTGGGCTGTGAAGAAACTGTCCAACTGCGCCTGCAGTCGCGAATCCGTTTCAACTTCTTGAGTTCCGCGCACTCGGTTGAGTGGCCGACGACGATCATCCACATCAGCCATCTGCTGATAAGCTCCAAGACGCAGTGCCATCCGATATCCTTCATCAATGGTACGCGGTTCCCTTTCTCTGACCTTCAGTGATAGTTCGCGATCACGGATGGCTTCCAAGAAAGCGTCTCTTGCAACAATTTCGGTTGTTTCGTTCGTAGGAACCGGATATGCCAAAACAACCAAACGCCGAATGTCATGTAGAAGATCGCTCAAGCTTTCATCCACGCGTTGACGGCGATAATATAACTGCGTACGGAAGGTCTCAGCTTGTCCTTCCACTCCGTAGCGTTGTCTCAGTCTCTCCACGAGTTGCTCGTAATTGACATCTTGCTTCGCTCCAAAATCCCAGATGAATTGCGTTGCGGCTTTATCCAAAGCACAACGAAGGAAGTCCACCTTGTCCACTCCAGTCCACTTGTTATGGCGGGCACAGACTTCAAATTGCGCGAGGAAAGATTCCAATGACCCTGTACCGTCGAATTTTCCAGGCTTCATGGGAGTCGACTTTCTTTCACTCACCAAGCGACTGACTTCTTCTAAGACTTTTGCGTCCGTACCACTCACGTCTCTGCTCGAGGGTAGAGTCACTTTCTTTTCCGGAGACTTGTAGTCGTCGAAATCGATTTCTGCCATAAGTCGACTTGACTCAATCTCAGAGTCGCTCGCTCCTTTCGTCCATGGCGTCGATGTCGTTCGAAAAGCTGCTGCATCCATCTTTTCCCGGAACTTGAAAGCCGTCTCACGATTTCACTTTGCCGAAGTCCACCGAAGTTCTCAAAAATCCCACTGTCTGGAACCAATTTGTTACGAAACCGCAAGACGTAGTCCTGCCCAATTTGTTGAAGTCCAACGAAATTGAAGAAACCACGGAACCACTTTGTCGTTGATCCACCGCAGTAAACGAACTCCGCTTGCTGGTGCCAATTTGTTACGTGTTCCGCCGGCTGTGTTCCTTTCCAACGAATTTGTCGAAGTCCACGACACTGCTTTGTCGAAACCAAAGACTTTCACGAAACCCAACTGGGTGGTGCCAATTTGTTGGTGTCCAGACTTCTTTGTTGCCGAATTGTCGAAGACCACCGAATTTGACGTCAGTCCACTTCCTGGTTCCAATTTGTGACGTCACCCCACTTCTCGGGACCAATTTGTTACGGAAGCGGGTCTGATCTTTATGGCCCTATCCGAACGAGGCTCAGGGTCGACTATTTTACCAGGATGGCCCACCCTAAAGCCTTGACATTGCCCGCAGGATCCGGCTCGCACGGTCTGTCCGAGACTTTAATTGAAGAAAGAAAAGACAACTTCACTTTACTTTCCAATTGTAATCGATGATCTTCGACAAAGTTCAACAAAAATGAGGAGTTCCTTCTCCGGTGTAAAAATCGTATCTGTGTATACAACCTGTCAAACAGATAGCGCGTCCTGACAGCAAACTGTTCAGAGTCACCAGGCCTGACGTCCAGGGGGTACGATGATGAGGACGACGACGACGAAGAGGCTGGCTGCGGAGCCGCTAGCAGAGCGGCTGCCCGACGACGTTGAAGACGTTACTGACGCTGACAGCAACGAACCACGGGCGGTGGTGCCCGACAAGGAGACGAGGGGGGGTACGCTGACGAGGATGACGACGACGAAGACGGAGCCACTGACTGCGGCTACCCGACGACGTTGAAGACGCTGTTGACGTTCGCAGCAACGAACCACGGGCGGTGGTGCCCGACAAGGAGACGAGGGGGGTACGCTGACGAGGATGACGACGACGAAGACGGAGTAAAATGACTGCGGCTACCCGACGACGTTGAAGACGCTGTTGACGTTCGCAGCAACGAACCACGGGCAGTAGTGCCCGACAAGGAGACGAGGGGGTACGCTGACGAGGATGACGACGACGAAGACGGAGCCACTGACTGCGGCTACCCGACGACGTTGAAGACGCTGTTGACGTTCGCAGCAACGAACCACGGGCGGTGGTGCCCGACAAGGAGACGAGGGGGGTACGACGACGATGAAGACGACGACGAAGACGGAGCCACTGACTGCGGCTGCCCGTTGAAGAAGAACGTTTCCCTCTGCCGTTCTCCTGCGTACGTCCTTCACTGCTTCCGCGCTCACGTCAGAGTTAGAACCGGACTGGAGACACCGACGGCGCTGCTGAATACACTGACGCCCCGCGAAGACACCGACGGCAACGAGGAACCTCTTCCCGACTCGATGCGGCTGACTTCGGACCGACTGCACAACTCCGGCGTCGAACTGCAGACCCTGCGTCGTTCTCCGAGTCCCTTCTCCGACTGTCTTGACTGAGCCTCCGACGACGTTGACGACGACTGTCCGCTTCCGAGCTGTACGCTGACGTCCTCCGAGCTATGAGCTAAGCTGACTTCTGTGTCTGTACTCCTTCTTTTATAGGCTCACAGCAAGGCGGGATGCATGAATAAGTAAGTGTGGCAGACCGAGGTGTGGCAAGCCAGGTATGAATAAGTAAGTGTGGCAAGCCAAGGTGTGGCAAGCCAGGAATGAATAAGTAAGTGTGGCAAGCCGAAGTGTGGCAAGCCGAAATGAATAGATAAGTGTGGCAGGCCGAGATGTGGCAAGCCAGAAATGAATAAGCAAGTGTGGCAAGCCAAGGTGTGGCAAGCCAGGAATGAATAAGTAAGTGTGGCAAGCCGAAGTGTGGCCAGCCGAAATGAATAGATAAGTGTGGCAGGCCGAGATGTGGCAAGCCGAGGAATGTGGCAAGCCAGGAATAAGCAAGTGTGGCAGGCCAAGTGAGGCAGGCCGAATGAGTAAACAAGAGCGCGGCAAATGTGGCAGCGTGGCAAGGCGTGGCAACACGTGGCAACGCGTGGCAAAGCGTTGCAGGCAAACGTGGCAAACGTGGCAAGCGTGGCAAGGCGTGGCAAAGCGTTGCAGGCAAACGTGACAAACGAGGCAGCGCGTGGCAAAGCGCAAATCAACAAAAAAAATAATCACCTTGGCAAAATCGCCACATAATTTATAACCTGAAGAATAGTTCTGCACAGAAATAAACCATTTTGACATTTCAAAATAGGTCAGGTCACTTGTCTCTTCCCTTTTAGAGCCGTATTACATCTATAACATGCATATACAGTTATAGGCCTACAGTATACACTATAGGTAAGGTCAATCCTCTAGTGGTATAATAGCCAGGTTGTTGCAGAGTATTAATGTTCTAGGTGGTTAAAACGTTGGATTGTTGGTGTATTAAGAAAATTTGGTTGGAAACCTCGGACAACTTTAAAACTTTGTAAACTTAAGCCAGTGTGTTATGTTCTTACAATTCTGGTAGACTCGACCCGCTGCGCATGCACACACGAATATATCGATGAAGCTTATTGTCAGTATGGATACCGAGTCTCTGACAACTTTGACAATTGATATTTTAAAGTCGTAATTACAGTTTATTCGAGTCTTTTGACGAACATTTTGTTAATCCTCATGCGAACAAGCAAAAAACAACTTGATTTCAATAAAGGGGGTCTAAAATAGCTTATATGAATAGTCTGGGTTTTTCTGGGGTTTTTTCGGAAGGAAATCTGGGTTTATTTCAGAAACCTCAGTGGTAACACTGGTTATACATTCTGACCAGTGATTCCGTTAAGGTCTGAATTCTTGGAGTCATGGACGCATCACATCCAAAAAATTGGAGTCCACACCAAATGGATAAGAGTCGTGGACTCCACGCCCATCCATTTTTGGAGTCCCATCGGGCCATATAGTAGGCCAAATGTAAAAAAATTCCGAACTTATAATATTACAGGCGACAAAGGGTCCAACCATTAGTAGGCCTATTATTACGTAACCTACGCAAAAATTCGTATTTTTGACCCTCTCATTCTGTTGCAACTCGTACATTTTGCGAATAGACACATGCGTAGTTGCGTAGGTAAAAATTAGTTCTAACCCTCCTCCGTTTACAAAAGTTCATTTAGGCTAAACGGTATAGCTAAAGTGAGCTATAAAATTAATTTTACCGTTAGCTATTTTGTGTTTGTTGAAATCTGAAGTTGTCGATACCAATACAGAAAATACCAAGTCATAAACTTATAAATTACAGCCAGCTTCTCCAGAGGTAGGCTGAATTCAATTGGAATGAAATATAGGCCTGCATCGTGAAATCGTGAAAGGTCAAGTAGGGCATAGGCATATATAGGCTAATGCTATAGCCTAAGTCAACGATAAGTAGAAGTTTTTAGTTCTTAAAATTTGAGAACAAATTAACAGCCATTTAGAAGCAAAAGTTGGTGTTAGAGGACAATCAGATTGCATCATATTGAATTAATATTGACTGGAGAGCGCCTCTGAGAGGGCTTCTTGTAGAGGCGTTATGTAACTTATTGAAATGGATGAATGAAGGCAGAACCTGAGAGAGCTAAAATGCGATTGTTGTTAGCAATGACATCATTTTGAAAATAGGCCTAAACAGGGAAATTTTAGGACTCTATAGCCTATAACTATAATATAGTACCAATTTCCCGATGATAATAAATTTTATACTTTCCAAGAAAAAACATTTTAGCATTGTTGTACTTCTTTTAATTCTCTTGATTTTAGGATCTATCCGACGACGATCGATTTTTTAAGACAGCTCATTGGAACGGTTGAACGCTAGGCTATAACATTGCAGATATGTCGATGGTTTACTAAGGTCTATGCCTGCAAGCAGGCTATACGTCACTCACAAAGAAATGAAATATTCATAAATAGGTCATTGCATAAATTATTCACCACTAACCAGTCAGTTAATACGCAATGCATAAAACTGAGACAGTTACACATATATTATATGGACCCCACAGTATTTTTTTATTGGTGTCCCATGGACGCATCGTTAATTTATTTGTGCGTCCATCCACAACTTCAGTGCGTCCATGGACGCACCGCCTTTATTTTTGTGCGTCCGGCGTCAAAATTTGTGCGTCCGGGACGCACGGACGCACGTTAACGGAATCACTGATTCTGACTGCAGCAGAGGCCGGAAGTCGACGTATTGTTTGTTATTTTGTACTCTGGTAATAGTGCGATAGTCAGTGCGATATAAGTAAGGATCGATTTGAAACTTAACGAAAAGTAGCATAGAGACAAAAAGGCTAGCTGTGTCTGTCAATGGAAGATTTTTAATTGGGTAATTTTCTGCAACTTTTGCACCTTCGCATTTCAGCATTTTAGTTAATAGCAATTTAGGGAAGGTTTTTGCTGCTTGAATCTGATATTATCGCTCAGTGTCTGCTTGCTGTTTTGTGGGAAATTAATCCCCTTAGCGTTCTAAGTCATTCATGATTCACCTATTGAAATTCTCGACTGAATGGAAGTTGTATTGATGAAATTCGTTTCCTGTGAAATTAGAACTTTGATTGATGAAATTATGCTTGCGTAAATGGAAGATCGATGACACTCGTCATGGACGTTTTTATTAAAATGTCATGTATACAATTAATAAACGGTATGCTCTATCGCTTCCATAATTACAATTGTGTAATTACAAAGCTGTCTGTTCAGTTAGTAGTTAAGTTTAATTAAGATTACTGCATAACTTGTAAATGTAAAGCGCAGTGCGTTTGCAGGCGCTCAATTAAAGAAAAGATTATTATTATTATTATAAATTACTTAAAATTTGTGATTGAAATTTGGTAGAGGTCTAGAACAGCTCGGTAGCAAGTAAACAATATGGTGGTCACAGATAAGGGCAGAATAGAGCGGTCTCACGGCGATAGATAGCCCACTGTTTCCGCGAGCCCTCTTGCCTACGGCGATCGATAGCCCAATGTTTCCGCGAAAGCAAGTAAGTCAGATAGATGTCAAAATACCTTGAAAAGGTATATTTTCAGAAATATTAATGTACTTAAATAAGCTAAAGAGTACAGCAAAATATACCTATGGACAGTGCCAGTGTTGCGTGACTGGGTTGCCTCTTAAAAGCCCTCCCCCAGAGACTATACCGACACAGATAGGCCTACTCGCCCTGCCCTGGGATCTGCCTCAGAATAAATTCACCCTCGGAGACTATATTCTGAATAATATTTGGGGCGGCGGTAGCGCAATGGATAACATGCTGGCGTAGTAGGGTGTGTCAATGTGAGGGGTCAAATCAAAAATTTGTGAATTTCAAAAACGGCTAGTGATGAAAATGTGCAGTTTTGCATGCTGAATCCAAATATAACTTCAGAAACAGTTTTTATTGAGTGCTAGCTACTTCAAATTACAGTTGAAATGAACTATATTTACATACAATTGATTTAAACGTACAACAGAACTGAAGAAAGCCTATGGCAGTGGTTCCCAACCCGTGGCCCGCAGGCCAAAAGTGGCCCACCAGGTCTAAGAAAGTGGCCCTCATCTCTTACAGAATTTTAAAAAAATATACGAAAAAGTTGACAATTTGGAAAGGATAGAACACAATGCATAATCATTTTCTATTTCAAATTATTTTATTTTGACGTCCATAAATAGCATCAAACATTCAATTTACCCTCGTGTCCTCCAACTTAGCAAAAGTGGCCCTAGAGTCAAAAAAGGTTGGAAACCACTGACCTTTAGCTACAGAGTGCAATATCAAATGCCATTTATGAAGTCAAATTATTAAATTGTGCAAAATAAACCAAAGGCATCATGTCCTGCTTGCTTCTGTTTCGACCTATTACCTCTCTGTTGACCATTTGACCTCTGATGTAGTGAGTCCTCCTCTCATCGTTGTACGCATGGCAAGCAGTCTCAGTTGTCATTTTCAAAAACCTTTCCATAGACTGTGCGTGCGATTCATTCATTAATTCATTCAGAGCATTTACATAGCGCCCCTTCAAGAAACTACTCAGACGCGCTCCCAGCCCAGTCACGACCAAAGAAAAAACTCGAGGGACTTGTAGAACCCCACCGGATAAGCCACAAGTAGAGAGCGAAGCGAAAGCGGGAGTTCATTCCAGACTGTAGGTCCCACAACCGAAAACACGGCGCTGCTTAACAATTTTCTCTTTGCATCAAGTTCCCTCATAACTCTCTCCTGAGCTCTCTTCTCCTTGTTGTGATCAATACCAAAGTAGTGTCAAAGTGAGTAATCAATCAAATCAAGGCAGCAGTAGCAATCTTCACTGTCTACTTCAACTCATTGTGGTTTCTTAGAATGGCTAGCACTATATTGGTTATCTCGTAGTTCTTTTCCTAGTTTTCGCAAAATCATCGAAGATGCCTTGTAAGTAGTTTAAAATATTTTTGTCTTCGTCACTCTGTCCCTCACCGATTCTTCCATATTTTCCTCAAACTCATCAAACTCTTTCTGCTTTACATAAAACATGGATCTCTCCATCATCTTCTTCTCTTCTGTGGTTTGTTTATCACTCTTCATACTCCTTTTTCATCCATCCTTTTACAAGAAAGCAATTGTTACAGAAGGAAAGGCAATTTCCTTAGAACTGTAGCAATTGCTTTCTTGTCTCCTGAAGGTCAACTGGCCCTATCTGATGAGGTCCAATGCTTCCAATTTTTTCTCTTTGACCATTGATGAAAGCTAACTCAATGACGGGAATCTTTTTCTCTCGACTGCACTCACAAAATATGTGCACTCCACCAACACAGGGAGAACTGCAACCCACATCCGTGCAACCAGGGCCGTTTTCAGGAATTTTGGGGCCCTAGGCACAAACACTAGGTCTAATTCTAAGCGTCTAGTCCCCATCTTCTGAGGGATATCAAGGTTTCTGGAGGACGGATAACGAGTATTTGCCGGTCGGTCACTGAGGCGCGTAGCGCCGAGTGGGGAGGGGCAAGGGGAGGGACTGTATCCCTCCCCACCAGAAAATTTTGAATTTTTACATTGCAATGGCAGAATTTTAAGCTGACATTTTATCAAAATTTCTCAACTATTGCAGTGCTGACCTGAATAGTCTAAGATTTCAATAAATATTCTTACAACTATAATAATTTCTTTATCAGCACACACACAGTGTAATGGTAGTATTGTAAGCTGCGATCTTAAAAAATTACTACATTATTTCAGTGCTGATAAAAAGTGGTTGAAAATTTTGATTAGTAGGCCTATAATATTATTATTACCATAATAATTTCTTTGCGTATCAAATTCTGCAACTTAGTTCTGCGGCTTCTGGACCACTACCAGCATTAATGAATAACTCCATACAGGTAGTTGCTTAGTCCAAGCCCGACTTTCTTAAACTAGAATTATCTTATTCCCGTTGCTCAAAAAGGTCCTACATTGCTGACCAGGACACAGTTAGGCCTATCAGAATTGTTACAAATGTTACACAAATCAAGGAAGAACTACCAAAAATCAGGAAGCCATGTAGTAGACTATAATGATGCTATTTTACTAAGTGTCAGTTGTACAAAAATAGTCTTTGTAAAAATTTAACAGTAAACTATACTCATTGTAATGTGATAGTATCATATATTATAGGCTATTAATAGATTTTATCATTATAATCATATGATGGTAAAAAAAATCACGGTTGCCTATATTGTTAGAGCTCAGGTATTACAATAATGTAAACAGGAGCTAAAAACCATTATTATTTTATCAAATGTTATGGTAGTCACTTCTAGGTGGAGCTCCCCCTGGAAGATGCCTAGATTAAACGCTGAACGTAACACAATTTCGGCCTCAATCTTTCAGTCTCAGTATAGGCCTATAGTTTTGCATTCATGCCTTCTATGTGCATGTATGTAATTTTTTACATTTGTTAATAATAGGCTATAGACTAGTATGCTGCTGACACAGCTAGCACAGCAATCTTTGTACTAAGCAGTGTACTAGAAATGTAAGTTTAACATACGTCAAAGTTCGTATAACATGTTGCTAATTGTTATGCGATTATAGTATGTTTGGGTCGCCGCGGGGCCCTCCTGTTGCGCGGGGCCCTAGGCATGTGCCTAGGCGTTAAAACGGCTCTGCGTGCAACTCTTGACGTCACACTTAACAGGTTAGAATGTCTATGAGTCTGCCAAATTTTCCATAAACCTATCTCTCCTCCAACTTCGCTCTGCCAGAAGACACCTTGCTGCCTTGCTCTCACGTGGATTTCAGCTTTGCTTTGATTCTTGTATGAGTGTTTATAACTGGTTCAGTGAATTTAGGATTTGCTTTGCACCACTGAGCAAGAACTCCAGTCATTAAGTCAATGACAAGTTGGTCATTGTTGTAATTTTGTCTGCCTTGGTCACTCATCCCTCTTCGGTACAACCCATATCCAATGACATTCCTGACAGATGATAATTCAGCTGTAGGAAGCTGTCTGTCTGAACCGACTAAGTGATGTGAGTCCAAACTAGCAATCTTGTTTTTATATTGGACATTCTGACTATCTCAAGGGAATACACAAACAATAACTATATTCTAACAATCCAACATGCAATAGTTGCAATAGGCTACTATAATAATGCTGCACACATTGTACAACAGATTGATGGGCACAGATCACTAATAAACAATGTTAAACATCAAACAATAGGCTATACATAAAATTCTAGCAAGCAAAAACTTAAATTAAAGCATTTAAAAATATTTATGATAACATCATATTAAAGCATCTAATTTGCGTATTTTCCACGATAATTCAAGTGCTAATTGAAGTAGCTCAATCCCATTGCAGACAGATTTTATACTTATATTTTGATTTTTCACATGAAAATGTGCTATTTTATCCCTAGCCCCTTTTTAAATATTAACTTTAAAAAAATTGACACGCCCTACTGGCGTAGAGAGCGAAAGGTAACGAGTTCGAGCCCCCGTTGGGCGGACAATGCTTTGTAGGTTGCTATTACCGCTGTGTATTGCAGGCTGTCTGTTCTGACCGTAGGCCTAGTTAAGATTTATGTATTCTGTGATCTGCGTTCTTGTGAATTGTTTCAATTGCATGACTGTACGGAGGGTCATTCCACGTCAAATCAACCAGGGGTGTACATCACACCCCTTTGGATTTTTCTGAAAATTTTTGTGCATAAACTACATGCAATATAAGGAATAACAGTGGAAATTTGAGCAGAATATCTCAGAATTTGACCGAGATATTAATTTTTAAAGTTAATGATCAAAAAACTACATGCAATATAAGGAATAACAGTGGAAATTTGAGCAGAATATCTCAGAATTTGACCGAGATATTAATTTTTAAAGTTAATGATCAAAAAACGAACCGCGAGAAAACGGCATGATACACCAAGTTTAGACTGCTATATCTCGGCCATGAAACGAGCAGAGGGCTGAAATATTTTTTGTACAATCAGTTTTTTGTGCCCTTTCCAAATATGCAAAAACCTGGATGGAGCTATTTTTGGTTTTTGATATAAAAATTAGTAAATATAGCACAGACGCCAATTCTCACTCAAGTTTTGGACATCATGTCAGCAGGCAGGAATGAGATATAATAAAACTTGTACTGGTTTTATATTGAGGCACATTGGTGCTCATCAGACATATAGTCAGTACCTGATTAGTTTCATCATTAGTGTGTTTTCCAAGGGCGTTTTCCTTGTCATGATCGTGAAAATGGAGTCCAAAGCTCATCAAAAAAGTGACAATGTGTATCTTTTGAAATTGATGAAAATTTGCACATATATTGAGGACATGCAGATCCTTCATTGGTGCAAAATTCAGGATGGTGTTCAGCTCCGTTTCTGGAAAATTATTTTTTGAAGTCGACCAATATTTACTGTGTCGCGAGCAAATGGCATGATCCACAACGTTTGGACTGTCATATCTGTATCAGGAAATGAACCAGAGGACTGATATTGCTGTCATGTAATCACTTTCTTATGCTCTTTCCAAATATGCAAAAACCTGCAAATTGCCACTTTGCTGGTTGATTTGACATGGATTGACCCCGGAGTGTACGCTGTAACCGCGGATTGTTCAATAAAGAAAATATTTTTCTGATCAATGATTGACTTACTAACTTTCGCATAAACATTGGGTTATCGATCGCCGTAGGTGAGACTGCTCTGTTCTGCACTTATCTGTGACGACCATATTGTTTACTTGCTACCAAGCCGTTCTAGACTTCTATTTGAATTTTTACTTTCATTTGTGTATTTTGATTCTTGCCGCATGCCACTACACCTCGGGAAGCCTGTACTCTCCAACCACTGTAACCAAGCGTCCACCGTGCCTCGCAGTCTACATTGGCTTCTCCTCTACAAATGCATATTAGTTTCAAGCCATCCTAAACGCTACTGCTCGACTCAGGGCATGTGAAGTTCGACTATGTCAGTACTTTTATCCTTGACTTCCTTCCCTGGCTCTCCAGTGCATCAAATTCAAGGTCTGCTCCCTGAAGTGCAGTTGTCTTGGTTGCTGTGCTGCACACTGTGTTAGGACATACTGTACACTAGTATCTTCTCCGCCCCGTCGTTCTTGGGTCCCCAAACATATCTATGTGACTTTTATTTTGGTGGCAATGTTTTTCAGTTGTCTCTGGTCGCTGTCTTTGTTTGTTATAGAAAGGTGGATATTAGAAGACTAGTTAGAGGCTTTTGAAAAGTGGATATGCAAAAGATGAAAAAGATTGGTTAGACTGAACATATATCAAATGGCGGTTGGTGGATGAGAAAAGATGGCTACAATAAAATTGAGGCAAATAAAATGGATAACTTACACATATTGAGAGGGGACTTAGGCCTTTTAAGATTTATTTTCGCCAAAAGGTCTTATCTTTGTACTTTAAGCATTGTTCTTTGAATTCTAGGTAATGCTGAGCTCTGGAATGATTTCATGCCTGTAAAATATGTGACACCGGGGGTCAAAACCCATCACCTTTTGGTTTTTGCCTTTTGTATACAGTCATATTCTTCAGTGGATCTGCTTTAAAATACTTTTTACAGACTGAAAATATCTTTTCTAACTGAAGTTATTCTTTTGAATCGGCAGTTTGCTAAATTATAACAATTGAGAAAATTGAATTCAAAGTTTCAGAACGTTTGTGTCATAAAATTCCTTAGCATCCATTATTTGATTCCTCTGCAATTTTGCTATATTGCGTATCAAATGCAACAAACGGCATTAAAATCGAGCAGCTACTTATAAATTGTGATGGAAATACAGGCAACTGCTGAATAGAATTAATGAGAATTAATGCAAGCAAGCGTGTCCAATAGGGTGGTCCTTATTTTTAAAAGTTTGATTTTATAACAGGGCACCCCCTAAGTTGATTTCTATTGATGAGAAAAAAATTGAGAAAAATTTTGGAGAGAATCTGAAGACATTTAGGGGTCGCTACCAGAGGTTAAAGTTCAAGGTTAGAATTAATTTTGGCTTTGTGGTCCATTATGCGCAATTTCCATTAATATGCTTTCCAACCATGTTAATCGCTATGATAGAATTTGATAGACAACTATACTCACATATTTATTAACATCTCGGGCATCATGATTGCCACCTACCGGTACTTACTTATTTTATTGACATTTTTATAACGCATTCACAGCCATTGCATCTTTTGGCGGCAATTTCGCTTCATTTTGTTTTTTTCGTGTATATTGCATAATTTCGCTATTGTCAAAGAGAACACAAAGTTGGCAATAGACCTAAGTCTTGACAATGCCACAGTGAAAGTGAGTATCAGAAATGCAGCACTTGTAGGTCTACTTTCTTTCGCACTACAATGTCTTGGCAATGATCACGCAGAGTTCAATCTCTATTGTTTTTCAATGTTTAAGGAGTGAATAAAGAATCGGCAAAATATTTATGAAAACTTGAAAGCTGAATGCCAACCAAAAGTTCCTCTAATAATTCACTGGGATGGAAAGTGTTGGAAGACATCTACAGGCTGCAGTAAAGAAATAGTAGACCGTCTTCATGTCCTCGTTTCTAGAGTGTTGACCAGATCCTCGGTTTACAGAAGTTATCATCGAGACAAGAAAATCTTCAGTGTATGCAGTGTATGAAGCGGTTGTGAGTTGGGGCATTGCTGATCAAATCAAATCTATGTGCTTTGACACCACATCAGTGAACAGTGGACTTAGAAATGGTGACTGCATCCTGTTGGAACAGAAGCTGGACAAGGATTTGTTGTAGAGTGCATGTTGCTATCACATATGCCTAAATTAAGTTGGAGGCAGTGGTTATGTTTTCTCTTGGTTCACCGAAGGGTAAGGACATAATGATTTTTCCGCTGGGCTGCACAGAGCGAGGTTGATCGGCAAGAGCATTTACAGTGTTAAGATATGGATGTTCAAGAAATAATTCAAGTCAACAAGAAGAGAATAAAGGGTATGACTGACATCTGCCTGCTATACGTCAAAGTCTGGTTTCAAGCACCGCATGCACCATCTATACTCCTCAACTTGACCTGTAGAGAGCAGATCTTTAAGGACATTGACAAAATACAGGGAGATAAAATAGTGCAGTTGCAGACGTTGCAGTGAAGAAATGTTTAGATGACCTTTGGTATCTTTCAGAGGAATTGGTGACTTCTGCGTTCTTTGATTTATGGGTCTTCCATTTATACCAAGCGCCAAATGATTACTACTCTGGACAAAACTTGGATCGAACATCCACTAAAAAGAAGAACCTTGGAACCTGCTGTAATAAGCTCAATGCAACTGGAAGATTTTGTCATGGAAAACACGAGATTTTTCAAGTTTTTTTCAATAAGACGTTGATATACATGGTCAAACGACACGAGAACTTCAAGTTAGATTAGGCCACTGCGAGCTCAGTGAAAGTTGTGAATGACATTACAAAGCGTGGAGTGACACTCATGAACATGTATAACAAGCTTCAAACAAATAATGAGGATCAGATGCAGAGTCTGCTATATTGATTGTGAAGAAATATACGGTATACCTATCGTCGCAAAAGACTGATGCAATAATGGAAACATTAACTGGAAAACATTTTTATGTCCGTATATGCGTTTTGTCCAAAACAGTAAACCAGTCCACAGGCCACTAGTCCACCTCCATCACGGTCCATTGCCCACAAGAATTTATTTAAATTAATTTGTGCATTCAACCATACATGTACACTAGTAATAGTATACAGTATACGATATTCCATGTTTCGCCTGTGTCTTTACATTGATATATGTTACGTCCGGTAGCGACCCCTAAAACTCAAAAAAATCTGCCAAAATTTTCAGTGTTAATATTTTTTAACCTAAAGGTATAAGTTAGGAGGGTGCCCCGTTTAAAATTGTCCAAAAAATATTTTTACATGGAGCTAAGGACCACACTATTGTTGGCGAGTGCCAAGCCATACAAGGGCGGATACAGGAATTTTCGAGGGGGGGACAAAATTTTTGGTCTTGTGAGACAGGAGAACATTTTTTTGGTCAATCGACCAATTTTCAGGGAAAAAATACCATTTCATCCGCCGAAAAAACTGATGAATTTTTATTTTTATATTTTTATTAGTCATCGACCAATTTTTCGTGAAAAAGATACCAACTTATCCGCCAAAAAAGTTGATGACCTTTTTTTTTTTTTTTTAGTCCATTAATTTTTTCAGGAAAAGAAGATGCCATTTCCGAACGGGGGGGCCACGTCCCGTACGATTTTCTAATAGGGGGGGGGGCCAGATGTCCTGTTTTTCTCTCCCACTACATGTGTTTAAAACCAAATGGGGGGGCCACGTTCCATGCAATTTTTAAATGCGGGGGCCATGGCCGGATTGGCCCCCCCCCGGATCCGCCCCTGAAGCCATATGTATTGGGTCTTGTTTGGATTTAGTCATAAGCAGTTGGAAGACATCCAAGTTTCTAAGGTCTGCATGGCCTGGTTTATTGCCTGAACCGCTGTAATAGCTGCAGACGCCAGACAGTGAACATATGCCTGAAGGTCGTCTGCATAAGATTGACTAAAGACAGAATCAGCTGCCAGGAGAGGGCCTAGGTCTGCAGTATAGATGATGTAAAGCAAAGGGACCCAGAACAGAACCTTGTGGCAAACCAAATGGAGCAGGAGCCCAAGGCGACCTAGCAGATCCACAAGCCACAATGAAAGAACGGTCCTGGAGATAAGAGGTAAGCCAAGCAAGAAAGTTTCCAGAGAGGCCAAAAGACGTAGAAAGCCGCTCCAGGAGGCTTCCTGTTGCTTCTCATATGCAATTCAAGGTTCTGCTCTTAGTCTCAAGAACTCAAACTGACAAGCTCCTCCTAATAAATACCTTTGTGACTTGATGTGCAAGACCCTCTCCCTCCGCAGTCTCTTCCCGCCCTCTCCAGTCTGCTGATTAACTTGATCTTTTGGTTCCAAGGGCAAGGACTGCCATAACCCAACACCATGCCTTTGACATTGTAGGCCCTTCTATGTTTAATGACCTTTCTCCCACTATCTGTAGTAAGATCTTATTGGGGGTGTCATCTTCGACCCTTCGCTGCTTGAAGTCTTGCTTATTTCCTCGGGGCCGTCACGCTGTGAGCACCTCTGAATAGCTAGTCTGTAAGAGGCACTTTATATAAGGTGCACTCCAAAAAGACTCCCTAGGTTTTTTGCCAATATCTTGGCCAAAAGTAAGAATTTCGAAATGAAATTTGACAGTCTTATAGACGATTCTTATTTGAGTGTTTCTACAATAAGTGCTCACTTTGCTGTCTGCGGTATTTAAACAATTCTTAAAAAGCTTAAATGATTATTTAAGATAATCTGTTATGTAGGTCTATTTCAGGTGACCTAAATAAAATCAAAAGAATTTTAAAATGGCACGTAAATAAATTATTTAGGTGGCTTTATAACCGCACAGTCGAAGCATTTCCAATAGAAACTGCGTTGTCCCAGATATAATATCAGGTTAGACGATGTTGAGAAAACTTCTTTATCTCCAATTCCGCATACTGCCACACTGATTATTTACTATTTATTTTTAGCAACGGAGTGTGTAGTTTTGTGTACTGTATAAAATATGTTTAATATATTGTATTTGAGAAAACAATAAATTTTTATGAATTTCAAAAGAAACAATGACAATTGTCCTTGAACAAGATGTCAACTCCATGACGGTAACAAAACTAGGGTCCACAAGTAAAGGTTTGTGATCCTTGTTGTATTTAGCGGCTGGTATTTCTTCATTGAAATCCGCAAAAACCGCGACACAAGTGACATAGCGACCCAGATGCTTCAAGGTGTCATGATGTGGGGCGGACATGCACAGGCCGGTCAGGACAGACCAGTGGAGAGAGTCGGAGGAGAGAGCGTGGGACACATACAGGCATTGACCCAGGTTGTCCCTCATGCCTCTCTCCCAATATTCTCTTCATTCAGACAAGGTGGTCTAGCTGCTCCAAGATGTTAATGGTATGGACCAGTGGACCTGCTGACCGGACCGGTTGAAGCTGGGCAACATGACGCGAGACAGACTCAGACAGAGAGTGGCGTCGGACACCGACGGGCATTTAGCCCAAGGATTTTGATGATGATGATGATGATGATGATGATGATTTCTTCATTTGTGCCTACCAGTGCTGCTGGTAAACAGAAAACGATTCTTTTGCCGTTCATTTAATAAACAGCAGATTGTAAACAAGATCGTTGCGCTGCGTATGTTTATTTGATGTCAACTCCGTGACATAAATATTTCAGAAAACGAAAATAAAACTTTCAATATAATGTGTCCCATTTGGAAGTAGTAGAGTCATGTCTTTATTTCGATCATCATCAAACTTAAGTTTTTTCGCTTGCGGCGGTTTTTACAGAAAAGGAAGTGAAATGTCAACTCCATGACGGTCAACTCCGTGACGCTGGTTAACTCCATGACATCAATATTCGACAAAATTTAAATTATACTTTCAATATAATGTGTTCTTTGTGAACGTTGTAGTGTCGTGTCTTTTTTGCAATCATCATCAAACTTATGTTGTTTCGCGTGTGGCATTTTTTGCTCAAGACTATAATTTAAACGATTTGTCAACTCCATGACGGTCAACTCCGTGAAACGACGACGACGTCATGGAGCATAAAGTTGACAGATCGCAAATATTTTGACTCTGACTCGCAATGATGGCTCCATTCTTAGTATTCTGAGAAGGGTATGACTGAAAATAATTAAATATAATTTCTATTGGTGCCTCAAGACTCTCAAATGTGGACGGCAACTATGTGATAACAACTCCATGATGCAAGTCAACTCCATGACGAATTATGGAAGAAACAATTTTTCAGCTTTTTAACAAAAAATATTTAATTTTCTGCATTGCTACTCATCGCACACTTTGGTAGTAGTAACATGAACGGATTAGAACATTAAAAGTTTAAAAAAATCGTTATTAAATTTTTCTAAAAAATTTGTGACAAAACTGCCAGATATTGTAGAAACCCTCATTTACACATGGCCAGATTTCATCAAAATATTTCAAACAGAACAAAAGTTCTACCACTTTTTGTGAGGCCACCCACCGTTTTTTGACGATTCAAAAACGAAATGTCTGTACAGCTCAGTGTTGCTAACTTTCTGTGTCCACGTTATCCTCATAATTTTTCTATAGCACTTTCTTTCGAAGGCCAATATCCTTTGTTCCACATCCTTTGTTATCACCCAAACCTCACATACCACTGAAGACACACGTCTGCAACACCCTCATTTTTGTTTCCATCTTATTGACTTGCTTTTCCAGATGTTGTCCATCGCTTTCAGCATTGTTGTTGCCTTTGCTATTATCTATTTGCTATTATTATCTGGAGATAAAATGCTAGACAGCCATGGGCGCCCGCACATAGGTGCAAGGGGGGGACACTTGCCCCCCTCTGGAAAATTTGCACCTATGTTTTTAACTACTACTTTTGGGTTTTTAACAAATTTCTTTGCATTAATGCACCAATGATACAAATGATACAGACAGTGAAAGTCAGATTTCTACATTTAGAGATCTCTATAGAAATAAACATGCTGTTATAACTTTCTGCCTTGCATGTTCAAGCTCTTTCTAAAAACTGCAACAACGACCATTGGCTTTCAACCCTCCTGCGGGCGTCCATGCAAACAGCAGGCCTGTCGATTATGGCCTACTTGAGTGGAGTCCAGCTGTAGTGCAAATAATCACAACTGCAAAATATAGGCCTACTAATGCAAAAATTTGAAATTTCTCAAAGTGCACTGAAATTACATCAGGGAGATCTGCTTATTCACCAGCATTGTAATTATATAAACCAAGTCTGCTATAAGCCAGGCTCCATTTTGTCCATTTTACAAGCTGCCAGTACAGAATCCAGGGAGGTCAAATTGTAGATAAACTTGGATAAGGGGCTCTGGTTTTCATGCCACAGGATTTACACCCAAAACTGACAAAGAGATCTGTTCAAAAGAATTGATACCCATACCTATCTGATCCTCAGATCCTCCACCTTCCTAAACGACACCTGCATTAATAGTTACTCTGGCCCTCTGACTACCAGACTCGGACCTCTTTCTGACTACTCTTTGGAATAGGTTTCTAACTGGATGCAGCACATGTGAAAAGCTGGTGCCCTGCGATTGACTTTCGAGTGGCGCTATAGAAGCAGCTAGAGGAGCACTTGCTCTTGAAAACTGCCACCTATTTTTCGTTCATTTATTCATTCGTTCATTCTACGGACTTATATAGCGTACCTTCAGGAAACTACTTTTTAGCATCTACTTTTTGATTTGTAGCAAATTTCTAATGAAACTATTCGTATTAAGAATTATACACAAAATGAAACTGAGAAATTTGCGTAAGAAACCTATTTGAAAAATACCCGTATTCTTAATTTCCAGCTTTGCATTTTCAAGCTCTTGCTACTAAAATTTTTGCCCCCTGCAAAAATTTCTGCGGGCGCCCATGTAGACAGCAATGGTTTAAATTATGTGTACACGTGTAGGTGAAGCACTCACTGAAATATTAGAAGGTCAAGATTGTTTACTTCATAAGGCATTTCATGATAATCGCTAGTCATCAGGGCCTTGGTCGTAAAATTCTTCATGTCGTTTAAAGGTTGAAGGACTAGTATGTTGCAACTTTGTGATGTTATTCCTGTTGTGAGATTGGATTTGTTAGTTGCAAATTTTGGGGTCCATTAAATTTTTTGAAGTATTGAAATGCTTATTGTTGTGCTTATTGCTTTAGGAGTCTGTTGTGTGGATCAACTCGTTGCTTCTGTAGATTTCAGAACAGTCGTCGTTCATTGCCATGCATAATTCAAGAGGTCGTGGTAGGGCTCCTGGCCTGGCACTGTATCTTCTGTTAGGTCAAATGGCTCAAGTTGGATTTGACAAGATACCACCTGTAACACTTGCATTAATAGCTGGTCAGGTAGCAATATTTCTTCAGTTGTTTGATGTTCTCTGGACAAGATCTGACATCAGTAGCATCTGCATCAGTGCTTTAGAAGTCTGGTATCGAGACGATTGGAAGCGTCTTCTTCTGGCAACGTTCTTCCATCTAGATGAATGGCATCTCTATTTCAATATGATTTCACTGCTGTGGAAAGGGATTAAATTGGAGAAGAAATTTGGTAGCATCTACTTCTTGCTTCTTGTGGCTGTCTTTTCAGTCCTTGTTAATGTCATCTTGGTTGTTCTGTCAATTTGTGCTGATCGTCTGACTCATGATCATTCGTTCATTACACAGTGTGCTGCTGGTTTCTCAGGTACGTTTACTAAATGTATTACTGTTTAAAATTGTTTATTATGCACTAGAATCTCATTATAAGATGACTTACCATATTTTCGCAAATATAACACGTGGGTTATACAAAGTTTTACAAACCAAGCAACCTACCCGCGTGGTATACTCATGGGCACAGGACGTGTTATACAAATTATTTTTTACACAGCCAACTTTTGTACCAGATTAGTGGTTATGGTCAGGAACTGCTTTTTTTACTTACAATACGAAGGCATGGACGTCGATGGAACGATAGAACATGAAGTCCGACATCAGTAGAAGTAGCTTATTCGTTTATTATCATTATCATAAAAATGTCAGAGCCGCAGAAAGTCACAATTCAAAGTGAAAAAAGTTATGAATTGACCTTAAATATAAAAGTCAAATATTACTGTATATTGATTGTAATTCTCTGTAGTTTTCAATTTTGCAATAAATGGATGTACACAGACAGAATTCTGTATTATTGCTCACACAACACAAGGCATAGAGTTCAGAAAATTAGGGTTTTTGATGTTATGGCACATAATTTTGCGATTTCAAACAGTCTAGTTAATCCTCCTTTACAGTGTCTTCCACATTAAAAGCGTAAATTATTGTCCATGGCATCAAAAACGAATTACAATTTTGCCAGAATGGCTTGCCACTTTTGCCAGTCACCAAATAGTTTCATCCTACGTTCAGCGATGTTGAATGCCATCTGTGAACCTGTGTAAAAGTCAGAATTTCCTATGGCCAAACCCGCTTTATTTTCATCAATTGATATATCAAACAATTATTAATCGCTAGATTTATCGAAATTGTCATCATTTGAAACTAATTTTTCAATGAAATAGCGAGTTTATATGGGAGTTTGATTCTAGGACGTTTCATCCCCGGACGATTCATCCCCAGACGATTCATCCCGGACGATTCATCCAGTGGACGTTTCATCCCAGGACGTTTCATCCCAGGACGGTTCATCCAGTGGACGTTTCATCCCAGGACGATTCATCCCCGGACGATTCATCCCGGACGATTCATCCCGGACGATTCATCCAGTGGACGTTTCATCCCAGGACGATTCATCCAGTGGACGGTTCATCCAATGGACGTTTCATCCCCGGACGGTTCATCCCAGGACGATTCATCCAGTGGACGATTCATCCTCGGACGGTTCATCCAGATAGATAAAATACATACTAATATGATGTGAAAGGACGGAGTTTATTAGGGGCCAAGCTTAGACCCCCACGAACTGAAAACAAACTCCGCCCATGTCGGCAGGGTAATACAACGTCCAGGCGAAGAGTCACCTATTCTATTGTTCATTAATCACCTATTCAATGGTCGGTGGCTTGATGTAGTACGTTCAATTGGCCATTGTTTAAAATTCTGTACACCACAGTACACATACTGATGAGGATTGGAATCAGCTCAGAACAGCCGCGTGTAACAAATCCACACGACATACGTTTAGTAGACACAGAACAGTAGACAACATAAGGTTTTAAATATTGTTTTAAATAAATAAAACGATGGCGACCAATTTTGGACTTTATGTGTTCTGTTCTGATTTTTAATTGCATTTTCTATAGGCTTATGTGTTCAGATATGCTGATTATGAGAATGAGCGTGAAGATGCTGATAATAAGGGTGCGCACAGTTTCAAATCTTATTCTGGGATGAAACGTCCGGGATGAAACGTCCTGGGATGAATCGTCCTGGGATGAAACGTCTTGGGATGAAACGTCCTCGGATGAATCGTCCTGGGATGAAACGTCCACTGGATGAATCGTCCGGGATGAATCGTCCGGGATGAATCGTCCGGGGATGAATCGTCCTGGGATGAAACGTCCACTGGATGAACCGTCCACTGGATGAACCGTCCTGGGATGAAACGTCCTGGGATGAAACGTCCGGGGATGAAACGTCCGGATACCGGGAGTTTATGCTTCCGGAAGGGCCGCCATCTTGGATTATTCGAATATGCGTGCGTGAAAATAAGGCGAGTAGGCTCCCATTTTGAATATTTCCCACTTATATATGCGCTTAATTAAATAGTCTTGGCCTAAAGACGTAGAGTTTCAAAAATATATTTCCTTTCCTAGGTCAAGAACCGTCGTTATAAGAGAACGCCAATATGAGGCTTAAGTGTAGGCATACGCTCGTAGTTACCCAATGGCACAATACTAGATCATACGCTCGTTATTTAAGGGCATATTTAAGTGGGATTGATCAAATAAATTCTTCCTTCAATATAACTTGGTTTGTTGAAAAAATGGTACAATGGGCGCATACTTAGATTCTAATGTTCATTTGTAATTGCCTAGCAGGCCAAGCTCCAACCTATCTTATGGAGCTCTGTGTACCTGTGCTATCCATTCCAGGCTGTAGATTCCTTCACTCTGCTACGCATGGTGACCTGGTTGTCTCTATGGCTCGATCTTCCACAGTGCTGCACAGACGTTTTGCTGTGGTTGGTCCGTCTTTCTGGAATAAGTTACCTATGAGTCTCCGTAATGAACTTCTTTGTCTTGCTTTGCCCTTTTTCCGCAAGCGTTTGAAAACCATTCTCTTTGATTGTGGTTTGGTGTCAGGTCGGGAACGCTTCTGAGGAGTTTTCTTGAAGGGGCGCTATATAAATGTACGATTACAATTACTTAAATTCACTACTTGACTTACTTGATTTATGGCTTTGACGATGCTTTCACATGTGACAGCCGCCCGGCTATGGAAAGTCTGCACTTCTCTCTTTCTTGTGTGTAGCCTTCTGTATGGACCAACCCATCTCCCGAGAGTCCTCTCTTATCATGTTGAACCATCTCTTCTTTGGTCTTCCCTTTTTTCTTTTTCCATGCACATATCCGTTGACAGCTATCTTCGGGTATCTCTCGTCCTGCATTCTGTTTACATGGCCAAAGTAGCGTAGCCGTTTGCTCTGAATTTTGTGTATTATATCATGCTGAATATTCAGTCTGTTGTATATCTCTGTATTCCTTATCCTATCCCTTCTCGTGACACCTTCTATCTTTTTTAGGCACGCCATTTCAAACACCCTCAGCCGCTGCTTCTGTGCTTCCTCAGCGTCCAAGTCTCCGAATTGTACAGCAATGCACTCAGCACCAATGTCTCATACATCTGAACTTTTGTGGCTTTTCCTATTTCCTTCGAGCTCCAAACTTTACCAAGCACCTGTAGCATTCCTCTGGCTAGCCCAATTCTTCTGTCCACGTCTTTTTCAGATTCTCCATTTGTGCTAATGGTTCCCCCCCCCCCAGATACATGAAGCTCTCCGTCTGTTCTAGTTGGTGTCCATCTGCTTCTAACTGAAATTTGACGTTGCCCCTTCCTAGGAAGTGACTTTCCGTTTTTAGTACATTTATACTCATTCCCATATCCCGACTCACTTGGACCACTTTAGTTAGCGACTCTTGTAGTCCATTTGCTTGTTTCGCCAGAAGGGCGATATCATCCGCAAATCTCAGGTCACTTATCGTCTGTCCTCCGATCACTGCTCCTTCCTCCATTCCATCCAGTGCCATAGCCATGATTAGTTCCAGGAATATGTTGAATAACAGTGGTGACAAGACGCATCCCTGCAGCACTCCCACAATAGTTTTAAACCATTCCGACTGCTCTGCGTCCACCCTTACCGCACTGAAAGTGTCCTCGTAGGCATTTTCCAGTATTCTTACTATTTTCTCTGGATATCCGTACATAGGCGCCAACTTGATCCGAAGAGTGTGAGTGCTCAAATGAATGGGAAATAAATCCGCGCGTGAGCTCGAAATTTTTTTGAGCCTTTCTTGATAGGAGAGTCATTGAAATTACCTCTGTTCATAGGCGGAGACTTGTCCATGGTTTTAGGGGACAAACTCGCGGTCAAAGGACGATCGCCGAGCATGCATGGAAGGGCCGAAGGGGCTTGGGGAGGGAATGTGCTCCTAACCATTTTCAATTTTTTTTCTTGCCACAGTGCGATGGTAGCATCTTAGGCTGTCATTTTTACGAAATTGTCGTGGTTTAAGACTTGAAAAGCATCCTTGGTGCTATTTTAAAAATTTCCATACAACATGAAATAATGACATTTTGAGCTGTTATCTCATCAAAATTTCCCGTTATTTCATTGTTTAAAGATATGATTTAAGACTTCAATAAATGTTCTTCCCATTTGCTTAAAAAATTTGATCACTCTTTGGGTCAACATGTACTTCTCTTGGAATCCACACAGAAGAAAAGCACAATCTCCGCTAGTATGTGCATCTTGGAGCACTCTTCCCTAATTAGGTCAACACTCAACAGACTCAAATTTTGCACAAGAAATTAAAAAAATTCTGTCTACATTAACCACTATTTAGTGAGCCAATATTAACATTGTGGAAAACAGTTTTTCACTTATCACAGACAATTTAGTCAAGGCTGATTTGCTAATTAACGCAGACAAAACATATCCAGCTTTTGTGATGCTGGGAGGTGACTCTCGCGTAGTGAGGATCATTGTATAGCCTATAGCATGTGCAATAAAAAGAAACTGTCATTCAAATCGTCGCCTTTGTCCGTAATAAAAAAAATGACTGAAGCGGATCAAATGAGCAGGATTTCGAGGCTTTCCCTGTATTCGTATGAGATTCAGACTACCGGACATGGTAAAACTGGAGTAATAGTAAGATAGACTAACTGAGATCAAAGAAAATATGTAAAAGATGCACTGATTTCATAGATAAGCGATACCAACAGAGAAATTATATCGTAAAAAGCACATCTTGCTGGCTGATTTCTGGTGGTGCCCATGCATAGGCGGGCCTCGCATGGCCAATTTCTGGTGGTGCTGAGCACTCACTGGCCTCGCGGAGTCGGCGCCCATGTATCCGTAATGTCTCATAACTCTCCACAGTCCTTTTCTCCATACACTGTCAAAAGCCTTTCGAAAATCTATGTATTATACATCAGGTTCTTTTCCAAATTCTTCATATTTCTCTGCCAGCTGTCTTAGAGTGAATATCTGATCTATTGTGCTCCTGTTCACCATGAATCCTGCCTGGGCTTCCGATAAGATCTCTTCTGTCCTCATTTTAATTCTCTGTAGTATTATTGTGGAGAAAACTTTACTGGTGTGGCAGAGCAAGCTTATGCCTCTGTAATTTGAGCATTCTAATTTATCCTTTTTCTTGTGTATAGGGTATTTCCTCCCTCTCCCAAACCCTTTGACAAAGTCTATGCATGATCTTGATTCCCATTCCCTCTGTTCCTGCTTGTATTTCCTCTGCCGTGATGTTGTCCAATCCCGGAGCCTTCCTGTGTTTCATTCTGTTGATTGCAGCCTTTACTTCATGTTCTCCCAGTGCCGGTATGTCCTCCGTGTTTTCCACTTCCACGATGTTTTCCAAATAGCTATCGTCTATCTTGTTTGGATCATTATACAGTTCATCAAAATATTCCTTCCATTTGCTCTTAACATCCTCGGAATCAGTCAGTATTTTGCCATGTTCATCCTTCACTGACTTTACCCTCGGAGCGTGCGTTTGCGTAATTCTTCTTATGCCCTCATAGACTGCTCTGGTTTTGTTGTTGGCTCTGTCTTTTTCAACGTTGCTGCATATTTCTTTTATGAACTTTTCTTTATCGTCTCTGGCACTCTTTTTGACTATTCGGCATAGGTAATTATGCTGCTTTGTCATGTCTGGACCTCCTTTCTCTTGTTTTTATATCTCCTTCTCTCATCCATAAATTTGAGTGTTGCCTCTGACAGCCATTCCACGTGACCACTCCCCTCTCTATAACCCAATATTTCCTCCGATGTTTCTTGTATTATGTGTTTCACCTTGTTCCATTCCTCTTCTACTCCCTCGACTTCCTCCCTCATAGTCGCTTCCCATCTCTGATTTATCCCTGTTTGATAATCACATCTGACAGTTTCATTCTTAAGTTCATCGATGTTAATCTTTTTGTTTCTTCTAACTGATTTCTTTACCTTTAGCTTGAGTCTTATGTTCATCATAACCAATTGATGGTCCGATTCTACATCCGCACTTGGAAATGCTCTACTGTTTCTCACGCTGCCCAATAGCTTTCTACTGACGATAATGTAGTCAATAAGGTTGTGTGTATGTCCATTTGGTGCCTCCCATGTCCATTTTCTGTTTGCCTTAGTCTGCTTGAATCTTGTGTTTGTTATGACTAAACTGTTCACATAGCAAAAATCTAGCAATCTCTCTCCTCTTTCATTGCTCTCTCCTATGCCCTATTTTCCCATGACCCCTGTCGTTTCTTCGTTCACCGTGCCGACCTTTGCGTTGAAGTCACCCATGAGTATTATTGAGTCGCTCTTTGTAGTTCTGTTTATTTCCTGTTGCAACACGTCATAGAATGAGTCGATACTTGCATCGTCTGCATCTGCCGTCGGTGCATATATCTGACATATCGTCACCGCTCCAGTCGCAGTCCTGAACCTGGCAGATGAAATTCTGTTGCTTATCGGGTTGTAGCTCATCATTGCTCCGAGCAGCCTTTGACATAATCAAAACCAACTCCCGACCTGTGTCCCTCTTCCCTCCCAGAGCTAATGATCTATACCATTGCACACAGCTTTCCTGTACTCCTGTCCAATGCGTTTCCGCTATTCCATTGACATCCCATCTTAACCTTTCCAATTCCTTTATTAGCATAGTCATGGCTCCAGTTGTATATAGTGTTCTAACATTCCATGTTCCAAATGTAGCGATTCTTTTTGCAGTAATAATTTGTCTTTTTCCGCTTGGACCATCAACACTGCCCCCTCCTCCTTCGTTATCCGAGCTTGACTTTGAAGGCAGTGCGTCATCTGTTCTGTTTCCAGATCCAAGCAGTAATCCGACATTATAAATGATCGGGACTCTAACCCAAGTGTTGTAAGTAGAGGTTTCCATATTTGAGTTTCATGATCAGTTGGTGTGAAAGGCGACTGATCAGGTCTCTCCCTCTTCCCTGGTTCAGATTTAGCCAGGACCAGGTCCTGTTGCCCAGGGGAGACGACGAGGACGTACTGAACCATCCCCTCATTCACTGAAAATACTTTTAACAAGATCGCTTTGCTTGATGAAACCGGCTTATGTCGAAGTCTTACTTTGAATTATTCACACTGCTAATGCTTTGATCTTTAAACGACAAAGACCTTACCTTGTGAAGACCTTACTAATGCCAGCAAAGATTCAGAAACAGGGTAATTCACGCTTACGGTAAATCGTTATATTTATATAGTAGACTTTATTGAAACGTCTATTTTAGCAGGTATCTTCCATTTTCTTTGCAAAAAGATTGTCATCAAATGGATGGTTTTAATTTGCGTGTAATTAAACCAGTTATGATGACACTCAAGCAGAAATGAGACGATGCACGAGTCACATTAACGTTAGCGTACACATTCGAGTACTCACGTGTAGTTAGACACACGAAAATGGATGCATCTTATAGTCGGGTGCGTGTTATATAATTCAATTTTTACTCAAATCGCAAAAAGTAGCGGGTTATAGTCGGGTGCGTGTTATACCCGTGTGTGTTATATTCGTGAAAATACGGTATTTATGCAAATACTGGTATAATAAATTATTGTAAATTATTGCATCTATAGATCCATATAGTGATCCTTGCAGGATGCCTACTTAGCATGGAAAGAAATGCCTTTATAGCACGACAGGCATCAGATGATGAAAAATCAGTCAGTAGTTTACCCTAGTAAGCCTAATTAACCCTTAGTGAGGAAGGAAAGTCATTCCAAGATGAGAGACCTACCACAGCAAACGCTTGGTGTTGACCTTAGAGCAGTCCTGTTATACTTTGTTGTTTGGATCTGACACTTCTTTAACTCTGGAAAATTGTTGTATTATGAAGCATAATTGTTGTTGCTTGGTATTCGATATATATACAGGTCCGGTTGATCTGTTAGGCAAACTAGGCAGCCGCTTGGTGCCGCCGATTTTTTGTTTGCTGCCCGTTTTGCAAACTAAACAAAACAAAATTTGTGGAAATTCATAAATGAAACAGTTTTTGCTTATGTTTTAATTCTTATTCGTTAGATGGAAGTATTATATTGTTGTTGCAATAGATTATGTTCAAGGTAGGGTTCACTGTTAAGTTTTAATCATAAGTTTTCCACAAGTATTTAACTTTGAGTTCAGTTTACTCTAGTATAGACCATTTTCATTATTTTAACATTTTCTTTTAATGAATTTTTGAAAATAAGTATTAAATCTGAATTTCATTAAATCATGTCAGCTATAAAAAAGAAGTAAAAGTGATTCTGGAACTGAAAAACAGAAACGGGAAAACACAAGACAAACTGTTGGAATCACAGAAAGTTTTAATTTTGAAACATGTAAAAAAAAATATAGCGCTGTGTAATCAAGGATTATGCAAATCAAATGAAGAAAGAAGAAAGAGAAAATCGAGAAATTGGTCATATTATGTGTCATCGGCGCTCGAAACCCGTCACTTGTCGCTAACTCAATGATGCGCTAGAGCAGGGGTGTCAAAGAGCTGGCCCGCGGGTCATTTCTGGCCCGCCGACGATATTTTTCTGGCCCGCGCAGCCTTCCTTAAAGATTACCAAATTAGAGGATAAAAGTTCATTTTTTTATTTTACACTAAATTTACAGTCAGCACCAAATAGCCTACATGGAGGTTTTTTCTTACTGGCGTCACTTTTGCTCAGATGCACGGCTCTGTGTAGAGTTGTAGACTGTGTATCCATGGTTTCCTATTGGTTCAAAGTTGTCTGTTAACAAAGGTGTGACGACAACTGGTCTACAGACAATTCGTCTAACGACAAGACTAGTGGTCCCCAGACAATCCTTCTAACGACAACTGGTCTACAGACAACTGGTCCAGCGCTTGAGAAATGGAAGCTGGGTGAAAGTTTATAGGTGAAATGGAGGTTGAATTGCTGAAAAAACGTAAGAGAAACGAAATCTGGATGAAGTTTTTTACAGGTAAAATAGAAGCTGGATTGACGAAAATAACGCATGAGAAATAAAAGCTGGGTGAAGGTTTTTCTAGATCTGAAATAAAAGCTGGATTGCTGAAAAAACGCTTAAGTAATGGAAGCTGGATGAGGGTATCTTTATATCTGAAATAGAAGCTGGATTGACGAAAATAACGAGCGACAAATAGAAGGTATTTTAAAATCTGAAGTAGACGCTGGATGCATGTTGAAATACATGAATGAAAATCATCAATCCAGCTTCCATTTAAGCTAGAAAACCATTTGACTTGTTTTCATAAATCCAGCTTCTATTTCACCAATACGATTCATCTGTAGACTGACTAGTTGTCATTAAATGAATTGTCTGGGACCACTTATCGTTAGACAAGTTGTCTGTAGACTAATTGTCGTGGGACCGTTAAAAAATTATGAAAGTTACGAGACACTTATAAAATTTAAAAATATTGTCAAAATTTAATAAGAAGCGAAAAGTGGACATTGTATCAAGATCTTTTCGCGATATTTGGACGGATATGTATTTCTTTGTTGAATACAACAGTTATCCAACATGTGTAATTTGTCAGGAAAAGGTTGTCCAATATGTGTCCCATCTGACCAAAACCAGGCGTAAGTCGCAACACACGCTTTTGAGATAATGACCAAAATGTGAAAAAAGAAATTTTTTCAATTTTTTTAGGACAGAAAATGATAAATATTTTATACACAATAAAACCAAATTTTTTGGCAAAAATATTATTTTTAATGATATTTTTGATGATTTTGTGGTTTTTATTGTTCAAATAATTCGATGACTTTTCCCGCCATTTTCCACTTTCCCGCCATTGGTAGCCATATTCAGTATGTGGCTAACAAAATAAATTTGGTATCAGTGAAAAACCCAGACTTCCCTCTAGCCTACTATGCAATCTGTTTATTTGTTGCAAATTTTATTTAATTATGAACATGGTTCTAAAGAATCTTGCATTTCTAAGTAATATAAAACTTAAAACGCATTTTTCTCAGAATTGTAATTTGAACGGTCGAACCATATTTTTATTCATAACTTTGGACAGAAACATGGCAGAGCAATAGGATTTGTGTCATTTTAAAGAAGAGACTTTATTCTTTTAGAAGATATATGACACTCATTTTGTATAAAGCCGACTTACGCCTGGTTTTGGTCAGATGGGTCACAAATGTGTAATTTGTCAGGAAAAGGTTAGCATTGTGAAGGAATACAAGTATACAACCTCCGTAGACATTATGATACATGGTGATATTTATAGTGGGGGCATAGGCCAGAGTAATAAAGATAAGATTGAAGATTTGAAGAAGAACTTGGCCAAGCAGCAGAATGTTTTTCAAGACAATCATTCACCAGTCAGTGTCTGCTGTAGTAGCAAGCTATGCAGTTTCTCACATGGTTGCCACAGCTATGAAACCTTTTGCCGAGGGAGATTTTGTAAAAGATTGCTTGCTGAAGGCCTCGGAAATTGTGTCACCAGATAAAAAGCAGTGTTTCGCTAATATAAGTTTATCACATATTTGACTGTTTGTATGCTAAAAAATGCACCATTTCAGATTTACTTGTACAAAACTTTTCTGGGAATTGGCGGGCCGGAGCTCTTTCTCAGATCACTACCCAATTTTGCTCAGGAGCTTCGACACCTGTGATCCTGGCCCGCCACTTGTTGGACAATGTTCACACTAGCCCGCCACTAAAAAAAGTTTGACACCCCTGCGGCCTGCGCTAGAGGGGAAAAACAGACGAGAGGGGTCAAAAATATGGAAAATTGTTTTATGGTGAATTATTATTTTAAAATATGTCTACTTTCAATATCTACATTTAAAAATATTTAATTCAAATGATTAGTGGGGGAAAAATGACTTTGGGCGCATGTGGTGTAAGAATTTGCTTTGAATGTTGGACACAGCCTGTTTTCGAAGTTAAAATTCGCCATGAACGACCGAGTTTGCATAAGCTGACCGGACTATTTCTTGAAGCCATGTGTACCGCTTAATAGATAATACCTTAAATATGACATTAGATGGTTCTGGTAAATTTTGCCTGCCACCTATTTAAATGTGACAAAGTTTGGTCATAAAGTTAAGCATCATCTAATGGCCACCTGACAGGGGCGGATCCAGGAATTTTCGAAGGGGGGTCCCAAAAATGTTTGGGTTTGGGTCGTATTTTTTTTTAGTCGTTTGGCCAAAAAACAGAGTTTAATTTAGTCCCCTCCTATGGGGGGATTGAGGTTTCTGGAGGGTAGATATGGACCGTCTGGAGGACAATCATGAGGCGCATAGCGCCGAGATGGATATGGGGAGGGGGATACGCCCCTCCCCACCAGAAACTTTTTGAATTTTCACATTGCAATGGTAGCATTTTAAGCTGTTATCTTAGCAAAATAGCTGTACTTTTCAGTGCTTATAAGAGTGCCATAAGATCTCAATAAATATAGACTATACTTTAAAATAGGGTTTTTGAAGTTTCCACACTGCAAAAGTGCCCTTGCGAGATGTCATTTTAGCAAAATTACTCAATTTGTTCAGTACCGATAAAAAATATATACAATATTAATATTACCATATACAATACAATATTAATAATATCTGTATGTATCGAGTCCAGCAGCTCAGTTCTGCTGTTGCTGGGTTATTATAGCGAATAACTTCAGACATGAGTATAATTATATTACATGAGCTGACTTTTCTGCACTAGAATCAGCTTATCCCTGTTTCCTAAGATGGTCCTGAATTGCTGACCAGGACACACTTTGCAGTTAAATAATAACAAATGGAACACAAACCAGCCAAGAACTAATATATTGCGGGGGCCAAAATCTGAAAGTCATGTACTTAACGATGTTGTTTTACTAGGTGTTCAAATAACAGAACCAAAACAGTTTGAAATTTGACAGTTTCAAATTTTAAAGATAGCGCTGGTGAGAAGTTATTCAGTTGAACAAAAATAGTATTTGTGCAAATATTAAGAGTGAGTTACGCTCATTTTAACAGGATTGTTTCAGATTGTTGAAAAAATTCAGTATACACAGTGTAGCATACAAGAAATGCACTCTTTTAGGCATGGGCGGAATTTATCAGGGCTAGAGGGCTAAGCCCCCCAAGAACGCACAGATCTAGAAATTGGCCGTACATTTTCAGGGGCTAGGAGGAGCTTGCAATCAAAGTTTTTCTATTTTTTGCATATTATATTTAACTCTTGGCTAAGGGGTTTAATTCTTGTGCAAATATCTAAATCTAATCATGTATAGGCCTAGGCCTGCATGTACTTTGGCAGGAAAAGCTCTAGCTTTATCCTGCATTCCTTAATGGTCAGGATTTTGTAACAGAAATTGAACATTTACCATCGGTATGCCTTCGGAGTTATTTCCAAATGTGTGTCAGGTAATGCATGAGCCTACTGTTGACAATTCTATCAGTGGTAGCTTCTGCAAAACGATCATTTAGCAAACACAAAATGATAGATTTAAATGTCTGAAGGGCTACAATATCTCATTCACATCTTGTGGATTTGGCCAGGTTGACCTTTGAAAACTTTGAGTACGCTATAATATTGCTAGAACAATCGATTTTGAAACTGTCACAAGAAATTTGTAGAAAAAGGGGCCAGGAATGCTTCTTTCTTGAGCAAATAAGTATGTAATTAAGTTTTTTTAGAAGCATAGATCAAACTCTTGTTCATGAAAGTGGTTTCCAAAGTTCTTATTTCACAATGCAATTGTGTGAGAGGTTTACATTTGAGTCTCAGATTGAAGTGAAGGCACGCACTGACAGTGGACAGTTGGTTGCATTGCAAATGTTGGTTGGTAGACTGCATATAATTATAATATTATATATAATCAATTTTATATATTATTTATATATATATATATATATATTATATATCCATGACATTATGGCTATGTTATGGATATATGTTATGCGTGGCTAAGAGCCATAACCAGAGACTTTCCCCATAAATAATAATAGTGAATTATAGTTATTGTAGGGCTAGTGCATGCAGCATGCAACATTGCTCTATTAGCTGTTATTAATGGCAAACAAAAGTATTTTTAAAAGTATTTATGTATTTATAATATGAAGCACACAATGCTAAAATAATTCCAAGTTAAAGTATGAATAGACCTCACCCTATTATATTATTTTTAAGACTACAGTAAATAAAATACTTCCAACCACTGAATGAAACATAGTAAGGCCAAAAAAATAATGTTGTGTTTCCGGTAACGCGATCGACCCTCTTTCATTGCCGCGACTCAAATAATTTTGTTAAAAAAAGTTATTTTAAAAAAATGTTTATTAAAAAAAAGTTTATTAAAAAAAAATAATTTTTTTTCTCCAAAATTTTTATTGACATAATATGGTGACATTGCCTTCCGTTTAGAGTTGGATCTTAGGCAAAAAAATTGTTGCGTTTCCGGTGACCCAACTGACTCACTTTTATTGCCGCGACTCGTAAAATTTTGTGTAAATTTTTTATTTACAGTGACATTGCCTTAGAGTTTCACGCCTGCCTAACTACTTCCTGGTTGCCAGTGTTGAGAAACCTCTAGCCTTATCATTCTCACTTGAGCCACCTCTAACGGTGACTAGGGAAAATAAATCTAGCAACCTCTAGGTGTAACTAGTCACTGGCTCGGCCAGTCTGGAACGACCCCTAGCAGTGATGTTTTGTTCGCACTCATCTTCCCTTTCCATTCCCACTTTATCTTACCAGAAAAGATGTCAACAAAATGAAATTAGTAGAATTGTTTTCTAAAGCAATTTTAGGTACAGACAGTCGGGAAATAGGCAGTTTATACTTGCTTAGAACACGTACTTTGTTGCAGCGTGTACCTTTATGCAAAAAAGAGTTGGGTATAATTTTTCGGATAGTCACTGTATAAAAATATTTTACCAAAATAAAAATATTTTTCGACCTACCTACCCAATTTTTTAGAGCTCTGTTACCGGAAACACAACATTATTTTTTTGGCCTTATACACGTAGGTCTGTCGGTTAAAGATTCTAAAGGCTTAGACTTTCATTTGCAAAAATTTGAATTATTATCTGCTAGGCCCTACCAGTGGACAGGAAATTTAACCACTGGCTTTCAAAATGAACGAATGAAAAGAAGAATAAAACAAACTTGTCGTGGGTCTAGTGCTCAGCAGATTCTGTTTCCTCAGAACAGTCCAAATAGTTTAAAACCAATGATGAGCCTAAAATGCTTTGATTGTAATTGTCCGACTTGATTGATGGAAATGCGCCGTACAGTATAAGCAATCTATGCTTAAAGGCCAATAGATTCCCATATAATGCATGTGCCCTCCGAATAACAAGTAATGAGCTATAATGACATAATTACACAAAACACCATTAACATCTATATTATAAGGCAGAAATTCCATATGTTTGTTTGTTTGTACGCTTTTGACAGAATTGACTCTCCCCTGCAGAATAGGCTCGGAAATGAAACAGCGTCGGTTTAAAAAAATTCTTGAAATCGATTCTTACCTGAATTATAAGGTCATCGCAACTATTTTCAGGTTTTAATTCAGTTCAAAACAAAAGTTATTAGCATTTTAAGACAGATTTCATCAGTAATTGACCACACTAGCGCGTAAGTCAAGAGTCTACACCGCATGACGTCATACCCGCCCAGTAATAATTTTCGTAGCGTCCCGTAGGGGTGGGTCAAGTTTGGCTTTTGGGGAAGCGAGGTGGGGTGGAGGGTTGGCGAAAACCCGAAATTTAGCAGTCAACGATGGATACCAGAGTGGAGTAGTGTTTAAAACCCTAAATTTCACTTTAGAACTCGAGTTATTAGCGTTTTAAGACAGATTTAATCGCTAACGCTTTGGTAAGCAGTATCGAGCTTTAGTAAAGGAGTCTACAGCCCGAATGAAGCCCAGTAATAATTTCCGTAGCGTCCCGCAGGGGCGGGTTACGTTTGGCTTTTTGAGGAAGCGGGGTGGGCTAGAGGGTTGGCGAAAACCCTAAATTTAGCGGTCAACGTTGGGTACCACAGTGGAGTAGTGTTTAAAACCATAAATTTCCCGGGCAACGCCGGGTTACACATCTAGTAATTATATAAAACAACAATGCATTCACGTAATAATGTTATTTTAAGCAAGAATGACTGAAAGCTGTGAGAGATCATTCTATTCACTGCTAATACCTTTGTGATTTCAGTTAGCGCCATAAAATTTTCCATCAAACTGCCGCGGAACCCCTGGCTGACGTCCGTGGAATCCCTGGGTTTCGCGGAACCTCGGTTGAAAATCACTGCTGCAGGCATATAATTCTGGACAAACGTACACACACGCACACACATCCACATTCTCCTTTTTCTGTGGTTTCTGCACTGCATGAGAGTGCCTATTAATAACTTGGTTAATATTGTGAGAGGCGAGAGCTGAGATAATATGACGTCAAGACATGACGTCATGCGAACATCCGATGATCAATGGCGACGCCATGGTTATGTGTAACGGTAAACATGGCTTATTAAATCTGTATAGGTGCTAGGCGAACTATACGGGTCGAATTAAAGCGCTCATATCTCGGGTTTAAAGTGAATTGAGATCTGAAAATAGTCACGCTGACCTACAAATTTGCATGAGAGTATGTAAAAAAATGTTTCGTCTTTCAAATGGCTACGGTTTCAGAGCCTTTCTTGGGGCGGACATACATACACACAGAATAACAATAAAAAAAACTTAAATTTATTGTATAAGATGATAAATTAATTAATAGTGTAATAATTGTATCCGGGACATTTAAAAAATCTAAGAAAGAGGCAGCTTTTGTTTTGTGAAGAAATGATGAGTCTTAACCCGTTCCCGCCGGATCGGGTCCGTACGGCCCCGAAAACGGGAGGCGTTGAAACAGGCTATAAGCTATTTATAATACGCTTCCGTTTTATGTATAAAAAATCAGTGTTGATAAGCGAAAAATTCCACACAAATTGATGTCTTGTTTGTTGACAAAGGTTATATATTGGAGTCCCAAAAAAAGTTTGAAGTTAGGGATAAAAATTGTCCTGAGTTTCGAAGTTTTTGAGGTGTGTCATGAATGGTTTTGACGATGAATTTTCATCTTTTGACGATTCAATTCACTCGAGATTTGAATATCGCTAGTGGACAGTGTTTGGGACGCAAACAGTTTCGATTTTAGACCGGTCTGATACCGAGTCTTGTCGTTCGGACTTTGCATTGCTAAATGATAACGAAGTCGGAAAGGTAAGCAAAGGCCAATATTTTCAGTCATGTTTATTTCTTATAATTTCTTGATAGTTATGATGTAAGAGGTATTTGAATAAGCTTGATTGAAAGCAAAGCTATGTTTATTGTTTACTGATATTCAATTCAAGCTAAAAGTTTGTACTGAAAATGGTTTCATGGAATAACTTTATGTGTCCTTTGATCAGCTGATTGACAGTGAATAATCATATCCATTGATCCTATGTAATTCATTATAATTTTTCCATGTCTATGCAGCATCTGCAACAGTACTGCTGATGATGGTAACACAACCAACAGCATAAGAGGAAGAAGCGGTTGTGGTCAACGGTGTAGTCATGGTCGAGGTCGTGGTTGTGGTCAAGGTCAAAGTCGTGTTCGCAAAGGTCAACGTCCAAGTGATGAAGCCGATGGAATTACTAAACTAACTGACAGCAACTTTTTGACAATGAGGAATGGAACTGGCAATAAGGCTTTTTCATATAAGGATATTGCCTTTACTAGAACAGTTGGACATTGAGATAGTCTTGTTAGCGGACTTGACTTGATAGACAACGTCACTGTAAGTAGTGCTAACCTTCCACATGTTGATGTTGTACCAAGTCCCTGTAGGTGTAACCCTACTCTTTTTGGTCCTCTATTAGAATGGAACTTTTGTCCATAATGAAATTTGGATTTCATAGCCAGAAGTCTGCTGATTTAGAAAATAATTATGTGCTTTATTATGCTTATCTGTGATCATAGTTGTCTTCAAATGCAGTGCCGATTTTGTGTATCGGTGACTGTTTTTCCTTTGGTATCCTAAGGCCGCTACATAAATGAATAGTTGTTCCCAGTGAAATATTGATTTCATAGCCAGAAGTCTGCTGATTCAGAAAATATATACTTTATTATGCCTTCTAGTAAATTTGGTTGAATTGCTGTCCTTCAAATTCATTGTCGATATTTTTTATTAGCGACTGTTTTACCATTTGGCATTATGGCCGCTATATAAATTAACTATTGTTCACAATATGAAATCTGGATTATATAGCCAAAAGACTTCTGGTTCAGTAAATATATGGTTTAATATGCTTATTTGTTGCCAATATTGTGCTGTTGACCTTCAAATGCTGTGTGAAATGCTTATCAATGACTGTTTTGCCCTTTGGTATGCTAAAGGCGCTATATAAATGAATATTTCTTCACCGTGAAAAATTCAATTTTATTCCCTTAAGTTTGCTGATTCAGAAAATATATACTTTATTATGCTTAAGTGTGACCATTGTTGCAGTATTGTTATTCTACCATAAGTACCATAAGTTTTCTAGATATCCCAAAAACAATTCAGGCGGGATTGGGTTAACCCCTTCCCTGGGGAATTTATATGCTTAAAACCTGTTTTGGGGCGTATATACATGTCTTCCTCAGGGAAGGGGTTAAGCCTCTGCAAGGTTTTTGATATGGATTGTTAGATTGCAAAAGTTGTGGTTTTTCTGAAGGTGTGCTCTTTGCACTAAAAGTGGTGCTGAGCGATATGGACCCAACTGGAATGCAGTATGTCATGGGGTTACCCGTGCCATCAAGACTTGTGTGCTGGGCAGAACTCATTCTCATACATGTTATTGTCCCAAACGCTTCATTCTTGGGTATAGTATTCCAGCACTTCTTCAATGTTATTTTCTTGAAACTTTTTAAAGTATACTGGAGAGTTATAAATATATTCATGATCTTATGCAGATTGATATATGAGTTATGCAATACAATACAACTAAAGATTTATGGCTTTCTTTAACAAAGATGTGTCTTGCACTATTGAACTAATGTATAGTATTGTATTATATGGTATCTATGCCAATCAATCAATCAATCACATAAATTTATATAGCACCCTTTCAAGATCTCTACTCAGAGGTGCTCCCAACCAAGCCTGGTCAAAAAGAAAAGTCTTGAGAGCATGCCAGAAAGAGCCAGCAGAGTCACCGGGAAGCGAACGGAGAGTCACAGAGAGGCCATTCCAGATAGCTGGACCTGGACCCACCACGGAAAATGTTCTTCACTGCATAGTAGCGGTATGAGAAAAAGGGACAAGATAGTCACCACGGGCAGCTGACTGCAGCGAATGGCGGCCCAGAGAAACGGAGACAGGAGTAAAAAGCTCACATAGGTAGGATGAAGCTTGACCCAGGATGCAGCGCCAAGCAATAGACGAGACTCTATAAGCAATGCGTTGCTGCAGTGGGAGCCAGTGGAGGTCGTCCTAATGAGCAAACCGGGAGATGCCACCAACCAAACGTGCTGCAGATCGAAGGACCCTAACCAGGGAGTTCAGGCGGACCTGTTGGAGGCCAACATAAAGAGAGGAACAGTAATCTAAGCGGCTGCAAACAAAGGCATGGACAAGAGTAGAAGATGCAGTGAATGAGAGAGAGCGAGCAACGACGTGCAGCTGTCGAATTTGATAATAGCAGGCACGTGACAGGGAAGAGATGTGCTTAGAGAAGGAGAGTTCTTGGTCTAAGATGACACCAAGGTCTCGAACAGAGGTAGAGAAGGTTACAAGGGGAAACTCATGTGTGAGGGCAGCCCTATCAATCTTAGTCAGCTGCTGGCGAGTTCCCAGCCATATGAATTGTGTCTTAGAAGAGTGAAGTCGCAGTCGATTTGACGGAAGTCAAGAAGTAAGGGTGTCAGAAGCGCAGGCATAAGGCAGACAGTCTTGGCTGCGTTCTCAGCAAGACAGCAAAGCAATGGGCATATGATTGGATATTGTCAGCGTAGGAGAGACTTTGCAAAGAGAAAGAAGCGAGCAAAGAGCTAATGTCTGCAGTGAAAAGGATATAGAGCAAGAGCCCTAGAACAGAGCCCTGTGGAAGGCTGATTGGAACGGGGATCCAAGGGGAACGAGTGGAGTGAAATGTCTTTCACAGTGGAAGAAGAGCGGTCTGCTAGATAAGATGTTAGCCAGCCAAGGAGCAGAGCAGAGATGCCAAAAGAAGTGGAAAGTCGATGGATAAGAATATTATGATCGGCAGTGTCAAAAGCAGCACTCACGTCGTAGAGGGCCAGAAGAGTGAAGGCCAATAGCACTGCAAATATCACAGAGAAGATGCAGAAGAAGGTCTCGGTGGAGTGCCCCTTACGAAAGCCAGATTGGTACGGTGGGAGAAGCGCATTAGAATCCAGGTAGGCCTACATAAACAGTTATATATAGCGCCTCTTGCAGAATGACTATTCAGGGGGAAAAATTATTGTTTTTAAAGAACGAGAGACTGATAAGGAAAAACAAGTCATTAGTTTAGTCCGTAGTGCGGGAGGAAGGTCAATCCAAATGGAAGAACCAACCACAGCACATGCCCAATGTTGGGCAAGAGCAGTCCTAGTCCTTGGAACAAATAGACAATATAATTTGTTATCTTGGGGCCCAAAGCATCAAGCCATAGTATCTTTACATGATATAAAGCAATAATGGATTCTTTGGAAACATAGGCTGAATTCCGGTAGGTCAAAGAGACCAGAAGTTAAGAAATGGTGGCCAAGCATGTTGAAGCAATGGTGGCCAAGCATGTCTCTTTTAAAAATCGTCAATTGACGACCTATATCAGCTAAGAGAGCAATTCCTCTTGAGTTGATGGGTCCTTAGTGTCTCCAGGACCAGTGGGATGAAGTCATTTGAGGTTGTTAAGGGCTGATAATTTTGATCCTTTCTGTTATCCACCATTTCTACTGCTGCTCCTGTGACAACCGTTGCCCGCAGATAGGAAGGCACTAGGGTGTTGATCACGGTGACATCCCATATGAGACTTTGGCCCGCTTTCCGTGCAATAAGGGTCTCCTATTGTCCGAGCGTAGCATGCCCGTAGTTCTTTGACCGCTGGAAAGTCGGCTTTGATGAGATTATGATGGGTCAGACCGCTGATGGCAGCATGTCTAGCGACTTGACCAAAACCCAGAGCACAGGAAAGGGCGTGTGTCCCTCTAGCACTAACCATCGTGCCAAAAGTACAGACATGAGGTTTGGCTTTGGCTGGCCCCAGACGAAGCCCAACCGCCACTCTGATGACCTCATCACTGAGCACCCACGTTGTTCTCATATTTCATGCATAGGCCACTAGCTTACTTTTTGGATTTTGAATATGACACCAAAGCGGAATTTATTTCGAAAGTGTAGAAACCATGAGGCCTATTAGACTAATAATTTTTGGAGTAAATCTTATTTTTGCCTAAATTCTACACATAACTATTCCTACTCCTCTACCATCCTCTATTTAAAAATGAAACGGTATATTTTTTGCAAATGACAGATGACAATTAAAGAGGTAATATATATATATATATATATATATATATATATATATATATATATACTGTTGCCATAACTCGGTCAAACTTTTAGTATTTGCCTGAAATTTTAAAAACAACAGCAGCAGCCATATTGCCACCAAATCATAATGCCGTTTGAAAATGTTGGTGAGCTTGTCAAGTTTATGAACATTTTAGATGCAGTGCTGAAAAGGGGAAATATCCAACATACAGGAGCCATAGGGAAGTGAAGTTCAGCTACAGTTGGTGCTCAAAATGTCCTCCTTGTACACGGACCATAGGCGTAGAAGGCGGGAGTCCAGAGGGGCAAATACCCCCAAATTTTGGGCAAGTCATGTTTTTCGGGCAAGAAGGCCCGGAAAATATTAAACTATTCTTGAAGTTCAGCGCTCATTGTCACACCACATCATTTCTCAGTTCCAATTTGCCTGAATCGAGTTAGATATGCTATTAGCTCACAGCCACCATGGATAAGGATACCAAAAATCCATGAAAAAAGTTCTGACTTCATGGACACGGTAGCATTTTGTAAATAATGGCGAAAATTGCTGAAAATTCATGAGCCGAAAATTGCGCGAATTCATGGCATTTGGGGAAATTCGCAGCATTCAAGCCAAGTGTTGCAGATCATGGAATTCACTGTTTGAATGACATTGGAAAAATTCTACTAGCAATGGAGAAAGATAGACACGATAATCTTGCGACCATCAAAATTGAACGTGCAGCTATAGGCCAACATGTTCTGCAGCTGCAGACATAGGCCTACAACGGTCCGTTATTGAGACTTTTAGCAAGCTCAAGAAGGGCCGGGCCGTTGAGAGAAATTCCTGGCCCCTAGGCAGAGCTGTCACAGGTCCCTAAACTAACTTGAGGCTAGTTAGTATGAGGGTAAAATTCAAAAACAAATTTAAATAATAAAAGTTCGGGCACAACTTACGATGTAATGGTGGCAAGTGGCCCACGTTTATTATAGTTTGTGTGCTTAGTTGGGTGCATTGAATCTCTTACTATCGCCTCTCCCTTAAAACTTCCAAGACAGAGTTCATCTGGTTAGCTACCTCCAGCTGCTCCAGAAGTTCGATATTGTTCTGCTCTCTGTAAGATTTCTAGATCGCTTTATAGATGATTAAATACAATACAATACAAAACAATATACAATTGCGAATTTATTCAGTTGTTCATTTGAGTTATTAAAAAGAATTGATCGAGTTATTAAAAAGAAAATATTATTATTATTATTATTATTTGAAGCTTAAACTGATTGTGATTAGTGTAAGAAATATTATACTTTAAAAATTGAGGCTGTTGATTTAATCACGTTAACGCGTTAAAAAATTTTGCGATTAAAAATTTTGACACATTAATTGTATGCATTAATTAGATCTGATTAAAATGGAATCAGAGGCAGAAAAACTCGTTTTAAACGGAAGGCTCATATTATACTTAAAGCTAGTGATACATTCTTTGGCAAATATTCCAAAAAAGAATTTGAGTATTATCGTAGCAATTCTTCGGTCAATTATCGCCTGCATGCAAACCAAAACATGCGTTAAACACTAACGATGAGTCGTCGACATCGGCCGCATCGCATCATCCACTAAGGTTGTATTTTTTTAAATAAACTGGGTTGTTTCCCCTTTCCTCACCCCGTCAGACTACGTTGGTTGAACTCCGTGAGATGGCAAGACCAATTGATTTCAAGTTTCAAATTATAAATGTTTACAGAAGGACAACTGAGATGAGGTTTGGCAAGAATCGCAACCTCTTGTGAAAAATTGTGACTAAATAATGAGGTTCAATGGTAGACCTACTATTGTCAATTCATTCATTCATTCATTAAAGAATTTATATAGCGCTTCTTCAAGGGGACTACTCAGAAACGCTCCTGACTCTAGCACGGCAAAAAAAGGACAGTTTTGAGTTTAATGAACATGTAATTAATAAGAGCATCCCTTGAACCGACCAATGCAAATAAACTGGTCTGCCTATACAATTGGCTGAATAAATAATTAATCTTGATAGTACAAAGACGGTTGTCTAATTTCACATTTAGGCCTATGTCATTTTAATTCAAGGTGGCTCAAATGAAAAAAATTAATGGATTTTGAGCAGTTGACTGATTTGAACAGTGTTTCAATTCTGTCTGTCATACAAAACTGTTCAATAAACTAAATGCAGAAATTCAATAGGCCTAAGCCAAAGGTTATTAAATATGTTTGCAATAGAAAGAATGCATTCAGTCATTAAAATTTTATGCTTCAGGGTCCTTAGAAAATAGTAAGATTAGTATATTTGAAGGAAACGTATTGTGATTAATTTGCAGTTAATTGCGATTAAAAAACTTAATCGTGTGATTAATTTCGATTAAAAGTTTTAATCCAACAACAGCCCTATTTAAAATGCATACTTCATTAGCTTTGCACATATGCCTAAAATTACCCAGCCTGGACCCTAAAAGTAGCCAGGCCCAGGTATTTGCCCCTCTGCCCTTTCATTTTTCTTGGGCTTGGGTGCATGAAGAGAAATTTTGCTTTTGTAAAGAAACATATATGCATAATTTGTGCACGATGTCGATTAACCCGGTTTAATTTTTTCGGGCAGAAGCAAAATTTTGGCCCCCCTACTGCTGAAATGTCCCCTACGCCTATGACACGGACAAATGACCGTAGACATACTTTAGACCATTGCTCTCCTGTTCATGGAGACACCTGACTTAATTTTCCCGCAGCTGTGACCGCCCAACAGTCCAGACTTCAATCTAGTTGACTATCAAAATCTGGAGCGTACTGGAGGAATTCGTTTATCAATACCGTATTCGTGACATCGAGCACCTTAGGGCGCATCTGATTGAAGAGTGGCAACTGTTTGACCACATGATCATCGACCGGGCCATCAGATAGTGACGCCTACATCTACGGTCGCATGTCCGTGAATGAGGACATTTTGAACACCACCTGTAGCCGAACTTCACTTGACTGTGGCTCTTGTATGTTGAAAATTCCCCCTTCTCGGTACTGCATCTCAGACGTTCATAAGCTTAGCAAACGCACCAAGTATTTCCAAACAGCATTATGATTTTGTGGTAATATGGCTACTGTTGATGTTTCTAAAATTTCAAATGACCTATAATCTGTAGTCTTAGGCAACTGTAGTGTGTACTCACCTCTAATTTTTCCAGTACAGCCCTGATTGACAGTGCAGTGCTAAGGTTAAAAGCAGTTGTGATGTTGTGATCATTCATTCATTCATTCCGAAAACTTATATAGCGCCCCTTCAAGAAGACTACTCAGAGGCGCTCCCAGTCCAGCCACAGCTAAAAAGATAGGTCTTGAGCAACTTGTAGAAAGCAGGCAAATTATTCCGAGGTAGTAAGCGTAGAGCAAGTGGGAGCCCATTCCATGTGGACGGGCCAACAACCGAGAAGGCTCAACGCTGTCTGGTAGCAGAGCGGGTTCGAGGGACCAGCAGCTCCCCATTGGCCGAAGAGCGCAAAGTTCTACGGAAGGCTACAACAGAGACAGGGCGACAAAGATCAGATAAGTAGGAAGGAGCACTACCAATAAAGGATCGCCAAACAAGTGCTGCTATCCTGTACGAGATGCGCTGCGAGACTGGAAGCCAGTGCAGAACATCACGCATGTAGGCAGAAATTGAGCAAATTTTGAGATGTGTCCAATAAGCCGAGCAGCAGAGCGCATGACCCGATCAAGACGCCCTATTAAGCTAGATGGGTGGCCAGCAAGAATTGAGCAGCAATGGATGATGCACACATCATCATGGATGATGCACACATTGCACAGATGTAGTTTTTATCTTCCTATCCTTTTTCAACTTAAAAAGTTTGGTTTTCAGTTTGTAGTGAAACCCTCCAGGGACAGGAGCGCTTATGTCTACAGTGACAATGGAGGACAATTGATAGGGTATTTTGCTTTCAATTAGTAGTACCTGGTATGTGTGTGCATGCTTTTTAAAGCTAAAGTTGGCTTGCAAAACTTAACTATTGAAAATTTTGTATACACAGGAAATTAATTTGTACTTGGTTCTTATTAGGCCACCTATCAGGAATTATTGCTGGATTGATGTATATCATGGGACCTCTTAAAGCAATCCTAAATGTTCTGTTCTCAGTTTTTGCAGGTATGTTGCACCATTATTCAATGAAGCCAACTAATACATGCTAATTATAGTTTCCTTTGTTTAGTAGTTTTTCATGATGGTTTCTTATAAATCTGTCTCTAATTCAGTGCTGTCGAACCTTTTTGGCATCATAGGCCGCAGAAGCTATAATTCCGAAGCCGAGGGCCGCAACAGTAAACTCAAAAGCAGCAGCTGAAATTTATTGATAATTATTAACTATAATGTATACAACTTCGCCTCAGATTATCTCAGGATGTCTGAGCCTGTCCTAAGCCAGCATAAAGGAGGAGGGTTCTGCGGTGGGCACCTGGGTAAGAAAAATGCCTGCAACAGATACAACGCAACATTTTCATTCTTCAACTCATATATTGGGAGGAGAGGAGGGAGCAATGAAGGTTCACCGTACTACGACGGATGGTTGACTGCCATGCTCCTATATGAAGGGTCCCGATGAAAGCCAATCTTCAGAAGTTGGGACTTGGAGACTCCGCCTACTCTCGGCAAAGTTTTAACTGGTATCGAAACGTGGAATGTAAGGTCCATGTACGTTACCGGACGGCTGGCACAGGTGATACGCGAGATGAAGACCTATCAATTGCAGATACTCGGGATAGCAGAGATGCGATGGACGGGAAGCGGAAGTTTGGTGTCAGAAGATACAACAGTGCTCTATTCTGAAGGACAGCATCATGAAAGGGGTGTGGGGATACTACTTAGCAAGGAGGCATCAGGGATGTTATTAAGCTGGGCGATCGGATAATAAAGGCAAGGATACAGACAGTGGCGGTTCTACCGGGGGGCTGGGGGGGCTACAACCCCCCCCAGCTGAAAAGTTAGCCCCCCTAGATTTTCCTAGCCCCCCTATACAAATGTTAGCCCCCCCCCCAGTTTAACGCTTAATCAGCTATATTTTGCCTACAATGTCTGTTGGCACCAAGGCCTCCTAATTCATTAATTCATAGATGCTGTTCTGAGATGCTTTGGTACTGTAACATGGCAATATCACCCTTCACATACCCCTGCACTGTTGCTTCGGTGAGAATGCTCAGACACAAGCACATGTCTATCTATACTAATAGCTGCCCTTCGACTACAGAGGACCCTTGGGGTGCTCAAGCGAAGGTGAAGAACTAATAACGGCTTTAGCCCCTGAGATTAAGCCATACGCCAGCTCTTAATTACCCTGTACGCTGTAGTGACACCAGCTTCATCCTTAGCTCACGATGACAGCGGGCGGCCACAAGCCCCAGCATCTGCAGCAGTACAGATGATCAGAGGAGGCCAGGCCAGATAAGATTCCATGTGTACTATAATAGTGTATACTGTATGCTGAGGGGGGGGAATGGGGCAAGCAAGCGTCTCAAATAGCCTCTGCTACCCAAATGCCCAACCGCGCCACCTTCGCGTGGTCCCCCCTGTTTTAACAAAGGGCGTGGTGGGCGACCGAGCAATCGCCGGTATATGCGATGCCCACATGGGCGAAGAAACCGAAGGACGGACGATAGAGGATATCGACGCTGGGAGATGGTGTCTCCTTAAAAACACCGGGAGAAAGGCAACGGGAAACCATCTCTCTAAAATTCCCAAGTTTAAATGAATGACGAATCCACATATAGAAGCTAACAGCGTGAACGATTCAAACCGGTTACCGGGGAGAGTCTCGCTCGGCAGGGGAGGGGCCAAGGCCTCCTTGGTCGTAAGCAAGCGAAAACCTGGCAAAAAGGAGGAAAAACAAAAACAATCGGCAAAAGGAAAGAACAAATGTAGGGAAAAGGCACATGTAAGAATTGGAACATGGAATATTAGAACGATGAGGAAAACTGGTAAACTGGCAAATGTTATTGCAGAAATGAGGAGGGCAAAGCTGGATGTGTTAGGACTGGCGGAGACGAGATGGAAAGAGGATGGAGATTTCGCTAGTGATGGAATTAGAATCATACACACGGCAGGAACAGAGGGACAAAGCGGTGTGGCCATAATGTTAGAAAAAGAGGTAGCGAAAGCGGTGACAAGAGTAGAGAGGCATGGAAGTAGGATAATAGAGGTGACAATAAAGGCCGAACCAATGGATATGGTGAGAATTCAGGTGTACATGCCGACAGCAAGCCACCCAGAAGAGGAAATAGATGAAATGTACGAAAAACTGGAGGAGATACTGGAAAGGATCAAGGGAACAGAATACACAGTAATAATGGGAGATTGGAATGCGGTGGTTGGGGAGGGAGAAGAAGGGATAGGCATCGGAAAATATGGACTGGGGAAGAGGAACAATAGTGGAGAAAAACTGGCAGAATTCTGTGAAAGGAAAAAGATGATGATAACAAATACTTGGTTCCAGCATGAAAAAAGAAGAAGGTACACATGGAAGGCACCAGGAGACACAGCGAGATATCAACTTGACTACATACTGGTACAATCAAGATATAGGAACAGTGTCAAGAACTCAAGATCAATGCCCGGAGCAGATGCAGACACGGACCACAATCTGGTCGTCATGAATATTCAAGCAAAACTCAAATTCATGAAGAGGAAAAAGAAAAACAGGAAAAGATGGAATAAAAAGAACTTGAAAGAAAAGAGCAAAGAACTAGGAGAGAGAATAGAAGAAAACCTAAAAGAGAATGAGGGATCATCAATAGAGGAAAGATGGAAAGGATTAAAAGAGGCCATCATAAAGAGTGCCAACGACATCATAGGAATAGAGGAGTCTGCATCAGCAAGGAAACCATGGATAACAGAAGAGATGATAATGGAAATGGAGGAACGAAGAAAATGGAAGCACCAAAGTACAGAAGAAGCAAAGAAAGAATATAGAAGACTAAACAACAAATTGAGGAGAACAACGGAGGAGGCTAGGGAAAAATGGTGGGAGGAACAATGCAGAGAGATAGAAGAACTACAACAAAAAGGAATGGATAGTATGGTATACAACAAAGTGAAGAATCTATCAAGGAAAAAGGGGTTAGGAGGAGGAATAGAGATTAGAGATAAACAAGGCAAGATGCTAAGTGAAAATGGAGAAGTTAAAAATCGGTGGAAAGAATACATAGAGGAACTATATAAGGATGAAAACGCCAATGGAACAGAAGAAGAAGGGAGAATGGAGATAGAAGAGCAGATAGGGGAAGCAAAGGAAGATATTGGCCCGGAACTGCTAGAAGAGGAAGTAAGAACAGCGATAAAAGAACTGAAAAATGACAAAACAGAAGGGTATGATGATATACCAGCTGAGATGTTGAAGAGCCTGGATGAGAAAGCAATGAAGGAAATAATCAAAATATGCCAGGAGATATACACATCAGGAATTTGGCCGGAAGACTACCTACATTCCATCATGGTGCCAATCAAAAAGAAGCCAAACGCAACTAGATGTGAGGACCACCGCACTATCAGTCTCATTACACATGCGTCAAAGATGCTGATCAGAATCCTAACAAAGAGGATACAAGCAAAAACAGATGCAATACATGAGATAGGAGATGATCAGTTCGGGTTTAGGAAAGGCATGGGAACTAGAGATGCAATTGGGTCGCTGAGAGTAATAACAGAAAGAAGTTGCGAAATAGGAAAGGATGTATACATATGTTTTGTAGACTATGAAAAGGCGTTCGACAGAGTGGACTGGAAGAGACTGATGAAGGCATTGAGAAGAGTTGGCGTAGACTGGAGAGATAGAAGACTGATAGGCAATCTGTATATGGGACAAAAAGTACAGATAAGGATAGAGGGTGAATATTCTGAACAAGGAAAGGTAGGAAGGGGGGTAAGACAGGGATGCCCACTTTCACCGCTGCTATTCAATATATATATATAGAGGAGATAATCAAGGAGGCATTGGAAGAACTGGAGGAAGGGATAAAAGTGGGAGGAATGTGGATCAGGGCATTAAGATTCGCAGACGATCAAGCAATGATGGCAGAAAGTCAGGAAGGGTTACAAACAATGATGGACCGGCTGAATACAACATCAAAAGAATACGGAATGAAAATCAACATAAAGAAAACAAAGGTTATGAGAATAAGCAAAGGAGAGCAGAAGGCAGTTAAAATATTCATAGAGGGAGAAGAATTAGAACAAGTCAAGGAATTTGCGTATCTCGGCAGTACGATTACGGAAGATGCTAGATGCCACAGAGAAATACAACGAAGGATTGTACTAGGAAAAGATGCATTTGAAAAGAGGAAAGAGCTACTGAGAAGAGGAATCAATAAGGAGCTGAAAAAGAAAATGATAAAAACCTTAGTATGGAGTGTGATGTTATATGGATCAGAGACATGGACTATGCGAATGGAAGACATCAAGAGAATTGAAGCATTTGAAATGTGGTTATGGAGAAGGATAGAAAGAATCAGCTGGAGGGATCATATCAGCAATGAGGAGGTATTGAGAAGAGTCGGAGAAAAGAGAGCGATGATACACACAATTAGAGAAAGACAAAGAAGATGGATCGGGCACACACTCAGAGGAGACTCGATGCTGCGAACAATCATAGAGGGGAAAATGGATGGAAAAAGAACGAGAGGCAGACCAAGACAAAGACTGTTGGACTGGATGATGAAAGATGGCTATCAGAAGATGAAAATGAAAGCGCAGAACAGAGAAGAATGGAGACGTCAAACATTCGAACCTGCCTAAGGGCAGAGCACGGAAAAGAAGAAAGAAGTATGCTGAATATAATTATGTGCATATGTGCAAGCTGGACAGTGTATACTAGATCCCGTTTGGAGCACTCACATGTGCACATCATTATGAATGGACAAATTCGACAAGTGAGAATTGAAAAGAGAAAAGTTGATGAGCTAAACGCTGAAGTTTTCGACGGCAATGATAATCCTACATCAGGTATGTAAAATGGCATAATGAATCTACGTTGAAAGGGATAAGTCATGGGATAATGTGACAGTTGCAGGAATATATTCTTGGAAACATGAGTGCCCTCAAGTACTTTTGCAGAAGGCACAAACACAATGGTGACGGTTAGATTTTAGCAAGAGCGTGAAAGTGCAAACAAGAAATTAAGAACATCGGTATTTTTCATAAGGGTTTCCCAAGTAAATGTAAATTTTTCGGTTTCAGGAAAACTGAGTTTATAATTTCAGATGCTAATGAAAATGTAAGATAGTTAGCCTAATTATCCTATTTTCTTGAAGTCATTTAATAGGCCTACTTCATTAAGCAGGTGAATAGATAAGCACTAAGCAGAACACTCATTATATTATATGACATGAGAATATTATGATATATACCAAGTTTTGTTATGGAAGGAAGCCTAAAAAAGGATACTTGTATTCCACAAAATCTTTACTAAGCTTATACATGGAGGTATCACATTCAAAAGATCATTTTCAAGAAAGCCTACTGTTTTTTTCGCAACCTGACAGGTGAAAAAGTGTTCTGCAAACCTGCAAATAGATAAATTGTAGCTATTTTTGTTTGTAAACTTATTTTGACATGATTTATTTGCTCAAAACATGTGTTAGAGTTACAATAATGAATCAAGTGCATGCAATGCAACAGACAAGCTGAACAACAGTGAACATGCAACATTTGTGCTCTGTGGATTCTTCAGAAGATGACATACAACATTCTTTAGATACGTTTTGGCAGGGCATACAAAAACTGTCCTCTTAAGCCTTTTGTACTGTCTTTTAGAAAAGCTAAAATTGTTGGTTTTGACAAAAGTTAGACATGTATGATACATTTTTCGTCGATGTGTTAATCGTAATCCTCAAAGATAGAATTGAGGTACGAGTCTCTCTCAGAACCTGTTGCACTGTTTTTGATTCATCATTGCAATTGTGACTCATGGACACAAGTTTGGTTCAATGAAATTTATTTATTCATTCGTTCATTCTTTTCATTCACTAAAACTTTTGTACTTTGTAAATCATTCTATTTAGGCCTATGGAATGTCAGTCAGATAGCCTAATATCAATTTTTATGTGAATATATTGCTGAAACGGGCAACGGAGGCCAACACGCTCAACTGCGTGAACATATACATCTATGGGAAGGGAGGGGCTAATGCAATTTTTAGCCCCCAGTTTAAAAAGTCTAGAACCGCGTCTGTATCATACAGACGAGGTTTTGCAAAGCCACTCTAATACAGGTGTATGCTCTTACGAATATGGCCGAAGAGGAGGAAAAAGATGGTTTTTACGAGCAGTTACAGGACATTTTGGAAGAGATCCCAAGTCATGACTTGAAGATTCTCATGGGAGACTTCAATGCACAGATTGGGGCGGACAACAGTGGATGGGAGGAAGTCATAGGAAGGATGGCAAAAGGAGAAAGGTCGGATAATGGAGAAAGATTTCTAAACCTATGCAGCAGCAACAACCTAAAGATCGGAGGGAGTTTCTTTCAACACAAGGACGTACACAAGCTAACATGGACATCTCCTGATGGAAATACTCGAAGCCAAATAGACCACATATGCATGTCTGGGAGGTGGATGTCATCACTGAGGGATGTTAGGGTCATCAACTCTTCTTCTTTTCCTTCTGGCTAGGATTAATCCCTCGCTGTGGAGGGGTCAGCCACTCGGATCCTTTGTCTCCATGTTGTTCTGTCTCCGACATCTTCCTTTTTCAGATCAAGAAATTCCATGTCCTGCTGGATCATATCCATCCACCTCTTCTTCTGTCGCCCACGGCTGCGGCGTCCCTGTACCTCTGCACGCATGATTCTTTTGATGCTACTGCCCTCATCCGATCGCTCCACATGACCATACCACCTCAGTCTGGACTCTCGTATTTTATTGGATATACAGGCTACTCCAACTGCTTTTCGTATGTTTTCGTTTCTTCTCTTATCTTTCAAAGAGACTCCAAGTATCCATCTCAGCATCCTCATCGGATCATCAACTAGTGGTAGCAAAAATAAAGATCAAATTGAAAGAAATGACGGGATGGAAAAATACAGGGTGCACCAAAAAAAGTAATCCCCTAAGGTTTTTAGCCCATATCTTGGCTAAACATACGAATTTTTAAATGAAACTTTACAGTCTTACAGGCAATTCATATTTACGTACAATGGTCACATTTCAACAAAATATTTCAAACAGAACAAAAGTTATATCACTTTTAGTGAGGTCAGGTCACCCACCGTTTTTTGACGATTCAAAAACGAAACGCAAATTTTTTAGGTTTTTTACTAATATCATGGCCAGAAGTCAGAATTTCAAAATGAATCTTTGCAGGTTTAAAGACAATTCATATTTACACATGATGGCCAGATTTCATCCAAATATTTCAAACACAACAAAACTTATACCACTTTTAGTGAGGCCAACCACCGTTTTTGACGATTAAAAAACGTAACGCAACAAAAAGTAACAACAACATGATTTTATCAAGTCATATCTCAAATAACTGTTTGGAACTGAACTTGATAGTGATTCACAACTTGTGTTCAATGTGCCCACCACCAGTGCCAAAACCTCTTTTGAGTCTCTATGCAAAGTTCTTGATGGACCTGTTGATTAATCTGACAGATTTCTTATTTACCAATTTGATTGTCATCTTGCTACGTGACTTCTCAGTGACGTGCAGCTATGCTGGTACCCTGTACTACCCTGTTCCTTTGTTAAATAGTAATAATATTGATCATCTGGCATTATCAAAGCCTATTTGATAACAATTATTTGAGATGAGGCTTAATAAAATTGTTTTTGCTACTTTTTGCTGCGTTACGTCTTTGAATCGTCAAAAAACGATTGGTGGCCTCCTTAAAAGTGCCATAACTTTTATTCTGTTTGAAATATTTTGCTGAAATCAGGACATCATGTGTAGATATGAATTGTCTTTAACCCTGTAAAATTTCATTTCGAAATTCTTACTTCCGGCCAAGATATTGGCCAGAATAATTAAATTGTGTTTTTTTTTTACTTTTTGTTGCATCGCGTTTTGAATCGTCAAAAAGGGGTGGGCAGCCTCACTAAAAGTGATACAACTTTTGTTCTGTTTGAAATATTTTTTGTAATTTGACCATTGTACGTAAATATGAATTGCCTTTAAGACTGCAAAGTTTCATTTAAAAATTCGTATGTTTGGCCAAGATATGGGCTGAAAACCGTAGGGGATTACTTTTTTTGGCGCACCCTGTAGAATGATCATAACCATAGACAGCCTAAAGGAAACAGTAACTAGGCAAAGATATGAGATGGAGCTAAGGAACAGGTTTGCTGTCTTGTGGAATCTGCCTGAGGAGAGAGAGGAGGTAGAGGCAGACATCAGGCTTGATGTGGGAGATGTGGATCGGGAATGGCACCAATGGAGCAATGCGGTTATGGAGGCTGGAGAAATGATGCCGGGGTTAAAGAGAGGAGGCAAGAAGGAAGCATGGATCTCCAGAGACACGTGGAAGACCATAGACGAGAGAAAACTTCTTAAGCAGAGTATGGAACAAACATGCACTGAAGTAATCAGACAGCAGGAGAAAGCAACATCATACATGGAGAAGGATAAGGAAGTCAAGAAGAGATGTAGAGATGACAAGAACAAATATATACTTCAAAGAACAAATGAGGCAGAGGAGGCAGCAAGAATGGGATATTCCAAAAAGCTGTTCCAGATTGTAAAAGAACTGAATGGGAACTCAAGGACTCACACCATGCCAAAGGAAAGATGGACAGGTGACAAAAACGCACGAAGAACAGGCGGGACGCTGGAAGGAGCATTTCGAGAACATCCTGAATTGTCCGGAGCCAATAATACAACATGAGGCTTCTGAAGTAGAGCAGAAGGTGGAGGAGCTGGACATTGATGTATAGGCCATAGCGAAGACGAGATTAGAAAGGCAATTAAACATCTGAAAAATGGAAAAGCTGCAGGGAATGATGGAATAAAAGCTGAAATGATCAAGCACAGAGGCGAGGCGATGGTAAAACAGCTGACGAAACTGTGCAACAACGTATAATAATATTCCTTTTAATGATTCAATCTGACACACCGCAGAATGATTACAGGTACAGGTTATACGAAATACGGCCCACTGTAGCACGACACGCAGGTCGGCTTTACAGCAGTGGGTTCGGTAACTTAACTAATGGCCTAAGTACTGGATCACTTCTGGTCGGCCAAGCCAGAAGTGGACAGCGGGCAAAGTTCCGGAGGCATGGAAGGAAGGCTTAATCATCCCGATTTCAAAAAAAGGAGACCTAAAGGATTGCAACAACTGGAGGGGCATCACGCTTTTGTCAATCCCGGGAAAAATTATTGCCATGGTAATGCTGAACCACATGAGATCTACTATAGATGAAAGATTGCGACAAGAACAGTCGGGTTTCAGACCTGGTAGGTCATGTTGTGAACAAATGTTCACACTTAGGCAAATCATAGAGAAGTCTTTGATGTACGACAAGACACCTGTACTAATCAACTTCATTGACTTCAAAAAGGCCTTTGACAGTATATACAGAGAATCGTTGTGGAGGATAATGAAAAACTATGGGATTCCATCAAAGATAATTGACATCACCCGGAGTTTCTATGATTATAGTCGCTGCACGGTGAGATGAGGAGGGGAAGTGGGAGAATGTGACAGGGGTAAGACAGGGATGCGTGTTGTCACCAATGCTTTTTGCCTTAATCGTGGACTGGGTGATGATGAGAGTAGCAGAGGACACCAATACTGGTCTGAGATGGGTAAATGAGGATAGGCTGAGGGTCTTGGATTTCGCAGACGATATCGCCGTGTTGGACAATACCTGGAAAGGGATGTAAGAATTAACACTCAGAACACAGATGGAAGCAGCAAAAGTGGGACTTACCATCAATCCAAGCAAAACAAAACTCATGAAAATTGTAAAATGCGAAGAGGAAGGCAGTATTGTGGTGGGCGGCATGATAGTAGAATCTGTAGATGGTTTTTGCTACCTTGGTAGCCAAATATCAGCAGATAGCATCTGTGCCAGGGAAATAAAAACACGTATAGGAAAGGCAAATGCTGCATTTGGAGGGCTTGATAAGATCTGGAAGAAGAACGGATGCAGCATAAGAACTAAGATGCGCCTTTATAATGCCGTAGTCTTGAGCACACTTTTGTATGGATCAGAGACATAGCCGATGACGGTGGCAAACAAGAGAAGACTGGAGGCAGCAGCTTACCCCTGTCACATTCTCCCACAAATGGCTAAGAAGAATCCTGCATGTATCATGGCGGGACAAGATACCGAAAAAAACTATAAGAGAGAGGATGAGGCAGGAAGAAATGGAACACATCATCAGAAGAAGGCGACTAAGGTGGGCGGGACACGTGTTTCACATGGAGGATGAAAGAAGAGCCAATCAAGTGATGTCGTGGAATCCTGGAGGGAAGAGGAGGAGAGGAAGGCCGAGAAAGAACTGCCCGGAGACCATCAAAGAGGACTTGAGATGCCTGGAGATGTCGTGGGACGAGACCAGGGAGCTGGCGGCGGACAGAGAGGAATGGAGATGATGCGTTGCCCGATGTGCAGATCTGCACGGGATGGACTAAGTAACTAAGTAATAATGTATACTGAATAATGGAAAGGATTGATACCATGTTTACACATGACACGACAGTTTACTGTATAGAGGACAAATGTGATATTCCTCTCTAAAACACATTGGACATAATATGTAATATGATATTATGATATGATATTATCCCATTTGTCCTCTATGCAGTCTAATTGTTTGACATGCTTTATAATTTTAGCGCCAAAAAGCATAAGGGATTTTATCCCTGCATTGCACTCAGTTTGTTTTTTAGTTCTCCACCCAGCCACAGTTTTGCTAACTCGGCTCCACTTTTTATGGATGAGTCAGATTTCCATCCTTCAGCTCTCTGGCTCTTATAAAAAGTTGTCGAAGTCGTAGTCTTTGGTCAAAGGAGCAGTCATATTCATCAGTCAAGAAAGAGCCCAAGAATCTCCATTCGTCAGCCTGGAGACTCATTCAATTTTCCTTAGTAATAGAAATGGACTATCTTTAGAGAGGAACGGTCACAGCCACCGCAGACGTGCTGGAACTCTATAGACATCTCGGTAAGCCTAAGTGACTTCAAGTGATTGGTTTGTGGAGGGTCTGCTTAGTTGAGTACAGGAATAAGAGTTGCTAAAGGGGAATATCGTTAGTCGCCAGGTGGCCAAGATGGTCGCTCAAAAATGCTGTTGGTTCAAAAACGTCAATATTTTCAATATTTTCTTAAAGTTTACAAGTCTGCTGTGCTTCAGAATTTGCTTTTATATCTCAGTGATTCAGATTTTTACTATTTGCTTCGCATTTGTATCGGAAAGTTGAGTACGATTACTTTAATTTTACAAACTCTTCTTTTCCGCTACCGGCGTTATGCGACCGTTATCATACGCAGTCTGATGTTTATTCAAATCGCTTAGTTGTCAACAAAGTCGTCGTCTGTGCAATATTCGTCGGTTCACTTTTTCGCTGCCGTTAATCTACAAACTTTCCAGCGTTAGTAGGACAGAGTTTTTTATGCTTAACTCTGCTAACAGATGGGTGATATTTCTGACGCCAGACGAATGCTGTCTGCTTAGACTTGCGTTTTCTGGACATGTTAATTCTGCTCTGCGTAATGTCAGAGGAGCCTGCTCTGGGCCCGAACGGGTCGGCCCTATCGCCCTCAGCGTCGAGGTTCCTTTCCCGCTACAGTCATCGCTCTTCTTCTACTCTTGTCAGGAGATGTGGAAACCAATCGGAGCCCAGCTCCACGCAAAGTCCATGTTAAGAAGTCGACATCGAGACTAGGATCGATCAACTTCCATAGTTTCAACATTCGGTCTGCTATTCGTCGATCTGCAATCATACACGACCTTATTAAAGATGAACATCTAGACATCCTAGCACTATGCGAAACTTGGATCTGTGCCGATACGCTGGTCGGTGTAAAAAGAGACATAGCCCCTGAAGGTTTTTCCGTTCTTCACGTCCACCACCGTGGTGCCTCCAGTCGCACAAATGCTGGTGGTGGCTTTGCTATCATCTACAAGTCCTCATTAAATGTGAAGGTTCATCCTCAGGTAGAAATGTTTTCTTTTTCCTCATCTGAAGTTCAACTTGCTCGATTTGGAAGTTTGTCATCATCCATCACAGTAGCCAACGTCTGCCGACCTCCTGGTCCAGTTGGTAATTTCTAGAATGACCTTGTGAATCTAATATCGTCCATCTACATCGAAGCTGGTGAAAGACTGCTGTTATGTGGTGATCTGAACTGTCCTGGGTTCGATGGTCATATCAGCAAAGATACAGTGCTGTCCAACGTGTGGCCCGCGATGCGACCCGCGAGATGATTTCAAGTGGCCCGCCCGAGCTCACGGAATTTTTGCAAATTTGCACTTTGTGTAAAATGAAGTAAAGGACAAAAAGTCTGCGGTCGACCTAAGCTTTTTTTTATTGATATTGTGATGGTTGCCTTGGCCTGGACAGCTGACTGCATGCATGGAAGTCAATCCGACAACTAGGTCCTAATCTCTTCTTTCTGTTCCTTGGGTTAGGTCCCATAGTCTATCAGTTGATTGGCACACTACTTCCCCTTTAACAACTTATTCCTGCATATTCAATCAAACAGACCGTCCCAAACCGTTCGCTCGACGTCAGTAACTGAGATGTCTACAGAGTTACAGCACGTCTGCGGTGGCTGTGACCGTTCCTCCTTCGGTCCCAATTAAGGGTTGGAAGGAAAACCCGAAGAGTCTCTAGGGCCAATAACTGGCAATGTCTTGGGCTCTTTCTCGGCCGACGACTATGACTGTCCCTCAAATCTAGACTCTGGCTTTGACGACGTCTTTATAATCGTCAGAGCATGATGGAAATCTGCTCATCCTTTAAGTAGAGCTGAGCCAACAAACTGTGGCTATAATCGATGAACTGAAAAATGAACGGAGTGTAAGGCAGGGATAGGCCTAAAAGCCCTCTTATACTTTTTTGTGCTAAAATATTACATACACTGTATCATGTCAAACATTGCATGTGTAAACATGCTATGTTACCCATACTCATTTATTCATTCTACATTAGATTATTATTATCAAAAAATCATAGCCGCTCCTTTTGAGTTTTTTGTTGTGGCCCTTGGGTTCAGAATTATTGCTTCTGCGGCCTGTGGTGCCAAAAAGGTTGGATAGCACTGACCTAGCAGATGTCTTCACCATTTACGGCCTCCGTCAATCCATCATTGTACCGACTCGTGGTGATAACCTTCTGGATGTCCTCGTTTCTGACGATAGAACAACAGTTTACGGCGTACAGGTCAGTGACGCTGGTCTCGTGTCTGATCATAAGATGCTTCTGTGCAAAGTAAAAACCTCCTTCGACCGTCAACCAGTGAAGCACATTTTTCGAAACATTAAAGCTGTAGATCCTGTTCAGTTCAGTCAGCTGCTCGCCGACTCTGATCTCTTCACTGCACCTGCTAGCAATGCGGATGAGTTTGCTGAACAGTTGAAGAAAACTGTAACTCAGACATTGGATAAAGTCGCTCCGATTAACAACTGTCTTCGGCGACCTTCTAAACCAATCACAAGATGGCTTTCTACCGAGGCAATAAAGGCAAAGAGAGAGTGTCGTCGGTTAGAACGGAAATGGAAACAACTTGGGCTTGAAGAGGACAGACAACGCTATCGTCGCCACTGCCGTGCAACAAATAACCTAATAAACGATTCACGAACTTCTTACTTCCTCAGCCTATTCGAAAATGCTGAAAATCCGATGGACCGATGGCGCATCTCCCAATGACTTCTGCACTCATACCTACATCTCTTATTGTTTCTTGTTCTGATGTTTTTCCCCACCTTATTGCACACCTGGCCAACTTGTCTTTTGCTGAAGGATGTTTCCCATCATACTTCAAGTCTGCTTTAGTTACACCTTTGCTTAAAAAACCTGACCTAGATTCCAATAATCTATCTAACTTCAGACCTATCTCGAACCTAAATAACATTTCCAAGATCCTGTGGTCAGCGGTGCCCAGCCATCCGTCACATTACTTCAATGTCAGGTTGTTTGACGGACGATCCTGTGTCTTAAACCTGTAGGCTACAAGGGATCCTTTGTTTGAGTTGAGTGACAATGAAAGCAGACAAAATGTCTGAATTGGTTTTGGCAATACGAGTTGTGGCCTGTTCCACGGAGAATTCGTGACTCGGAAACTCCAAGTCAAATTTCGAGTCCAGGGCTTCGAGTCCGAGTCCAGGTCCTGACAGTCCAAGACCGAGTCTGCAGAAAATCGGTCTCGAGTCGGACTCGAGTCTTTTCCCGGACTCGAGTACTACATCACTGGCTCCGAGTAGTTCGATAATATATGTTGTACTTCGCTGGGATTGGTATAAATGTACAGCCGTCATTGCCTAAGTTTCTATTCGGCTCAAACAAACATAAGACTGGTTTTATTTCCATGGAGATAATTTAATTGAAAGTACCAGAGTATATATAAAACTTTTTATGGACAACCAAAAATTAGCCTGTTGCCAATTTTTTTGAGTCTGAGGACTTTGCAACACGTGTACTACTTTTCTTCTGAATGCTTACCTAAAGAACACAATCATATTCCCAAAAGAAATGATTCAATGAAGATTCTGATAATGTAGACTAGAATCTTCGATGGTAATATCAACTTCTGGGAAGATGTTATTGTGGTGTTTACATTCAGCAACGGAATTAACTTCAGACAGGACATGGAGCACTCGGAGAAACTGGGGTGCAGGCACAAGTGGCACAAGGAATCGGTCAGCTGAAGAGATGAGGAGGAGCAGCAGCAGAGACTTCAGCACATACACAGGTGGACTGAGTGAAGGGGAACAGATGGATCATGCCATGCAACAATCCATCAGACAAGGTAGGCATTCATTTGTACTGCTTGAACGAATAGACATTGTTGACCAGAATCTAGGATTCATATTCTACTTTTGCAAAGTTATTGCCAAGACAGTACTAGGCAACTGGTGCATTCTTTGTTGGTTAGTTTCTGTGAACAAGTATTCTCTGTTAATGCATATGTAGATAGATGTGTATAACATTGTGTCTAAGCTGAACAGATGTTTGGCACCTGGAGTCTGACTTGTCCATGAGGCGCCATGTGGCTTGGACTGTCAGCAGCTGTTTTCGCCAGCTCCGTCTCATCAGGAGCTGTATCAAGTCCTTGCCCTTCGAGGCCGCTAGAGCAGCCATTGCTGATTTTGTCATCTCTCAAGTGGACCGCTGTAACAGCCTGCTGGCCGGAGCGCCTGCGTGTCTTTTGGATGGACTTCAGTCTGTGCTTAATGCCGCAGCAAAGCTCATTTGTAATAGGAGAAAAAATGATCATGTTACACCACTCCTACGCGACGTCTTGCATTGGCTGCCTGTCCCACTCTAAATTGAGTTTCAAGCTCAGTTTGCTGGTATACAAATTGCTTCATGGGACAGCGCCTGAATACATCCGCGACTACTGTTCTGAGACCCATTCCTCCGCTTCCGGGCTGCGACTTCGGTCGCTTGGAAAACCGACCTTCGTGTACGGAGGATGAGGACATGTTTCGGCGACCATGCATTCTCGGTTGCTGGTCCCAGATGTTGGAACAGTCTTCAACCGGACATTAGATTGGCCGCCTCAGTGGACTCTTTCATATCAAAGCTTAAATCGTATCTGTTTGCTAACGCTTATCCCGCAGTTAGCTGTTTGTGAGGTGCCCTTGTAGCGGTATTGTATTGTATTTATAAATTTATAAAGCGCCTCTCACAGTGCACACCAATCAGAGGCGCTCCCAGTACGTTAGACCAAGAGAGAAAAAGTAGTCTTGAGACACCGAAAAGAGGCATTAGGCCCACCAGTTAATATGGCCGCATTACAGCACCATATAAATTGTCATTATTATTATTAGTTGATTGGATATTTTAACTTCTTTTTGAAGTGTAATAAGTAGTCAATTTATGTTGACGGTATGTAATTGATTAGAGTTGAAGTTCAATAGCGGTTTCATTTGTTTTAAAAGACAGAAGGAATATTTGAAAACATTCAACAGCATCAGTGCGAATTAATAGCATTAGGGGTCATCCATATATTATGTAGGTAAAAATGTAAAAATTGTATTTTCGACCCCTCCCTGTACATTTTGTTAACCCCCCCCCAATGTGTACATACAAATAAAGTCATCTATGAAACATGTATGTATTTTACTGTAGGATAAATTTATTTTGTGGAACTTCATATTTGGTAGCTAAATTTGTTAACTATTATGGTTTACTCGTTAGATCTGAACAGAATAGAATTTTAATTTAGTCAAATGCCATCGGATGACTATAGGATAATACAGAGTTATGAATAGGCGAATGTGGACGTCATAATTAGACATTTATTTTGCATACCTAAATTATGACGAGACCCCCCAAACGCAAATCGCCCAAATCCTGTGACCTCTCCATGCGTATGTAATAAGGGGTCATTACATAATTACGTAATGCCGAAAATGACGTTTTTGACCAACCTACCCTGTAATGCTTCGTAACGTTTCCCTTGAAGCCCTAGCATTGCATAATTATTGTCACGAAAAATCCATTTGAGATTTAGGTCTACTATAGGCCTATAACTCCGCCACAGGTTGCCTTTCGAGGAAACCTGTGCCTGTCCCAAGCCAGGATAAAGGAGGAGGGTTCCGCGGTGGGCTTGCGACCCACCCGGGTAAAACAAATCGAGCAACAGAAACAATCCAGCAAACTCATTCTACACACAGGAGACACGGAGAGAGAGGAGCGAACAGGCTGCCTGATCACACGATCGATGCTGATGGGCCGCCTAGCTCTTATATGATGAACTCCAATGAAAGCCGGCCATCGGAAGTTGGAGCTCGGAGATCTCAACTCCTGACATCCAAGTCAATCACTAAACTTACATGGAGGTCACCGGACGGAAAGACAAGAAACCAAATAGATCATATTTGCATATCAGCAAGATGGATGTCGTCTGTAAGGGACGTCAGGGTGCGCAGGGGTGCGGATATTGCATCGGATCACCATCTAGTGGTTGCAAAAATAAGGATAAAACTTAAAAAGACAGAAAGAGTTGAGAGGAGAATGAACATGGATACAGATCGGCTGAGGGAAAGGACAACACGTCAAGAATATCAATTGGAACTAAGAAACAGATTTACTATCCTAGAAAATCTGGGGGAAGGTGAGACAGAATCGGATGGGATTGCCACAGGTGGTGGTCAGGAGGGGATTGACGGAGAGTGGCAGAGATGGAGTTGCATAGTCATGGAGACTGGCGAAAAGATTCTTGGCTCAAAAAGAGGGATCAGAAAAGAGTCTTGGATCACAGCAGAAACATGGAAGGCAACAGATGAAAGAAAAGCCCTCAAACAAAAGCTGGAACAAGCAGAGGGGGGAGCAGATAGACAACAGGAGACGAGCACGGCATACAGGGAAAAGGACAGGGAAGTAAAGAAAAGGTGCAGACAAGACAAGAACAAGCATATCCTTCAAAGAACAATCGAGGCAGAGGAAGCCAGCAAAAGAGGAGATTCGAAAGCCCTGTTCGGGATAGTGAAAGAACTCTCAGGCAACTGAGGCTTCCGAACTCATCCAATTAAAAAAAGTGATGGACAAACAGCAAAAATGCATGAAGAAGAAATTGGGCGATGGAGGGAACACTTCGAGAGCATACTAAACTGTCCAGAACCAGCGACGCGAATCGAAGAAGAGGAGTGGGGCGAAAACCTGGAGGACATTGACATAGATTATTATTATTATTAAATAAATTTGTAACGCGCGCAATGTCACACCGAAATGTGAATCTGAGGCGCGGATAGTCAGCCGCCAGATGAAGATGCAATTAACGATCCAAATGCTTGAAAGCCAAGGAGAAGTAGTAAGTTTTTAGCCGCTTTTTGAAGGAAGGAAGTGAAATTGAGCTTCGAAGAGAGAGCGAAAGCCGATTCCATTCCCTGGGTGCAGAAGCATGGAATGCACGCAAGCCCATAACTGTTTTGCATCGAGGTTCAGATAAAAGACTTGCACCCAATGAACGCAAGCAACGAGGAGGAATGTAAGGAGTTAGTAGTGACTGAAGGTAGGAAGGTGCGTTGGTGCTGAGAGATTTGTAGGTCAGACATGCCAATTTGAATTTTATCCTGTACTGAACAGGAAGCCAATGCAGTTGATGGAGAAGGACTGAGGAACTAGTTTGTATTGGGACGCGCAGTACAACACGCGCTAAGGAGTTTTGGATGTGTTGCAACCTGTTGAGCTCAGTGACTGAGAGACCGACAAAAACGGCATTAGCATAATCAAGGCGGGATGAGACAAGAGAACAGGCAATGGTTTGAGACATATCCATAGTCAGGGCCGACCTGATGTGACGTATTGCCCGAATGTGATAGAAACAAGATTTACAAATGTTTTATATATGAGGTCGAAATGTGAGCTTATTGTCTAGGGTTACTCCAAGTGTTTTGACAGTATCTGACAGATGAACAGCAGTGTCCGCAAGGTCGATATTAGAAAGTGGAGGGAAAGAGCGCAGGCGCTGGCATGACCCAAACAAAATTGCCTCAGACTTGTCAGGGTTTATGGCCAAACCATTGAAACAAAACCAGGAATACATAGATGACAGACACTCTTCAAGTTTAAGTTTGCCAGACTGATCAGTGTGTGATAAAGCAATATGGAGCTGGGTATCATCCGCATACTGCTGTAATTGGATTCCAAAGTGATTAGCAATGCGACTGATTGGGGAAGTAAAGACAGTAAATAGTAAGGGGCCAAGGACAGATCCCTGTGGAACTCCAGCAGTGCAAACAGTAGGCTCAGACCGAGCGGTCCCAATGCCGACCTGCTGATTGCGGTCACGCAGGTAAGAAGCCAACCAGTTTAGGGCTGTCCCAGAGACACCGAAGCTATTGGCAAGTCTTGAAAGGAGTAACTGATGGTCAACAGTGTCAAATGCTGCACTGAGGTCAAGACATACTGAGAGGCAGGCTTTCCCATTGTCAATCGACGAGAATATGTTATCAAGTGTAGAGACAAGGGCAGTCTCAGTGGAATGGCCTTCGCGGTAAGCAGACTGGTAAGGACTGAAGTTAGGACAGGAAGTGATGTGTTTCTTAATACGAGTGAGAAAGAGACGTTCCAAGATCTTAGAAATGTTATCAAGGTTGGAGATAGGTCTGAAGTTTGAAAGATTGCTGGCGTCTAGGTTAGGTTTTTTAAGCAATGGTGTGACTAGAGCAGATTTGAGGCATGACGAAAAATGCCCTTCAGCAAAAGACAGATTGGCCAAGCGTGCAATAAGGTGAGAGAAAACATCAGAGCAGATAAGTATAAGTGATGTTGGTATGAAATCCATTTGGGATGATTTAGGAGCCATGCTTTTGAGAAGATTGTAGACTTCAAAGTGGGTGACAGATGGCAAATCAGAGAAGCTAGATCCAGAGAAATTAGAGTCAAGCAGCAGGTCATTCCACAATAATTTAGCAGTACATCTAGCAATTTTACATTTTAAATTGTTAATCTTATTGACAAAAAACGTGGCAAAACTGGAACACAGAATCTGATTTTCAGAGTCTGAGCGTTGGTCAACAGCATCCTTTGAGTGCAGAAGACGTTGCGAGATGTGCCATCGATTGGGAGACATAAGGAAGGAAGAAATTGAAAAAGCAATAAAGAAACTGAAAAATGGAAAAGCCGCAGGAGTGGATGGAATCAAACCAGAGCTGCTCATATGCGGAGAAGAGGTCATGGTGCAGCAGCTGACCAAACTGTGAAACACTATATGGACAGAAGGCAAGGTGCCAAAGGCATGGAGAGACGGAGTAATTATCCCAATTCCCAAGAAAGGAGACCTGAGCGAATGTACTAACTGGAGGGGCATCACACTACTATCGACTCCAGGAAAAGTCATGACTGCAGTAATGTTAAATTGCATGAGGGATGCGGTGGAAGAAAAGATGAGACAGGAGCAGGCAGGGTTCACACCAGGAAGGTCTTGCTGCGAGCACATCTTCACTCTTCGGCAGATTAATTATAGAAAAAGCCCTGATTTGGCAAACACCTATTCTGATCAACTACATCGACTTCAGGACAGCCTTCGACAGTGTACATAGAGAATCCATCTGGAAGATTGTCAGGACATATGGAATACCGGATAAAATGATAAACATCATGAAGAGCTTCTATGACGGCGGCAGATGCGCTGTGCGGTATGAGGGGAAGATAGGAGAATGGTTCCAGATAGTGACGGGAGTGCGACAGGGATGCGTCTTGTCACCTTTGATTTTTGCGCTGGTGGTGGACTGGGTGATGAAGAGAGCAACAATGGAAAATGACACTGGAATGCGATGGATAAATGGAGGCAGATTGAGAGATATATAGACTTTGCTGATGATATTGCTCTGCTAGACAATACATGGAATGGAATGAAGGCACTGACATCCAAAGTTCAGGAAGAGGCATCAAAAGTGGGTTTGACCATAAATGCAGAAAAGACAAAGATCATGAAGATAGGAAAATGGCAAGGAACCGAAGAGATCAAGATAGAGAACAAAGAGCTGGATATGGTTGACACTTTTTGATACCTCGGAAGCTCAATCAGAGCGGACAGTAGCTGTGACGAAGATATAAGGAAGAGAATTGGAAAAGCAACCGCAGCATTTGGAAGATTGGAGAAGATCTGGAAAACAAGTGGATGCAGCAGGAGGGTCAAAATCCGATTGTACGAGGCAGTGGTGGTGAGTACACTACTGTATGAAGCGGAGACGTGGCCGATGACGGTGGCAAACAGGAAAAGACTACAGGCGGCGCACCACAGATGGCACAGAAAAATCCTGCACGTCTCTTGGCGAGACAAAGTAAAAACAGCACCATAAGGGAAATAACAGGTCAGGAGACCATGGAAAACACCATCAGAAAGAGAAAATTACAATGGATGGGTCATGTGATCCGCATGGATGAAGCCAGGATAGCAAGACAAGCGATGGACTGGACTTCGGAGGGAAGGCGCGGAAGAGGCAGACCAAGGAAAAACTGGACAGAAACCATCAGGGAAGACTTGAAATGCATGGACATGACATGGGACGAGGTGGAGAACAGGGACGAATGGAGGAGCTGCATTGCCCGACATGCAGAACTGCACGCAAAGGACTGATGATAGGCCTATATGAATGCGTAATTGTAATTCATATTTTCATAGTGAATTTTATTATAATATGTGAATTATAATTTGACAGTTAGGCTAGGCTTAAAATACAGGCTACAGAATGTTTTATTTATATAAATGACAGTTATGTAAGAAATGCAATTTTCTAAAAGTTTTACATCAAGAGTAAAACTTTCTACACTGCTGAAAAGTATCACAGACTAAATTGCTCATTTATAATTTATAAGTAAAAATTGAGCATCAATTTTAAATGCTTGAAATTTGTGTCCACTAAGCAAAGTATGCTTCAAAGTGGTTCTTCGATGTCAGAAATCCAAGGACAATAGACATTTGTCCATCAGGCTATCAAAGATCCAAACAATCCAAGCAGCCCATTTTCTGGTTTGCACAAACGGAAGAACAGATATATTGACTGGAATTTAATTGCTGTCTGTTGCCGTGTCACGAAATAGATGTATCCCCCGTATTAATCGTATCCCCCCAAATGAAGAAAAGTCGAAAAAGTCACTTCTGCAAGTGTTTTTTTTTGCAAATTAATTTTCATCTGCTTTGTTTTGAACAATGACACTAACAGGCATGTTTATTCCTACTAGATAATTTTTTGCTTTGTTTTAGAGCACTTAAAACTCAGTTAATAAATTCGAGTTGCCCTTCATATTTTGATTAGAGCGCAAATTTTTCAATTACATGCATTTTTAAAAAAAGGGATAGATTGGTTCATCCCCCCGGATAGTCTAGAGTCTAGACCGGTTAATTCCATCTGGAGGGATAGATTAATTCATCCCCCCGGATAGCTTTCAGGGGGATACTCAGTTTCGTGTCACTGGATCTTCTTCAGATACATAAGGCCTAATGGCCTAAGTTTTAAATCAATGTCATGAAGTTTAAACTTGGATCACATCATGTCTAAAGTTTAATTTGATGCTAATTTGAAATTTGGTTATAACTTGACTGTAATTTGTAAAAGCGTTACGTAATGTTCAGCTCCCTACACACGTTTTCAATTACCCCACCCACCCAACCTCGAGCATTATGTATTATTATTATTATTTCAGAAATTTATATAGCGCCTCTTCAAGGTAGGCTACTCAGAAGCGCTCCCGGCCCAGCCACGGCTAAATAAAACAGTTTTTAGGTTCTTAAGGAACAGAGCGGAGTGACCCCTGGGAATTAAGCGCAGTGTAACAGGGAGACCATTCCAAGCTGTAGGACCTGCAACAGAGAATGAACGACACTGTCGGATAGCAGTCCGTGAGCGGGGAACCAGAAGCTCAGCGTGGTTCGCCGATCGAAGGGTCGATCGACGCTGAACTCCCAAGGTGGAACAACAGAGTTCTCGAAGATAGGGTGGAGCTAGTCCTTCAATGCACCGCCTAACCAGCGCACAGACCCTGTATGCAATCCGCTGAGGAGAAGGGAGCCAGTGTAAGATATCCCGCATATAGGATGAGACATGGCCATATTTTGGGATATGGCCAACAAGTCACGCCGCAGAGCGGAGGACCCGTTCCAGGCAGCCAATCCGGTCAGCCGGAAGTCCATGATAGAGGGTGCTGCAGTAGTCAAGGCGGGAAACTACAAAAGAGTGAACAAGAGTAGAGGCGGCACTAAAAGACAGAGAGCGGGAGACCACCTTAAGCTGACGTAACTGGTAGTAACAGCTTCGACATAGCAGGTTTATAAACTCTAATGCTAAGGCTTTCATGTCGATTTTTGCAAGTTGTTGACGCGTCCCAAACCAGATATATTGCGTCTTGGTAGGGTTCAGTCGCAAACGGTTAGAAGACATCCAGGCTTTCCATAGCCCTACAAATTTCTCGAACCGCATCAGTAGCGGCAGATGCTGGGCAGTGAACATATGCCTGGAGGTCATCAGCATAGGATTGACTAAGGATTGAATTTGCCAGTAAGAGTGGTCCAAGGTCTGCAGTGTATATTATATATAATAGGAGAGCCTTGGGGTAGTCCAAACGGGGCAGGTGCCCAGGATGATCTAGTAGCCCCACAAGCGACAGGGTAAGAACGGTCCTGAAGGTAGGAAGCCAGTTGAGAAAATTTCCTGAGATGCCAAAAGAGATAGAAAGTCTAGTAATTACATCTCTTTGCAATGATTTGCTGGCCACCTCTGTCCACTCTTCCAGTGGAAAAATTTGACTTCCCCAAATATTTACGGAGATGTCAAAGCAACCAAACACTGATGCTGTTTTTGGACAAGACATCACAAATGAATCCTTGGATTACATCTAGTTACACTGAATTTTGTGCAAATGGAAAACTGGAGCACAAATTATGATATTTTTGCACTTGTTTATATAGAACAGTTTTAAAGTTCATGCATGTACAAATAGCGTGGGATGATGTCTTGTCTCTTTAGGAAGTCAAAGGGGACGAGATGGAGCAAGTGGACTTTCTTCTCACATCGATGCCTTCCCTAACCCAGACGACCTACGAAGGAAACGTTTAAATAGGTTTACATCCAGTTAGGATGTGTTTGTACGCTAGGCGGTCTGATGGTTCACATTTTTTAACAATAAATACTCTTTTCAAGGAAATTTACCGTAGTATTCAAGCATTCACAGTATGAAAACTATGCAAACTAAAACCTTTTAGACACAAAACAGTTGTCTTGTTTCAATTGTCTTTTTTGTCTCTGGTTAGGTTCAAGTGCAGTTTTATGACTGTTGCTTCGTAGATATCTTTACATAAGTAGCCATTCTCGTCGAAGAAATTGGCTACTGATTTACAAATGGAGGCTTCACGCAACTGTCCTGTCTCGCCATCAGTGCAGCTCATGAAGAGTTCGTACATGTCGTCATATCTGCAAAGTAAAACTGTGAAAAATACTACAGCAAACTGGGCACATTTTTTATTTCCATAAGGCAATTTCTGGTTTCGTTGCTAAAATCATAAAAATAAGACCTTTAGACTAGTATATTTTTATGTATTTGTGTGACTTTATATATGCAATGCATACAATGTTTACTAGGGTGTCCCGGGTTGATTATGCTACTATGCAGCATACTGGATAATGAAATGGTGAGAGGTGAAGCGCATCATAGTGAAGGTGATAGCACCCCCAGTAAATTTTATTGCTGGGGTCGTTGCAACTTTGGAAATATTTTCAAGGGGCACAGGACTAACAAATGTTGAGAACCACTGCTCTGCTATATAAGTGTGTAATGAAAGGGGCATTTCTGAGTTTGGAGTTTCAGCCTATTGCAAATGTTTTGAAGGAGTAAGAGATATATTATTGTGTAATAGAGGCATTCATTGTGCTTCATTACGTTATAAACAAGTTTAGGCTGTGCTTCAGGACAATGAGAGCCCTTGCACGTATGCATTCTGCACTGTTTGTAGAGGAATTAAACATTGCAACACTAGACACTCACCGTTTAAGGTGAGAAACCAGTTTCCAGACATTGTCTGGATCAACTACAGCCTTGTCCTTTTCGAGAGCGACCATAAAACATCCCCTTTCCAGATACATTGAGTAGACTGTCAGTACAACCATCATAATAAAGTATGTTCACATTGTTAAGAACCAGATCACAGACACTGAGTTAAAATACATTATACTGTATTGTATCGACAGGGTGTGCAAAAAAGCCCCCCCCCTCTCTAGGTTTTGGCCAATATTTTGACCAAAAGTAAGAATTTCCAAATGAAATTTTACAGACAATTCATATTTACACATGATGATCAGATTTCATCAAAATATTTCAAACACACCAAAAGTTACACCACTTTTAGTGAGGTCACCCATCGTTTTTCGACGATTTAAAAAGGTGACGCAACAAAAAAACAATCTAATTATTCTGGCCAATATCTTGGCCAAAAGTAAGAATATCGAAATGAAATTTTAAAGGCTTAAAGACAATTCATATCTGCACCTGATGGTCAGATTCCATCAAAATATTTCAAACAGAACAAAAGTTATACCACTTTTAGGGAGGTCACCCACTGTTTTTTGACGATTCAAAACGAAATGCAACAAAAAAGTGACAAAAACACGATTTTTTTCTCATCTCAAATAATTAATTGGTATCAAATAGCCTTGATATTGCCAGATGATCATTATTATTACTATTTAAAAAAAGAAACAGGGTACCAGTGTAGCTGCACGTCACTGAGAAGTCACTTAGCAAGATGACAATTAAATTGGTAAATAAGGAATCTGTCAGATTAATCAACAGGTCCATCAAGAACTTTGCAAAGAGACTCAAAAGAAGTTTTGGCACTGGTGGTGGGCACATTGAACACAAGTTGTGAAGCACTACCAAGTTCATTTGACAACAGTCATTTGAGATGAGACTTAATAAAATCGTGTTTTTTTGTTGCGTTTCGTTTTTGAATCGTCAAAAAACGGTGGGTGGCCTCATTAAAAGTGGTGTAACTTTTGTTCTGCTTGAAATATTTTGATGAAATCTGACCATGTGTAAATATGAATTGTCTTTGAACCTTTGAAATTTCATTTCGAAATACTTACCTCTGGCCAAGATATGGGCAAAAAACCTAATTTTTTTGCATTTCGTTTTTGAATCGTCAAAAAGTGGTGGGTGGCCTCGCTAAAAGTGTTATAACTTTTGTTGTGTTTGAAATATTTTTGTGAAATCTGACCATCATGTGTAAACATGAATTGTCTTTAGTATTGTAAAATTTCATTTCGAAATTCTTACTTCTGGCCAAGATATTCGCAAAAAACCTAGGGGGGTCTTTTTTTGGCACACCCTGTGTACACTAATATAGCACCTCTCACAGAATGACTATTCAGAGGCACAACGACTATGAAAAATAAGAGACCAAATAAAAAACTAGTTATTAGTGTGGGAGGAAGGTCATTCCAAATGTCACTACAACCACAGCAAATACCTGATGTTGGGCAAGAGGAGTCCTAGTCCTGGGAACAAAAAGATCAAGATGATCAGCAGAGTGCAATGAGAGAGATGAAGATGTAGATAACAGTTTTTGCGTATAGTTTGAGAGGTAATTAGGGGCATTTCACAGCTGTGCTGTGAAGACCAGAACGAGGATCTTGTAGTAGATGTGCATTTGTAGGTAGTCAGTGCAAGACTTCAAGCAAATATGTAGAGCAGTGATTCCCAACCTGTGTGCCGCGGCACACTAGTGTGATGCGAGAACTTTGCAAGTGTGCCACGGGAAAATTCTAAAAGTTGTTAATTAATAATGATTTCAAACAAAATATCCGATAATATCATCACTGCAACATCAAAACTTAGGTCAAAACTTAGGTCAGTTGGTCTTAATCTCTCACACTGTAGCAAGTTAAGATCTCCAAGGGAAATCTTGATTGTTTTTCCAGGGTCAATGAATCACAGTTAAAGAAAGAAAATTGCACCTGAATTTCCTGAAATACAAAGCACATTGCTAGACCGACAACCAGCACTAGGCTACAGCATTAGGCGTACGTCCCTTCGCTTGCAATCGACAATTTTGACGGTTTGGGTCCACTATTCCGAGGGTCCACTATTCCGAAGGTCCACTATTCCGAACCCTAAACCTAACTGTAACCCTAACCCTAACCAATGTTCCCGCTAAGGTTTGCCGGTGGTTGTGCAAAATTGGAATCTCTTGTGCAACAGTTCAGTTTCAATTTTTTGTGTGCACAATTTTGCGGCGGAAAGAAACAATCAAACACAAATTCAAGACAAAAGAATAATTAAATAATTATCAAGAGATTGTGTTGTAAATATGCGCATTTGCGTGTGTGTGTGTGAGTAAACTTTTTAACAAGAGGCTGAAAATCGCCAAAAGATAAATTATGAACATGGGTATTTTTCGTAGAGTTTTTCAAATATAAATTTATCTGTTTCACTTTATGTAGCCTACCATAAATAGACCTAATATTGCTCACATTCAATGTTCCCTCTAAGGTTTGCCGGTGGTTGTGCAAAATTGGAATCTCTTGTGCAACAGTTCAGTTTCAATTTTTTGTGTGCACAATTTTGCGGCGGAAAGAAACAAACACAAATTCAAGACAAAAGAATAATTAAATAATTATCAAGAGATTGCGTTGTAAATATGCGCATTTGCGTGTGTGTATGTGTGTGTGTGTGAGTAAACTTTTTAACAAGAGGCTGAAAATCGCCAAAAGATAAATTATGAACATGGGTATTTTTCGTAGAGTTTTTCAAATATAAATTTATCTGTTTCACTTTATGTAGCCTACCATAAATAGACCTAATATTGCTCACATTGGTGCTTTCTAAAAAGAAATTAAAAATGTATAAAAAATTATTAAAAACCAAAATATTCTAGTCATTAAAATAGGTGCCAATTTTCTAGTGGGGCTAGTGCCCATCTTGCCCCTGTGTGTGAGCGCCCATGACTCTGATGTTAAATAAAGTTTCCTGCTGATGAGGCTGTCTACATGGTCGGCTTCTAAACTATTTCTGGTTTTTACTTTAAACTGATTCATCAGACTAAACCATTTCTGACAATATGGCTGCAGCCACTAGGCCTATCATACTCCCTAAATTTAAGCAGACCTTCTTCATCAACCGCTTATCAATTTCGATTTCTTGGAAACCACACTAAACTTTGGACAATTTGTCAGAAGTAGGAGCTCCTTTCCAGAAAAATTATATAAATGTAAATTAGTTTACAATTGCGACTGACTGATTGTGATGATTTTTCTCGAGTTTTTCCCAACAAGCAAAACATATATTTCCCCTCACATAGCTTACGTCAATGAAAACCTAATAATGTCAGCTAATCAAAATCATATTTGCATACCAGCCTCTGTCCTCTCTGTCAGATGAACTTAGGAACCTACTAAATCCGACAAGAGCTGACTGGCCCGTTACTTGATTCCTTCCCGGCCTGTCCGACGGCCACAGCCCACACTTCTGGTGGTCAGTTACACTTTCACGGCGAGCACGCACCCATAGGCTAATCACCTATTATCCTGTGCAAATGACCAAATCGCCCAACCACTAATTACAGCCATTATTCGTGGCAGTCATATACTTCGTCACTCTGAGAGTCGCCACGAAAAGAATTGGGAACGGAGTTCAATTGGGATCGCTAGATTGCACGCGCAAACTGACAAAGCGGCCGGAGATACTTTACAGCACTATTGCCGTTGTTTTACAGCCTGAATGCAGATTAAGGTTAAAAATTGCTACAAGAACAAAATAAAAATAATAGCCTATGTAACGCAAACTGAATTTTTGCGCGGGAGAAAAATCTTCTGCGCGGCAGGAGTTTTTCTTCTGCGCGGCCACGCAATCGCGCAGCTTAGAGGGAACGTTGACCCTAACTCACCCCAACCCTAGCCATAATCCTAAACCTAACCCACCCCAACCATAACCCTAAACCTAACCCATCCAACCATAACTATAACCCTAACCCTCCCCAACCCTAACCATAACCCTAAACCTAATCCTACCCCACCCAACCCTAACCCACCCTAACCCCAACCCTAACCCACTGTAACTCTAACCATCAAGGATAACGAACAAAATATAGCGGATATTCGGAATAGTGGACCTTCGGAATAGTGGACCCTCGGAATAGCGGGCCGTTAACAACATTTTGACTGGGTAATCAGTCCATTCGTAATCGGCGAAACAACACATCTTACAACCGAGGATGAAGAACTCGTTGATTTAGGATAATTATAATAAATTTTATCAGTCAGCATTTTCCGAAAAGAGTTTGAATGAGTTTTGGCTTTCCATTCAAAGATCGTATACTTCAATCAATTCACGAGCAGTCAAAATTCTTCTGCCATTTGCATCTTCATAGTTTTGTGAATTTAGATTTTCAGCCTGAACTGATTGACATGAAGTGTAAAACGAGGGAGAGACTTCTTAGAATCGACATGAAATGCGAGTATGATTGTCGTCTCTGGAGCCTCGTTTCAATTTAATCTGCTGACTAGACTCACTAGAGTACTATTATTATACAATTAGAACATTAAAATTAGAATATTATTAAATAATAGTGACAAACACATAAAAAAAAGGGTAATTATAATTTAGTGTGCCGTGAATTTGTTTTTCTTTCCTAGTGTGCCGCAAGCCAAAAAAGTTGGGAATCACTGATGTAGAGATATGCACAAAGCGAGGGAGTCAAGCTGATGTATTTAAGACTCAAAGCTTTGTATTTAATTAATACATAATTATAATACATTATTATTTAATTAATGCATTGCTTGTCCACTTATCCACAAAACCTTTATAAACTTATTAATAATAGCAAAACCTTTGGCAGAGCTAAATGAGGGACACGTGAGATATGGCCTCAGTTGGAGACCGCAGGAATACTCCCCACCCAGACTAAAATCACTGTGGAGACATAAGATCAGCACTTTTGCTCAATTTCTACAGATGAACATTATGAAATTCCTCAGCTCAAAACAACAGTCATACAGGGTGGTCCAGCATAAATGCCCCGACTTTGCACGCGTATAACTTCGCCAATTTTTAACACTTATTTATACTTAATGAATCAAATTAAAGGTATTTCAGTCTAGTATTAGCTCTAAAAACGTCGAACTGATACTAGTTTATGTTTTAATTATATACTTGGAACAGCGCTAGCTACCATTTTTTGTTATTACTGACGCAATATGACGCCGTTTCCCCGGGAAATTCTATCGTTGTTTGCTAAAACGCGCGTAGACACGATCATTTTGGATGTTTTTAAGGTCCCTACCATGAATATCTTCTCATCGCAAAACCACGTCCTTTAAATTTTGCCAACAGCCGTGCACTGCCATGCGTTGCTGCAGCCGTTTCTTTGCGTAAGAGTTGGAGAGCTCGTTGGACTGCTCGTCGACGAATTACTTTAACTATAGGTCTATAATCTTTTCCCAATACGTTATGCAGTGCTTCTATGACTGTCTGTTTTGTGCTGAATTTCCCTGGGAGATTTGCATGTAGGCCTGCCTGGTCATTGTCTTGACTGTAAATGTACTCGGACACACGAGCAATTTTAGCGGATGTGAGCGCCGTGCGCACCGATTCCCATGGTTTGCGAATAGAAAGTCCTGTTTTATCAATTTTCCGTAGCAGATAATTAATTCAAGGTATTGTTTATTCCATCCTCCGTTAGAAAATTCGTTAATCATTTCAAACGAATTAAATCCCTTATCAGTTCGTAAAATTAAGATCGAAACGCGATCATCGTCTGTCAACGGCGCCAGATTGCGTCACAATGACAACAAAATATTGTAGCTAGCGAGGTTGATGGCATCGACTGGTGGCACAGCTGCTGGTCCTGATGGACTGACGCTGACAGCATGGATGCTCAAAGATGCGGCACACCTACTTGCAGTGCCTGTCGCAGAGCTATGTAAATGGTCAATCCATTATGCATATGTTCCGCCGCAGTGTAAAGCAAGTACAATAACACCGGCGCCTGGATGATAATAAATTATGTAGATATGAGAACAAATTCAGAGAACTTAAACTGGGCAAAATTATATAAAGAAAGCTACAAGAAACTGTTTTAAAAGTATTATAATTAAACATCTCAAATGCAGATAAAAAAATACATGCTCCGAGGTGTGTGCCAAATATATTAAATATTTGGCATTTGCTCAATCCCAGGATTCTGGGATTATAAACGAGTCAATCCCGGGATTGGCTTATAATGGCAATTAAAAATTTGCTACTACATAGTAGTAGGTCAAACAGGGGCTTCTATCCCCCCCTAAGCAACCGGGCGCAATCCATCTTCTTCCCCCCTTTTCTGGACCGGACTTCCTCTATGTATGCAATATAATGCAATCTAGCGCATGCCCTCCTCTATAGTGTCGGAATGACGGTTTGTTTGGAGGAGGACAAACGAGCATCCAGCAGACGATCGCCGAAGCATGTGTAGCGCCGAGAAGGGACCTGGTATGGGGAGGGAATGTGCCCCTCCCCATAAGAAATTTTTGCAATTTCCGCATTGCGATTTCAGCATTTTAAGCTGTCCTCTTAGCAAAATCACTCTACTGTATCAGTGGAGGAATTGCTGCCAAAATTGAGCAGCCATATGTTTTGCGCCTCTGATAAGTGTGCACTCGAGAGACGTTACATACATTTTTAGAGCACAATGCAATACAATAAAATACAATGTAGGTCCAACATTGTAAGCCCACGTAATAATGATGTTGCTTTACTAAGGGTTCAAGGACCAAATTTGACTGTCTGAAATTTGAAAGATAACATTGGAGAGAAGCCATTTAGTTGTGCAAATAGTATTTGTATTAGCATTATTTTTTTCAATTATAATATGATTGTATTATTTATTAAAATAGTAAAAACATAATTATAATCAAGTAATAAGAAATTTTTATTATGGTATATTATAGCTGTTATAGCAGTTCATGTAATTCAAAAATGCAGATAGAAGCCTAACTAAAAACTCTAAGTGTAGGCCTATAAAGTGTATACATTTTGCTAAAAACTATATATTAGGCCTACCATTTTGTCCAAATTTATATGGAGGGGAAGTATTTTCTGGGGGGGGTCATCCTCCTAGTGATGCCTAGATTGAACGCTGCCCTCCATGTCCGACCTTCCCCCCCAACTGACGTGAATTTTGGCTGTCTTCTGATTCCCCCCCTATTTTTCCCTGGGCGCAAGCTGCGCCCGCCATGTATAGGGATAGAAGCCCCTGAGGTCAAATACGGTAGAGCTTAATTTGTCTTCGGTACTTCAACCGCGATCAATTATGACTCACGGCACGGCTTTAGTCAGTGGTCCCTGGTAGCAGCAGGGTTTGTTTGAAACTTGATAGTCATAGGCCTACGACCAGTGGCTTCTATTCCCACTAAACAGCCAAGTTAGAACCCTCTCCTTCCCTGCCCTGGCCTGCCCTCCCATGTCTCTCCTTTGACCTTGATTGACGTGAGTTGAGCTCATTTCAGATTCCCCGTCTTTAACTGGGCTTAAGTTGCGCTCACTCTTAATAGGGTAATAGCCCTCTGCATGCAACGACCCGAAATTAGGTAAGACGATACGAGGTGACCAGTGCACCCACTGACCACAGTGCGAGGAACACAACAGGTAGCAGGCTAGCCAAGATAACCAGTGAGTGACCATCCTGCAGGCTAGCCTATCTGCAATCCTCTGATATTAAGGCAGCAAGAGCCTGTCTGTATGCTGTCCAGGTCCTTCCATTCAGAAGTCATGCAATTATACGGGTGGGGTGTCATCAACACGCATGAATCGGAGTTAGGCGCTGTGATGCCGCCGGCCTAGTCGGTCAGCTCTGCTAGCATCTGACGTCTGTTTATGTTCTATCAGTCAACTGGTAGAACATAAACAGAAAAATATAAAATATAAAAAACATTAAAAAATTCTTCCCCCCCACCCTCCGACCTCCACCAGTACACCACCTGTGAAATTTGGGTTTTCGGGAAAAAATTTCTCTCCCCCAACAATACCCTGCTCCCACCCGGCCCTGCAGCCGAGGTGTGTTGGGTGAAGGCGAGGTGGCCCGTGTACAAATCTGTCTAGCTTTAACGTTTCAGGTGAATAAGTGTGAAAAAAAGCCTGGCAACGGCTGAAAAAGTAGCAAATATAAGGATTTTTGCCCCCCACCCTGGCCCCAATGGTGGCAGAGATTCGCAAACCCCCTATAACTGCCCCGGGTCGACCCCGACCCCCGGCGAAGGATTAGGGTCAATTGCTTCAAAACGGTGGCTGTGTTCATCTAACAAGCAAGACCACAAACACACAGACTTACGAAAATATATATAAGATGGAAAATCGCTACCCTGTACTCTGCCAATTGTAGATAAAAAACAACCACTCACACATGAGAGTCGAACCAACTACAAGTGATGGACAAACTGTTGGTTGCAATTTCCTGACTAGTCTGTGCTTTGGATGAGGAATGCCAGCAATTAGATTGAAAGTGCTTACAAGAAGTTAACGCCTCTTCTTTCCTTTCAGGCTAGAATTAATCACTCTGGCGAGCAGTCAGCTGATGAAGTTAGCTTGCCTACAGCACCTTAAAAATCTAACATCAAAAGGATATAGTGCTACACATGCAATCAGTACAGTCTTCGACTTTGGGAATGGATTCAGATAATCCCACAGTAGAGCAAATATTGCAAAGCCAACCGAAATGGTACATATCATCAAACGTCCATCCATCAGCTGGTGCGACTCCTTGAAGCCGAATTTCTCTGTTAAAACCTAACAGAATAAACAAGGTCCGACAAACTGCAAAAATTGTGATTTTACAAATTTTTACATAACATTAATATTATAAATGCACTGTAATGAATTTAGTCAGTCACTCATTCATGAAGGCAACATATACATTCATTTATTCACTCAATTATAGAGATTTATATAGCACCTCTTCACGGCAACTCAGAAGCAATCCCGACTACAGTTCAGACACCGAATCGGAGTTTCACGCTGAAGCGAATGAGCAATTGCGAACGAAGGACTTGCTCAAAATCCCTACGAGGTCGATATCTAGTGAAAATAATTTAGCAACATCGGCATTTTCAATCACAAATTATAGTCATTTCAACAATGAATGTAGCACAGCAACTGTAAAATTTTTGCAACAATAAATTTGTTACATTCGCATTGACACACAGGGCACTGTTTGACCCTTGACAGCTTGGCAGTTAGTTGACAGTTAATTAGATAGTGTGGAAACTTGCAGAGCGCATCAGACAACAGCACAAAAATTGGAGATGTGTGTGATTTTAGCGCAAAAATTGCCAACATCCTGAAGATTTCTCTAAATTGGGCTTTGATTGACTTAAAAATCACTGCGGCATGTGGCAGTTCAGCATAGCATCGTTGGGCCGATGGGCAATAATAAAAAAAGGCTACCACCTAATGGGCTGATTGGAATGGAATTATAGAGGAATTTGTTGTTAAGCACGCTGTTTTTTGTAGTAATGCACAAAATCAAAGTACAAAAAATTCTAAACTTCACGGCAACAGAATAAAATGCATTAGACGAAGTTTCACAAAGCGCTCACAAAGGAACATTGCATAGTGTCGGCTTGTGATGGAACGAATCAATTTAGTCAACAGGGGCGGCAGTCATGGAGCCTCTTATTCGAGGCTTAAATGTTATTCGCAGCGTAAATATAGTCTACTCCCGAATAACGATTTAAAACGGTAGTCATGGGTCAGGCATAAACCTTTATTCTGCGAATAAGGCTACTCCCATTCTGGCGTAGGTGTAAATCTCTATTCCCTAAGATGGCGGTGGTTTGTGGCTCGAAACTCACTGCATTCGACCACACTTAACACGTCAAAACGTGTTTAAAACGTCTGCAATGAACTCATTTCCTTCGCCGATGGCGAACATCATATTGGCTTTTAGTTTCGCCATCACAAAATATTAAAATTTGGCTAAATATTAGTAAATACCCTAGGAAATTGCCTTCGAAGCGCCGCGTCATCGTAGGCATACCAAATCGTGGGTCGATTAGTCTACCTAACGACCCTTTTATCTGTTGTAATTAGTTTGTTTTAGCGACAGCCTGCTTATTAAACTTTACAATAATCAAACACATGCCATGTGAAACTGGACAGTTCGAGAAACCAACAAGAAATAGCTTCTTTAGAAATTTTAAATTCGGCGACCACTAGCTGAAACTGGTTAGGGTTTCATCAAATTCTGTCCCCACATCACCGTACAATTCAAGATCTGTTCACTTTCTCGCTACGTATATACCTTTGTAACAAATGTTCACTCACATAATTATTAGTTACTCTTAGCAAGCCTTTTAATTTTTGTATTTAGGCTATATTAAATATGAATCGTTTTGCTTTGAGGCCATATTTCAACATTTATCTACTTGCTTCTCGTCTGAAACGATCGCATACAGGGCCGGATTAAGGCATGTTTGACATGTTCGGCCGAACAGGGGCCCCCCACACTTTCGGGGGCCCCCACACATGCAATAAGAATTTTTTCATCATTGCTAATTATAATAGTAAACTGAGTTCAAAATATATGAAAAATTGTCAAATTATTCAAAAACTAGTGACTTTAGCATTATGCAACTTTTGAACATGTGGGGGCCCTTATTGCAGTTTTCATTGCCAGGCAGATTGATCTTAAAATCAGTCAGAAATGCTAGTAAGAGTTATACGCTTTTTGCTCATTTAAAAATTGTGGGGGCCCTTTCTGCAGTTTTCATTGCCAGGCAGATTGATCTTAAAATCAGTCAGGAATGCTGGTAAGAGTTATACGCTTTTTGCTCATTTAAAAATTGTGGGGGCCCTTTCTGCAGTTTTCATTGCCAGGCAGATTGATATTAAAATCAGTCGGAAATGCTAGTAAGAGTTATACGTTCTTTGCTTATTTAAAAATTGTGGGGGCCCTTATCTTAGTTTTCATTGCCAGGCAGATTGATCTTAAAATCAGTCAGAAATGCTAGTAAGAGTTATACTTTTTTGCTTATTTAACACTTAATACATCACCTGATCGGAACTCAAGTGCTATATGTTACGCATTATGAGATGGTGTGATAATAACATTGAGTATAGGCCTACATGCAGTACGCGCTCTATTTTTACGAATTCAATCAATCTCATAAATTTATATAGAGCCCCTTCAGATTTCTACTCGAAGGCGCTCCCAACGCAGGCGTTGTCAAAAAGAAAGGTTGAGAAGACGAAAGAAAGACCCATACCAGCAGAGTCACGGGAAGCGAGAGAGCCACGGGTAGGCTATTCCAGATAACTGGGCCCACTACCGAGAATGCTCGTCGTTGCATAGTCACAATACTCGAAAAAAGAACAAGGAATTCTCCACGAGCAGCTGAGCGCAGTGAACGGCTGTCTATATAGAGACATACACCGGGGTGAAAGCTCACATAGATCTAAGCAGGATGGAGCTTGAGCCAGGGTCTACTACTGGCATAACCGCGAAAAGATATTTTAGTTTGTAAACAGTGTTGGGGCCATGCACAGCAGGGCAAATCAGGCCAAATGCCCTGGTAAGAACCATTTGCCCAGGCCGTTATTCTGCCGCAGTTCTACCCGAAATTTTCATAGCCAAGAATTTATTTGGGGCATAAAATCGCTTCTGCAATGTTTGCTTGTACGAGTGCTGTGCGCTGGTCAGAAGAATGGCTGACCATGAATCACTTTAATATTCTTAAACCGTAAAAGATATATCGGTTGTTTAGCACTATTAAAAGACCTGTTGATAATGTTAAAAATAATATAAGTAATGAATTAATAATAGACGAATGTTGATTCGTTGAATATAACACGTTTTGTGAGTCATTTTGTCGTGCTTCTGTAAGGTTTGGGCCCCCACAGTTTTACCGAACAGGGCCCCCACATTTGTTAATCCGGCCCTGATCGCATATAAATATAGTACGCTACGCATACATGTGCGATAGCCTATAAATCTATAACCACCTCTTTTAAGCCACGACTACATATTCCAATAGATGCGCCTACCCATGACTTCCTTACAAGAGTAAGACATATTCGAAGAATACGTATGTCCATGATTGATTGTTTGTATAGAAAGCCTGCAGAGTCAAGGGGAAGCGAGGGGAGACCCAGAGGGTGGCTATTCCGGATACCTGGACCAACTACCAGGAATGCTCTTCGCTGCAAGGTGACAGTAAGAGAAAAAGTGGCAAGAACGTCTCCACGAGTAGCTGAGCGCAGTGAAAGGTGGCCCATGCAGAGAAACAGAAGCTCACTTTGGTAGGATGGAACTTGCGCCAGGGTCTACCACTGGCGAAAGCGCGAAATATCAATACTTGTTAGTTTGTAATAAGTGGCGGTGCTACACCAGGGCAAATGCCTTGGTAAAAAACTCTTGCCTGCGAAAAATTGCCAGAAATTTTCTCTGCCATATCTGACAAGAATTTATTTGAGGCATAAAATCGCTTCTGCACTGTTTGCTTGTACCAATGCTCTGGGTATGCCCTGGTTACAAAGAAATGTCTGACCATGAAATACTTTAATAATTATGTGGGGCGCGGTGGTGTAGTGGTGGCGTTGTTGCCTTGAAGCCGGAAGGTTCGAATCCACCTCGCCGCGTAAGGACCTTGGGCAAGTCCTTCGCTCACAATTGCTCAGCGCTTCGGCGTGAAACTCCGATGCAGTGTCCGCTCTGCATTCGGGAGCGCCTCTGAGTAGTGAGCTTGAAGGGGTGCTATAACAAGTGCACATACAAACAAATTATAGATGTATTCCTTAACCCTAGACTGGAATACTAAAAGACGTAATGTTCAATATTCTAAAAATAGAAGTAATGAATTAATAATCGATGAATGTTGTTGATTCGTTGAATAGGTATACAACACGCTTTGTGTGACATTTTGTCCTCCTGTAAGGTTGGGGCCTCACAGTTTTACTGAACAGGACGCCCACATTTGTTAATCCGGCCCTGAGGGCATGCATGGTACAAATGTTGGTGGTAGTATGCACCACGCACTAAAGGTAGCCTACATCTGCAGAGCCTGAAATTTGCGAGTATAGGCCTACTAGGATTTTATGGTAAGAGTTTACATATTATTTTGATCAAGAACCTTACTTATGTTGTAAAAGTGGGTCCAGGGGCGGATACAGAAATTTTCGAATGGGGAGCCGACATTTTCGGTGATCTTGCCAGAAAAATCTGACGATCTGATGACCTTGTTTTAGTCATTTGGTCGAAATGTCTGGAAAATATACCAATTTTCAATATACCAAATTTTCCCTTCCAAAATAACTGATAACCTTTTTTTAGTCGTCAGTCATCTGGTCGACGTAATCTCTGCAAGCTATATACTATGGCCTCTCTAGTCGTCGTATCCTACTTTTCTCTCCCGCTGCATTGATTTAATGCTTGTTGAAACCAAATGGTGGGCCATGTCCTATGCACTTTTTAAATGGAAGAGGGGCCATGACCGGATTGGCCCCTGGATCTGCCCCTGAGTAGGCCTACAATGATTTCAGTCATAAAGGTCTACATATATAATGTGTGTGTGCACGTGCCCGTGTGTGTATGTGCCCAATGTGTCCATTGCTCTCGGTAAGCATTTGAGCAAGAAAGCTAGCAGGTTATTACTGTCTGAATAGTTATTTGTATGCGACTGTTCTACCTGCTTTGCAAAGTCATCTAAGGCATTCTTCAGTGCAGAACCATCCCACTTGTCAACTTTAACTGTTTTCTCATCTTTTTGTTGCTACAACACACAACATGGTGATGTAAGGCAGAGGTTCTTAGTCTTTTTTTCTGACACAACACAAGTAAGCACAGTAGCACACAACCAAATTTGGTGGCACACCATGCACTTGAACTGTATTATATGAATATCATTAAAATTAAGAAATGCAAGACTAGTTTATTTATTTAAACTTTTAAGTTGTTAACATTTTTGCGAACGAATACATCAATACGTTCTAGTTTCTAATATATTCTAGAATTTTAAAAACTTTGTATCTGGTTCATTAAATTAGGCTATCCGTCATTTCTACGAATCAACGTAAACTTAGTTAATCTAACAATAGGCCTAATGGGATTTTTGCTCCTGGAATTTTCTTTGGATTGTTTTAAAATAAAGATCCACAGTTTTTATAAACTACTTTGAAACTAACGTATTTTCGCAAATATAACACGCACATGGGTATAACACACACCCGAACATAACATGCTACTTTTTGCGATTTGAGTAAAATTGAATTGTATAACACGCATTTGACTATAAGATCCACCTGTTTTTGTTCGTCTAACCACACTCGTGTGTGGTTAGACGAACAAAAACAGGTGGATCTTATAGTCAAATCTGGAACACGTACGCTAACGTTAATGCGACTGATAATTTCCACCTGTGTATAGTCACAACTGGTTCAATTTGGTAACTTGCTAGTCAGGCAAAATTGAACTTCATTTTCGAAGCCATGGACAATATTTAAATTTTCAATGTGGAAGCGCCAGCGGATGACACTGAAAAGGAGGATTAACTAGACTGTTTGAAAATCGCAAAATTATGCGCTATAGCAATTAAAAGCCCTTATTTCCTGAGCTCCATACCTAATGCTGCGCGAGCGATAATACAGAATTACGTCTGTGTACATTTGTGTATTGCAAAACTGAAAACGACAAACAATTACAATTTATATACAGAAACATTTGACTTTTCTATTTCAGGTCAAATCATCATTTTTTCATTTTCAATTCTGACTTTCTGCGGCGCCGACATTTTATGATAATGATAATAAACGAATACTACTACTAATGATGTCGGACCTCATGCCCTATCGTTTCGTCGACATCCATGCAGCCGTATTGTAAGTAAAAAAGCCTTTTTACAGCAGTTCCTGACTGTAAGGAGTTAGTCCTGACGAATTTAAAGAAAACAACACACGTTGAATCGTTTACGGTAAATAAAGTTTTATTTAATCCTCTCGTTGTGTTTCACTTTTCAGTCCAGTCGCCATTATATACTGTTTCCCTGCTATCCCCACGTTATACAACTGTTGAAGGGAACAAGGAACATCGATAGGAGCATCAGGGTCAGAGGACATAGATAACATGGGATCACAGGGAACACATAACATCACATGGAACAGAGAACACGGAACACAGGAGAAAAGGAAACAAAGAGGAAAGGGAACAGAACATAACAAAGATAATTTGTGTCGCTCTCCTCCTTCGTCCAGACATGAGACTGGCACTAAGGAACGGACGTGCAGTGAATAAGTATATGTATGTCATACAATATCATGAAATTCCATTAGGCTTATGGGTGAGGTCCGTCAACTACGAACGCCATCGCCATCTAGCGACTTTAGCCACAAATTTCAGCCAAGTGCGCACACCATCCCCTCTTACACATGGGCGCCCGCAGAAATTTTTGCAGGAGGGGGCAAAATTTTTAAGTTGGTCACGGTCAAATTTCCTAGTCGCAAGAGCTCAAAAATTGCAAAGCTGGAAAGTGAGAATATGGGTATTTTTGAAAGATGTTTCTTAATGCATATTTCTCAGTTTCATTTTGTGTAGGTCTATCATTTTCAATATGAATAGTTTTCTTAGAGCGAAGAAAATTTAATTTATTAAAAATCAAAAGTACAATGTTAAAAAGTAAGTTTTTGAAGGGGCGCTATATAAAGAATGAATGAATAAATGAACGAAAAACAGGTATCAGCTTTAAAGGGGCAAGTTCTCCATCAAGTTACTTCTATATTTTAATCGTAATTTCTAAACTTCTAAAGTGCCACTCCAAAGTCAATTGTGAGGCACCAGCTTATTCAGAAGCGCTGCATCGAGTCACCAGGCTGTTCAAAGGGCAGTCAAGAAAGAGGTCCGAGTCCTGTATCCAGAGGGTTAGTTGTTAATGCAGGTGTCGTTTAGGAAGGTGGAAGATCCCGAGGATCAGAAGAAAGGGGTACAGAGACGTTGGTTTTGGGAGAAAATCTCGAGGCGTGATAACCAGAGTCAATTATCCAAGTTTCTCTACAGCTTGACCTACCTAAATTCTGTAGCCTACTAGCTGGCAGCATGCAAAATGGTCAAAATGCAGCCCGACTTAAAGCAGACTTGATTCCATATATAGGCCTAACGCTGGTGAATATGTAGATCTCCATTACTTAATTTCAATGGACTGTTGATAAATTTCAAATTTTTACACTAATTAGTGTAATTTATTGATAATTAATTTTTGCGTAGTTGTGAAAAATTGCATTAGCCTACAGCCAGACACCAGACATAATCGATAGGAATAATATTTGTATGGGGTATGGGCACCCACGGAAGGGTTAAAAGCCATTGTTGCCATTTTCAGCAAGAGCTTGAAAAAATGCAAGGCAGAAAATTAAGAGCTTCTTTATTTCTAAAGAGATTTTATCACTTAAATTTCTGACTTTCACTGAAGTGTATCATTCGTAACATTAGTATTTCAATGGGAAGAAATTTCTTAGACCTCAAAAGTAGTAGTCAGAAAAATAGGTTCAATTTTCCAGGGGGGGGCAAGTGCCCCCCTTGCCCCTATGTGCGGGCGCCCATGCTCTTACACCATGCTTTCGGGGATATATTAGGCTCGGTTAGGTTCAGGTTATGCGTCGTGAGGGTCGGTTAGGATCAGGTTGAGCGTCGTGAGGGTCGATTAGGGTTAGTGTCGTCATTAGATACTATAAACTATACTATACTAAGATATTGTGTATGCTTCGGTCCCCGATACGGCAGTTTCGCCGATATCCGTCCCATATGGCGATCTATATGTAGCGGTAAGCGCATTGCTAGTCGTTATAGCTGTGGCTTGCCACCGAATCTCATTTAATTTATCAAGCAATGCAAGAACTATTCCTTACACTTCACGCGTTAGGACTTTCTTAAGCATATAAATGCTCAGCAAACACTTTCTTACTTTCATGCTCTTCGTCTTTGACGCCATTCTATCTGATCTTACCGCAGCCAGGTGATAACTAAAAGTTCTAAAACTAAACGTGTTATGATTCTATGAATCTTAATGATACTCACGGGATAACCCAAACACGCGGAGCTGTAACTATGGCAATTATTAGCCCAATTATTGTGCACAAATTCATCCAAAAGGCGTTGTCATCTGTAACAACTTACAAGCACATTACAAAAATACAATTACGATTTATTTTATTTATTTATTTCAGAAATTTATATAGCGAGGTTTATTATATTACACACATATACAAATAAGTTTAATTAACATCAAACTGAACAGACAGCCTGCAATACACAGCGCATTAGTGTTAAGTTATCGAACCTGTTGTAGCCGACCTGCGTGTCGTGCGAAGCTGGCCATATTTCGTATAACCACAGTTCTGTGGTATAACCTTGTACCTGTAATCGTTCTCCGGTGTGTCAGATTGAATTTCAATAAACGAATATTATTATTATTATTATTATTATTATTATTATTATTATTATTATTATTATTATTAATAGCAGTCAACAGAGCATGTCCGCCCCACGGGATCGAACTCATTCGTTACCTCTCGCTGAGACTCGCTCTCTATGCCAGCGTGCTATCCATTATCCATTAGTGGGGCGCGGTGGTGTAGTGGTGGCGTCGTTGCCTTGAAATCGGAAGGCTCGAGGTTCGAATCCACCTCAAATCGCCGCGTAGAGACCTTGGGCAAGTCCTTCACTCGCAATTGCTCAGCGCTTCGGCGTGAAACTCCGATGCAGTGTCCGCTCTGCAGTCGGGAGCGCCTCTGAGTGGTGTGCTTGAAGGGGCGCTATAGCAAGTGCACATACAAACATACTCTATCGGGCCCACGGTTGCAGGTTCGAATGATCGAATCCACCTCAAGTTGCCGCGTAGAGACCTTGGGCAAGTCCTTCACTCACAATTGCTCAGCGCTTCGGCGTGAAACTCCGATGCCGTATTTGGGAGCGCCTCTGAGCAGTGGAGCGCCTCTGTATAACAAATGTGTGTCAAGTTAGCAGTCACATTCAGATTCACTTTCAGCAACCATATTCGATTCGGTTGTGACCTCCCCAATAAGGCACACAATACAGCTACCAGCGACATGGTAATTTCCCTTCGTAAATTCACACACTCAGACCCTATCAATACCTTAACGCTTAACAGGGCATATTATCAACCATCACCACTACCTAGTACAATAGTCGCTATGGCGTTTAAATCATTATTGTGCCTATTGTAGCCTGCCAAACTTCGCATATTATCGACCGTCTATTTCAATGCATGAAATATGTCAAGTTTGCCACTGAAAGTAACATACTTAGACCCTTTCCATATCTTAACGCTTAACAGGGCATATTAACAACCATCGCCACTATCTAGTCCAATAGTCGCTAGAGCGTTTAAATCATTATTGTGCCTATTGTAGCCTGCCAAACTTCGCATATTATCGACCGTCTATTTCAATGCATCAAATATGTCAAGTTTGCCACTGAAAATAACATACTTAGACCCTTTCCATACCTTAACGCTTAACATGGCATATTAACAACCATCGCCACTATCTAGTCCAATAGTCGCTAGAGCGTTTAAATCATTATTGTGCCTATTGTAGCCTGCCAAACTTCGCATATTATCGACCGTCTATTTCAATGCATGAAATATGTCAAGTTTGCCACTGAAAGTAACATACTTAGACCCTTTCCATACCTTAACGCTTAACAGGGCATATTAACAACCATCGCCACTATCTAGTCCAATAGTCGCTAGAGCGTTTAAATCATTATTGTGCCTATTGTAGCCTGCCAAACTTCGCATATTATCGACCGTCTATTTCAATGCATGAAATATGTCAAGTTTGCCACTGAAAATAACATACTTAGACCCTTTCCATACCTTAACGCTTAACATGGCATATTAACAACCATCGCCACTATCTAGTCCAATAGTCGCTAGAGCGTTTAAATCATTATTGTGCCTATTGTAGCCTGTCAAACTTCGCATATTATCGACCGTATATTTCAATGCATGAAATATGTCAAGTTTGCCACTGAAAATAATATACTTAGACCCTTTCCATACCTTAACGCTTAACAGGGCATATTACCAACCATCACAGCTACCTAGTCCAATAGTCGCTAGAGCGTTTAAATCATTATTGTGCCTATTGTAGCCTGCCAAACTTCGCATATTATCGACCGTCTATTTCAATGCATGAAATATGTCAAGTTTGCCACTGAAAATAACATACTTAGACCCTTTCCATACCTTAACGCTTAACATGGCATATTAACAACCATCGCCACTATCTAGTCCAATAGTCGCTAGAGCGTTTAAATCATTATTGTGCCTATTGTAGCCTGCCAAACGTCGCATATTATCGACCGCCTATTTCAATGCATGAAATATGTCAAGTTTGCCACTGAAAGTAACATACTTAGACCCTTTCCATACCTTAACGCTTAACAGGGCATATTATCAACCATCACCACTACCTAGCCCAATAGTCGCTAGAGCGTTTAAATCATTATTGTGCCTATTGTAGCCTGCCAAACTTCGCATATTATCGACCGTCTATTTCAATGCATGAAATATGTCAAGTTTGCCACTGAAAATAACATACTTAGACCATTTCCATACCTTAACGCTTAACAGGGCATATTAACAACCATCGCCACTACCTAGTCCAATAGTCGCTATGGCGTTTACATCATTATTGTGCCTATTGTAGCCTGCCAAACGTCGCATATTATCGACCGTCTATTTCAATGCATGAAATATGTCAAGTTTGCCACTGAAAGTAACATACTTAGACCCTTTCCATACCTTAACGCTTAACAGGGCATATTATCAACCATCACCACTACCTAGCCCAATAGTCGCTAGAGCGTTTAAATCATTATTGTGCCTATTGTAGCCTGCCAAACTTCGCATGTTATCGACCGTCTATTTCAATGCATGAAATATGTCAAGTTTGCCACTGAAAGTAACATACTTAGACCCTTTCCATACCTTAACGCTTAACAGGGCATATTAACAACCATCGCCACTATCTAGTCCAATAGTCGCTAGAGCGTTTAAATCATTATTGTGCCTATTGTAGCCTGCCAAACTTCGCATATTATCGACCGTCTATTTCAATGCATGAAATATGTCAAGTTTGCCACTGAAAATAACATACTTAGACCCTTTCCATACCTTAACGCTTAACATGGCATATTAACAACCATCGCCACTATCTAGTCCAATAGTCGCTAGAGCGTTTAAATCATTATTGTGCCTATTGTAGCCTGCCAAACTTCGCATATTATCGACCGTCTATTTCAATGCATGAAATATGTCAAGTTTGCCACTGAAAATAACATACTTAGACCATTTCCATACCTTAACGCTTAACAGGGCATATTAACAACCATCGCCACTACCTAGTCCAATAGTCGCTATGGCGTTTACATCATTATTGTGCCTATTGTAGCCTGCCAAACGTCGCATATTATCGACCGTCTATTTCAATGCATGAAATATGTCAAGTTTGCCACTGAAAGTAACATACTTAGACCCTTTCCATACCTTAACGCTTAACAGGGCATATTATCAACCATCACCACTACCTAGCCCAATAGTCGCTAGAGCGTTTAAATCATTATTGTGCCTATTGTAGCCTGCCAAACGTCGCATATTATCGACCGTCTATTTCAATGCATGAAATATGTCAAGTTTGCCACTGAAAATAATATACTTAGACCCTTTCCATACCTTAACGCTTAACAGGGCATATTAACAACCATCGCAACTACCTAGTACAATAGTCGCTAGGGCGTTTAAATCATTATTGTGCCTATTGTAGCCTGCCAAACTTCGCATATTATGGAAGCTGGATTGAAGAAAATAGTCTTGCTTAAATGGAAGCTGAAGTGAAGAAAATATTCTTGTTTAAATGGAAGCTGGATCCAAGAAAATATTCTTGTTTAAATGGAAGCTGGATTGAAGAAAATATTCTGGCTTAAATTGAAGCTTGATAAGCCAGAAAATATTCTGGCTTAAATTGGAGTTCGATTGATGAAAAATAATAGTAATTTAAATGGAAGTTGGATTGATATTTAGAATACATTTTTGCTGCTTCTGCTATTAAACTACTAAAAACCATTGTTTTTTAGTTCAGTTTGCGCCGTTATGTCGGCGCCGTTTTGTTACCGCGCCGTTTTGTTACCGCGCCGTTTTTGTCGGCGCCGTTATGTCGGCGCCGTTTTGTCCTGCGCCGTTTTGTCAGCGCACCGCTTTAACAATCATTCAACACAAGACGATCAGTGAATCAGCGTCCGCGTTAGGCAGACGAGAATCGACATAATTGGCAGACGATAATTTGAAGCGACAAGACGGGGAGTCGGGCCAGAGATTCGGAAGAGAAAGGCGGCCATTGGTATTTGGCGCCTTTCAGTCGTAATTTCTGAAGGCGCCGGTGATATAATTTGTGTATGGAAAGCGACACGACGTCGGCTTATACCACTGCAGAACTGAAAATCCTGGGGAATTGAGTAGCTTGTCAGGTTAAGCGTAAACTTTGCGAAGTTTGTGTGACATTTGGCGAGAGTGAACTGACGGCGATTTGCGAATCGTGGTATGTATGTATATTCGTTTAATGAGCAAATACAGGTTGGCAAACCGCAACCTGGTACATTGAGTCAGACAAAAATTACCTTGAAATTAAAAATATTAAAGGGAGTAATCAGTTATTGGAATTAAATTGAATTGATAGTTAAGACTATGCTTTAATAATATGTTTGAAAAGGACTCAAGAAACAAAGTTTCGGTCATCTTTGCTCGGAAGTTCAAAATTGTGCATACGGTCCCTGAGACCTGGGCGATGGTTGTTCTTTGGCAGGAAAAGACTTCGAAGAACGTGGAATTCGTTCCTGGGAATCCTGGCCACTGCATGCAGCAGTCGGTCTTTAGCCAAACCGACTCGCATTGCAACTGTTGCGGCAACTGATGGGAGATAACCCATACGCTGTGTTCTTATGAGCAGTCTTTCGAGTCTCTGTCGATCAGCGGCTGTAGTAAGACCCACCAGGCAGGAGCAGCGTAGAGCAGTTTAGCAGCAGTTGTTACCTCCGTTACGGCGTACATGGCTGTTGGAGGTAGACCATTTGCTCGTAGTAACCTCAGTGCGTAAACAGAACTTGCACAAGATCCCAGGACCTCATTGACTTGGAGTCTTACACTGAGGTCGTGTTGCAAGGTGACACCTAGAGTCCGCATTGTGTCAACGCGTTCAATTCCATCAAGTATTGGGATATAAGCATCTGCTCGTCGTCGAGCTATAATCATTTCTCTGGACTTGGTAGTATTTTGTCTAAGGTTGTTTCGCTCAGCCTATGTGGATACATACTTCAATTCTTCACTTATGGTTGAACGCATCCGTGATGGTACTATTAAGTACGTGTCATCCATACTTCACAAGTATGTTCTCATGATAGAAAGCTTGGAGGTCTGATGCATTAATGTCAAATTCTGACGGCCCCAATCCGACCCTTGGACCACACTAGCATTAATACTGGCCTCACCAGAGGACAGGCCACAGAATTTGGTAATATGCTTCCGTCCTTGGAGGAAGTTTATTAACCAGTTATGGCATTTCAAGGCAGGAGAGTTTAACAGCGAGTGAGGAGTGACGGACCGCATCGAATGCTTTAGAGAAGTCCAAGGAAATGAGAGTGACATACGGACTGGTAGTGAGCATTGTAGTAACATGCTGAATGGTGGCTATCAGAGCGGCAGTAGTGGAGCCGGTTGGCCTGAATGCGTATTGATCCTGAAATTTTTGAGACATTGGTGGTACAACAAAAGCCGGATAAATAAAGCGATGTACGATTTCTTTCTCAACCATTCTAGATAGAACTGGGGTAATGGAAATCGGTCTGAAGTCTGCAGGTGACACAACATACTTAAATTTGGCCACTGGATGGATTATAGCCATTCGCTATTGTACTGGAACATGTGATAGTTTGATCGGTCGATTAATGAGGTGACTTGGAGGTTCGGTTGCGATTGGACCTTGGCAGCGACGAGACGGAGTGGAGAAACTGCGACGAGACGAAGTGGAAGAGACGAGTAAGTGACTTGGAAACTCCAGCGCTTACGGAACGACATCTACGTAGAGAAACAAGCGAGTGGTTGGAAAACAATAGCGCTTGCAGAAGCAACGACACGGCAAAGTCAATGAATGACGGCAAGCTGGGGAAAACGACCTTCCTTCCTTCTTTCCATCCAGTCAATTCCCAGTGGTCAGGACAAGGACTTCTTCATTCATTTTTACACGGGCCACCTAGCCTCCACCAAACACACCTCGGCAACCCGTAGGGCCGACATGTGTTCTTGAGGGAGAATTGAGGGTTAGGAGGGGAGAGAACATTTTCCCCGAAAACCCAAATTTCTCGGGTGGCGTTCTGGTGGAGGTCGAAATGTGGTGTGGTGTTGTGGGTATGGTGGGGTTGTGGCCGGAGCGGGTCGATTCCTTAATTTCTCGGTCAAAGCCGAATACCCCAGCTAGGGGGCTATGATGGGGCGGATTTTAGGGAAATATTTTTCGAGAAAGAAAAGTTCACGGGTGACGTCCCGGTGGAGGTCGGAGTTATTAGTGGCGTGTTGTGGGGGGTGTGGGTGGAAGAGAGGTGGGGAAAATTGGGGAGGATTTCTTCCCCGAAAACCAAAATTTCACGGGTGGCGTTCCGATGGAGGTCGGAGTTTGTGGTGGCGTGTTGTGGGGTGCATGCGTGAAAGATATTTATTTGCGGTCGTCGCCAGCTTGGGGTAAGCAGATTCAGACCTAAAGACGGGCTGCCTATTGTTCGCAATAGGAGTAGTCGGCTTACTCCTACATCGGAGTTGGAATAACGTTATCTCAAGCCATGCATACGGAATTAACCCAGTATTCCCGAATAGGCCAGATTTTTGCCACGTGTAAGAGTTATATCCCGATTTTTGTCTGTCGGCGCGCCGCCGCCGCCGACCAAAAATTACCGGCGCGCCGCCGCCGACACTGTCAAGTCGGCGCAGAGCTCTGACTGAAATATACGGTCGATAATATGCGAAGTTTGGCAGGCTACAATAGGCACAATAATGATTTAAACGCCCTAGCGACTATTGGACTAGGTAGTGGCGATGGTTGTTAATATGCCCTGTTAAGCGTTAAGGTATGGAAAGTGTCTAAGTATGTTACTTTCAGTGGCAAACTTGACATATTTCATGCATTGAAATAGACGGTCGATAATATGCGAAGTTTGGCAGGCTACAATAGGCACAATAATGATTTAAACGCTCTAGCGACTATTGGACTAGGTAGTTGTGATGGTTGGTAATATGCCCTGTTAAGCGTTAAGGTATGGAAAGGGTCTAAGTATATTATTTTCAGTGGCAAACTTGACATATTTGATGCATTGAAATAGACGGTCGATAATATGCGAAGTTTGGCAGGCTACAATAGGCACAATAATGATTTAAACGCTCTAGCGACTATTGGACTAGATAGTGGCGATGGTTGTTAATATGCCCTGTTAAGCGTTAAGGTATGGAAAGGGTCTAAGTATGTTACTTTCAGTGGCAAACTTGACATATTTGATGCATTGAAATAGACGGTCGATAATATGCGAAGTTTGACAGGCTACAATAGGCACAATAATGATTTAAACGCTCTAGCGACTATTGGACTAGATAGTGGCGATGGTTGTTAATATGCCCTGTTAAGCGTTAAGGTATGGAAAGGGTCTAAGTATGTTACTTTCAGTGGCAAACTTGACATATTTGATGCATTGAAATAGACGGTCGATAATATGCGAAGTTTGGCAGGCTACAATACGCACAATAATGATTTAAACGCTCTAGCGACTATTGGACTAGATAGTGGCGATGGTTGTTAATATGCCATGTTAAGCGTTAAGGTATGGAAAGGGTCTAAGTATGTTATTTTCAGTGGCAAACTTGACATATTTCATGCATTGAAATAGACGGTCGATAATATGCGAAGTTTGGCAGGCTACAATAGGCACAATAATGATTTAAACGCCATAGCGACTATTGTACTAGGTAGTGGTGATGGTTGTTAATATGCCCTGTTAAGCGTTAAGGTATGGAAAGGGTCTAAGTATGTTATTTTCAGTGGCAAACTTGACATATTTGATGCATTGAAATATACGGTCGATAATATGCGAAGTTTGGCAGGCTACAATAGGCACAATAATGATTTAAACGCTCTAGCGACTATTGGACTAGATAGTGGCGATGGTTGTTAATATGCCCTGTTAAGCGTTAAGGTATGGAAAGTGTCTAAGTATGTTACTTTCAGTGGCAAACTTGACATATTTCATGCATTGAAATATACGGTCGATAATATGCGAAGTTTGGCAGGCTACAATAGGCACAATAATGATTTAAACGCTCTAGCGACTATTGTACTAGGTAGTGGTGATGGTTGTTAATATGCCCTGTTAAGCGTTAAGGTATGGAAAGGGTCTAAGTATGTTATTTTCAGTGGCAAACTTGACATATTTGATGCATTGAAATAGACGGTCGATAATATGCGAAGTTTGGCAGGCTACAATAGGCACAATAATGATTTAAACGCTCTAGCGACTATTGTACTAGGTAGTGGTGATGGTTGTTAATATGCCCTGTTAAGCGTTAAGGTATGGAAAGGGTCTAAGTATGTTATTTTCAGTGGCAAACTTGACATATTTCATGCATTGAAATAGACGGTCGATAATATGCGAAGTTTGACAGGCTACAATAGGCACAATAATGATTTAAACGCCATAGCGACTATTGTACTAGGTAGTGGTGATGGTTGTTAATATGCCCTGTTAAGCGTTAAGGTATGGAAAGGGTCTAAGTATATTATTTTCAGTGGCAAACTTGACATATTTTATGCATTGAAATATGCGGTCGATAATATGCGAAGTTTGGCAGGCTACAATAGGCACAATAATGATTTAAACGCTCTAGCGACTATTGGACTAGATAGTGGCGATGGTTGTTAATATGCCCTGTTAAGCGTTAAGGTATGGAAAGTGTCTAAGTATGTTACTTTCAGTGGCAAACTTGACATATTTCATGCATTGAAATAGACGGTCGATAATATGCGAAGTTTGGCAGGCTACAATAGGCACAATAATGATTTAAACGCTCTAGCGACTATTGTACTAGGTAGTTGTGATGGTTGGTAATATGCCCTGTTAAGCGTTAAGGTATGGAAAGGGTCTAAGTATGTTACTTTCAGTGGCAAACTTGACATATTTGATGCATTGAAATATACGGTCGATAATATGCGAAGTTTGGCAGGCTACAATAGGCACAATAATGATTTAAACGCCATAGCGACTATTGGACTAGATAGTTGTGATGGTTGTTAATATGCCCTGTTAAGCGTTAAGGTATGGAAAGGGTCTAAGTATGTTACTTTCAGTGGCAAACTTGACATATTTGATGCATTGAAATAGACGGTCGATAATATGCGAAGTTTGGCAGGCTACAATAGGCACAATAATGATTTAAACGCCATAGCGACTATTGTACTAGGTAGTGGTGATGGTTGATAATATGCCCTGTTAAGCGTTAAGGTATTGATAGGGTCTGAGTGTGTGAATCTACGAAGGGAAATTACCACGTCGCTGGTAGCTGTATTGTGTGCCTTATTGGGGAGGTCACAACCGAATCGAATATGGTTGCTGAAAGTGAATCTGAATGTGACTGCTAACTTGACACACATGTATAACAAGTGCACATACAAACAAATAATAAAGGAATATTAGCACGCTCATTGAAATATTAGTAGCACCACATAATATTATATTATATTATTATAATAATTTATATTGTAATCTACGGTATATAAATAAAGAGAAGATTCTGTGTGTCTGTCTGTTTTGGCGGAGATGCCTTTCGACAGTTTTTGTGCTTTTCAATCCAAACCTTCACTAGGCCTCCGTCTCGGCATGGGACACCCAGTGGATGGGTTCGCCAATCTCCGCCACCATGGGGGCCAGGGTTGGGCGGGGCAAAACCCCGCATTTTCGCAACTTTTTTAACAGTTAGCCACGAGGGGTGGGGGCGGGGAGTGGGGGGGGGGTGGCGGGGGGGGGGGATTGGATGGGGTAGGCAGTGTGAGAATTGTGGAAAAATAACTGGGGGGGTTGGACCATTATCCACTTGGAATTGGGGTGTAAAAAACATACTTTAACATGGGGCTCTAAGAAAGACTGGGGGGGTCGAAACCCCCCCAACCCCCCCCCCGGCAATTCTCACCCTGGGGGTAGGGGACGGGGGTTGGAGGGGAAATTTCACGGGTGGCGTACCGGTGGAGTTCAGAGTGTGGTGGGGTGGGGTGGGTGGGGTGGTGGGAAGGGGATGGGGTTGTGGTGGGTGGGGTGATTGGGAGGGAAAATTTCACGGATGGCGTACCGGTGGAGGTCGGAGTGTGGTGGGGTGTTGTGGGGAGGTTGGGTAGTGTACGTGTGGTGGATTGTGGCCGGGAGCGTGTCGAATCCTAAATTTCCCGGGCAACGCCGGGTACCCCAGCTAGTATAATTTTATTATGTGGTAGTACGGGTTCTATCACGTGGTTTTGTCAACTCAATTGGGTCAGCTATAGAAAAACTATACTAGGTCAGGCCTACGCAGGCTACGCTTCTATCACTCGTCCTATTGGCTTCTTAGGATTATAGGCTTATAGCCTACTACGCGTTATTGAAAGGCACGTATTATAATTATTATTGGATTATAGTCGTGAATAAAATGAATCTCAGTATTTCGAGAGAGGATCAGATCCAAGAAACGATTGACTTCGATCATGTTGAAAACATCAACGTTGTGGACGAAAATGGCATTCCATTTCGTTTTGGAGGCATATATAAAAACAAGAAAACAATTCTCATTCTAATCAGGGTAGGCCTACGTCTTTATCCTTAGTTTTCGAAATGTTTAGACTATGGGCCTAGATTTTTCAAATTGACATGACATTTTAAGTTCATGAAACTGACCTCGCGTCGTACATTTGATAACTTTTTTGGCGTTTCTTTGCGTAAAGGTATAACTGTAGTATCGGGGACCAACGTGTTGGTTAGAGTCAGGTTAGGCGTCGTGAGGGTAGGTTTGGTGCTTAGGTCAGTGGTTCCCAACCTTTTTTGCATTCAGGGCCACTTTTTATAGGTTGGAGGACACGAAGGCCACCTTTTCTTAGTTGAGGGACATTAGGGGCTAAAAGGGTAAAATTTAACTAACTAAAAGCATATGAAATTGCTGTAATTGATTCAAAATAGAATGTTTGATGTTATTTATAGACGCTAATATAGAATAATTTGTCATAGAGTGTAATTAGGTGTTTTATCCTGTCCAAATTGTCATTTTTCATATATTTTAAAAATTCTTTGAGAGATGAGGGCCATTTTCTTAGGCCTGGTGGGCCACTTTTGGCCCGCGGGCCACGGGTTGTGAACCGCTGGCTTAGGTTAAGCGCCGTGAGGGTCGGTTAGGTCAGATTGAGGGTAGGATTAGTATCGTCATTCGGTCCTCGATACTATAGTTTGCCCTTTGGGCCACTGAATGGTCGTTTTATTACGCTTGCGGTGATGCTTAGAGATGTTACCTAGTTCCGGCCTTTTGATTGTTTTGGAATTATGGTATCTATTACAAATAGTCTTGGCAATATTACAGCATGAGAGTTGTAGAGAAATAATTGAAGGGGGGATCGAAATATGATCCACATGGAATTGGGGTGTGCAAAGATAGTAGAGTCCAAAGAAGGACTAAAGGGTTGAGCCCTTCCAACCCCTGGCAGTTCTCACCATGTAATGGTATGCAGCAATATAATTTATTTACAAGATCACTGTGTATGTGAGTTCGGTAGACTATACCCGCAGTCGATCAAGTCATGTGCTACGATTGACTTGACCCTTGCCGACGATTGACTCCATCGACTTTGTCGACTTGCCGATCTTTCAACGACTCAATCAACTTGGCTTGGGTGATGATCAACTCTACCGACTTCATCGTCTTGGATTGTAGTCTCTTGGCCAAACTTACAGACGACTGATGCACTCTTTTATTCCATTACTTAAATTAGGCATATTTGTGAATATTCATGAATTTCACAGACATACAAATGCGTTTGATAAAATTGCAAAGTACTATTCCACGAAACCATGACACTAACTGCATTTCATTTTATGGCATTTTTCTTCCAGTAGGCAACATTGTAGGCATTTTGGATAGGGCGATTAGAGTTATGTAGGCCCAGTTAGGCCTATACATGAGCCACATGTGTGCGTTGGCTGCGGCTCTTATTAATACTCGCCGTAATGTGCCGTGAGGGTCGGTTAGGTCAGATTGAGGGTAGGATTAGTATTGTCATTCGGTCCTCAATGCTATAGTTTGCCCTTTGGGCCACTGAATGGAATCCAATTACAGCAGTATGCGGATGATACCCAGCTCCATATTGCTTTATCACAGTCTGTGCAAACTTAGTCTGGCAAACTTAAACTTGAAGAGTGTCTTTCATCTATGTATTCCTGGTTTTGTTTCAATGGTTTGGCCATAAATCCTGGCAAGTCTGAGGCAATTTTGTTTGGGTCACGCCAGCCCCTCCGCTCTTTCCCTCCACTTTCTAATATCGACCTTGCCGGCACTGCTGTTCATCTATCAGATACTGTCAAAACACTTGGAGTAACCCTAGACAACAAGCTCACATTTCGACCTCATATATAAAACATTTGTAAATCTTGTTTCTATCACATTCGGGCAATACGTCACATCAGGTCGGCCCTGACTATGGATATGTCTCAAACCATTGCCTGTTCTCTTGTTTCCTCTCGCCTTGATTATGCTAACGCCATTTTTGTCGGTCTCTCAATCACTGAGCTACAACACATCCAAAACTCCTTAGCACGTGTTGTGCTGCGCGTCCCAATACAAACTAGATCCTCAGTCCTACTCCATCAGCTGCACTGGCTTCCTGTTGAGTACAGGATAAAATTCAAATTGGCATGTCTGACCTACAAATCTCTCAGCACCAACGCACCTTCCTACCTTCAGTCACTACTAACTCCTTACATTCCTCCTCGTTGCTTGCGTTCATTGGGTGCAAGTCTTCTATCTGAACCTCGATGCAAAACAGTTATGGGCTTGCGTGCATTCCATGCTTCTGCACCCAGGGAATGGAATCGTCTTCCGCTCTCTCTTCGAAACTCAATTTCACTTCCTTCCTTCAAAATGCGGCTAAAAACTTACTACTTCTCCTTGGCTTTCACGCACATGGATCTCTAACTGCATCTTCCTCTGGCGGCTGACTATCCGCGCCTCAGATTCACATTTCGGTGTGACCCTGCACTCGTTACAAATTTATTTAATAATAATAATAATAATACATAGTGTCAACTGTTGGTGCACTTCCCAACCTGCAATCCTATCAATCCGAAACTATGAGTTCTAAGTTGACAACGAAGCAACACAAGCGGTTATGCAGAGCGATCAGGTTCAGCAAAAGATTTTCAAATTTTGGTCCCGTTTCCAAAAATGCTGGATTGTCATACAAAGTTTTATAGCTGAACTAGAAGAAAACGCAGTGTTAAGTGAAATGTTTCAAAATTCGCTGAGCGTATTAATTTCCTATTCTTATCAGTGGCGGCGCTTGTGGGGCTAAGCCCCCTATCAAAGGTTAAGCCCCCTAAAAAAAGACCATCCGGGTTTTTTTACTTGCTAAACTGAAATATTTTCACGATTTTGGACCGATCGACTAAAAAAGTCATCAGAAATTTGACGAATGAAAATGGAGAACATTTTCTTGAGATTTCAGCCGGATGACTAAAAAAAAGATCGTCAGAAATTCAGGCCGATGAAAATTTTAAATTTCCTCCGGAGGCTTCAGCCCCCCAAAACTGAAATCCTTGCACCGCCACTGATTCTTACAGGCCCTAACAAAGACCTTCTGTGTTTGGACCATCTGACCCCAGCGGTGCTAATTAACTCGCCATTTTCTTGAAACGGCCAAATGTGAGCCGTATGCTCACTTGATGTTGCTCCAAAGGTTTGACATGATAAGGCATTTATAAATAGCCGTGCCATGCAGTTAACCTCTATGCCAATTCCTGATTTATTTTATTGTGTTCTTGCTTTGCTACTCAACCATGAACATTGTGCAATGTTCTGTAGCATAATTTCCACATATCGATGCGGTGTTCTGGTCTTGGGCAAGTCAATTTCATAACCGCCATTTCCGGACTGAAATTACTTTGTACAGAATCTTCAGATGATTGCTATCTGCATTCCTGCATCAAATATATTCTACACATAACCTGACCATGTGCAGGTCCGCAGACAGAAATTCCAGGCCTCTTTGGTAGAGCAGTCATGGGCCCTAAACTATCCTTAGGCTTTCTGAGCAAATTTAATTAAAAATAGAGAAATAATGAAAGTGTCATAGGCGCAACCACCCTATGGGACCCACGGGACGCGTCCCCCCCAACTTTTGAGTGGTCCCTAACTTTATTATTATGGTCCCCCAACTTTTATAACGTGATTCATTATGGTCCTCCCCCAACTTTTAGGACGTGATTGCACCTATAGAAAGTGTGGGTATTTAATTAAAAATAAAGAAATAGCGAAAGTGTGGGTCTGAATGTATGCAGAGCTGAAAGTGAACTGGGTCTGCGACCCGGCATTGATTTTCATGACCTACCTTGGCCTGGTCTCAGCCGGGTCCCGTGTTTAGGACTTAGGCCTATGCATTTGTCACATTTCTGTGTGTTATGTGATAAACTCAATGCTAATTACCAACATTTAGTTAAAACAATTTGGAGAAAGGGTATCGGCCTAAGCCACCCGAACTCAGACCCGGTTTCTTTTTCAAACCACTTTCGGCCCTGAATATACGATAATATATATTGCACAATAATTTCCTATCTTTTACATGTTGGAAACTTAAAATTTTCTTTGCCCACATTTGAATGCGCATAACTTCGGATTCTGTTTGTAGAATTGGATAAAATTTTCAGAAAACATTGATAATTTATCCCTCTCATATTCCCTAGAATTTTATAAAGTTCCATGTAGAATTGACAAGTTTCTTGCCAAAACAAAAAGGATAGTTCAATTGGGACACCGTGTATATATAATTTAGTACACATCTGTAGTCTTTACTTCTGATTAGATTTGAATTGCGTGCTATTTGCGTTATGTTGGTCTTATGCATACTTATGGTTCAGAATTTAAATTTGAAAGAATTTGAATGCCTTTAATTTTTCTCAATTTCTTATTCACCGTAATCAAAGTATATGAAATTTTTGGTAGATTAATGTCACCTATAATTAAGTTTGACCAGCCTCCTAATAAAGTTGTGTCATTTGCCGATTAAGATAAAATTGCATAGACAAAGTTTTTAAGTTTAAAATACAGTTGAAGATGTTACAAAGTTAAATTATTTTCTGTTTCCGCTTTTTTGTCGTTGTTTTTTCCCCCGAATGAAACACCTTTTTTCTGTTTTTTTAATTTCGTTTCCATTGATTTTTGCATCTATGGCAGAAACAGATGTCACATGATCACTATTCGTATTAGGTCCGATTGCTACTGTTCAGCCGAATACCAACTGGCTATTTGGAGCACTATTTGGCCCAAAGAGAATATGATGCAAATGTTCAATACATCCCTAGAACAAAGGAAATGAAAAGGGCACTAGAAATTAAGTTGTTACAAATTAATAGCCTAATTTTAGTTTAGAATATGAAATTTCTAGGAATGGCGGATTGTGAAGGAATTGCGAAATAAGGAGGAGCAGAAACAAGAACCCAGTGCATGTGAATGAGTGGGCAATATTAATGAAGAAACCTCAAGGTGAGCTAAAGTAGTTGACAAAAATATGTAGAGTTGGTTATCAATATGGAATCAAAAATTACCTAACAGTCAGTCGATGGATTTGGTCTCTCTTAATGTTTACAGTTTTTGCGCGTAACGCAAGCTCGTCAGAACGTGTTTAATAAACTGGTGTCTTTCTCTCGATGTCAGGATCAGGAATATCTATATTTATTCTGGTGTCATGTTCGGAATTTTAAAGGTTTTTGAGTTAAAATGCGCGAATTATTGTGCATCTGAAAAATAGAATAAATTTCATAATCTACAATGGTAAACAGTTTAACATCCAACGACGTCACAATACGTTGCCTAGCAACGCAGTAAAGACGCTCGTCTATTTACATTTTAAACACTTTTCTCGTCCAGTCTCAGTTCTCTCACTGGTCTGGGTATGACGATAAACTGCACTGTTTTTTCCCACGGGCAACATTTGTAACGAGCGGTTGAGGACAGAAAAGGCGATTGCGAGTCGTTGGCGCATTAACCAACCTTGACCACCTTGCTCCTAGGTCAAGGAGTGAAGACGGACATCAGAGGATGGTGACGCTGGGCTGATCAACCCACCGCAACCTGATCTTACCACGTTGGAGTCGCGACCCGGCTGGGACATATTAGCCTAATAAATGATGAGTCGAAACAAATTATCCATGCCGCATCGCACGTCGCGCGGATTAACAAGGAACATGCTTTCCAGCGGGACACTGGCTGGAAGTGTCAAGCTAGTTACAGAGTCAGTCCAGTCGAAGGTCAGGGTCTGCAGAGATTTGGTCCTGACGCGCAGGAAAGGCCTGCGAATTGCTACATCAAATGTGAGGATGCTGAATGAGGAAGGTGCCGCTTCATTGCTTGTGAAGGAGTTGGGGAGGTACGACATTCAAATAAGTGGCCTCCAGGAAGTGAGGTGGCCGGTAAGTGGTGAGATTTCAGTGGAGAATGCCAGGATTCTGCGGTCTGGAAGAGAGGATGGCAAGCGTGCTGAGGGTGTTGGTCTGGTCATCGCGCAGTCTCTCAGGGCAACCGTGGTTGATTGGCGGCCTATCCCATAATCTCAGAGCATCTGCTTTATGCGAGATTCCAGCATAAGCATGGCTTTCTATCAGTACTGGTCTGCTATGCCCCTACAGAGGATGCAGTGGACGAGATCAAGAATAGCTTCTACCAGGCAATTGATGATCTTCTGACAAATTTGTCAAAGAAGGATCTCGTGGTCTGCCTGGGAGACTTCAATGCTGTTTCTGGATCTGCAAGGATTCCAAATGACTCTGTGCTGGGACCACATGGCAGTGGGACTCCAAATGAAAACTCAGACAGACTTATCTCCTTCTGCAGGAAACATTGCTTGCGCATTGACGGCTCTTGGTACCGTCGGAAAGATATCCATCATTTCTCCTGGTACTCTAACGACGGCCATACGAGGAAGGAGATTGATCACATACTAGTAGGAACTAGATGGTGGTCCATGATGAGTTGCAGAGCATTCAGAGGATTGGAGTTTCACACGGATCATCGCCCGGTGGTCGCGGTGCTCAGATTGCGTCTGAAACACAACAATTCGGCGCATCTTCCACAGCCAAAAAGATACAATTCTGTTGCACTCAGGGATCCAGCTGTGGCTGTAGGGTATGTTGGCGCTCTCCAGGCAGGATTTTACTCGAACCTTGACGTACAGGAAAATAGAACTGTGGAGTCGAGATGGAATCGTTTCTGTAATGTGGCATGCACAGCTGCTGAGAGCACAATTCCACATGTGCGTGCAGCAAGGTGTGGTTGGATCTCCGTAGCCACATTGGACATTGTGGACAAACGCAGGGAGGCTAGACTGATGGGCGATCTCCAGCGCTACAGGATGCTGAACCATGAGGTCCCTTCGACATGATCGTCAGGAATAGGTCAGCATGGACAGCATAGAGCACGGTGCACGGCGGTTTATGCAAGTGGAAGGAGAGAGGCAAAGATAAGAGGGCGCCCATGAATTCCTATTTCTATGAATAGAAATAGGAATTATTTCAGAACGAAAATTATTACACTATGATGATTTTTGCGATTCATTGTCTGTGCAAGTCTGTATAAAGTGAGACAATCCATTTATGAGAACCTTAAGATCAGTAATCTTTGAATTATATCCCCCCCCACATATTATGTCTATTGCAACAACTAATTAAGATATTTACTTGCTTTCCCAATCACTCAAACAAAGGGGCCCAGGGCCCGTATGCAAGGGCGTAACTTTCCCCCAGAAAGTGGTGGTGACTATTTGTCTGCTCACTAAATTTTCCTTTCCTTCTCTCTACCCTCGCCTTCCGCTATGATGAGCTTCCCTCCCCCAAATTGAATTTAGTATACCTTGTCCGCCTCTTTCGGTCACTTGCAAAGTCGCACTCGAACAGTAAGCTACAAGCCGCTACAGTCATGTTTTAATTTTTCTGTTATGAATTTGATAATAATTATGAACTTTTACAGAAACTCGATTTCATAATGTCAAGTCCAACCTACAACAAAATGTATTACACTTCGTCCAATTTAAAAACCAAACTTAAAGAAAGGTCGGGGCCGTAAATCTGTTTGGAACTGAAGGGCGGGAAAATTTACCGCCACCCGATCGAGGTGGAGGTTATTGGACCTAAGCTTTCGTTAAGAAGTCGTCTGTACTCTGTAGGACCTATATAGGGCCTATGTATGGGTATATGGCCTACTGAGGTCGGTTACTGTAAGTTAGTGAAAAAAATTTCCGCCTCGGGATATCTCAGGATAGCCTAAACCTGTCTCAAGCCACGACAAAAGAGGATGGTTCCGCGGTGGGCTTGCAATTAACCCAGCCGGGTAAAAAAAAGTTTAAAAACCTATTCAACAGGCACTGGCTGTGAACACAGTGCTGTAGCGTATACGTACGGATCTGAAACGTGGCCCATGACGGTAACAAACAGGAAAATACTGGAGGCAGTAGCACACCATAACAAAAAAAGTCGTAAGAGAGAATACGGGACAAGAGAATACGGAAAACATCATTAGAGAGAGAAGACTGAGGTTGGATGTGACATATGTTGTTCGTATGGATGAGGTTGTTCGTATGATCGAAGAGCCAAACAGGTCATGGATGTCCTGGAATGCAGGAAGTAGAAGTAAGAGAGGACGACCATGAAAGAACTTTTATGGGGCACCATCAAAAGTAAATTGAGTTGTCTGGAGATGTCATATAGAAGGGAGGCTGAAGAACTGACAATGGACAGGGGCGAGTGGAGGAAGTGCGTTGCCCGATGTGCAGACCTGGGCCCGTATGCACACGAGGGTATAACTCGTATATTTGGCTTAAATCTGGCCTATACAGGAATACTGGGTTATTTCCGTATGCACGGCTTGAGATTAGCGAATAAAACTAGGTGTAACGTTATTCCAATTCCGAGGAAGGAGTACGCCGGCTACTCCCATTGTGAACAATAGACGGCCGACGTTAGCTGGACAGCGCGAACAATAGGCAGCCGTCGACATTTCCCTGGGGCCCGTCTTTAGGTCTGAATCTGTTTACCCCACGCTGCACCGACCGCATATAAATATCTTTCACGCATGCGCGCTCAGCTATAACCCATTGAATTGGGGGAAGAGCAAGCGTCATGCATCGTCGGCTGCAAGGAATGTGTAGCTTAGTTATTCTCGTTGCTATTTTTTCTCGTGCATATGGATACATTCCAATGACTATATAGGGAATTGCAAAGCAGCGTTTAGGCACTATATGTGATTACCTTATGCTGTGTCCTGTGCATACCAGCCCTGCACGGGAAGGACTAATTAAGTGACTAAGTAAGCACTGCTGCGTATATGTACAGACTGCAAGAAGCAACAATAATAATATTTGTCGATCTATTTCCTACACTGCCTCGATCTTGATTTTAAGAATGAATAGCATTGGCGGAAGACAGCCACATGCTTCCATGCCAAAAAATATTTTTTGCAGGATCAAAAAGTGGTGGTGAATTTCACCACCACTTTTAAAAGTGGTGGTGACTGGACACCACCGTCACAATAGAAAGTTACGCCTATGCCCGTATGCACATAAGGGCTTAACTCTTATAGATGGCTTAAATATCGTCTATGCGGGAGAAGTGTGCTAATTCGGTATGCATGGCTCGAGCTTAGCGAGCTGTGCTAGGTATAACGTTATTCCAAATCCGAGGTAGGAGTTGGCTGGCTACTCCCATTGTGAACAATAGACGGCCGACTCTAGCTGGACAGCGCGAACAATAGGCAGCCGTCCGATATTTCCCTAAGGGCCGCTTTAGTTCTGATTCTGTTTACCCCACGCTGGCAACGACTGCATATAAATATCTTTCACGCATGCGCACTCAGTTATAACCTATTGAATTGGGGGAAGATCAAGCGTCATGCATCGTCGGCTGCAAGGAATGTGTAGCTTAGTTGTTCTGTTTGCTATTTTGTTTCGTGCATACGGATACATTCCAATGGCTATATCGGGAATTACTAAGTCGCGTTTAGGCACTAAACATAGATAGCCTTATGCCATGTCTTGTACATACCGGCCCTGGTACAGTTTAAATACACAGGATCTTTAGTCAAACATTCTGACAAATGAGTAATTAATGTGAGGGATGACTGAACACAAGGTGAGGGAAGTTAATTACAGGTGCATTTGATGCATGGCCTGTATGGGGGGCGAAGGTGAATGTTTGAACATGAGCCTATAGATACATGCGACGGTGTCACGACAACTCATCTACCGACAACTCGTCTAACGACAAGTGGTCTCCGGACAATTCGTCTACGACAACTGGTCTACAGACAACTGATCCAGCGCTTGAGAAATGGAAGCTGGATGAAAGTTTTTAACAGGTGAAATGGAGGTTGGATTGATGAAAAAACGCAAGAGAAATGAAATCTGGATGATGGCTCTTTTACAGGTGAAATAGAAGCTGGATTGACGAAAATAACGTATGAGAAACAAAAGCTGGATGAAAGTATTTCTTGATCTGAAATAGAAGCTGGATTGATGAAAAACGCTTAAGTAATGGAAGCTGGATAAGGGTATTGTTTTATATCTGAAATAGAAGCTGGATTGACGAAAATAACGGGTGAGAAATAGAAGCTGGATGAAGGTATTTTAAAATCTGAAGTAGAAGCTGGATGCATGTCGAAATACATGAATAAAATCATCAATCCAGCTTCCATTTAAGCTAAGAAACCATTTTCATAAATCCAGCTTCTATTTCATCAATACTATTCGTCTGTAGACCAGTTGTCGTCAGACCAATTGTCCGGAGACGAGTTGTCTGTAGACGAGTTGTCGGTAGACCAGTTGTCGTGGAACCATATGGGCTCATACACACACATATCACATCAGTGGCACACATAGGGCTGAAAGGAGTTTGACAATTTGACACCTCAATAGACTAGTCTTGTCAATAATTATGCTGATAGGGTAAGAGTCATAATACCTAGACTTCCAGATATACACTAAGGATCTAACCTACCTAGATATTTGGGGATAGGACAAATGAGGATGGGGGGAAGAGAGGTATCCAGAGCCTTCTATTACTCAGTAATAGAAGGCTCTGGAGGCATCTATTGGCTATTTTGTGGCTGGCTATTGGAACTTCTGTGATTTTGGAACTGGTAACTGGTGCAGTTTTATTTACATCTCGATTAATGGATCAGAGACTACATACACATTACAATGGCGAACTGTGGCGCGTAGGCAGAATCGTAGCACTTGGATCATAGTATTTAAGGGTAGATGATTTTAACACAGCGGATAGACCACTCCCCATATTTCAAGATTCATAACCCATACCATTGACTTCGGACATTTGTTTTAAAAGTAGAGATATTGCTGATGGGTGGAAATTTTGGCCGCAAGTCTCAACATAGGAGATTAGACTTCACAAGTTACAAGTTGTGTTTAGCCGTCGAAGATTGTTTATCCGTTCCAGAATTGTCATTACTTTAGAACTCTTATTAGGCCCATAGAAATGAAATTATTTATGAGCTTAAATTAGAACTGCAATATTTCAGAACTTGAATTAGAACTGAAATTATTTCAGAACTTGAGTTAGAACTGAAATTATTTAAGAATTTGAATTAGAACTGAAATTATTTAAGAACTTGATTTAGAACTGACATTATTTAAGAACTTGATTTAGAACTGAAATAGGAATTATTTTCAGAATAGGAATAGAATTAGAACTGAAATTAGAGTCTTAGAACTGAATTAGAACTAAAATTGGGATTTATTTTTAGAACTGAAATATCACTGCATCACCACACCAAAGATGCAATCCTGAATGACAAATGACAGAAGACATAAATCTTACACCTACTAACAGAACAGATAGCCTACAACAGCGGTTCTCAACCTTTTCAGACTCACGGACCCCTTTTTAATTTTTGGTCCCGGTCACGGACCCCCACCGAAATTTGGTGCATTATCGTGAGTGTGCGACTCTATAATCCTATATAATAGTAGGCCTACATGTATTCTATACTATAGCATAGGCCTAGATATGCCCCTGCACTCCTGTAGTACAAATTTTATATTGCATATAAGATTATTTGAAATTTATTGGGAAAAACTGTAGTTTATTTTAATGCAAGCTTTGGGCATGCATATTTGAGCACAATTTATGTGCTTGAAACACTCATGCATCAAGCTAACTCTTGCATGGATGCAACGTACATCTTCAATGTAGGCCTAATGCCATTTTTAATAGTCACTTCAATGCTTTGATTCAATTCCGATGTTGGTAAATTCTACGAATCAAAGTTTGCAAGAAACTGACTGGAAGTCATCGAAAAACTGAACGTTCAAATTACCGAATTAGAAGTTGAACTGATCCATCTATGATTGACCGGAAATTAAATTAACAAATTTTGGTTGATTGATCCGAGTATTTCCTTATTTTTATGTGAATTCATGCAATTGATCAAATATGTCAAAGTTATCTACCACTATCCGTCTTGCGCCAGATATCAAGTTTTTTTAAAAGGCAGACACTTTATCACTAAGGGTGATTGGATTCGTCTGCATCACTTGCGTAGAGGAATTCAGTTTATTCAAAAATGCCAGCCAGATAAGCCAAAGTTGAAGCTCATGAGTTTTTTATTCAAATGAATTACATGTGGGCCGTGCTCTTTTTCTAAGAAACTCTCTCAAAAGCATCCCAAAATCTAGAGTCGGTTACAAACAGACCCATCTAAAACAAACGAATTTGTCATTAATCAGCGTATTGTTACAGGTGGTTTCATGTCGCCATTGAAAAGGAGAAATATTGAAAAATTGACAAAGATTTATCTGTTTTTATGTTTTTAACTAAGAAATATATAATTTTCAGGACTTGCTCGCGGACCCCCAGGCAGATGGCCGCGGACCCCCAGGGGTCCGCGGACCCCCGGTTGAGAACCGCTGGCCTACAAAGCACGTCCGCCTACAGGGCGCGATCTCGGTTCCTCTCACTCCCCGGCGTGTTATCCAATGCGCTATCAGGCCCCCAAATGGGATCTGTCAAGTGAGTGTGAATATAATGCTCAGTTTTTCAGCACATGACTGCTTAAGCCAATTATTTCACATCCACAAATAAAATTTGCATGTGCATGCAAGTATTTGGTGATGTCCAAACACCCTACAAGTGCTGAAGGATTAGTGATCTACAGTGATTCTGAGGAAGACATTTAAATGAGAATCCAGATTCCTATCATTCAGTGCAATGTAACTGGACTCAAAAGTGATAGACTGTGCAACTGATAATAATAATATTCTCTTTATTCAACAATCCAGTTGACAGACCGTAACCGGTTACAGTGTACAATTATGCAGTTTAACTCTTTCGCGGCGATTGTGGTCGATTGTGACCGTATTGTAATATTCGTTTTATTGAAAGAATAACTGGTCGACATAACGTATAACAAAAACGCACCCGTTTGTCGGATAATGTAGATATATTTAGAATTCTATTTATGTATTTCGCTTGGGGACATGCAGACGGAGCAGAAAATACCCTAACATAGGTTTTCCCCAATGGTTTGATGAAGTTATAAACGAAAATTATGGCCGTAAGTTTGTGAAAATTTACATCCAGCCATTTGTACACTTTCGTCCGCGCCTGTGGATTCTTGGCCGTTGTCCATTTCGCTCTAATTATGTCTTTTCATCAGCCAAATTCAGACAAAATGAATTATACCGTTCAACAAATGCTATAATAAGGTCTCAAGCAAATATTCTAGATGTTGCAAAGGTTTCGGGATGTGAAGATCACACATTTGCCACCTGTCAATTAGACCACGCTGATCTCATCAATGTGGGGCGCGGTGGTGTAGTGGTGGCGTCGTCGCCTTGAAGCCGGAAGGTTCGAGGTTCGAATCCACCTCGCCGCGTAAGGACCTTGGGCAAGTCCTTCACTCACAATTGCTCAGCGCTTCGGCGTGAAACTCCGATGCAGTGTCCGCTCTGCATTCGGGAGCGCCTCTGAGTAGAGAGAGCTTGAAGGGGCGCTATAACAAGTGCACTTACATACATACATACATGTCATAGAGTAGGAAAAACATTGGCTCATTTGACCACTTCTCTGTAGTTTATTTGTTTTTTATTTAGTTTGAAACATAAAATTTATCAGTCAAGCAAATTTTGTAGAGGATCTATAAAAAAATTCTCTATGTTTGGACATTTTGGGATAGAAATACGGCGACATCGCTGCAGACCTAATATTTTTTTCATGTGAGCGTCCATGTCATTATCTTCTAAGTGGAAGTAATATAAAATTATTTTTAAATTAAATTCACAATATTTTAGCCTGTTTCACTGTTTCCTACAAGCTTGTCATACAAGTAGCAATATTTAGCAGTGTTTGCATTACATTTTATTTTGCTCATAAATTTTTTATTAATTTCTTATGTTATAAATTTAATTTTTATTTTTAATAATATTCAGTATATTTATAAATTTTAGGGAAACACGTCAATTGATCTGCTTTTTCAAGACAGAATATTGTTGAGCATTCAAATACGAACAAAATGATATAAGACATGTCAATATTTCCACGGACTTTAAGTGTTTTTCTTTATATGAACAAATTATGGCTATATTTATGAAAAACAACTTAGCTGCCATAGAGTTAAACAATTCACAAGAACGGAGATCACAGAATACACAAATCTTAACTATACTAACTGAGCAGACAGCCTGTAAAACATGGCGCTAATAGCAACCTGCAAAGCAAATCCACCCAACGGGGGCTCGAACTCGCCACCTCTCACACTCTACGCCAGCATGATGTCCACTACTCTACCGGACTTGATTGGTCAAGCAAAGATTGCACAACTTGGGGCTCAGAACAAATCCTTGTTGAACGCCAGTGGTGCTGAGAGAATGATTGGATCAAGCTACACATATTGATTGCATTGTACCAATTTAGTTCATCACATATGGAGCTAAATTATGAACTTCATTACAACATTTACCAGTGATTTTGTTTTGTTTTTATTGCAGCATTTCTTGTGTTATATTTGCAAAGAATATGTGGATGGTAAGTTGTTTTAGGTCATGCTTATGCAATGGATTTTGATTATTGTGTACCATTTGTAGAAAAAGGGTTGAGTTCAGATTCTTTTTGGATGCCAGACGTGCTGAGAGATAGATTAGGTCAAGCTGTGCATGTTGATTGCATTGTACCAATTTAATATATCTGCAATTTGTCGCATCAGAATTATCTTCGCATACCTCCATTTTTTTCAAAATCGAGTTTAGACTTGATTTCTAGCAAAAATTTGTTTATCTTTCATCACTTTTAATCGTTAGGAGATACGACAAGTCGTTTTAAAGATATTCAACGAAAACTACCTGTTGTAGGCTATGTCCATTTTCAGGATGCTTGTCGTATCTCCTCTTTTTACATGTATTTTTTCCATAAAATTTTACCAAAACTTCAACCTCGATTATCTCAATGGTTGACAATGGGGTGGAGATACGCGAAGATAATTCTCATGCGACGAGTTTTCAAGCAGTAAAAGTCGAATCCTATATTTCCTGGGCAATGCTGGGTGCCCCAGCTTGTTTAAGACATAGGTATAGTTTTAATCATGTAATCTTTTCCACAAAAAAGGGAAAATTTGTCTATGATCCTAGTAAGAAAGAGCTAACCTATAGTACTGTATGCTTGTTTAGACTAGCACAGATTTAAAATAATTTCTTTAATATTTGTCAACTTCAAACCCAAATTTAGGTCATATTTGATTTTGATAGCAAGAGTAGTTTAAAAACCAGTTTCATCCAGATATGATGTACTGAAGGGAATCACAAAATTTAAAGCTTGACCAGAAATTAATTCTTAGGCCAACTCAGCTCTCCCATTTTTGAGCTCTATATCGACTAAGAATTTATAACTTTGATTCTTTCAACCATTTATACACTATTTGCTTCAAAATTATAGTAAACATAAACATAAATATATTGCATGCACTATAGCAGCGTTTCCCAAACTTTTTGGGCCACGGAACCCTTCGCGTCCTAATATTTCCTCGCGGAACCCCAATCTCAACTAGACACATTAAAACATGCATAGCACTTGAGAAACATATAGGCCTACTAAACACGAACTATTCAGTGGCGGATTTAGTCCAGGTCTGGGGGGTCTGGTCGCCCCCCCGTGCCCCTGTTGGGTGAGAAATGGCGCCCCCTCGGGCCCGGTCCGTACTTATTACTTAAACCTAAAATGTCCTTCATGGAAACTAAATTATCATACTTTTTCCAGTTAATTATAATATTATAATTTTTTAACGATTTTACGCAATCACACCATGAATTTAACGCTCTTTACATAATTACTTATTTTTATTTATTTTTATGGCTGCCTTTGCTTATTTTTATTTATTACTAGGCTATGGTCGCCGCATTGCGTATATGAAAACATTCAACTTGCCGTTATACAAATTTATATTAAATAAATGATGTTTTATTAAACCGGATATCGTATACAACCCTGACTTATCGTCTGTTGATTTTCTGCAGAGGTTTGGTTGAATATTTTAATTCTTTCAACGATCTAAATTTGACATCTGATTTATATAGCCTAATTGAAAGGTAATTGCTAACTCGGAGATTAAGAATTTTTGCAGTAATTTAACATGGAAATTTGGGATTATGAATGAATAAATCTGAGTAGATCAGACTAATAATTAGTAATTAACAATATCTTAATTATTAATAATCAATTAATCATACTTAATTTATTGTTAATTAAGATTAAGTAGCCTGATGAGTAATGACGAATAGACTAGAGGAAAAACAGATGGCAACAGGTACATAATTTGTCAATCTATATAAATAAAGATAAGATTCTGTCTGTCTGTTTGACCGGGATGCATTTCCACAGTTTTTGAGCTTTTCACTCCAAACCTTCACTACTGTGTAGGTCTCGGCAGGAGACACCCCAACGATTGGTTGGCGATTTTCTACCACCATTGGGCAGGGTGGGGGCGAAACCCTCCCAAAATTCGCTAAGACTCAGCAATTTATCCGAAACTTTGTACCTAGACAGAGGGCCATCAGAAGTACCCGGTGGAGGGGTTGGCGAATCTCTACCACCATGGGGGCCAGAGGAAATGGTTTTCGCCCCCCACACACACACCCTGGTGTATATATGGTGGGCGGGGGGAGAAAACCCATTTTTTTCACTATAAATTTTCATTCCCTTGCCATAGTGTCACAGAACTTTAGACAGATTTTTACACAGGCCGCCTCAATGCGACTTGCACTCGACCCATGCTGAAATCCATGCAATAGCGAATAATTTACGACGCTTACCTTAGGGTGCCAACCGTCCCGGATTCGCCGGGACAGTCCCGGAATCGACCCTGTGCGTCCCGTGTCCCGGATTGATCTCATTTTGTCCCGGAATTCGATCCAGAGATCCACTTAGCACAATTATTGTTCCTATTAATTTTTGCTTGCTAAACTCAGCCATTTGTACGATAATTTTTATGTTCTGCTCTCTATCACACGCATACATTACGTTGTTGGCTGAACATCGGAAGTCTTCAAAACTTTACAAATCACTGACACTCGGTTTTCGGTTTAGCATATTGTGTCCAGTTTTAATGCTTCTTTGCGAGAGAGCGTTCAGCATTATGAACGATCTGTTATCTAACAATCACAATTACCTGAACACCTAAGCGTTCGCCGACCTTATTAAAGCACAACTGTTAGCATGACATGTGCTGATTTCTTGGACTTTGTGCCCAGTGTTCTGGAACTGCTTAACGCACATAAGTAGGCCCTATAATAAGTATATGAAGTATAGGCCCTAAGTTTAATATAAATTCTGCTCTCCGGTCGCAGACCTAAGAGCCTACGATATCTACAAACATAGGCGGAGACCTGGCCCAAGAATTGGGGGGGACGGAAAGACGCGAGATTTTCAGAAAAATTTCTGACGACCGGCGAAATCTTGGAAAAAAAGTTATTTTCGCCGCCAAAAAAGTTGATGACCTTTTTTTTTTTTGTCATCCGGCCAAAATCTCGACGAAATTGTCTATTTTCGCCGCCCAAAAATGTCTTTACGCTCAAACATTGGGGGGGACAAATGCATGGGCCGTCCCCCCAACACTTTCATTGGGGGGGACCGTCCCCCCCTGTCCCCCCTAGGTCTCCGCCCATGTCTACAAACTTCCTTCAATTTGGGCTCATATGTCTTACTCTGATTAGCCTATAGGTGACTGGAGTTTTAAATGATTCTTCTTGAGGCTGATTCTTGTCTTAAATGTAGGCTAGAAAATTATGTCTTTTGATGATTTGTCTTAAATTATTAAGAACTTTTTAGTAGATTGTAGATGTAGATTCTATACTAGGCTTTTGTTACTTTTGATACTTTTGTTACATTATGCGCTTCTGTGAATTGTGCAAATTGGTAATGGCGCATCGAGTGACCGAAGGCGTCCCGGAATGGCAAAATCAAAAGTTGGTAGCCCTAGTTTACCTGGATCAATATCCAATAAATAACATTACCGGTAATAAATATTTGTTATATATAGCCTAAACATAAATTTATGTAACTCTTGAAAGTAGTCAAGCGCACAAGTTTAAAAAGTGTCTGTTTTAGATTCTTGATTCTGTTTGATGTATTCGGCTAAATCGGACGAATTAAAATTAATTTACTGTTTTTAACTACCGTATGTAAGTACAGGCGCCCTCTTGAAATTCTCCTCGCCCCCCCATGCAATAAAACCTAAATCCGCCACTGGAACTATTGTAGAAAGTTAATTTCTCTTAAGCCCTATAGGAAAAATTAAATTGCACTATTTCGAAAACTACGACTATAGTGGATCTCAATAGGTCTACTGGGTGTACACGAAATTAGAATGCGTAATCGTAATCTCCAGATTTCTTAACCGCTATTCGAAAGCCAAGTGCGAAGCACCAGCTTATTCACGAGCGCTGCGTTGAGTCAAACGGGTTGTCCGTAAGAGTAGTCCATGGTGGTCTGGGTCGAGCTACCATAGGATCAGAGGGGGTTGAACACACTGGAACAGCTACTAAGATGGGTGTCGTTTGAGCCGGGAATTGGAAGGTGGATGATCAGATGAGGCAGGGTAAGAGTTGGAGTGTCTTCAGTTTCGAATGAAAAGCCCGATGTGTGATGGATAGAGGAGCCTGAGGAAGGTGATGATGTGTGATTACGTGATTGTGGAGGAGCTGAAAATGAATGAATGTGAACTGCGTTTAATTGTTTCTTTTCATGCATTTTGTCTATAACTGGCTTCATGCTAGAAAGCTGGATTCTTATTGTCAGCTGAATCATTTCGTCGATTTCTATGTTTTGCTTCTGTTCCAGTAAAATATGAGAATGCAGTTTAGTACAATTTTTACATGGCAAATGGTAAAGCATGTCAATTGCAGCTAATGTGGGAGAGAAAGATTCTTTAACGATCCCATTCCAAACACTGATTGTCATGGAATGAACATTATCAATGTTGTGACTCATAATATATGTAATCCATGGACTGAACACTTCCGGCTTGGACTAGCGATGTTGAAACTCAGCTTAACTAAACCATGACTCGAAAGATACTGTTTTACATGAAATAATAAATACTTAATTGCTTAATAATAAACAAAGTGATTTAAGTAAACAACAGCGTTCTTCCACACAGAAAAGAACGTAACATGGCGTCGTGAACAAACGTGAACAAAAGTTGACTTTAATCGTATTCCGTGGACAGTGATAACCACGTGGCACGGAACAATGGAACTTTTCAAGCAGCCTAATTCGCTCGATATGGACAGTATTAACTTGGAACAGTCGTGGAAAAATTGGAAACAGAAATTCCAGAACTTTATGAAGGCGTCGGGGTCAGACCAAAAGCCAGACGATGTCCAGTTGGCTATCTTTCTTCATATCGTCGGAGATGATGCACTCGCAGTGTATAACACATTCGCGTTTACAGAGGGAGATTCTGGAAAACTCCAGCCTGCGCTCTCAAAATTTGAAGAGTATTGTTCACCTCGTAAAAACGTCGTCTTCGAACGCTACAACTTCTGGAGATCGACCCAGGCATCGGGTGAGTCGATCGATACATTCGTCACTACACTCCGTCAAAAGGTCAAATCATGTGATTTCGGCGATCAGACCGAAAGTCTAATTCGTGACCGCATCGTTTTGGGATGTCCAGATCCTCGTCTTCAGGAACGTTTGCTGCGAGAGCCGGACCTTGACCTTCTGAAAGCGCTAAACATCTGTCGAGCGGCAGAATCGACAAAAGCACAACTGCAGTCCATTCAAGGTGAGACGAGCTTCAATGCTAGAATACATAACGTCCACTCCAACGACATTGCCTGTTCAAAATGTGGTGGTTCACATAAGCCCAGAGCATGTCCAGCATTTGGAAAAAAATGCATGAAATGTGGAAAACCAAACCATTTTCAAAAAATGTGTCGTTCAAAAAACACTCCATCTGAACCGACTGTGTTCAAAAGTCCTCAAAGAGAAATCCGTGGTAAACTGAAACAGAACTCTACTCGGAATGTGGTTTATTCAGTCGATGATGTCCAGAATTACTTTGTAGGAGTACTGTCAGTGGGACAAAGAACTGATAGCTGGTGGAAAGACATAGACATAAATGGTGATTTGGTTCAATGTAAACTTGACACAGGTGCTGAAGCAAATGTTATGGCACAGTCTACTCTGAACAGTCTTGCTAACCGTCCTAAAATAAAACCTTGCAAAACAACACTGACTGCGTATGGCAACAGTAAGATAACTCCCGTGGGAATAGTCTCTGTTACAGCAAAGACCAGTGGTGGGACTGTGGAAGCTGATTTCTTCGTTATAAAACAGGACGCTCCAACACTCCTTGGTCTGCGCAGCTGCATAGCTCTGAACATTGTGCAGAGAATTGATTCCCTGTCAGAGGCAAAAAATGCTTCGAATATACTGGACGGCTACAAGGACGTGTTCACCGGACTAGGACAAATGCCAGGTACATATCATATTAAAATTGATAACAATATTTCACCTGTTGTTCATGCCCCAAGACGAGTTCCACTTGCACTCGAAGAGAAATTAAAGCAAACACTGTCTGAAATGGAAAAGTCGGAGGTGATCACAAAACAAGATCAGCCTACTGACTGGGTGAACAGTTTGCTTGTGGTTGAGAAAAAAGACGGCAGTCTTCGCTTATGTTTGGATCCGAGAGACCTTAACAAAGCCATTAAACGAGAACACTACCGCATCCCAACCTGCGAGGATGTCCTAGCTAAACTATCTGGGAAGTCCGTCTTCACCGTTATTGACATGAAAGATGGTTTCTGGCAGATCAAGCTAGATGAATCGAGTAGTCGCTTGTGCACCTTTAACACTCCATTTGGTCGTTATTCCATGCTGCGCATGCCCTTTGGAATTTCATCCGCCCCCGAGATTTTTCAGAAAAGAAGCAATGAACTCTTCGGTGACATTCCAGGTGTGAGCATCGTGTTCGATGATCTGATTATAGCTGCAGCTGATGACACGGAACATGATCAAATCCTAAAACAGGTTTTGGATCGTGCACAACAAAATGGAGTGAAATTCAATCAAAAGAAAATACAGTACAAGGTTGGGCAAGTTAAATATTTGGGCCACATCCTTTCAAGTACTGGCGTACGTCCAGATGATGTGAAAGTTCATGCAATAATCAACATGCCATCTCCAACCAATCAGAAAGAATTGCAAAGATTCTTGGGAATGGTCACGTATTTGTCTAAGTTTATACCAAACTTTTCCTCTCACACGGACGTATTACGGCAGATACTAAAGAAAGACATAGCATGGCACTGGTTAGACCAACATGAAAATGCTGTGCAGCTCATCAAAAAATTGATTAGTGAGGCCGCAACGTTGAAGTACTACGACCCAAACAAGGTGTTGATGATTCAGACTGATGCGTCGTCTACAGGCCTTGGTTCATGTCTAATGCAAGATGGACAGCCAATTGCCTACGCATCCAGATCTTTAACTCCAGCAGAGAGAAATTATGCACAAATAGAGAAAGAGCTGTTAGCAATTGTGTTCGCCTGTGAGAGATTCTCGCACTACGTCTACGGCAGAAAGACAACAGTTCAATCCGATCACAAGCCTTTAGAAGCAATCTTCAGAAAACCAATCTGTGACACATCACCCAGGCTTCAAAGAATGCTACTCAGACTGTTAAAATTCCAGCTGACAATTGAATACTTGCCTGGAAGCAAAATGCTCATCGCAGATGCCTTGTCTCGAGCATATATCGCAGGCGATACAGAAGTCTCGGATGACCTTTCAGAAGACCTTGAGGTTCTCGTACATGCGTTGCTCAGCAATTTTCCAGCCAGCCCAGAACGACTGGAAGAATTTCGCCAGGAGACATTGCATGATGCTGTATTAGTCCGTCTACAAAGTCTGGTCCAGGATGGGTTCCCTGAATCTACAGAAGATCTACCAGTGGAATTGAAACAATATCGCAAAATGGCTTCAGACATATATGAACTTGATGACCTCTTGTTTGTGCACGGAAAACTGATAGTGCCAGAGACAATGCGTCATGAAATGTTGGCTCTACTGCATGAAGGTCACCTTGGTATCGAGAAATGCAAGGGTCTTGCACGGTCATGTTTGTTCTGGCCAGGGCTGTCACAAGACATAGAAAAATATGTTGGTAAATGCACCACATGCAATGCATTCTGCAGGCATCAACAGAAGGAACCACTAATCCCTCATCCAGTGCCAGAACGACCTTGGGAGAAGGTCGCCGCAGATATCTTTCAACTTTTTGGAAATGATTACTTACTGGTTGTCGATTACTTCTCAAAATACCCGGAAATTTGTCTACTTCAAGGGAAGACAGCTAATTCACTGATACCTCATTTGAAGTCGATTTTTGCTCGCCATGGGATACCATGTGAGATGGTGGCAGATAACATGCCTTTTGCAAGTGCAGCAATGCAGAAATTTGCAACATCATGGAATTTCAAAATAACAACAACAAGCCCACGGTATGCTCAATCAAATGGAATGGCGGAAAGGGCCATACAGACAGTGAAAACACTTCTGAAAAAAGCAGAGAAAGATGGTTCGGATCCATACATGGCCTTGTTGCAGTACAGGAATGCACCAGTATCGGGCTTGCAATATAGTCCTGCTGAAATGCTGATGAGTCGGCTGTTGAGGTCCAAACTCCCAGTTATGGCTTCTCGTCTAAAGCCGATATCAAGGAATCCTGTACCAGAACTGAAGACACGTCAATCAAAACAAGAAATGTTTTATAATCGACATGCAAAACCACTTCAACCTCTGCATGAAGGCGATACCATCCGTGTAAATCACAATGGTCAATGGCGCTCAGGTGTGGTTAGGGACAAACACACCACACCTCGATCGTACATCGTGGATACAGAAGATGGGTCAACTCTTCGTCGGAATCGTCGTGACTTGGTTCGCACGAACGATCCACCTCCAGACTGTCAGCCTCTGGTCGAGGAAGACTCGACTCCAATCTCCATAGCTCCAGAAGACTCGACTTCAAACGTAATGCCTCCAAGGGAACCCACTCCAGTCATCTTGCCTCCACCTGTCAAGAGTTCCTTACAGAGCACTCGTTCAGGACGATCTGTCAAACCACCTGCTAGGTTTAGAGACTTTATAACTTAAGAGGGAAGGTGTCATGGAATGAACATTATCAATGTTGTGACTCATAATATATGTAATCCATGGACTGAACACTTCCGGCTTGGACTAGCGATGTTGAAACTCAGCTTAACTAAACCATGACTCGAAAGATACTGTTTTACATGAAATAATAAATACTTAATTGCTTAATAATAAACAAAGTGATTTAAGTAAACAACAGCGTTCTTCCACACAGAAAAGAACGTAACACTGATCAGTGAAGGTTGATTGAAATTCTGTTTCATTTGCATTATGTCAATAAGATGTTCGTAGTCTTCATTAGAAGAGCTAGATGTTTTTCGCCTACTTTTAGCGGTTTCGTATCCAATTATTACCATCATTCATAGTAAGAAAATATTTAACCATCTTTTCACGGAACCCCTTGCACCACCCTGCGGAACCCAAGGGTTCCCACTTTGAGAAACGCTGCACTATAGTATTTTAGTCTAATTATAATTATGTTGCAATACAAATAAACGACGACGGTGTTATATGTTGCAACGTTAAAAATCATTGCTAATCAAAGAAAGATGGACACAAAGTCCATTAGCTCACACAAAATTATATTTCTGGAATTTCTCGTGTACCCTTACTGGCGCCTGGTGTACCCTTACTGGCGCCTGGTGTACCCCCGGGTACGCGTACCACAGTTTGAGAACCCTGATCTACAAGATATTGCTTAGAACTAAAAATGTTGTAACTTGGTGGGCAAGCTGAGCGTCATGGCTCTCAACTGTCATCCTACCACTAGGGTCACTTGAAACATAGTTGTTAGAGGTCCTTGTCCTATCAGATCCTCAGTGGCCGAGTGGGTTGGTAGCCCGCTCGCCACGCCGGCGGCCCGGGTTCGATTCCCGGTCGGTCGGTCGGTTTATCAGAGATTAATTTCTCGGATCTTGACTGCTGGTGGCTCGGTCGCAATATAAACGTGGAGTAGCGGTGGTGAAGGATCTCACCCTCAGGGTCGAGGCCATAAGACAGCCGCTATATAAATATACATTTACATTTATCAGTGCCTTCTTCCTTTCTATGGTCAGTGGGACGATACTCTTCTAGTAGATCTGACCATGCGAATACACGCACTGTTGAAGGGATGTAGATTGGGCTGCCTCTTTTTCAGGTGCTCGGTTGAGATGCAGACCTATGGTGTCTGAGGGTAAGAAAGAGGGACTCTTCCGGAGCGATATTTCACTCCTAAGCTCTTTGTGCTCTAGGGAGTAGGATGACCTAAATTATTCGTATCAATCCCACCTGGGTTTCTACCAGGGTCAAGGCTTCAGGAATATCCGAGGCATCTCTTGGGAGTGCAACAGTACCACTCTCAGTGTGCTCATATGGGTTTGGATCCCTCTCAACAGGTTTTACTAAAGGTCTTTCCCCTAAATCACTCCATTAATCAGTATTGCTGGTCCAACATACGTCCATGCTGTGCAAACATATTTCGTGCATTAAGTTCTGACTGTTCCTGGCGCTTCATAAGCTTTGCTTGCTGCTCTACTACCGTATTTTCGCGAATATAACACGCGAGTTATACAAAGTTTTACAAACCATGCACACTACCTGCGTGGTATACTCGGGGGCGTGTTATACAAATTATTTTTTACACAGCCAAATTTTGAACCAGATTATTTTCAGGTCATGGTCAGAAACTGCTGTAAAATGGTTTTTTACTTACAATACGGAGGCATGGACGTCGACGAAATGATAGGGCGTAAAGTCCGAACCTCCCATTTTCTTTAAAAAAAGATTTTCGACAAACGGAATATTTTAATTTGCGTTTAATTGGACCAGTTATGACTATACACACGAGTACGCATGCGTAGCTTGACGCACGGAAATGGGTGTGTCTTATAGTCGGGTGCGTGTCATATAACTCAATTTTTACTGAAATCGCAAAAAGTAGCGGGTTATATTCGTGTGCATGTTATACCCGTGTGCATGTTATATTCGCGAAAATACGGTAGATTAGCCACTTGTGAATCCTGGCGATCTGTCAAATTAGCCACTTGTGAATACTGGCGCTCTTTACACTTTGCTGCGGTCTGACTGAATTGCTCTCTTAGGCCAATCAGTGTTGCTCCCTGCAATTTCTGGCAATTTATCACTTCAGTCAAACTGGACATAGCCGGCAGTCTGAATTTTTCTAGATGCCATAAAATAAAAGTAAGTAAGGACCCATGATGGTTCAAAACCGCTACAATTTTAAAGTTGCGACTGGTGTTGTGATGATGGGTCATATGTGATCAATGTGTCAAAAGCAGCAGATAGCTCCAGGAGATTCCCATCAGTCACTCTTCTTTTATCCATGGAACGGATTACCGGTATTATGTGATTGTGAATTGTAAGCAATACAGTTTCAGTTCCAGAATGTTATTTTCAGAAGGCAGATTGGATAGAAAGATATATATGGTATCAGGGAATGTAATCCCCGGGTCATTTGCTCAATCCCGGGATTCTGGGATTATAAATGAGTCTATCCCGACATTGGTTAATAATGGCAATTAAAAAATTTCTTAGACGAAGTATAGTAGTAAGTCAAATACAGTAAAGCTTTCTCTTTGTTTTCGGTACTTCAACTGCAATCACAGCAAGGGCTTTAGTCGGTGGTCCCTAGCAGCAGAGAGGTTGGAGACTTGATAGTGATAAGCCTACAACTAGTGTCTTCTATCCCCCACTAAACAACCAAGTTATGACCTCTCTTTTTCCCCACCCTGGCCTGCCCTCCCGTGTCTCTCCTTTGGCCTAGATTCCTGTGAGTTGAGCTCATCATTTCAGATTCCCCACCTTTAAATAGGCTTAAGACTTAAGTTGCACTCACTCTGAATAGGGTAATCCCCTTGTGCCGTCAGTTTGGGGAACTGACGGCACAAGGAGGGAGCAGACCCAAATCCGCTGCCTGATCAATGAGAAATGCCTACCACCAGTCACCCCTTTATGGTGTTGTCAATCCTGGGTTTACGGGATTGTAAAATGTCCGAGATTCCTGGGATCGGAACTCTAGCGATCGTCATGACCAGCTTTCTCCACTCCATTCTGTTCTGCGTCTTGTCCCTCAGTTCTTCAAGATTCATCCCTGTCCTCCTGTGTACATCCTCCATCCATCTGGTCCTCAGCCGTCTTCTTCTCCTTGTATCCTCTCCAAATGCCAGCATCATCGCCTTTTCCAGTCCATCCGCATGCATCACGTGACCGAATACACCAGCTTCTGTTTGATGATCCTCTGCAGCAATGACATATTCCCTCTTAGTTGACCTATCTCCTGGATCACAGGTTCATTTGTTCTCCTCTCTTTCCACGATATTCCAAGCATCCTTCTCCATATCCACATTTCACATGCAGCAATGTTGTCATCCAGCACCTTCGTCTTCGTCCACGTCTCGCTCCCTTATAGCACTATGGGGAAAATCATTGCTTTAACAAGCCTCGTCTTTGTTTGTAAGCTCACATGCCTGTCCCTCCATATCTTATCCATTCCCTGCATTGCAGCTTTGCCCATTGAAATTCTCCGCCTCACCTGTTTATCGCATCTTTCTTCTTTCTCCACCATTGAGCCCAAAACCGAAAAACTTGTCACAACCTCTTTCTCCTCTCCATCCACTTCGAAGGTATCCCATTCCGTCATGGTCATTAACTTAGTCTTTTTGATGTTGAAATATAACCCTGCTTTTTTGCTTTCCTTCTTTAGTCTTCTAATGAGTTCTGCAAGATCCGTAATAGTCCTCTGCATACGATGGCCCGTAATTTGGTCATACGATACGAGGTGACCAATGCACTGACTGACCACAGCGCGAGGAACACAACAAGTAGCAGGCTAGCCAAGATTCACCGGTGAGTGATTGATCCTGCAGGTTAGCCTAGCTGCGGTCCTCTGATATTAAGGCAGCAAGAGCCCATCTGTATGCTGTCTATGACCACAAATCGGCGCCATTATAGGTCGAGGGAGTCATCAACCTCTTGTGTCGTCAATCGGAGTTAGTCACTGCAACGTCCTAGGCCTAGTCGGTCAGCCCTGCTTGCATATGACATCTGTTTATGTTCTATCAGTCAACTGCATGGTGTATGGGTAATTGGTGTGTTGAGGACTCTATAGTTTGTATACATGAACCAAGCAAGTAATGGGAGGAAGCAGACCCAAATACGCTGCCTGATCAATGAGAAACGCCTACCACCAGTCACCCCTTTATGGTTTTCTGCTGGCCGCCAGCTTACCTCCACTAGGGCATCGGCTTATCTGTCGTTTTGGCGTCTATTGACTAAGGAATTGTTGCAAAATTGGTCAAATAATTCAATAAAAAATCCAAATTTTTTTAATCCTGAAAAATTGTGATTCAATGTTTGTCAATCCTGGGATTACGGGATTGTAAAATGTCCGAGATTCCTGGGATCGGATTTGGGATCCCGGGATTACATTCCTTATATGATATGTGTGATGCCAGGGCTTGAAAGCCATCGCTTGACACTTCCGAGATATTGCTCTAGAAGCTGAAATAGATGATAGGGGTTAAAAATAGAATATCTTCAGTTCGGCAGATTGTTACGAATTCTATTGTACCATTGATCTAATTCAGTGCTGTCCAGTTTTGCTGCTTTTCATTACATCAAGCAGTCAATGTTTAGGCTAAGATCCACTTTATGACTGGGGCAAATTTCCATATCCTCCTTCATAAAAATTCGTCGAAGCCAAACTCTTGGTCTAAAGAACTAGCAGTCATAGTCATCGACTCGTCGAACCAGAAAGTGCAAAGACATCGCCATTTGGTCGGACCTTGTGCATGTCTCTGTTTGATTGTTTCTTTCTAATCCTTTGAACTATAACTCGACTATCTCTCGAAAGAATGGTCGCAGTCATTTGCAGACGTGCTGTGACTCTGTAGCCGACACATCTCAGGGACTGACTAGAAGTGAACGGGTTGTGAGAGTTTGCGAGGTTCGTTTCCGGGCCGTGAGCTTATGGATGTCGAACCCAGGTCGCCGCATAATTATCTCTTTCACCTTACAGTAATAAGAGTTGTCGATCTCCAAATAGACTACGGGAACCTAACTCCAGGAAAAGAAAGAAGATTTAGTTTTCGGATTGGCCTTTCTGATGGCATTACAAATCGACAACTGTCAGTGACTTTATCCTTTACTTCATTTTACACAAAGTGCAAAAATTTAGTGAGCCCGTGCGGGCCACTTGAAATCACCTTGCGGGCCGCACTTTGGACAGCACTGGTCTAATTTAACACTTGATTGGATAATGCAGAAAGGAAAGCTGAGTTCAAATAAAGGATGTGGCAAGTGAGTGATTGTTGGATTCACTCATGCAAACTAGGCGAGTACAGCAACATGGTACAGTTGGAAGTAGTGAGAGCTAAAGTTAACCCGTGTATTGGCCAGTTATTTATTCATTCATTCATTCAAGTATTTATGTTGCGCCTCTTTAAGGAAACTACTCAGAGGTGCTCCCGACTCCAGCATGGCCAAACAGAACAGTTTTCAAGTGCTTATAGAATGTGTCAGAGTCTAGGGAACAGGTGCAGCAGCTCAAGTGGGAGGGCATTCCATACCACCGGACCAACCACAGAAAAAGCGTGACTCTGCATGATGGTGGTACGGGCAAACGGGACCAAGAGCACTCCCCTGTCAGCCAAGCAGTGTAAGAATTGTGGAAAAATAACTGGGGGTTGGACCATTACCCGCTTGGAATTGGGATGTGAAAAACAGATTTTACTATGGGACTCTAAGAAATACTGGGGGGTTGAGACACCCAGCCCCCTGGCAATTCTTACCCTGCAGACGAGCGTAGGGACCAACCAGTCCGAGTACTTGACACAGGCTGACAAAGATCAAGTAGGTAAGTTGGAGCAAGACCTAGCTGGCATCGTCATATCAAGGAAGAGATTCTATATTCGATGCGCTGACGGACAGGGAGTCAATGCAGATCCTCCAGCATGTAATTTGTAACGTGACCAAATTTGGGCAGTTGACCAATGAGGCACGCCGCAGCACGTAGAATACGGTCAAGAGAAGATAACCCACCAGATGGTAAACCAGCATAAAGGGATAGGCAATAGGCTCAGTGCCAGCTGAGACAAAGGAATGTACAAGCATAGTTGCAGCGCCAGTTGAGAGAGAGAGAGAGAGCGAGAGACAGTGTGAAGCTAGCACAGCTGATAGAAACAGGAGCGACTGAGACGATTTAGGTGAGGTTCAAAAGTAAGTTCCTGGTCTAGCACGGCGCCAAGGTCTCGTACCGAGGTGGAAAAGGAAAAGTCGGGAAATTCAGCAGAGAGGTCAATCAGATTAAGCTTAGACAGCTGCTGCCGGGAGCCTAGCCAAATGAATTTGGTTTTAGCAGAGTTTAGCCTAAGACAGTTTGATGCCATCCATGCTCTCAAGGCAATCAGTACCTGACCCATAGCCTTAACTGTTTTGCATAGACAGCGGTGCCCCCAGGATTTTTTCTTGCACGCACCACTTGCACAAATATGAAGTGAACGGCGATCGAAGTGAGCAATATTCTGGCGATTATTCTTTTCTAAACAATTGATTAAGCTGTTGGACTACTAAAGTCTATAAAATCCTTGTAGGATATCAGAAAGGCAGGATAAAGATATTAGGCGTACGGATAGATTTCTCTTGCGCTTGTCTTTGTCGGATTGAAACATGGGACTGCCAACAAGCACACACGACTTCCAGATCAATTGTGCGACCATAATTTAAGCGCCCTAATTCTTATAAGCAGTTCATTTTTGTCTTCATTGCTTAGCCTACATAAAGCCAAAGTCGCGATCTCGCCACAGGGATTTCTCTTATAGATCCCTAGAAGGTAGCACAATTTTTGAAGACTGCACTTAGGCCTACTCATTCAATTCTTCATTTAGGATATAATTATAGGTACAGCTAAATAAAAGTATGTCTTGTCCCCGATGGGCATCTGTAGTAAACTACGTAGGGCACTGTAGGACACTACATCATGATTAATGTCTTTATCCGAAATTATCTAACATTAGAGAGGCATCAAAGAGATATAGACTGCGAGTGAGCGATAGAGACAGAGATCGACAGATAAAGAGTGAGAGACAGAGAAAGAAACCGAGATAGACAGAGACAGAGAGGCAAAGACAGAGAGAGAAAGACAGTGTGTATGTGTGTGTGAGAGAGAGAGAGAGAGAGAGAGAGAGAGAGAGAGAGAGAGAGAGCGAGAGAGAGAGCGAGAGAGAGAGCGAAAGAGAGAGCGAAAGAGAGAGCGAAAGAGAGCAACACGCACACAGGCGCGTGCGCGAAACACGGAGAATATTATTTCAGGCATTTTTAACGCTGGACTTGATGGGCTAAAGGGTTGCCAACCAGATGGAGGCTGGCAGCAGATTAATGTGTATCTGAATGATTCATTAATGTATCCTAATTTTAAATCAGCATGCATAGGCTACATGACTTACTTGACTTACTGACTTATGGCTTTGACGATGCTTTTGCACGTGACAGCCGCCCAGCTATGGAAAATCTCCACTTCTCTCTTTCTTGAGCTTTGTGTGTAGCCTCCTGTATGGACATAGGCTACATATAGGCCTGCAACTGAGCGTTCGTTTGACAATATGTAGGTGACCTGTCCGGCTGTCACCTATAGACCGACACCGCACAGACATAATCTGCTCCGAGTATCATATAACTTGAAGCAGGCTACATGCTGTGGATTGTACGTACTGCAGAGGATGACACATTATTATATGGGGACCTGTGGTCTTTTGAATGCTGTGCGCGCTATTTTGAAACGCCATTCTCACTGTAGACCTATAAGCGGCATTAATTATGCTACAGAACAAGCCTGTACACTTACAAGTCTTACCTCCTATAGTGTTAGGACGTTTGAAGAAACTTGAAATCATTTTTTGACTTGAATTAACTTGAAATCATTTTTTAACTTGCTCGCTTCATTTCTACATAACCCCAAAACAATGCTTTCCCGGCGAGACTAAATCACGAAGATTCCCTAAAACGCTCATTGCCACGAAATTGGATAGCTCTCTATTAGCCTGTAGCAAGTGACGAAAGCAGATGGTGGCCTAGAAGGACCAAGTTGCTACATTGTTTGAAACGATAGATTATAATATATCGATTCAATAGAATAAGAATTCCATAGCTTATAGTATTTTATGCTTCAATTTGTAAACTAGGCCCTATTATTTTTATTTCTTTAGCCTTTCGGCTCTGTATGCACTTGCGTAAGTGCGTACGCCTGCGGTTGCTGCTGTGCATAGAGATGTGCTTTAAGATTGTACATCTGGATCGGTTTACTTTGAGAATTTTGCCTGATTCACGGTTCTCAAGTGTCAGTTAAATAAGCAAAGGATTGTGTTGCCTGTGCTTGATGATCTGAAAATAATGTGGAAGAATGTTAGCATAGAGCATAGCTTTATGAAGTGACACATTACAGTGAGAATCAATCCAAACTTACATTTAACAACTGCTGTTAATCTGTTTTTGTTGGGTTTGTAAATTGCAGATCTTGGGCTCATCCCTGAGAAATGCTTACAGGTTGGTAGAGTGCAACCCTTTTTTGCTTTTGCCATTTTTTGGATGGTCTTTCAACATTCATGCCACGGTGACAGTTTCCGATTGAAATGAAATAAATATAGATGTTTATTAAAGTACAACCTTGTGAGAGTTCATTTTAAAGAGGAATTGCAAGTTAAAAATTGCCTTCGTTTCATGAGCTATACTAGAGTGAATAGATTTTTAGATGTAATGTATTAAATGTAGTATGCTAGAAACTTCTGCCTTTCCAGTGGTGACAACAATGTTTCTTGGAATATTAGATTGAAGCAATAACATAGGTTTAGAGTGAAGACCCCTATAGTTTCCTGGTTCAATCAGTATCGAGCATGTTGATTGAAAGAAATCGTTATTCCCCGCATCAGATTCGTGCTCAAATTGGTATATATCCATATGGCCCCCGCTGCTGAAACAGTTTGCCTACCATAGTTCGTTTTGCCAACTCAGTTGAGACTTTCAAAACTCGACTGAAGACATATCTCTTTTCTAAGGCATACCTTTTACTGAATATATTGCGTTTGTGTTTGTAGAGGCGCCTTTGTAGCGGCATGTGCTATGTTACAGTGCCATAGAAATTGTCGTCATTATTATTATCATTATTATTATTGTCTGTTACCGATGTAGTCATTAATCTTCTTCTTTAGTTCTCTGCCGTCAGGCAGGTTCATATGTCCAATGATGCCACGCGTATCTGTTCTGTGCATCCTCCTTTAGTCCTCTGTAACCGTCCTTTGCCATCATCCAGTCCAGTAGCATTGTTCTTGGTCTTCCTCTTGTCTTTTTCCCCTCCATTCTTCCTTCTATAATGTCCCTTACTATGGAGTCGCTCCTCAGGATGTGGCCAATCCAGCTTCTCTGCCGCCTCCGTATTGTCTCCAGCATTGACCCTCTCTCTCCGACCATCGGCAGTATTTCTTCGTTCGTCTTGTGCTCCGTCCAGCTGACATGCTCCATTCTTCGCCAAATCCACATTTTGAAAGCTTCCAATCTTCTTATGTCATCCTTTCTCATTGTCCATGTTTCTGACCCATACAGAACTACACTCCATACCAGTGTCTTGACCATTCTCTTTTTTAGGTTCAAATTTAGCTTTCCTCTTTTGTTAAATGCGTCTTTTCCCATGGCTATTCTTCTTTTTATTTCCACATGGCATCTTGCATCCTCTGTGACCATACTTCCTAGGTAGCAGAATTTCTCCACCTGCTCTATTTCCTCTCCGTTTGCTGTGATCTTAAATGCTGTCTCTCCTCCCTTGTTTATCCTCATAGCCTTTGTCTTCTTTATGTTTATTCTCATGTCGTATTCTGTTGATATCATGTTCAGTCGATTCATCATTCTTTGTAATCCTTCTTGAGTTCCTGCCAACATTGCCTGATCGTCCGCGAATCTCAGAGCTTTTATCAGTCTTCCTCCTACCTTTATCCCTTCATTCACTTCTTCCAACGTTTCTCTTACAATTTCTTCTATGTAGATATTAAATAGTATTGGGGAGAGTGGACATCCTTGCCCAACACCTCTTCCTATCTTTCCCGGTTCCGAGTATTCTCCGTCAATTCTTATTTTCACTTTCTGTCCCATATATAGATTACCTATCAATCGCCTTTCCTGCCATTCCACACCTATTCGACTTAGCACACTCATCAACTTCTTCCAATCCACCCTGTCAAACGCTTTTTCATAGTCAACGTAACATACATATATATGTCTTGTCCATGCTGGATGCTTCTTTCCATTAGAATTCTCAGTGCTGCAATTGCATCTCTTGTTCCTCTTCCCTTCCTGAAGCCAAATTGATCGTCTCCAATGCATTTATCTTTTTCTGCTCTTGACTGCAGCCTTTTCGTGATGACTCTAATTAATAATATCTCTAAAATGCTTTAGACCAATTCTAATCATATTAAACACTGAAAGTTTATTTAAGCATCATGCGATTTTGATAGTTTCTGGTTTTCTGCCATTGTTATTATAGTAATATAGTAGGGTACTTTCATATTGGTCAGGCAGCACTAAAGGTGATTGGATCAGCCAGTGATCTTCCAAAATGTATTTATTGTAAATTACTAAAACATTTAAACTAGACCTTAGACCTTCCTCTGCACATCGGGCAATGCAGTTTCTCCATTCCACTCTGTTCATTGCCATCTCAACAGCATCGTTCCATGTCATCTCCAGCCCCTGCAGATCCTCTAGCACAGTCTCCATCCAGTTCTTCCTTGGCCTTCCTCTACCACGTCTTCCTTCCAGGGTCCAGATTGTTGCATGTTTTGCTCTTCTCTCTTGATCCATTCTTGCTACATGTCCCATCCACTTTAGTCGCCTCTTTCTGATGTTAATCTCCATTTTCTCCTGTCCGGTCCTTTCTCTGATACTTTTATTTGTTATCTTATCTCTCCATGAGATGTTTAGTATTCGTCTCAGCAATCTATGATGTGCTGCCTCTAGTTGCTTTTTTAAAAACTGGGGCTGTTGATTAATCGCGAGTCAAAGTGTTGAAAAAAATTTTGATTAATAATTTTGACGCATTAGTTGTGCGCGTTAGTGAGACCTGATTAAAATGGAACGAAAGGCAGAAAAAATCATTTTAAACGGAAAACTCATATTTAAAACTAGTGATATATTCTTTGCAAATATTCCAAAAAAGAATTTGAGTGTCATTGTAGCAATTCGTCGCTCAATTATCGTCTGCATGCGAACCACAACATGCATTTATCGCTATCGATGAGTCATCAACATCGGCCGCATCGCTTCGTCCACTAAGGTTGTTTCAGCTCCCCGTCAGACTACATTGGTCAAACTCCAAGAGATGGCAAGACCAATGGATAGGTTTCAAATAATAAATGTTTACAGAGGGACAAACAAGACAAGGTTTGGCAAGAACCTCTGGTAGAAAATTGTGACCAAGTTGATGAGGTTCAATAGTAGGCCTGCTATTGTTAATTAAAAAGAGCATCACTTGCACGGACCAGTGTAAATAAACTGGTCTGCCTAAGCAATTGGATGAATAAATAATTAATTTTGATGGTCAGTAAAACGGTTGTGTAATTTTCACATTTAGGCCTATATCATTTTAAAGGAGGCTCAAACTAAAAAATTAACGGATTTTGAGCAGTTGACTGATTTGAACAGTGTTTCAATTCCGTCTGTTATACAAAACATTTCAATAAACTAAATGCAGAAATTCAATAGGCCTAAGCTGAAAGTTACCTGTATTAAAATTCTTTGAAACAGAAAGTATGCACTTATTCATTTATGCTTCAGGGTATTTAGAAAACATTAAAATTAATATACTTGAAGGAAATGTGTTGCGATTAATTTGCAGTTAATTGCGATTAAAAAGATTAGTCGTGCAATTAATTTCGAATAATTTTTTAATGTAACAACGGCCCTAATTTAAACTGTTTATTTTTTGTAAAGATGCATTTAGAAAAGAATGCAGTACGCTGCAAAATGAAATCCACTGCCATTATTACACAATGTTCATTGCTCACTGATCAGATTTAGCCATGAAAGAGACCCAGCTAAAGTCACAGATTAGGCCTATAATGGCCATGTCACAATAAATATTTTCATAAGAAAATTAGCTTGTATTCATACACACTCACTGTTGACTCCGAGTTTTGGAATTTATTCAGATCAATCAATCAATCAATTGTAATTTATATAGCGCCCCTTCAAGGTACCTACTCAAAGGCGCTCCCTACCGAGATCAGGCGAAAAAAACAGTCTTCAACAGTTTGTGAAATTGAGAACAGCTTGGGAGGTGTCGCATAGTCAAGGGAAGTCCTTTCCAGGTTGTTGGACCAACCACAGAGAACGAACACCTCTGCATTGTTGCAGAGCGGGTGAAAGGAACCATTAAGTCACCATGGACAGCAGAACGCAGTGCGCGGCAGCCTATGCAAGTGGAAAGAGGGAGATAAATGCATTCTTGTCTGGACCGAATCAGGGATATAATTACATGATGCAGACAAAAATTCAAATTCAAATATTTTTATTATTTACTTTATCTGTATGTAGCTTTAGGTTTTAGTAATCATAATAGTAAACTCAGAATTTCTACAGCGTCCGCAAAAGTTAAGTCACAGGAACCATGTGTTCACAGGCGCTTGATGAAAACAAAGTCGATATGCAGAGATCAAGATCCAGAGAGTCATGCAAGGAGTTAGACAGCATACATACATACATGCATACATACATACATACATACATGCATACATACATACATACATACAAACATACAAATATGGTGGATGATGTTTAGAGTTGAAATAGTGTGGGAGGTAAGGGGAAGTGGAAGAATCAGGATAGTACTTGAAATCTAAACTACCGGGTATTAATATTATCCCAAGAACATTTATGACCAGAGTGATCACGTTTTTTCTACTTCCAAACTGGATTACTTTGGATTATTCATATTCATAAGGACTAATTTCTTAAGAATTTTGTAATAACAAGAGTCTGTTCTACTTTTGCCAAGTTCACTCAATTGTCACCCCTGTTGACGATATAAACTATTGACAAACTGCAACACATGAGCATGTAGCGCAGTGGTTTTCAACCTTTTTCTAGTGACGGAACCTTTCTGAAAGCACGTATTTGTTCGTGGAACCCTGCGCGTTTCACCCGTCCAGTATTTCAAGAAATACATAGCCTACGGTTGTAACTTGTAAAATTATATAATATTTGGATTATATGTGTGTTACATGCACATCTGGTGCAGTCTATAGTATCACATTATAAATACGTGCTTTAGAATTCTAGAAGTGCAGGCCCAGTGCACAAAACACTGTCTGAGAATAACTGCATTTCTGCTCTATTTCGCCAACAACTGACAGATGGATAGAATATTGAAAAATGAATATACGTTCTGTTCTGGATCAGTGTTATGGACAAATTGTGTTGAAGTTTTCTGCGAAATTTACGCCTGTTTTAAGTCTTGGATGCATCGTAGTGACACGTAGGCAGACCCATAATGATTCTTCAACATAAAAGAATCGTTTGGGGTTCAACCATTACGAGTGTGGTGAGTGACACGAGGCTATAGTGTAGGTGTTTCGCCGGTGCAACCCCTTACGAAGACGATCCCTAGATCCGCCCTCGACAAGGGGAATGAATGCCTCCCCTCTCCGCGCTACCAGAGAGGGTTTGAATGAAGCATCTGCAGCAGCTAGTGGGCCTCTCGTTCCTGGATGATACAGATACGACTGTCGCTCTCGAATTCTCTCGCTTCTGCGAGGCTGGAAGGAAGCTGCACTGGCTTCCTGTCTCGGCTCATCCAAGGGATATTCGAACTCGCAAGATCGTGACGGGAGCTGGTGAAAGATGGTTCTTGACGATAGGTGTCTGAGTGGAAGAGCGGTGATCGTGGGATTCACAACTTCTTCCTCCTGGTGGTAGAAGTCAGGGTTCGTTTGGGTTGGGCCCACTCGATCCTGTACGAATTCTTCCATCTCCCTCATTCTTTCGACTACTTCCTGCTGGTTCTGGGACAAACCAGATTGACCACTGGCCACCTCATCTAACTGGGAAGCCAGATCAGATTGGGTGTGAGTGATCTGATTTAGCTGGGACGCTTGGTCGGATTGGGTGGTGGCAATCCGAGTGATCTGGGTCAACATACGCTCCAGCAATTCGGCCGTATGGTCACCTGTCTTTTCCTTTACCAATACCTCACCATCGGTGGTAGCCGTAACACAACTCTCTTCCATTTCAAAGTATATATTGTCAAAGCAGAGTAAATAATTTCTAAGCTAGTACTACAAACTAATATCTATTTAGGCACACAAAGTAATGCAGTCATTCAGATCAATGTCAGAGCATTCACAAACGAACCTTCGACAAAGCACAGTCTTATTATAGTCTTTGATTCTACCTTAATAAAATAGGGAGGGGAGGCAATTCTCTATGAATTTAGGATTCACAGAGCACTCGAATAATCCCTACTGTTCATACCTTAGATCCGGTTCAGACCTGTTTGTACAGCTGACAGTGGCAACGGAACAGAAAACAACTTATACTCCCGATCAATGGCGGGGATTTCGCTGTAGACTATCCATTCCGAGTACGCGGTTAAGGATTCCTGTCCTGCGGTAGAACGGATCGGAAGAGGACTATCCTGCACTCGACGAAGGAGACGCTAAACTCTTCTTTGAGTTGGTTACTCACACTTCGGAAAGCAGATCGTCTATTCCTGGGTTGACGAAGGCGGCATTACTCTTCACCTCCGGGCTCTGACGATACCAGCGTAGGTCCTTCCTGGATCAAGAATCTGGGCATCGGCCTTGGGTTCTTTGCAAAAGGGCTTTTATATGGTTCTGGGGGACGCTTCAGCCCCCGTCGTTGCTACTACCATGCCCTGGCACTCTGCCAACTCAATCGGGACACGCTGCCTTTCCAGGGCAGGCCGAGTTAATTCTGCAAGTCATCCTGACTCGGTCACACACTCTCTACACGCAGGGAGCACGTGGACACCAGTTGCAGCTACAGCAAGGGCGTCGCTATATCTATATTATGTTGTGGGCCTAGGATCTCCTTTCCCTACATATAATATGGGTCTTATTACATTACTATTACATTACTTAACGTTTAAATCCTTTGTCAACAGTCCTACTGTTGCACAATAGTGGTGCCGAAGGGCTTCAACATATTCGGGGAGTTCCAGTTTCGTGTGCCGGTTACGTCTCTGCACCTGATAAAGTGCTTCTGTCACAATTCTGTGACACATGCGATTTTTGTTTCACACATCTAATGTGATTTTCCTAGAAGCAAATTGCAAGCAGGCCTACATATAGAGTCTAGGCATGTCAATTAAAGACTATACAGATAGCTACATGGGCTCAGCTTTTACATTTGCAAAAATTCTAACTAATCGCATGATTAAAAATTTTAATTGCAATTAACTGCAAATTAATCGCATAACATTTGCTTGAAGTATATTAATCTTAATATTTTTCTATTGACCCCTAAAGCATGCTTTCTATTACGCAATAGTTTCAATAATCTTTGTCTTTTATGCACAAATTACACATTGTATTTCTCCATCTAGGTTTTTCTAAATTTTGTATAACAGGAAGAATTGAAACACTGTTCAAATCAGTCAGGTGCTGAAAGTCTGTTAATTTTTAGTCTGAGCAACGTCCCTCAAATGATATAAATCTGAAAATTAGACAGCAGATTTTCTCACTGTCAGTTGATTTATTCAGTCAATTGCTTTAGCAGATCAGTTTATTTACGTTGGTCGGTTCAAATGATGCTCTTTTTAACTCTTCCGCAGCCAATGCGGTCTATTTCGACCGCTCAACAAAAACGCGTCCATATTGCATATCCTTATGAATATTTAGTGTTTTATTTATATATGTTCGTTAGAGAAAATATCGAGGTTTTCAAAAATGCCAAGAACGGGTTTTTCCAATGAGCTTGACGAATTTAAAAAGGAAAATTATGGATCTAAATTGTGTAAACATTTGCATCCAAACTTATAAATGTGTTTTGTCACGACCGCATGCAGGTCGTTGGCCATGTCTATGTAATTATGTCATTGATCATTCAAGTTCAAACAAATAAATTATATCGTTCGACAAATGTTGTAAGATATTTTTAGAAAACGTGTTTGATGATGCGGATATTTCGATTTTTGAAGACGATCGATGACCGATTGGTAACGGCCTAATGGCCATGCTGATCTCATGAATGATCAAGAACAACAAACCCAACATTAGCTCATTTTATAGCTCCTTAATAGGTAACTTCTTTTATTCTTTAGCAAAGTTCAGAACATAAAAAATTACATCCAGTGAGTTTTATAAAGGCTCTCCAAATAAGTAGACTACGTCGGTCGGGACTTTATGGGATTTTGGTATTGAAATATTGCGACCATATCGAACTAACCATTGTAAACCCCCATGTCGATATCTTCGAGTGGAAGTGATATAAGATCAATTTTTGACTAAATTCAATAATTTTTGGCCCTTCACTGGTTTGTACAGGGTTGTCATATAATTAGCTACATTTTGCAGTGTTTGTATACATTATACGTTGTTCGCAAATTTTTTAATGAATTTCCAATGTTATAAATTTAATTTTAATTTTATGAAATATTTCATTTATTTATAAATTTTAAAGCAAACACGTTGATTGTTCAGCTATTTCAAGACAGAATATTGTTAAGGGATTAAACACGAAAAAAATGATGTATGATATATTTATATAGCAACCAATTTTAATAGATTTTCTTAATATGAACAAATTTTAGTTATATTTATGAAAAACAAGTTGGCTGCGAAAGAGTTAATTAGCAATATAGGCTACATTAACACACGGAAAAGAAACGCTCGCAACTAAGTGATTGTAGCAGCCATGGATGTTAAATATTTTCTAGCTAACTTAGCCCGGAGTGGATATTCATCCTCATGTAAACCTACTGTAGTTTCCACCACTGTAGTGGATACAAATCTTTTTCAATATGTTGATCAAATCTGTGACGTATTGCTCAAAAACTCTTCTCGTGCAGGAAGAACAAGAGATCAGTGGCTCATCTTCAGAGTCTGATGACAATTCGTACACAGCGGCGCCTCCAGGCATACGCACTTAACCAGGTGCGTACAGCGCAGAAAGGCTAAGAAATTTAAAGAATTACATATGAAAAAGTGAAAAATTATTGAGTTATGGAATTTTGATTAATAACATCCCAGTGCTGTCCAACCTTTTTGGCTCCATGGGCCACAGAAGCAATGATTCTGAAGCCAAGGGCCACAACAGTAAACTCAAACGCAACGGCTAAAATTTATTGATTATTATTAACTCTAATGTACGTGTATAATGAATAATAGAATTGACATGCTTTAGGGCCTATAATATTTTAGCACCAAAAAGTATAAGAGGGTTTATTCCTGCCTTGCACTCAGTTTGGTTTTCAGTTCATCACCCTGGAGGCCACAGTTTTCTTGACTCAGTTCTACTTAACACTGGGCAGATTTCCATTATCTTGCTCTGGCTATTATAAAGAGGGGCAGTCATGGTCGTTGGCCGAGAAAGAGCCGAAGACATCCGCATTTGTCGACCCTGGAGACTCTTCGGTTTTTCTTTTAAACCCTTAGAGCTAGAACTGGACTATCTCTAGAGAGGAACGGTCACAGCCACTGCAGACGTACTGGAACTCTGTAGACATCTCAGTAACTGACTTCGAACGAACGGTTTGGGACGGTCTGCTTAGTTGAGTACAGGAATAAGAGTTGTTAAAGCCAGAAGTGGTGTGTACTGATAGACTACGGGGGACCTAATCCCAAATAGAAAGAGGCGATTAGGACCTAGTTGTCCAAAGCACGGCGACTCTTACAATATCAATCAAAAACGAAACGTTCAAGTCGACCACTGACTTTGTCTTTTACTTCATTCTACACAAAGGGCAAAAATTTAGTATATATGTATACTTCGTTTATTGAGGAAAAATTTAGTTGACAGACCGCAACTTATTACATGAAGAAAGTATAAAAAGGGAATAGGCTAAAATAACGAGTGTCTGCAGAATTCAGGTTGGAAGCATGCGAAAGATAGATTTCTGGCTCCTAGAGTTAACACTGTGAACAGTCTTAAAAAGAACACGAGAGATGAAATTAAAGTGAGTTAGGGCGGGCCACTTGAAATCACCCTGCGGGCCACATGGTTGTACAGCACTGACTTATCCTTTCAAACAATGCAGAATTTAATGGAAAAAAGACACATTTAATTATAATAGCCTATGTCTCATCTTCTGCTGTGTGATCTATAACTTGCAAGCCTATATATGTGACGGATACTTCAAGATAGACCTATAATGATACTCAAAGCCAGAGACTGTGTGTTTGGCGTCAGTCTATTTAACCTGCAAATTGTCGAACGAACGCTCAGTTGTACATTATGTTGCTTTATAAGATGCACATAAAGATACGTCTTAGGTCTCTTTCAGAAGGTCACCTTCCAGCATCTGAGAAACGTGATCTTGTATGTCCTTCTCTCAAGAAGCCCAACCTGGATCCTTGCTTGTGCCAAAATTATTGCCCTATTGTAAATCTTTCCTTTCTCCCTAAGACTTTAGAGCAACTTGTTTCTTTGCAACTTCTCCCTTATTTTGAGCAATCGAGCCTCCTACCTCCCACATAATCTGGCTTTAGAGCTAACCACTCAACTGAAACTGCTCTTCTTTCTCTTCTTTCTGACATCTATTCTGCTATGGATAAATCACAGATTACTCTTCTGGGTCTCTTTCATGCATCTTCAGCATTTGATATGGTAGACCATGATGTTCTACTACATCGTCTTGAAATTTCTTTTGGTCTTATTGGCCTTCCTCTTCTTTGGTCTCGTTCATATCTTACTGACCATACCCAAATGGTTATACTAGATGATTCTCGCACCTCATGGGTTCCTGTTAAATTTGGAGTTCCTCAAGGATTCGTACTAGGTCCACTTCTTTATATCTTGTTTACAGCTGATATTCCTCTTCTCTTTGCTAAACACTCAGGCTCTGGTCACCTCTATGCCATTGTCCTTAGAATTCTGTCCGTCCCTCCATCCCACTCTCCCTGCTTCCCTCCCTGCTTCTCTCACTGTCTCCCTCCCAGCCTCCCTTCCTGTCTACTTCCTTGTATCCCTCCCTGTCTCCTTCCCTTCTTCTGTATTTCTCTTTCAATGCCTACATTATTCAGGCCGCTAACCTAATAACCCTGCTGTGTGAGCATTAAGATTAAGATGCCTTAAATAATAATTATGTGCCTTGTTCATTGCTATCTCTCACTCTATCTCTCTCTCCCACTCTCTCTGTGTGATGATGATTCTGCTTCTCACTATCTCGCTTGCGATCGATCTCGTTTTAGTATCTTTCTGAGTTTCTTGCGAGCGCATTTTGGCTGAAGAGATCGAATAATAGATTGTTCAACTGCCTTGCTCGCAGGGGCTTCTATCCCTATACATGGTGGGCGCAGCTTGCGCCCAGTGAAAAATAGGGGGGGAATAAGAAGACAGCCAAAATTCACGTCGGTTGGGGGAGGGAGGTCGGACATGGAGGGCAGCGTTCAATCTAGAAGAATCAATCACTAAAGGAAGATAGTAAAGGAAGATTTCCCCAGAAAATACTTCCTCTTCATATAAATTTGGACAAAATGGTAGGCCTAATAGCTTTTAGCAAAATGTATACACTTTATACACTTTGAGTTTTTAGTTAGGATACTATCTAAATTTTTGAATTACATGAACTGCTATAACAGCTATAATATACTATAAAAAAATTCCTGTTAGCCCTACATGATTATAATTATGTTTTTACTATATTGATAAATAATACAATCATAGGCTTATTATAGGCTAATTGAAAAAATAATGTTAATACAAATACTATTTTGCACAACTAAATGGCTTCTTTCCAGTGTTATCTTTCAAATTTCAGACAGTCAAATTTGATCCTTGAACACTTAGAAAAGCAACATCATTATTACGTGGGCTTGCAATGTAGGACCTACATTGCATTTTATTGTATTGCATTGTGCTCTAAAAATGTATCTAACGCCTCTCGAGTGCACACTGATCAGAGGCGCAAAACATATGACTGCCCAATTTTGGCAGCAATTCCTCCACTGAAACAGTAGAATAATTTTGCTAAGAGGACAGCTTAAAATGCTGAAATTGCAATGCGGAAATCGCAAAAATTTCTTATGGGGAGGGGCACATTCCCTCCCCATACCAGCTCCCTTCTCGCCACTACACATGCTCGTTTGTCCCCCTACAAACAAACCTTCATTCCCACACTAGAGGAGGGCATGCGCTAGATTGCATTATATTGCATACATGTACATAGAGGAAGGCCGGTCCAGAAAAGGGGGGAAAGAAAATGGATTGCACCCGGTTGCTTAGGGGGGATAGAAGCCCCTGCTTGCTCGTAGCCATCATGATAAAAGAAAGGCAGGATGGGTTTAGGCATTCAGACTTCTGGAGATTTCAGATTTGAACATCCAATGACTGGTGTTCTTTTAAATATGTATACTGTTCTATATGGTTTTGCATTCTGTTTTCTTTAAATCTTGTTACTTTTCTCTGGGACAAGAACAATGTCCAGTCATTAAATATGCCTGTAGGGCCAATATCCAAACAGTTTTGTCTTTGTTTTTTTTATTAACCTCTCACTGTCTCTTGAATCTCTCATTCTCCATCTAATCGACGGTATATAAATAAAGAGAAGATTCTGGGTGTCTGTTTGACATGGATGCAGTTCAACAATTTTTTACCTTTTCACTCCAAACCTTCACTACTCTGTCGGTGTTTGGCATGGGAAACCCGGTGGAGGGGTTGACGAATCTCTACCACCATGGGGCCAGGGTGGGAGAGCGAAAACCCTAATTTTTGCTATAAATTTCCATTCCATTCTCATACACTTTTTCACCTCAAACGTTCCAGCTACACAGCTATAGAGCTACAGAGGCCATTTGCCGGTAAACGGAAATATCATGAGAAGCATACCGGTTAGGAGGTCGGAGTGTGATGATGTTGGGGGTTGGAGTGGAGTGGGGTGGGGAGCAGGTGGTTGGGGAGTCGGCGGTTGGGATGGGTTCGAGTGGGCCAAAAGCCAAATTTATCGGCCAATGCAGAGTACCCCAGAGAGATGGAGGCAGGGTGGGCCGGCAGGTTGGGGGGGGGGTGTCGGTGGCTGAGTGGGAGAGCAAAATAAGTGGGGTGGGGAGTAGGAGTGACGACATGGGATGAAGTGAAGTGAGGGTGGGGAAGTAAGGCATTGGTTTCAACCGGGCCGAATCCTAAATTTTCCTGGGCCCCAACACACACACCTCGCACCGCAGGGGCCGGGTCAGAGCAGGGCATTGTTGGGGGAATTTACCGTGACCACCCTCCATACCCTCCGACCGGAGGGGTCCCCGCAAGGAAGGGGGCCCCTGAAAGTGACAAAAATGTAAGGTGTAACTATAGGTAAGTGACATTTATTGACGCTGTTGCACAATCCATGTGGGAAAGCACTGTCAGAAAGACTTCAGCAGCAGTTTGTAGGGAATGCATGTAACCTACACTTTAGGCCTACAATTGTAGGCCTATGCATAATATGAACCCTGTATAATTTTATTGTATAGATATAAATACCGCATTCCAATTTCTGCATTGTAAGGGGCCCTAAGAGCCAAATTTTGACCACTGAAAATGCAACGGAGTTTTCAGATGCGCAGTAGGCCTACTGGATGAAGGCGCTTTGATGCCAATTCTAGAAAAGTTCATAATATACTATAATAATATCAGACTTACGGCTTCTAATAATCATGAAACGAAATTACTTAGCATAAGCGTGTTACAGAATTATGTATGCCGTGTATACCAGTTTCTGCACTGTAAGCCCCGTCACCCACACATAAGCTTATGCTCGGAAGGGGCCACGTTCTTTGTTGCTATGACCCTGCTCTATTATTTCAGAGCGGTTCTTCGGAAAAAAATTCAAAATACATCCGGACATACATTCATACAAACAGAAGGACAAACATTGAGACTTATATTATTAGATTTTCACAGATAAATTGAAAAATTATGAATTTTTAAGGACCATTTCACGGACTGGTGACAAAGCTCCATGCAATTCCATGAATTTGCCACTTCAAGAATAACGCATTTAACTGATTCTCCAACTTAGACGGTCTTTTTCTTGTCTCAAGAAACCTCTCAAAACTTACTGTTTCTTATTGGCTTTCAAAGATCTGGAAATCTACCTGCTCCACCTGGCACCTGGCTGGTTTAACCATGCGACAAATTTGTTAACTTTGCCATAGCTTCACATCTCTGACTTTACAGGCACTAAAAGGTGATGATATATATATAATATTCGTTTATTGACATTCAATCTGACAGACCGCAGAACGATTACGTTTACAAGTTATACGAAATACGGCCAGCTTTGTACGACACGCAGGTCGGCTACAACAGGCTCGGAAACTTAACACTAATAATGGCCTAAGTGCTGGAACACTCCTGATTCGGCCAAGCCAGGAGTGGGATGGGCGATCTTATTTTCAACAGACCTGAGGCAAACAACACAACAAAAAGTGCCACTGGCAGCTAACAGAAAATTCAAATAAATTTTTGCCCTGAGCGAGGCTTGAACCCAGGTCGCGATGATAACTACTCAGTTTATCAACTGAGCTACGGACTCCCCCCCATGATGATGATGATGATGACGATGACGACGACAATATAGAATTGTATTAACAGCATAAAACTATGACACTGTTCATGTCATTAGTGATGATGATTTGCTGCTGAGAGTTGGCTCCTCAGAGAAGCACTGTGCGTAATCAAGAAAGTGCAATTGATTGCTTAAATAAACGCTTTGCAACTTTATGATAAACTTTATAGCAGCTTTCCAATGTGACTTAATTTTTTGTTATTTTGTGGATTTCGGAGACTCTGGAGCGAAATATTCCATACTTTGTCCTCCTCTGTTGTCCTTTCCAGCTGTTTCTATACTCCATAGCCTATCCACGCATCCAGGGTTTAAAATGGGTGGAAACGCGTGGGAACGGCGTTCACGCTACTCTCGAAATTCTTTGCCTGTGTTCCCAATGCTCACCTGCAGAGAATGCTGGAAACTGATGATTTCCAATAAAACTCTTCTTTGGCTTTCTCACTGCTCACACATTCAGCGTTCCCACTGGTCACCCAAACCACTTTATCCACTGCACGTATCTATAATCTAGCAACCATAGGTGGGTAGTCTTAACTCTGGCTGTGCATCTGGGCCGGTATGCACATGACTAGGCATAGGCTAATCTAGGTGTAGACCTTACACCCGACATAGCTAATCCAGATGTAGCCGTTGGAATTTTGCCATATGCATGGACATGGAATAGCGAGAGTCATAATTAAGCTGGACATTCCTTGCATCCGACGATGCATGACGCTTGCTCTTTCCCCCAATTCAATAGGTTATAGCTTAGCGCATATGCGTGAAAGATATTTATATGCAGTCGTTGCCAGCGTGGGGTAGGCAGATCAAGACCTAAAGACAGGCCAGAGGGCAATAATGATGGGCGCCAATTGTTCGCCCTGTCCAGCTAAAGTCGGCCGTCTATTGTTCACGATGGGAATAGCCAGCTTACTTCTACCTCAGAGTTGGAAAAACGTTATACCTAGTGTAAATCGACCCATGCATACGAAATTAGCCCACTACTCCCGAATAGGCCAGACTTAAGATAGGTGTAAAGTTATACCCTCTTGTGCATATGGCCCCTGGCCTATATGAAAAGACCTATAAGGGTATATTCACTTCCTCACATGCTTGTGTTACAGGATGCCAATGTTCAGCTGGTTGTGATTGGTTGTGCCAAATGGAAATTTATCAAGGTCTGTTTTATTTTGTCAAGTAAAGTGTACAAGTATATGATGAGTAATGATAACGAAACAGCAGTCAGTTAATAGATTCATCTATCTTAGTGTTTTGCAGTCTTATAACGTTGTCTTTCTATTGGTGTGCACTGTCAAAACCAGGAATATCTATGTATTTTCTGCATCATATTCGGAATTTTGAGGGGTTTTCAGTGCCGGTGCTAGCACTCCCCGTACCCTCTGGCTGGGGGGGGCCCGAGTTTGAAAGTGCCCCCAAATTTAGCTGGTCATTATGCCTATTTGTGACTGTACAGATTCGGTCTGGTGCATGCCTCAACTAACCATATGGCACTGCCATAGCAGACCTAATGCAAATATCATACTGATTTTGGGCGTAAGTATAAAGCAATTTAAACTAACTGAGGCAATTTCGTCCACTTTCTCAAACACAACGTTTATAAATTGTAACTTATTCTAATTGCTAATTTAATGAGGCCTCAAAATAAAACCTGTGTGAGGCCCAAACATTAAAGCCTGTGTAGGGTCCCAGATGTCCTTGGTATGTGTCTGATCTCAAGTTTGCAAGGGGCCTCAAATGTAGCTGGTAATGATACCTTTCATGACTGTTCATTCCTGAAACCATGCACCGAATTATGTTTTAACGCAAAGCATACAAAATAATATTACGCAAACAAATAGAGCATTGTCCTTCAACCAAAGAGGAGACTTTGGGGGTGGGATGTGGACAGGGGCACAGCCCCACAATTTGTGTTTGGGGCGGAATCCCTGTATCCCCAATATTTCAGAAATATTTCATAAATATAATCCACTGCCCATCAATAATGATCAATTTTGTTAAAATGACAGCCTATAAATGCTACCATTACAGTTGGCAAATCAGACAAATTTAAACAATGGAGAGGGGACACTCTGAAGTCCTAAACCACGACTAGCAGCATTGAAAAATGAGGAATTTTTGTAAAGATGACAGCTTAAAATTCTACCATTACAGCATGGAAATTCCAAAAAATTTAACAATTGGGTCCTTTTTGGGTCTTTTTCTTTCACCATGGCTGGGCTTGCAGCGCCCTTGAATAGATTTTGAAGGACTCGGGTGCTATTTAAAGCCAAAGGTTGAATGAATGAATGTATGAATGAATGAATAGAGTAAGCACCAGGATAATGTCAACCATGCTTGTGACTATTGTTGGTTCAATATTGTATCAGTTTTGGTTTTGATTGTTAGTCCTAATTTTTAGTCTTAGGTTTGGGTTTTTTTGTTCCTCAGGATTAGTTTTCGTTTTTGCTTTTTGTGATCAATTTTAGTTTTAGTAAGTTGATTTAAGTTTTAGCTGTAGTACTTCTCAAATTGTCCTGCATAATATTCCTTTGTCATCTTAAAGTTAGCAGCCATTGGAAATGCAAAATTGTTGACTTCTGAACAGCGTCAACATATGGTTCCAATACTCATTCATAATTCTGTTTCGCATGTTCCTGCATCTGTTAGAGGTCATGGAATGCTGGCAGGGCTGATGAAATAAGTGTATTTGTGTGATCTGTGAATTAATGGATTCCAGCTGGGACAATTCATTAGTTATAACATTTCTTGAAAAACCTAAATGACAAATCAAAACCAAGATGTGCTAAATTAAATTATTATATTTAATTTCTATAATTAAACATTACATGAAAGTCATGAGCTGATGATCTGCATATTTGCGACTCTGTGGGTCAAATCCCATCACATGTCTTTTTTGACTTTTTTTATTCAATCATATTCCACAGATATTCTGCTTCAAAATACTTTTTACAGGATGAAAATATCTTTTTTCTAACAAAAGTTATTTTCATTTGAGTCTGTAATGTGTAAAATCATGACAAATGAGAAAAGGAAGATGTGCCATCATACCACTCGACCATTGGCCTGGGGAATGTTTGGATACTAGAGCAAAAGACCTGACGTTTACAGTACATCCTGACATTTTGAGACTTAGTGATTGTCTAATAAAGCTCCGGTTTCATACATGGAGCTGGGTGATAGAAATCCATCGGGCGCAGTTGGATTCAAACCCGGAAGTTACCACTGCCTTTCCTCCACCTTTCTCTAAGGACATTTCACAGCAACACGCTGCTATGATGTAGGCGACACCGGTGAATGCGAGAACAGCGGGCATCGCACAAGTCGTGTCAATCAAGAAACTTATGAGGATAAATGCTTCCAGGCATCAATTGACTTTAAGAAACTTAGCAAAATATTTGCTTATATTTGCACTGATTGGATTGTACAAAAAGGCAATTTAAAAAGTGAACATTGATTACTAAGAAATAATAAACGTTTGACCTGAAGGCTACTCAGGTATAGAAGGCAGTGAAACCAAGGCAAGACAACCATTTTCAGTGACAGGGTCAAGAGGTATTATAGTATATAAAGCTTTGTAAGATACTTTTCTAAGAGCAATTTTTTTTAAAATGTGGAAGGTGAATTTGTCATTTCAGAGCATGGAAAGCCAACGTTTATTCTGAACTGGTTCAAATACTGCAAGCACCGCATCACTAAGGAATGTGAAACAGTGTAGCAGTGCAGCATGGTGCACAATCTGAATGTAAGGCAAATGTTGTTTCTGATGTAGTCAAACTTGTAAGAATCAACAAATGGCAGCAGACTCATGAAGAAGACATTGAGAGATCACTGACCAAGAAGGCAGTTGGCTAGATGAAAGCAGACCAAGAGTTTGGCTGGTTCAATTGCTACTCAAGGATTGGTGTGGTATATACTTCTGCATAACGTTCTGATGAAAAAACTATTCTTTTTGGGCGCGCTGGAGTCGGGAGCGCCTCTGAGTAGTTTTTCTTGAAGAAGTGCTATATAAATGTCCGAATGAATGAATGAATGAATGAATGGTTTTACTGAAGGAATCATCAGTAGGCTGGTCTTCATCATCATCACCAATAGAAAGCTTTGATTTCTGGCGTCTGCTACTCTTCCACCTTCTTCAACGGACTTGATGTTCGACATTCCTGCAAGCTTTGTAGATTTTGTTTTGTTTGACTCCAGACAGATGCCAGATCATCTGCTGATCCTTGGATGTCACGGACTGCTTGACAGAGTTGCAAGATCTGAGTATTGGCTCGCAGATGGTACTTTCAAGGTGGCAACTGGCTTTTTCCCGCTGTACAATGTACACGAGTCACTTCCAATTCAGGACAGGAATAAACCTGGTGTATGTCTACTGCATGCGACCAAAGAAATCATGCAATGCATACGACTATAGGCTTGTGGAAGTAAAACATCTAATTCCAGCAGTGAAGCCAAAAAACATCTTGATGGACCTTGAAGCAGGCTCCATTAGAGCCTTTTGTAGCTCCTTTCCAACACCAGAGTATCAGGTTGCTACTTCCATCTCACACAGAGTATTTTGAGGAGAGTGAATGAAATCAGAATGAAAATAGATTAGAAAAGCAACGATGCTGTGCGTGGTTTAATCCGCTGCCTTGTAGCACTGGCTCCAATTGCCTGTCAACGGCGTCATCGAAGCATGTTTCAGTTCCTGGCTGAGTCCATGCCAGTAGTCGATCGCATGGATGAGCTCATCTCATATTTTGAACATGCCTGCACTATGGGTCATCGTCCAAGAGGTTGCATTGCTAATTATGGACCACCACTGCTTGACATTGAACAATGGAATCAGCGTGAGGCTGCCGCTGATGGAATAGCCCGAACGACAAACGACTTGTAAGGCAATGTTCCAATGCAGTCACCCAATGATGTGGAAATTTCTCGTTAGGCTACTTTTAATTAAATATGGTGTAAATATACACTATACAGGTAGTTCATTTTTAAAAATAAATTGAAAAAATTATGAATTTTTAAGGACCATATCATAGACTTTTGGCCAAGGCTCGTGCAATGGTGCTAGTTTGTGAACCGCCACTTTAAGAACAACTCGTTAATTGATTTTCGAACTCTAACAGAGTCTTTTTCCTCTCAAGAGGCAAAGCCATTGTGTGACGCAAGAAAGCAACCTTCATCCAGGGTGTTACTGGCGTTGAGCAACCAAGCATCAAGCAATACATACTGCAAGATCATGTCGTGTGGGTACTGGGCAGCATGGGTGTAACTTTGCCCCAGATAGGGGGTGGTGGTGACTATTCCTCTGCAGCTCCCTACTTTGTCTCACTGTGCTATGTAATGAACAGTTTTGATATGGTTCGATTGATCTGAGGTCTTTTAGTTGTTCCCTAGTCTATTGATATAATCATCATCCATTTATGTTTTGATGGAGGGTATTTTCTATAGGATTTATACTTTGTGTTTCCTTGTAATAGTTTGCTGTCACTTCTGTTGGCCCATCATTAATGATGCCAAAATGCCAGGCATAGCCATTAATACAAAATATTCTAGGTTTAAAGTATACCTTAAGCAAAGGTTCTCAACCTGTGAGTCGAATAGTCCGGCAGTGTGTCACGTACAAATGGTGCGTCGTTGGTGTGTCGCGAAAAATTCGTGGGTCGCAAATTCTCACAGCATACACCCGTCATTCTTGCATTACACTGACTTGCTTACTTTAGCAGTTTAGCAGGCATAAGGTGTGAAAATTTGTAGCACTCTATAACTTTTTCATTTTTGGAGTGGCCATGTTGGCCTTGTATGCAACAATACCTACATAGGTCTATATGACTTGTTTCTGCGGATGATGCGGAAATGTGCCCTCAAATCAAAGCTTATACAATCGTCTCAGGGCCATTCACAGATCTGTCTCCCTTTCTACTATGACATCCATAGTTATTGTTAACATTTTAGATGACATTGCTCCATTCTTAGTTTACATGTTTAATAGGTCCCTTACTGAGGATCACCTCCCAGCATGTCAAAACGGGCTATAGTTTTCCCCACTCTTAAGAAAGCTAACCTTGTCAAAATTATCTTCCTGTCTCTAAACTTTTGTTTATCTCTAAAACTCTTGAGACACTTGTCTCAATCCAGCTTTGCCCTTACCTTGAGTATTCTGGACTCCTGCCACCCAGCCAATCTGGGTTTAGAGGGCATCACTCCACAGAAACTGCGTTGTTATCTCTCCTCTCTGGTATCTACTCGGCCATTGATAAGACACATTTAACACTCCTGGCGCTCTTTGATGTGTCCTCTGCCTTTGATATGGTTGACCATAAGATCCTGCTACAGCGCCTTCAACTTTCTTGTGGCCTCTCTGGACCACCTTTTAACCCTTTACCCGTTCATTTTTAAATTTTAAGCCCGTTTTCAGCGGATATTCTCGGGGCAAACGGGTAAAGGATTAACTGGTTAAAATCTTACCTTTCAGATCGTTCTCAGATGGTCGTCCTTGGTGATTCCAGAACGACCTGGGCTAAAGTTAACTTTGGAGTCCCACAGGGACTGAGGTCCTTGGCCCAATCTTGTATCTACTTTATACTGCTGACATTCCTTCTTTATTTGCTAAACAATTGGCCACTGGCCACCTGTATGCTGACAATGTCCAGACCTTTGTACATGGTCCTCTTGCTGATCAAGTTGCTCTTGTTGGACTGATCGACTTCTTGTCACATGATCTCCACTCTTGGATGTCGGCCAATCGACTTTGCCCTAATCCCACTAAGATGCAACTGATCTGGTTCGGTACTAAACAACAGCTCCTTAAACTTGGCTTCCCACTCTTGTCCTCAATGTACCCTGACTTTACATTTTCATCTAGTGTCCGTGATTTGGGCGTCACTCTTGATAGCACCCTTTCGTTCTCTGATCACCTCTCACAGTTGACACGCTCATGTTATTATCACCTGAGGCGTCTGAGAGCCATCAGAAGATCTGTTACCTCTTCTGTATTTAAAACCATTGTTCATTCAGCATTTTATTTGCTGTCAAATTGACTACTGCATCTCACTATTTGCTGGGCTTCCCAAAGTTCGCTTATCCTTCCTTCAGTCAGTTATGAACTCGACAGCCAGACTCATTGCTCGTCTACCTCGCTACTCCCACATTTCTACCTACATGACTGATGTTCTTCACTGGCTTCCTGTTGCCTCTTGTATCCAATTCAAGGTACTGCTCTTAGGTTCAAAAACGCATACTGGACAAGCTCCTAAATACCTTTGAGACTTTATGCATAAACCCCTCTCTGCAGTCTCTTCCCGCCCTCTCCGGTCTGCTGATCGACTTGATCTCTTGATCCCAAGGGCAAGGACTGCCATGGCCCAACACCGTGCCTTTGCCATTGTAGGCCCTTCTATGTGGAATGACCTCCCTCCCACTATCCATAGTAAGATCTTATTGGGGTTGTCATCTTTAGCTCTTCGCTACTTGAAGTCTTTTTATTTCCTCGGGGCTATCATGCTGAGAGCGCCTATGAATAGCTAGTCTGTGAGAGGCAGCTTATAAATGATTTTATACAATATAATATTATAGTCCATGCATTTGTCTGTTCCAGAATTGTAACTTCCTTCTTACATAGATATCCTAACATATTCATTCATTAGTGTCATTAATAGGGAAGCTTAAAGTGTCCAGGGCCTCTGGCTAAGTTGCTATGCAACTGTATGCACCAGTATTGCACTCACAAAACCTGTCGAAACTCGGGTGTCTTAGTATCGAAAGAAAATTCAGGAGCAAAAATTCCATTAACTGTTAAGCCAAACTGTGAGCTAATTTTGTATAGTCTATTTAGTCAGTTGATGTTTAGGCGTACGACTAGACCAGCTCAAGGTCAGCGTCTAGACAGTTAGGCCTGCAGGTGCCAGACTGGCGGGAAAGTTTAGCGCGACTCGGCCGACCGTCGCCGGAGAGCGCGAGAGAGAGAGAGAGATAGACAGACAGACGGACAGATACACGAAGAGAGGCAGAGAGAAGGACAGAGCGGCCAGGGGAAGAGTGTACGCCCAGACAGTGTAAGAAGTTGTAGAAGAAGGCGTTGATAGTAGAGAGAGAGTAGAAGACGTTTTAGAGAACAGTGGAGTTTAGATAATAATAGTTGCGTTGCTGTCGTAGAATTCAAGCGTTTGTCGTCGTTGATCTATTGTTGTGTTATCTGCGTGTGTTATGAACGAAGAAGAAGAAAATACAAGAAACAGAGCTTTGTTGTAATTGAACAAGTTAAGAACTTTAGAGATTTATACCCTAGCTTTAGATAACGAAATACAGTGACTAGGCTAGGTGTAGGCTACGCTACTGAACACAAGGAAAAAAACGGGAGAAAACTTTGAAGGTCAATTGGGTGTTGACATTTTTGGTGACAGCGGTGGGATACTGAATTCAAGCAACGGACGTTGGGATAGTGAACTCAGTCGGAGGAATATTTTCAATCGGAGCAACATTTTCAATTGAAGGAATATTTTCATTTGGAGGAATATTTTCAATCGGAGGAATATTTTCAATTGGAGCAACATTTTCAATCGGAGGAATATTTTCAATTGGAGGAATATTTTCAATTGGAGGAATATTTTCAATTGGAGGAATATTTTCATTTGGAGGAATATTTTCAATTGGAGGAATATTTTCATTTGGAGGAATATCTACGGTGGATTTTGCTTACGAAGCATTTTCGACGTCAATTTTCGGAATATTCACCGTCCGTAAATTGAAGGTGAATATCGAATCAATCTGAGGAGCTGACCAAACGGGAGAAGGAAACTGAGCATCCGAACAACTGGTGAGAAGATACAACGGGTATACGAATAACATTACGACAACGCCAGAGAGAGGTATACAAAACTCGCTCCTTGTATAAACAAGCCATAAGAAGTAAAGTCAGCCAATTGCAGAAAGCATAGTCACTCCCTCGATTTCTTCACGCAAATCAGTTGAAGTAAGAAAGTAAGATGGAGAAACTTACGGAACAAAAGCAAGCGAGTATAAAGAAGATGTCGTCTGCTCGATTAATAAAGTTATTAATTGAAGAGGGTCTCGACATAGAAGAAGTCGAAGAGATGTCAAGGGAAAATTTGATGAGAGCCCTAGCAGAGGTGTGGCTAAAGGAAGCTGAAGAGAAAGGCGCTGTAGGTGGCGTTGAGGAGAAACCACAGGCTATGTCTATGGAGGCGTTGATGCAATTTATGATGATGAAGGAGGAGCAACGCAGACAAGAAGAGAAAGAAAAAGAGGAGAAACGTAGACAGGAAGAAAAAGAAAAAGAGGAGCAACGGAGACAAGAAGAGAAAGAACGGAAACAAGAAGAGAAAGAAAAAGAGGAGCAACGGAGACGAGAGGAGAAAGAACAAAAACAAGAAGAGAAAGAGAAAGAAGAGAAACGGAGACAGGAGGAGAAAGAGAAAGAGGAACAAAGGAAACAAGAAGAGAAAGAACGGAGACAAGAGGAAAAAGTAAGAACAGAACAAGCAGAAAGGATGAGACAAGAAGAGATACAGATGCAGAAGCAGCAGTTCCAGCTTCAGCTAGAACAAATGAAAAAAGATCGTGACGAAGCAGAACGAAGAAGAATGGAATTGATGATAGAATACGAGAGGGCAAGGAAAAGTGATGAAGAAATACGAAAACAACAGATCGAAGAGCAAAAGATGCGTGAGGAAGACAAAGAAGCCATGCGTTTGGCAGAATTACAAAGAGCCGAAGAGATTCGACAGGAAGAATTGAAAATGGAGAAAGAAAATTTGGAAAAAGCGGAAAGAGAAAGGGAAGAACAATTAGAATTAGAACAAAAGAAACTCGCTCTTAAGGAAGCTCAGCTCCGAGAAATGGCTATAGAAAAGGAGGAACGCAGAAGACAGTTAGAATTGTTGCAGCAAAAGATAGAACAAGAAGAACTACGTAGGGTAGAAGATCAAAGTAGACTGAGGGAACGAAATGAAGACGAAAGAAGAAGTCGTGAAGAGTCAGAACGAACCAGGGTCAGAGAAAGTGAGACAATGGTGTCCAAGATTAAAAAGATAGGTGATGCAATGAAACACGTATTACCTAAGATGCCATATGATATGATGGAGGTGCCATTGTATTTTGAGACAGTTGAGAATGCATTCAACAGTTTTACGGTGGAAAAGCAGTTTTGGGTCAAATTGCTGTTGCCACTAATGACGCCAAGAGCAAGAACGGTGTTGAATCGATTGTCTTTCGATGATCTAGACGATTACGACATAGTGAAAGAACATTTACTGAAAGAATTCAAATTGACAGCGAGAGAATATCGATCACGATTTGGAGATGCGAGGAAAACGGCGGAAGAAACATACACGATGTTTACAGCAAGATTAAAGAACCTGTTGAACTATTATGTCAGAAGTAGGCGAGTGGGTAAAAGCTACGAGAAGTTATTTGATCTGTTGGTGGCGGATAAATTGAAAGAATGTCTACCACCGGGTCCACTACAGTTCGTACTAGCAAAAGAGGGTACTGAATGCTTGGAAGCCAGTAATGTTGCAGAACTCGCAGACGTGCACGTGAACAATCGAATTGGTCTAATGTTTCAAGACAAACCGAGATATGAAGCATGGGGTAATAGTTCGAAGCAACCCAGGTGGAATAGTAATAACAAAGAAACAGGAAACCAAGCCAGAAATAACGAAGCGAGGAATGATGGTGCTCCTGGAAGACAGTTTGGTCAAGATAGAAGAGAAGCAACGGGTGACAGACAAATGTACAGTCGAATTCCAGTGATGGGACGCCAAAGAGAAAACAATACAGCGTACAATTACAGGCGGGAGAACACTGAACAGAGAGGGATTATTAAGAAACGTTGCCATAATTGTCAGTCAGACCGACATCTGATAAAGGATTGCAAAGCACCACCAAGAACGACAAATCTGAGAAATAGATTTACTCGAAGTGCAGAAAATCTCAGAGTAAATCAGAAACAAGTAAGGAATGCACCGAATCAGTATGAAGAACAAGACAACCGCGAAACGGAAGTGAAGTCAGTGATGAAGTGCACGCCTCAATTTGCTATACAGAGAGAAATAGTAAATTCTGCTCCAATTAAAGATGCTGGTCGAGAAACAGAAAGCAAAGATGAGTGTCAACGTACAAAGAAGTCTTTACTACAGCATGTCAATGTAGAGATACGTGGAAATGATGACAGTTGTCATCCCGTGCAAGTCAGAGCGCTGATCGACTCTGGTACTGAGATTCCAGTAATCAATGAGGAATTGTTGAAAGGAGCGACAGTGGAAGAAATTGGCAGAGTACATTTGCAATGTGTGGCTGGAGAACCCATTCCAGCTAAGTTGGTGAAAATCGAAGTGCGGATGAGTTGTCATAACGAAGGAGGAGATTGGAAAGACAAGGGAGTAAATATCGCGCCATATTTAACCTTAGTGTGTGCCAGCATTCCGGCAGTCTTGTGCAAAGATAACAAAGAGAAATTCTTGCTGCATCCGGAGATAATCGCAGAACTGAAAGAGGTTCCACCAGTGAATGTATTACAAGGAGAATTGCAAGCGAATGTGACTACAAGAGCACAGAGTCGGAGAAATGAAGTGGAAGAAGGAGAAGAGGAAAAGTCAAATGAAAGTTTGCTAGATGAGGATACAGAAAGCGATGATGAACAAAGCATTCAAGAAGAAGAAGGAATAACATCCGGAAACAATGAAATTGAAGAAGAGATGGTTGCATGTGAACGTGATAATGATTATGATGATTCTGGAAGTGATGGTGAAATGGACACGAGTATGAGGGATTTGTTTGCCGAGAATACGAGTGATGAAAGACAATTGGCAGACGCAATGAAATTTGAAGAGCAGCAGAGAAATGACGAGTCACTGAGGTCGTGGTGGAAGATAGCTGAAGACAAAGGATCAGAGTTTAGTGTGGTGAATGGGTTGATGTATAAGAAGCATCAAATGTTGGACCAGTTGGTGTATCAGTTGGTGTTGCCGAAGGAAAGAAGAATTCAGGTGATGGAATTGGCACATGAGTCAGTATTTGGCGGACACTTGGGAGAAGAGAAGACAAGGGAACGTATCAAGTTGTCCTTTGTGTGGCCAAGAATGCGTAGAGATGTGGTGAAGTTCTGCAAGTCCTGTGAGAAGTGTCAGCTGAAAGCACGAAGTTTGGTGATGGATCGAGTGCCGATTACACCAATACCAAGAGAGGATGTGCCGTTCAGAAGAATGACCATGGACGTCGTAGGACCGATCGAACCGACTTCAGCAGCAGGGCATAAGTATTGTTTGTGCATCGTGGACTCATGTACGAGATGGCCGACAATATTCTTGATGAAGTCATTGACCGCGAAGGCTGTATGCGAAGCTTTGATGAAGCTGTTCATGGATGTGGGAGTTCCGTCAGTGATCACGAGCGACAGAGGGACGAATTTTACAGCCAGTCTAACAAGAGAATTTCTGAAACTGATGGGATGTTGTCCTCGATTCGATTCGCCAGGACATCCAGAAGCGGCAGGATTGGTGGAGAGATGGAATCAAACGTTCAAGAAAATGATTCATCATGTCGTTGTGGAAAATCCGAGACAGTGGCATAAAATTATTCCATTTACAGTATGGGCATTGAGAGAAGTGCCTAACGCAACTACAGGAGTGGCACCGTATTTGCTGGTCTATGGAAAGTTACCGAGAGGGCCACTCACCATCCTTAAAGAAAGCTGGACCAAAGAAATAAATCTACCACCGAACATTGGAGTGCAACCGGCAAAATACCTGAAAAATTTAAGAGCAGACATGGAAAAGGCCTTGACATTCGCCGAGAGTTGTGCTGGAGAAAAGCAAAAACAGTACGCCAGTCAATACAACAAAAGAGCAAAAGATAAAGAATTCGAGCCAGGAGAGAACGTCATCGTGCTGTATCCTACGTCAACCAATAAATTGATCTCACGATGGCATGGTCCATGCAAGGTCCTGCAAAGAAGATCCAAATATTCGTATCTGGTGGACATGAACGAAAACGGTCGACGGATTATTCATGCTAACAAGATGAGGAAGTTCATTACGAGAACATTGTCTTGTGGTCTGATTGTGGAAGAGGATGAAGAATTTGGATCAGTGGTAGAAATACCACTGAAGGAAGACTATTCAGAGACAAAACAGAAGTCACTTCAATTGGATTACGAACAAATTGGACATCTGACCAGCGAACAACAGAAACAATTACTTGATGTACTGAATCGATATGCAGACAGATTCTCAGACAAACCTGGATTATGTACATTGGTAGAACACGAAGTGGTGCTGAGACCAGACTTTCGCGAAAAAGAATTCATGGCATATCGAATACCATTAATATACCGAGCAGAAGTGGAAAAACAAATACAAGAGATGCTGAAAGAAAACATTATTCAACCATCGTCAAGCAGAATGGCAAGTCCACTTGTCATCGTCAAAAAGAAGAATGGATCCTTGAGATTGGCTTGTGACTACAGGTACATTAACTCTTTTACTGAAAATTGTCGATATCCTATGCCAATCGTCAACGATGTCTTGAGCAAAGTTGGAAAATCCAAGTTCATTTCTGTTCTGGACTGTCGCAGTGCATATTGGACTTGTCCTGTGAAAAAGAGTGACCAATGGAAGACTGCGTTCGTTACACATAATGGACTGTATGAATTTACGCGTGTCCCTTTTGGAATGATTAACTCAGGACGGACTTTTGTAAAAGCGATAAATATGATTTTGCAACCGATTCATGATTTTACTGAACCTTATGTTGATGACATTGCAGTGCATTCTAATGATTGGGACATTCATTTGAAACATTTGGAATTATTTTTGAAACAAATAAGACTGCATAATGTAACCTTGAACTTGAAGAAATGTGTGTTTGGTAAGAGTGAGGTGAAGTTCATCGGTCACCTCATAGGATCAGGGAAGAAGATGATGAATCCAGACAGGATTGACAGTTTAATTAATTTGAAGAAACCTGAAACCAGAAAGGAAGTGAAGCAAGTCTTAGGATTTTTTGGATTTTACAGACAGTTTATTTGTAATTTTGCTGAAATTGCTAAACCATTAACAGACTTGACTAGCAAGAAAGTACCTGATAACATTGTTTGGACTGATGTACATCAGAAAGCCTTTGATTCCCTTAAGCAGATTGTCTTGTCAAATGTGATTCTATATATGTTTGAGGTTGGGAAACCATTTAATTTGTACTGTGATAGCAGTGATTTTGCTGTGGGAGCGGTCCTATCTCAGGTGGACGAGGAAGGGATAGAACGTCCCGTTTCATTTATCAGTCAGAAGCTGACAGATACTCAGAGGAGGTGGGCGACGATTGAGAAGGAAGCCTATGCGATCATATGGGCTTTAAACAAGTTGAAAGAAATTCTTATTGGTTCTAAAATCAATGTGTTTACGGACCATAACCCTTTAGTTTATTTGACTGAATCAATGTCGAAATCTGCTAAATTAGTCAGATGGTCTTTATCATTGCAAAATTTTGACATTCTATTGAACTATAAGAAAGGTAAATTGAATGTAGTAGCTGATTGTCTGTCTAGATTGTAGTATAAGATATTTTATGATGTATTATGTTATGGACTATTTGCATTATTTAGTTAAGGTACGTTCGCTAATTTTTATAGATAATTAGCTCTCTTTAAAAGAAAGGAAGGAGGTAATGTGAGCTAATTTTGTATAGTCTATTTAGTCAGTTGATGTTTAGGCGTACGACTAGACCAGCTCAAGGTCAGCGTCTAGACAGTTAGGCCTGCAGGTGCCAGACTGGCGGGAAAGTTTAGCGCGACTCGGCCGACCGTCGCCGGAGAGCGCGAGAGAGAGAGAGAGATAGACAGACAGACGGACAGATACACGAAGAGAGGCAGAGAGAAGGACAGAGCGGCCAGGGGAAGAGTGTACGCCCAGACAGTGTAAGAAGTTGTAGAAGAAGGCGTTGATAGTAGAGAGAGAGTAGAAGACGTTTTAGAGAACAGTGGAGTTTAGATAATAATAGTTGCGTTGCTGTCGTAGAATTCAAGCGTTTGTCGTCGTTGATCTATTGTTGTGTTATCTGCGTGTGTTATGAACGAAGAAGAAGAAAATACAAGAAACAGAGCTTTGTTGTAATTGAACAAGTTAAGAACTTTAGAGATTTATACCCTAGCTTTAGATAACGAAATACAGTGACTAGGCTAGGTGTAGGCTACGCTACTGAACACAAGGAAAAAAACGGGAGAAAACTTTGAAGGTCAATTGGGTGTTGACACAAACAATTACCATAGAGTCATAAAACGACGTCAAATAGCAGGTGTCATTCATGGGCGCCATAAATTTTTGCAGGGGGCGGGGCAAAATTTTTATGGTATTCACGGCAAAATTTTTTAGTATCAAGGCCTTGAAAAAGCAAAGCTGGAAAATTAAGAACGGTATTTTCATAGAGGTTTCTTAATGCAAATTTCTCAATTTCATAGTTTCCTTAGTGGGAAGAAATATGTTAAACATCAAAAAGTTGATGTTAAAAAGTAGGATCCTGAACGGATGCTAGCCTATATAAGTCCAGAGAATGAATGAATGAATAAAAAAGGTGTCTGTTTCAAGGGGTAAGTGCTATCTAGCTACTTCTATATGGTAGGCTAATTTTAATTTCTGAGCTTCTAAAGCGCCACTCGAAAGCCAACAACAGGGCACTAGCTTATTCACAAGCGCTGCATCAAGTCAGAATGCTGTTCAAAGGGTAGTCAGAAAGAGGTCCGATTCCTCTGAGTAGATGTTAATGCGGGTGTCTTTTTGGAAGGTGTGGATACAAGGATCAGATGAGCGGGTGTATCAATACTTTTGAGCGAGGGTGATAACCAGAGCCCCTTATCCAAGTTTTTCTACAGCTTGACCTCCCTAGATTCTGTGCTGACAGCATGCAAAATGGAAAAAATGCAGCTGGGCTTATAGCAGACTTGATTTATATAATTATAATGCTGGTGAATAAGCTATTAAGCATAATATCTACCAGAAATAATTTCAGTGTACTACTGAGAAATTTCAAATTTTTGCATAGGTGTAACTTGTTGATAATTAATTTGTGTGCAATTGTGAAAAGTTGCATTACAGTGAGATTCCAATCAAGTAGGCCATAATCGATAGGCCTATTAATTATTTGCATGGGCGCCCACAGGATGGCTAAAAGACAATCAATGGTCATTGCTACATTTTTGGCAAGAGCTTGAAAAATGCAAGGCAGAAAATTAAGAGCACGTTTATTTCTATAGAGATTTCTAAACGTAGATTTATATCTTTCACTGTCTGTATCATTCATATATCAAGTGCTTTAATGCGAAAATAAATTGTTAAATACCCAAAAGTAATAGTTATAAAAATAAATGTCAATTTTCCAGGAGGGCAAGTGCCCCTTGTCCCTATGCGCGAGCACCCATGGTGTCATTTAGAATTTTAGAATCATTAGAGACTAAAAAAACATTCAGTGTCGACATTTTAATTCTTTAGAAATGTTAATTTAAAATAGATAGGCTATTTTAACTTTAACGTAGGCCTATTTTAATTTTAAAGATATTGACATAACAATGATTGCATGGTGTGTCATCAAATTTATTTGTGAATTTAGGTGTGCAAAGCCAGAAAGAGGTTGAGAACCTCTGTCATACAGCAGGCTTATAATATTATAATTACTGTGCACAATAAGTGTGTCTTTAATAGGCCTATAACAATTTTTAATGATATAGGCAATCTCACAGTTAGCCCAAGCATGGCAAAAATGCCCATATGGTTCACCTTGGCCTGGGGCAAAACGCCTCTGAATGTGTATTAATGCAGATCCATTCAGTATTAAACAATTTTTTCTTGTGTTAAAAAGAATAGATAGGCTGTCCTAAATACCCGCAGAATCAAATAGAGCACTGTACCTCTTTAAAGTACTTTTAGTCTTTAAAGGTCACATAGGTTTTCAGAAATATAAGTGAGACAACAATTAAGGGCATCTTGTAGGCCTATTTAATTATTTTGCAATGTCATACTTTTGAAATTTTATCGAACACAATTGTGGCCGACTTTATTTGCGACATCTATATATAAGGTCGCAAAGGTTTGTCAGTCACTCATTCACGTGAGTAAAGCAGGGAGGAGACCTGACCGACGACTCCAATTGGAGCGTAGACTCGGAACCGACCTGGGCTGGCGAACCAAAGTCCACCGTGCCCACCTTCTCGTGGGGCGACCTGTTAGTAACCCCTCCGTATGGAGGGGTGAACGAACGGGCACGGACGGCAAACGGGGGGAAGGCAATGGCAAACCACCCCTTATCTTTGCCAAGAAAATTCATGATGTATCCAAGAAGGAAATCAACGATAGTCACCAAGGGTGAGACCCTCAGGCCTGAGGGTGACTTAATGGCTACTGAGGAAGAGCACATTGACGAGTCGGGAGCTACGGGTTCGAATGAAGCCACAGGACCAAAGCCGAAAGGACGTCCAGCGGTGGATATGGCCATGAAGCAAAGACTTGACATGAGCTGCAAAAAATCTATGAAGGTCGGAACGTGGAACGTCAGAAGCATGCAGAGTGGGAAGATGGACATCATTCAAAAAGAGATGGGAAGGATGGATATAGCGATACTGGGATTATGTGAGACCAGATGGAAGGGAAAAGGACACTTCAGATGGAACGGTTTTAAGATAGTAATGTCGGGGCAGGAGGAGAGGGGGAGGAATGGAGTTGCAATCATGTGCGATAGGAAGAGCGCTGATGCGATAATGGGGTATAATACAGTGAGTGACAGAGTACTGAGTGTAAGATTTAGGGGAGGAAGGATCAATACGACAATCATACAGGTTTATGCCCCTACAGCGATGGCGGCAGAGGAGGAACAAGAAGCTTTCTACTTAGACCTGCAAGGGACAATTGACACAACACCGAGGGGAGACATACTGGTGATTATGGGTGACTTCAACGCGAAAGTTGGTGAGGACAGAAGTGGATGGGAAGAAGTAGTGGGTAAGTACGGACTGGGTGTACGAAACGAGGCAGGGGAGAGAATGCTGGAGTTCTGCGATTCCAATGAACTACGAATAATGAACACATGGTTCGAACAACCGAAAAGAAGACTTTATACATGGACGACGCCGGATGGAAAACACAGGAATCAGATCGACTACGTGTTGGTGAACAAAAGATGGAAGAGCACGATAAAAGATGTAAGAACAAGACCGGGGGCGGATTGCGGAACAGACCACGAGATAATAGTGGCTACATTACAGCTAAAGTTGAAGAAGTTGAAGAGAGGCAAAAGACTGACCAGTTTCGATTGCAAAGGCATAACACCAGAATACAGGGTGGAGATAATGAATAGGTTTGAGATCTTAGAGAGAGACGATACAACGGAAGAGGAGGATGCAAACAAGCTATGGACAAAGATGAAAACTGCGATTCAGGAGGCGGCGGAGAAACATGTACCAAAGAAAACGTCAAGGAAAATTACACCATGGCTATCCAAAGAGGCCATTGAGGTGGCAATGGAAAGGAGAGTAGCAAAAAAGGAAGGGAATAGGGATAGGGTAAAAACATTGAATAAGGCCTTCCAAAGGAAGGCAAGGGAGGATAAGGAAAACCATCTCAAGGAAATGTGCAAGGAGATGGAGGAAGAAGGGAAGAAAGGAAGAACTAAAGAACTGTTCGCAAAGATAAAGGAAATAACAAAGACAGCAGGCCCTAGAATGGGATCACTCAAGACAAAGGATGGGAAGATAATAGGAGACGAGGAGGAGATGAAGGCAAGGTGGAGAGAGTATACGGAAGAGCTGTACAAGGAGGACGAACGTGTCGTGAAGGAAAACATCAAAATAGAGGAAGTTGAAAACGAACCAGAGATATTGGAGGCAGAGGTGGAGTGGGCGATAAAACAATTAAAGGACAACAAAGCACCAGGACACGATGGAATACCTATAGAACTGGTAAAAGCGGGAGATGAAGCAGTGGTGAGGACTATTACAAAGCTATGCAATCAAATCTGGAGAACTGGGGAGTGGCCGGAGGATTGGAAAAGGTCAGTGTTCATACCAATATTCAAGAAAGGAGACGCGAGAGAGTGTGGAAATTATCGAACGATAGCGATGATATCGCACACGAGCAAAATACTACTCAAAATAATCCACAAAAGAATGGAGAAGACAATTGAAAGAGAATTACCAGCCAACCAAGCGGAATTCAGGAAGGCGCGTGGAACGCGTGATCACATCGCCAATATAAGGTGGATTATGGAGAGACAGAGGGAGTACGGGCAAGAGGTGCATATGTGTTTTATAGACTACAGCAAGGCGTTTGATTGCATAGACCATACACTACTGTGGAGGACACTAATCGAGATGGGAATTCCGAAGCATCTGGTTAAACTACTGAAAGGCCTTTACGTGGATCAAGAGGCGGTTATAAGAACTGAATATGGAGACACAGAGAAATTTAAAATAAGGAAAGGAGTGAGGCAGGGGTGCATTTTGTCCCCTTTCCTGTTCAATCTGTATGCCGAGAGAATTATGAGGAGGGCTGGATTGGAGGAGGCAACAGAGGGGGTAAAGATAGCGGGGAAAATACTGAATAATTTGAGGTACGCTGATGATACGACATTATTGGCGGGTAAGAAGGACGACCTGGCCGAGTTAATAAGAAGAGTCAGGATGGAAAGCGAAAAGGCGGGACTATACTTCAATGTAAAGAAAACAAAAGTTATGACAACTGCAACATGGGAAAACTTTGAGGTGGATGGAGAAACGATAGAGGTAGTATCGAGCTTCACATTCCTGGGATCTATGTTAGAGAAGGAGGGAAGATGTGATATGGAAATAAGGCGGAGGGTATCAATGGGAAAAACGGCAATGAACGGTCTGGGAAATATTTGGAAAGATAAATATGTGAGCAGGGAAACAAAGAAAAGACTGGTAAGAGCACTGATCTTCCCGGTCGTCCTATATGGATGCGAAACATGGACAAAGACACTGGATATGGAAAAGAAAATCAACGCGTGCGAGATGTGGATTTGGAGAAAAATGTTAAGGATTTCATGGACGGAGAAGAGAACTAACGAATCGGTGCGTGAGGAGCTCGGAATAGAGAGAGATGAGACACTACAGCAAACAGCGACTTGGAGGAAATTGAGCTACTTCGGCCATGTGATGAGATCTAACGGTTTGGAGAAGGAGCTGATGACGGCATGCGGTGAGGGAAGGAGGAGACGCGGAAGACCAAGGAAGAGATGGTTGGATGAGGTACAGGAAAAGTCTGGCATGAACTTGGAGGAGCTGAGAGAGGCAACAAGAGAGAGGGGACACTGGAGAGGATACATCAAGAATATCGCCAGAGCTCCAAGAGCTGACGGCACCAGGTGACCAGGTGATATATAAATAAAAATGTAAAACGTTCCTGTTTGTTACCACCGATCTCGGAAAGTTCTTGACCGATTGCTTTGAAAATTTTACCAAAACCTTCCATTCGAACATAAGCGGGTTGGAAAAAGCGCAATTTTTACGACCAAAAAAGCACAACTTTTAATTCCACTTTCACGCGTCCGTCCATTTGCATTCCAATGAGGCCGCACTGTCCATTTGCATTCCAATGAGGCCGTGCATACCGTCGCGTGTTTCTGTAGCGCATATATATAACTGTCAGTTTTAAAATTTTCACACAACGTTCGAGCGGACGGGTTTTTATATGCTTTTTTGGAAAAAACACAACGCGTGTATGCGGACGTGTTTTTTTATCCGCGCGTGCGACCAAAAAACACAACTTTTAATTCCACTTTCACGCATCCGTCCATTTGCATTTCCAATGAGGCCGTGCATACCGGCGCGTGTTTCTGTAGCGCATATAAAACTGTCGGTTTTCAGATTTTCACAGAACGTTAGAGCGGACGGGTTTTTATATGCTTTTTTGGAAAAAACACAACGCATGTATGCGGACGTGTTTTTTTATCCGCGCATGTTGTTATATAGCGCATATATCTATGTAGCTGTAGGGAACGGAGGGGTGAGGGAGGAAGGGAGGGAGGGGGAGGGAGCGGGAGGAAGAGGGAGGGGATGGAGTGGACGGGATGGATGGATGGATGGAGGGAGTGAGGGGGGGAGGGAGGGAGGAAACGGGAGGGAGGGACGGAGGGAGAGAGGCAGGGAGGGAGGGATGGACGGTCTTTTCAGCCACAGCAACGCGTGGCCGGGTACAGCTAGTTTAGCAATAATTTCAAGCTTGAATTTACTGTTACTTGCATTGTAAATTAGCAAAAATTCTTAAAGGGGCGTTTTATTTCAATTTCCTTTTTCTTACCTTCTCTCTTCCCTCGCTTTCACCTATCCCTTCCCCAAATATGAATTTAGTATGCTTTGTTTGCCGCTTTATATCATCCACAAATTAGAACAGTTCATATTTTTTCACATGAATTTGATGATTTGACCTTTTACAGAAACTCGATTTTGTAGCACTGTCAAGTCCAGACTGTAAGCTTATGCAACAAAATCAATGACTTCACCCAATTATTATTATTGTTATTGTATAAACTGTGCCAACTACGCACTGTTGCTCGGTCCCTTACTCCTACTGCTGCTGCAACCCATGTCCATTCTTTTGTTACCATCATACTTGACTACTGCTGCCCTCTCTATGCTGGCCTACCAATTGCCCGTCTGAGTTGCCTTGATCGCGTCCTGCGCTCTGCAGCCCGCCTTATTGGCCGCATACCTAAATTCAGCCACATCTCCAGCTATATGCGTGACGTTCTCCACTGGCTTCCACTCAAGCAGTGAATTGAGTAAAGGATATCTAATCTAGTCTGGCGCTGCATGCTTGGCCTTGCTCCTGCATACCTTTGTGAGCTTTGTAGCCCTATTCTTAGTTTTCACCATTTCCACTCCCTTTGTTCGACTGAACAAAGTCTACTCTCAGTTCCTTTTGCTCGAACTTCCACTATGCAGAACCGTGCTTTCTCGGTGGTACGACCCTCACCCTGGAATGGTCTTTCTCTGACCCTCCGCTCTCTTTGTAAAAATCCTTCACAGGCCTTCTCTCATCTTAAGACAGTTTTATTTGGCCATGCTGAGGTTGGGAGCGCCTCTGAGTAGCCCCCTTGAAGAGGCACTAAATGCATCTAATGAATGAATGAATGAATTATGAAGCCAAACATATACTGTATGTAAGTAAGGAAGCCTGAGTACGGTCGTGTGGACAGTGAATGCTGTGGAAGCATCTATCAGCTTTGTCGCCATTACGATGTTGAAATATGCACGAATAGCCTTTTCACTAGACAGCTATAATTATGTTAAAAATGTAGTTTGACTGTCGCCCCTAATTTTAAAATTGGTGGTGACTGGACACCACCGTTACAATAGAAAGTTACGTGTATGCTTGGCCTATTAACCTATGACTGATCATTCTATGAAGTTGTTGGTCACCATTCACCAGCTGCATACAGAGTGCCTCTTGAAATTTAGTGATTACTGCCATTGTGCTGCAAGCAAGTAAAGTTTTCTATGCACTTGCCTAATTATAAACTTTCAAGACAATATTGTTTTACAGGCATTTCGTGAAGCAACAGGTTATCAGCAAAAAATGTTTGCTGATTCGGACAGGATGTTGTACAAAGCTTTAAAGTGTGAGCACTCGATAAACTTCAGTATGGTAGCAGGTAGGTTGTGCTTTCAGTAGTATCTCATGCATTTGCTCTACAAGGATTCTAGTACCTCAACTTCAACGTGTTTATTGATCCCCCCCAAAATATAACACAGACAATTATGCATTCATAATAGTACACAGAGTGATTAATTACAGTTTACAATTGCGATGGTATAGCTTAGTGTACAATTGTTACTGTGAAATGTAGGGAGCAATAGGCTACCCGAAGGGAGTGATCCTGCTATTGGGGCCTATTTACCAAAGGAAAAAATTCTTCACTATAATATGATCAATGATAATAGATTAGGAAACAGATAGAAATGGCAGTAATTTTTTGGAATCAATTAAATAACAGCAGTGGGATAACTTCCCTCTACTCAACTTTAAAAAAAAGAAAAAAACACAGAATAAATGAGTTGTTCATTTTACATTTTTTAATGTGTGTGCACGGATTTGGGATTTAAATCGAGCGAGACTCCTGGATGCACGAATATTTTCCGGTATATTATTCCATAAAAGAGGACCCTGATACGTAATAAAAAACTTTCTAGTGTTCGTTTTTACAAAGACACTTATGTAGATTCTATTATTTCCAGTGGTTAAAGTGGTTTGGGTGAGCAGTGGGAACGCTGAATGTGAGCAGTGGGAACGCTTTATGAAGAATTGCATTGGAACGCATGTGCTTTGGCGTTCCATCATGATGAGCAGTGGGAACGCAAGCCAAGAATTTCGAGAGCAGTGGGAACGCCGTTCCCATGCGTTCCCACCCACTTTAAGCCCTGATTATTTCTAATGCCTTTTGTGTATAAGTTAGGTCTAAAATAGGACGAGAATGCAAGTGAAAGAAGGTTGTTGTCGTACTTATACATAAATGTACTAGTTTGGATGAATTTAATTTGGGATATTTTTAGCACGTTCAACTGATGATATAAGGGGATAGTGTGAGCATTAAAGGGAGATTTAGTAATAATTCTTATGGCTTTTTTGCCGTCTATTTAGCTTAGTTAGGTGAGTGTCATATGTAGATGTCCAGATGAGATTGCAGTAACTTAAGTATGGGTGTATAAGTGTGAAATATAATGATTTTAGTATATGAAGTGGAAGAAGATAGGCTATTCTGTGAATTATGCCTATATTTGTGGAGATTTTTTTAGAAAGTTCAGCTGTATGTATATTCCATTTTAAGTGCTGGTCGATATGTACACCCAGGAATTTAGACAAGTATACTTGCGGTAAAGAAATATTTTCAATTAGTAGGTTATTATCAGGAAGTGGAGCAAATTTTTTTACTAGATCTAAAAATTATATAATTAGATTTGGCTATGTTCAGTGAAAGCTTATTGGCTTTGAACCCATTCAAATGAGGCCATTTACTAGCCATTTCTAGGTCGTTATTTGCTATTTTAATTAATTGTTCATAAGAGGAGTGAGAGTAAAAAGCGTTTGAATCATCAGCAAATAGGATGTAATGTAAAAAAGTAGCAGAATTAGGAAGGTCATTTATGTATATTAGAAATAAAAGAGGCCCCAGGATTGAGCCCTGAGGGACCCCAAAATCAATCTTTTTTTTAAGCTGGATAATTTCCCATTACACGAGATTTGTTGGTAACGGTTATTTAGGTAATTTGTGAACCATGTAAGTGCAATACCTCTCATCCCGTAATTCTCAAGTTTATTTAGCAGGATATTATGGTTGACGGTATCGAATGCTTTAGCTAAGTCAAGAAAAATGCCGATGGAATATTCATTATTATCCATAGCTTGAGATATTTTGTCTTGTACATCCAGTAATGACATGAAGGTCGAGTGTTCTGTTTGAAAGCCATGTTGAAAAGGGTATAAAATTTTGTTCTGGTTAATAAAGGAGTGCAGGCGGTCGTACATTGCCCTCTCAAACAATTTAGAAAAAAACGGTAGTATAGAAATCGGTCTAAAATTTGAAACCTCATTTTTATTTCCTTGTTTATAAATGGGTGTAATTTTTGCTAACTTTATGTCAGACGGAACTATTCCAGTTCTAAGTGAACAATTTATATATAAAATGCAGATAAAGTCATTAAAATAGTAAATATTGATATCATGAGTAGCACCATCCACGCACTGCACCGAATGCGCCGAGCAACTCAGTAGCACGCGAGGCGGTCGTGTCGTCAGGATGGTCAAAGTGGATGTTGATATCGTCTGTGATGACGTAGGGCATAGCGAACGATGACAAGTATTCAAGTAGGACGCGAAATTAGTCGAAGAAGGTTGCAGTCACCGCAGCAGAGCGGTAGACGACAACGAAGATGAACGAACTTCCAGCAACCATTAACATGGTGATGAGATGTTCGAAGGTTGTTGGCTCAAACGGAGCAGTAAGTTTCATCAGCCTGACAGCAGCAGGTGCAACAACGATGACGCCACCATGATTTTTATAGCAGACGTCATCAGTCCTCGCACCCCGCTGAACAGGGCGAGCATGCTCAAGCATCTGTAGGCCAGAAGATCCAAGGCGCCTGAGGTGACAACGTCGGCGTCCTTGTGCCACGTTTCAGTGAGGTCGATGATATCGAGTCCCATATCGAGCCAGCACTGCTTTACAACGTCGACCTTCTTAGTGAGAGAGAACGTTGAGCGTGGTGCACTTGAGCCGACGAGCCTGATGAGAGGCATGCTGAGAAGGATTCAGCCGTATAGGATGATCTCTGACTGGATGAGCATCACTCCGATCTACAGGAGACAACGCCAATGGAAGTGGTAAAGATCTGGAACCGTCGACAGTGGATGCGATGGGACTTGGTGGTCGATTGCCGGTGATCACAGGAGCAAAGCCCCGTGTCACTGAGGTCAATATACCTGAGAGCTTCGAGTGGAGATACAGACTTGTTGATTCTGCTTCTGTACCATGCCAAGGACAATGGCTTCAAGCTCTACTATCGCAGTGATATAAGATGGGGATTACATCCAAATCCTGTCTATGATATCTGCAGTATTCAAACCATGTTGGGCATTGACACCTGCAGTTTCCTCTTGTTTCCGTATGCTTTCACGGGATGTGATACCACATCCAGAATTTTTTCTGTGAATGATTTCAAGCACATTGAGGTCGTCAGTAGCCCAATATTCAATGTAAAAGAGCTCTGTTGGAATCCTCGCCCCTAACTATGTATGTTTAGACACCAAGATGACATTTCTAGGTGTACTGGAAGCCGAGATTTCGAAAATTTCGTATTTTGGCCGGCCATTTTGAAAAATGGCCGCCATTGAAGCCATGGGGAACATTTGCAATGGCTCTGATGGAATCCTCGCCCCTAACTATGTATGTTTAGACACCAAGATGACATTTCTAGGTGTACTGGAAGCTGAGATTTTGAATTTTTTTAAATTTTGGTCGGCCATTGTGGAAAATGGCCGCCATTGAAACCGTGGGGAACATTTGCAATGGCTCTGATGGAATCCTCGCCCCTAACTATGTATGTTTAGACACCAAGATGACGTTTCTAGGTGTACTGAAAGCTTAGATATTGAAAATTCCGTAATTTGGTCGGCCAGTTTGGAAAATGGCCGCCATTGAAGCCGTTGGGAACATTTGCAATGGCTCTGTTGGAATCTTCGTCCCTAACTATGTATGTTTAGACACCAACATGACGATTCTAAGTGTTCTGGAAGCTGAGATAATTTAAAATCTGTAAACCTGGGACCATTTTGAAAAATGGCTGCCATTGGGGCCAGGGGTAAAATATGCGATGGCCCTATAGCCAAATCTTTTTTTATGACATGTTCGTAGAATGTGCCAAATATCATGCTTGTATCACAAAGTGAACCATTTTTAACCAGGCCGCTGTACTAGCAACCCGATATTCAATGTAAAAAAGCATGAAACCCATCATATTTTGAACCCCATTTTGGGGGTGGGTCACATGGTCGGATTTTGTCGGATTTTGGATATGTTATTCAGCAGAAAATTCTGAACAGGAAACCGTTTTAAAAGCTTCTATTACAATTTTGCCCAGGTTGACGGTACTTTTGAGCTCTAGATTGCCTGGACTAGTAGGCCTAGTTAGGGTTGCCAGGTGGCCTTCAGGAAATTACCGGACAATGGCTATCACGTTACGGGGCTATATATATATATATATATATATATATATATATATATATATATATATATCGGTGTGTGTGGGCGCGTGTGTGTGGATGTGTGTCAGTGTGTGTGGTGGGGCGAGGCTTGGCGGGGGGGCAAAAACCGAATTTCCCGGGAAACGTTGGGTAATTCATATTGTAATATATATGTATATATGTACATATATATATATATATATATATATATATATATATATAAGACAGTATGGGTGCCGGGGACTGTTTGAAAATTATTGCAATGTGTGAGCCAAACCACGGACGCCTAGATAAACTGGCTTTTTAAATCCTGACGTCCGTGTTTGGAAGCAGCCAAGTAGGCTACAGGCCTATATAGATCTGAAGGGTGGGTAAATTATGCATAGGCTTATATATATATATATATATATATATATATATATATATATATATATATATATATATATACAATTATTATAGTGGCTAATTTGAAAATTTGGCGCCAGTACCGTCAGTACGAATGACTGAATTCGGATATAAAACAATATTAAAAATACATTTAACGATTTTAGCACTCAGTTCCATTCTGTAGATAACCTCAGTTGACCTATATAGACCTTCAAAGCTAATGCGATCGCATCATTAAGGCGCGAATCTACTCGAGACAAATATAATTAATCAGTGGGGAGGGGTGGTTAAGGGACAAAATAGAAATACTAGAGCGCGCTAGAGTGGCAGATTGACACAGTCAGACATAGACAGACAGAGATTGAGAGGCAGATAAGCACAGACAGATTAGGCATACAGGCGTCCGTGTTTGAGCCTTAAGGGAAAAGAGATAGATAGACAGACAGAGAGGGAGAGATCATTTGTGCAGATAGAGAGACAGACAGACGAACAAACAGACAGACAGAGACATGGCCTAAATACGGAGACTCGGTTCAACCATTATTTGAACTATGAATCCAGCCTCCAACTACATGTATATACGGTACGCACAAAGTATACAGGCTAGCATGATCCGTGCATCATAAATTTGGCTCTGTTATGATAGTTTATTTAACGACGCCGTCATTTCGACGATGATCGATATGTAGGCTATAAATTTGGCTTTGTTTCACAAGGCAATCCATTATACGCGAGAAAATCGTAAGCAGATATTTCCATGGCCCAAGAAACTATACACTCCAAATACACTTGTTGCTAGCAATAATAATTTACTGGACACAGCCGTGTCCGGTAATGTCTGAAATTTCTGACCGGACAGTTCGTGTAAATTCCGGACTGTCCGGTTCATTACCGGACGCCTGGCAACCCTAGGCCTAGTCCTAAATAAAACCAACAAGCACTAGCTTTATATCAGAATAACTCAATGACACTAACAAGGTTTAAAGCTATACCTTAATGACAGTGACAGGTCCAAATTCTAAAAGTAATAGGCCTACAGCTGAAATGTCCAGTTTTCGTTGCTGTGTCAACTAGTTAATGGGTAGCCTACATGTAAAATACTTGGCAAATAAATGCGGAAATGGGCTAATTTCCCGAGGAGATAATGTTCGGGGTGATTACGGTATGTCTCAGAACTATAAGGTGCTAATTGTGTGATTTCGTAGCTCGATATGGGTCTATTGTTTCATGTAGGCCCAAGGCCTATTTTGGTGGTGGCATATAAGGCTACTTGTTTGATGTGTTCTTGCCATAACAGAGTTCATAGGGATTTCACAGTTTACTCTTACAAGTGATTTTATAATTCCAGTTTATTTCTAGTTTAATTACTATATTTTAGTATTATTTCTAGTTTAAATTTATTCTGGTATGTATTTGTGTTTTCCTGTGCCAACAGTTTGGCTGACATACAATAAGCTACATTATGAACTTTACGAACTTGCACGACAATTTCTAGTCTGAATAATTAATATATTCTGGCATGCTATGTTTTCAGTGCTTTCCTGCTGTGCCCACAGTTTTATGAGTCTAGTTTATTCCTGGTTTAAATAAATGTTTCCACAATTGTCTCATCCATGGCAGCGTTCTTTGTGACTGCGCGCATTTGTCCTGGCACCGGGTTTGGATTTAGAATAAATCATAATTAATATTTGCAATCTCTACGCTTTTTAAAAATGATGCCTTATGACATGTGAATTTTTATCTCCCAGAGATGATTTCACACGATGGGGGAAAGAAATGGGTTATGCCCCTGGATACTTTTTACCGGTATATTCTATCTGGGGGGGGATAGATTAATTCATCCCCCTGGATAGCTTCAGGGGGATAGAATATCCTGTGACACCAGCATTAACAGTCACAGCTGCCTTCCGTTTTCATACCCTCTCCCACACCCCTATCACATTGCTGTTGCTGACTACCATTTGTTACATTATATTAAGAAATAAAACCTTTAATAACAACATTGTAAATGTTTGTATGTCTTTGTTGTCTATGGTTTTCTAGTGGAGAGCAAGCATGTTAAGTCAGGGGCCTTGATGGGTATAATTCAGTCTGTTTGGCGTGGAATGCAATTCTGTGAGCTCCAAGGTGACATTGAACAACAGGGTGGTGCATTCATTCTTGGTCCAGGTTAGGAAGTACTTGTTGACTTCTACCCATTAGATAACCATTTCTTGTGTTAACATTCATAACCTAAGTGTCAACATTATTAGCAAATATATTACAACACACTTTTTCTTGTCTGCATTGATGATGATATATATTTGTTTTTTAATACAGGATGTTTATTAATACAAGTGCAGGATGACACACTGCATCGCAAAGCTACTATGCAGAAAAGAATATAAATTTTTGTAAACTACTGAAATTTGGAGAAAATGGAGGCTCAAGAATACTTTTGCATAAAGTTCTAGTCTAGGTGTACACTTTAGGTAAATAAAATTCTTTGCACTTCTGGTAGAAGTTTGAATTCGTGTGTGTTATGAATTTTAATAAGTATTCAAACTCGTCTTTATTTTCAGTGTTGTTTCTCCTTGATGTTGCACTCAGTACAGAGCAGGAAAAAAGGAGTTTGTGAAAAAAAACTGGCATTATTATAAATGCTCCTACAAGACATAGATAACTAGTACATGTTCTTGTATAAAGCCCGGGCGATGAAATTCCTTTTGTCCTTAGTAGGCAAATCAAAGTCATGTGGTCACGGTCTGGGTGCATACTGATCATAGGAGGGAATATTCCACACAGTACGTGCGAGTCACAAAAGTTGACCGCCATCAGCAAGCTATCCTCAGCCTTCTCAAACCTCTCCACAACTCCAGGCAAAGCCATAGGTAGGAAACCCATTTCCTTAAACCAGGGGCTTCATAGCAGACCATTACACACACAGTCACTCACACCAGCTGCAGCATTATTTTCTAATTTTTTTAATTTTTATTATTTATTTATTTTTTCCTCAACCAAAACAACAAACAAACATGATACAATTATGGCATTGAATAATACATTAACATAAATTTGGTGAAGAAGGGGAGACCCAGAAGGGATGGAAAATCCCGCTAATAGGGCCACCCATAATTCGTGTAAAATATAAAAGAAAAACATGACAGAACATTCAATTGTAGGAATATAAAAAAATGATGAGGGAGAGAGAAAAAAAATATTAAGCAATCAACATTTCTGTATATAACGAGAAAAACAACTCTTAACTAATGACTTAACTAAAGACTTAACTAAGGGCTTGGCGAAACCACTGAGTAGAAACCATAGCCATTACATATCAGGAAGTGTTTTAAGTAAATAAAGGCGAAGTTTATGCTTAAATAATCTTGTGTTAGGTAGGGAATGAAGATATGTAGGGAGAGAGTTCCAACATTGGGAGCCAGTATATTGTATAGAGAACCGACGAGTGTTAGTATGTGCGTAGGGAAGGTCATAAACAGTTAATTTTCTAGTTGAATAAGAGTGGCGATCAGAGGTAAGGTTAAAGAAATCATTAAATACAAGTGGTAATAGGCCATGGTTATAACGATACATAAACTCTCCTATTTGCAAGTGCCTAATTTGATCGATCTTTAATAATCCAAATTCCTTGAAATACAGAGCGGTGTGGGCTCGGCGAGGAATATTAGCTATAAAACGGATTGCATATTTTTGAAGGGTGACTAGTCTGATAAAATTAGATTTGTAAGTAGACGTCCAAATTAAATTACAGTATAATAAATAAGGATAAATAAGAGAATAGTATAGCATAGACCGGATAGAGACAGGAATCAGTTTAGATGAGCGAAATAGCACACCAACAGTCTTAGCAATTTTGCTAGAGATATTATTGATGTGCTCCTTCCAATTTAGATGCTGGTCAATGTATACGCCCAAAAATTTTGTGGATGTTACTTGGGTGATAGGAGTCCCTTCAATAAGTAGAATAGGAAGTTCATTGGGATATTTTTTCTTATGGGATCTGAAGAGGATGTAGTTGGTTTTATCCAAATTTAGAGTAAGTTTATTAGATCGAAACCAATCAACGACTCGGTGAAGCTCAGAATTAACAGTGTTGAATAGGGTATCAATAGATTTATCAGAATGAAATAAGTTAGAATCATCAGCAAATAGCACAAAATACATAGAAGGTGATACATTGGGTAAATCATTAATATAGATTAAAAATAAAAGAGGCCCAAGATTAGATCCTTGAGGGACACCGTGAGAAATCTTTAAGTATAAAACTCAAAGTTTGTCCTTCTGTGTGTGGGATTTCCGAATTCTGTCCGGAGGCCTACTCGGAAATTACAGCGATTCGTTTTTAAAAAAAATTTGCAATCGATTCTTACCCACATTTGGAGTTAAACGCCACTATTTTCGGCTGCCAATTAATTTTATAGCCCGTGCTGTCAACATTTTAACTTCATAAGTTCACACGCAATTCGAAAGCTATGCGCGTTGATCGCCTGTCTTTATTAACACGCCATTTGCTTATATTACAACACATCGATATTATCAACATTGAAACCACCGATGATATATAGATGATTCAAACCAATACATTAATGACGTCATGGCCGGACTTATTCTTATAGAGCTTTATACCGTTAATTAATATTAATCTTAATTAATCTTAACCATGTCGTATGTGTCAGTATTTAAGACGCAATAATTTTCGCCGATCGATTTTCAACGAACCAATAGATTCCTAACCTCATTTTTCGCCGAGGTCAGATCTTTTCACACGCGGTTTCGCACAAATGCGGACGGGTTGTAACTGTGTTGGACTGAAAAACTAAATTTCACGGGCAACGCCGGGCACCCCAGGGTCGGAACGGGTTGGGACCGATGGAAGGCGAAGTGAGAAGGGCGGCGTGGGAGCGGGGTCAGGCGTGGCGGGAGCGTGGGAGCGGGGTCAGGCGTGGCTGGGAACTAAAAACCGAAATTTCCCGGGCAACGCCGGGTGATTCAGCTAGTGAGTTGTAGATCAGAAGTACAATTGTTAACAGAAACCAGTTGAAAACGATTTTCAAGATAGCTAACAAACCATTGTAATTGTGTCCCTCTAATTCCATAGTTATAAAGTTTTTTGATCAAAATATGATGATTTACAGAATCAAAGGCTTTAGCTACATCAAGGAAGATACCAAGGGAGTATTCGTTATTTTGAAAACTGCCAATGTCATACCCATTCATAAAAAGGGCCCGAGGGACAATGTTTCTAACTACAACCGATTTCTGTACTCCCATTCTTCGCCAAAATATTTGAAAAATTAATGTACGCACGTTTAGATATTTTTTTATCAAAAGAGAAAGTACTATTTCAGTCTCAACATGGATTCCAACAGGGTCATTCTACCTACATGCCCCTTCTAAGCATACAAGACAAAATCTCTAATGCAATTGAAAATAACGAATACTCCCTTGGTATCTTCCTTGATGTATATGTTATCTAGTAATGTAGATGTGAATATGTTATCTAGTAATGTAGATGTATGGTCAGTGATCCTGGTAGGTCTGGTTATGAGAGGCAATAGATGATGGGCGGTTAGGCAGTGGTAGAGATCAGCAGTGGCTTTGTGGCTATTAATTTTTAAGAGATCCATGTTAAAATCACCTAAAATGACTATGTCTTTTGATTTTTTAGCATATGATCTAAAATGTTGTTAATTTCTTCAGAAAAATCTTCTAGTTTAAGCCCAGGTGGCCGATATATAACCCCAACTGTGGTTGCTCCAGTTTTATGTGCTAGGCGAATAAAAAGACCTTCAAAAAATTGAAAAGGAGAGGAATCGGATCCTATCGAGTCTAGGATTTGGTACGAGATTTCTTCTCTAATCAAGAATCCCACTCCTCCTCCGCCCTTTCCAGATCCTCTGGAACGATGAACAAATTGATAACCAGGCACTTTTATTAGATCAGTATTGGATTCGTTCAGCCAGGTTTCTGTCAATGCAAGTATAGATACTGGTAAAGAGTTCAGCAGATCTTTGATTTCATTAATTTTGGACTAGTCTATGCACATATTACAACATTCATCATCTTTTAGTAAGATCATTTGGCAGGAGTATAACATCGGAATTTATCCTTCCGAGTACATCTTTAGCAGGACACAATGGCCACTCAAGAAACCTTTTGCTCTAACATTTAACATCAACAGCCAGACAGATTGGCGCCTGTTTATGGCTGCTGCTACTTTATTTTTTAAACTTTGTTGTTACTGTACTTTATTATTATTTCTGTGTTTTATTTTACATTTTTGACATGTAACCGGGTGCGGTTTGTCACCAGGAATTGTTTGATTTTGAATTAAACGAATATATATATATATATATATATATAAATCTATATCTATAAGGAAGGATGTGACTATGTTTGTATGTATGTTTGTATGTGACTTTGTCCAGAATGCACGCTCACAGTTTTTGAGCTTTTCACTTCAAACCTTCACTACTGTGTAGGTCTCGGCACGAGACGCAAAGGCGAGGGGTTGGCGATTCTCTACCACCATGGGGGCCAGGGTGGGGAGCGAAACCCCCAATTTAAAAAAAAAAAAACGCAGCTATTGATTTGAAATTTTTTTCCTAGATGGAGGTCCATCAGAACCCCCCGGATCAGTGGTTGGCAAATCTCTACCACCATTGGGGCCAGGGTGCTGGGGGGTCAAAAACACTAATTTTCGCTATAAATTTTCATTCGCTTGCCATGTATAAAAGCCGTCATTTTCTCCGTTTTAAAGGTGTTTAAGCTCTTTTGTCATTACGGATTTCACGGGTCGCTTACAGGGAGAGGCGGGGTGAGGGGGGGTGGGATGGTAGGGGGTGGAGGGGTGGAGCTGGGGGTTGGCGAGATGTGGTGTCGAGGGCTGGGGTGGAGGGGTCGGGGAGGGGGTGTGGTGGAGGTGGATGGGGATGAGGAGTGGGGTTGGATGGCGTGGGGGTCGAGGGGTGGGGTTTGGGGTGGGTGAGTGTGGGGTGGGGGTTGGAGGGGCTGGGATGCAGGGAGATGAAGTGGGGTGGGATGGGAGGGGTGGGTGGGAGGGGGTTGGGGTGGATGGGGTGGGGGTGGAATGGGGTGGGAGGGGTTTGGGGTGGAAGGGTGGGGTGGATGGGTTGGGGTGGGGGTCGGATGGGGGTGGAAATTTTCGTGAAACCCAAATTTCTCGGGTCGTGTACCGGTAGAGGTCGGAGTGTGGTAGGGTGGGGTTGTGGCCGGAGCGGATCGAACCCTAAATTTCCCGGGCAACGCCGGGTACCCCAGCTAGTATATATATATGTATATATATATATATCTTTGTGTGTTCCTCAGCCTTCTCAACCCAAAGCCATAGCTAGGAAGCCCATTTCCTTAAACCAAGGGCTTTGTTCTTACCATTGACTAGTCCAGTGCTGGCCAACCTTTTGTACATAGTGTGCCACAAAATATCACGCATACCATCTGCGTGCCACCACATATACCAAACAAAAGGCATTGTGACCTGTTCCAATTTGAAACCTGTGCACTTACAGAAAGTAACTATGCAGATCGGTGGCATCACAGTGTTAGTTCATGGCTAGCTAAAAAAATATGATTCTTTCTTACACCATCAAGTACTGAGTTCATGGTCATGTTGCATGCAAGCCTTTCAAGGGCAATGTTACTCATTACACTGGACAACAAATTTTTACAAAAGTCATGTTACTGAAATGAAATTAGTCAGTTCTTATCAAGTTTTATGTGCTGAACACGAATATGACAGTGAAATTGCTTAATTGGCTCTAGTTTTTTTGTAATCTCAAATGAAGTAATTTTATATCGCACCATGCATTCCAATAGTGATACACTTACGGTTAATATTTGTAAAAACCAGGTCATAGACTAGTTCTTAGATTTTTTGCCTGTCTCTTGTACAGCTGTTCGGGAGCATCTCTGCGGAGTGTCCAGCAGTAGTCAGCCAACATTGTAGAGGACCATTTTCTCTGGTACCTTTGCTCCATTGTTTCGATATCTTGATGAAAGCGTTCGCCATGTTCGTCACTAACCATACCACAGTTGTCAGAGAAGAAATCCAGATGGGAGTGAAGGAAATGCATCTTCAGCGACATATTGCAGCGAAATTTCTGGTACTGCTTGAGCATGTCTTCTACTAGTTCCTTGTATTTTTCTGCCCTAACATTCCCCAGAAAGTCTGTAGACACTAGACGAAAAGCATTCCATGCTTGTTTCGCATCACCCTCCAGCAAGTTGTTGAAGCGGTCATCTTTGAAAAGTTCTCTAATCTGAGGACCCACGAAAACTCCCTCTTTAATCTTTGCTTCGCTGAGTCGAGGGAATTTTTCATGCAGGTATCGGAAAGCTGGCGAAGTGCGGTCCATGGCTTTCACGAAGTTCTTCACCAAACCTATAGTTTGATGTGAAGGGGTGGTAGTAGGATTTTGTGAGCCTCGACCAGAGCTGGGTGCTGGATATTCTTTTGTCCAACTGCCATGTTTTGTCTGGAGTCCATTCCTTCCGCACGTAGTGCAACTCTCTTGTATATCCTTGCTGCAGTCCCATTAAAATGGCAACTACCTTCAAATCACCGCACAGGTGCCATTTGTACCTGTTATAGTCAATGTAATGCAGTAGCTGTTTTAGGTCATCGTATGCATGTCTCTTTCATGTGGACAGTATGCGCTAATGGAATAGATGGAAGACGGTTTCCATTGTGCAAAAGCACAGCCTTAAGACTCAGTGTCAAAGAGTCTACAAAGAGTCTCCATTCTTGTGGGTCATGAGTGATCTGTAAGGCATTCATGAGGTCGTCAATATTGGAACAGAATACCAGATTACCTTCCTTCATGAAGAAAGGTTCCAACTGCTGATGGCGCTTTCTATATGAAGTGATTGTGACTTCTTCTTCTAGAAGATTCCATTGTTGGAGTCCTGATCCTAGCAACTCTGCCTTGTTTTTGGATAAGTCCAAATCACGAACAAGGTCATTTAGTAACTGTTCTTCCTGTGTTATTCTGTGTGGGGTTGATGATGCACCACAGTGAAAATCGGGATCACTGCACGCTGACGGACCAGGAGAAGAACATGTCGGCTCACCCTTGTCCTCATCAGACTGGCTGTACTTTTACATTGCATCAGAAAATGACGTAATAAAAAAATCAACTGTGCATGATGTGTCCATGATGGGATTATGCAATGAGGTGGAATATTACATCATTCCATAGGCGCAACCACCCTATGGGACCCACGGGACGCGTCCCCCCAACTTTTGAGTGGTCCCCTAACTTTATTTCTTATGGTCCCCCAACTTTTAGGACGTGATTCATTATGGTCCCCTCCAACTTTTAGGACGAGATTGCACCTATGCATCATTCTAGACTTATTTAGGATATTGTCGCATTTCTACTGCATAAATTTACATGGTGAAACATAAGAAATGAACTATATGAAATATTTTCAAAACGAGAGCCAATAAAAACTTTTTATGGTTATATTCGTGTTCAGCACACCAATATGCTACACATTAGGGCCTTTTCCAGTCAGTAACGATTTCTATGTTGACCAGTGTTATTATTGCTTCGATTTTGGGATCATCGGAACCTTTATATAACTTGACAAGGCATTTACTCATCATCAGAATAAGTTTTTTTCGTGCTGATATCAGACTTAACTCGTATAAGTTTGACCATCACTTTCAATTTATCACTTTTCTGAAAAAATTAATGTACTGCGTAAAAGGTGCGTTTTCTGACTGGTAAAATTAGTCCTGATAGCTGACTCAGATCAGTATTTTTCATTAGAGTTCCCATGTAACTTGCTGAAGTGACGTTTGACATAAATTATTTAGGCCTGGCCTACATACCACAACTGCTACAGTACACAGCAGACGAAAAGAATTTTAATGACCTTCCCAAAGTAAAAATGGACCTACTTTATTCTAGAAACTGTTCACACCAAACTCCTGCAAGGCAATGCTATCTTCATACTTTTTAAAATTATTATCTTCTTGCTGAAAGTCACCTTGTGCCATCAGTTCGAGGAACTCTAGCGACCGTCATGACCAGCCTTCTCCACTCCATTCTGTTCTGCATCTTGTCCCTCAGTTCTTCAAGATTCATCCCTGTCCTCCTGTGTACATCCTCCATCCATCTGGTCCTCAGCCGTCTTCTTCTCCTTGTATCCTCTCCAAATGCCAGCATCATCGCCTTCTCCAGTCCACCCGCACGCATCACGTGACCGAAATACATCAACTTCGGTTTGATGATCCTCTGCAGCAATGACATATTCCCTCTTAGTTGACCTATCGCCTGTATCACAGATACATTTGTTTTCCTCTCTTCCACGATATTCCCAGCAGCAGCATCCATATCCACATTTCACATGCAGCAATCTTGTCATCCAGCACCTTCGTCTTCGTCCACGTCTCGCTTCCGTATAGCACTATGGGGAAAATCATTGCTTTGACAAGCCTCGTCTTTGTTTGTAAGCTTACATGCTCGTCTCTCCATATCTTATCCATTCCCTGCATTGCAGCTTTGCCCATTGAAATTCTCCGCCTCACCTCTTTACCGCATCTTCCTTCTTTCTCCACCATTGAGCCCAAAAACGAAAAGCTTGTCACAACCTCTATCTCCTCTCCATCCATTTCGAAGGTATCCCATTCCGCCGTGGTCATTATCTTAGTATTTTTGATGTTGAAATATAAAACCCTGCTTTTTGCTTTCCTTCTTTAGTCTTCTTATGAGTTCCGCAAGATCATCTTTTCTTCCAGCCAATAGTGTAGTATCATCTGCATATCTTAGATTGTTTAGTATTTTTCCTTCATCTGCCTCATCCATTTCAGCCACTCGTTTTACCCTTTCTGCATACAGGTTAAACAAGAATGGAGATAAAATGCATCCTTGTCTCACCCCCTTCCCAATCCTTCAACTTCGACTTCAACTTGTTTATTGATCTCAAAAATATCAAACAGACAATTATGCATTCATACTAGTACGGGGCTGAGACAAATATTAAAGGTTTACTGGATGGCAAGAAAATTGAAATACTTTGGTCATATTGTGAGGAAAAAGGGAAACTGCCTGGAGAAAGAAATTATGCAGGGAACAACAGGAGGAGCACGTGCGCATGGAAGACCGAGGGCCAATTGGATGGAGAATATAAGGTCTTGGACTGGTCTAAACATGTGTCAACTGAGGAGGGCAGCTGAAGACAGATGTATTTGGCGACAGACAGTTCATGGTGCGGCCCAACTTCGGAGCGAAGATGGCAGTAGGGGAGAAGGTCCTTTATGACACCCAATTCTAGGAACGGCGACTTCTAGGAAAGGCGCTTCTAGGCTTCTAGGCTTCTAGGCCACGCCTACCTAGGCTATAGGCTTCTAGGCTTCTAGCCCACGCCTACCTAGGCTTCTAGGCTACCCCTACCTAGGCTAATAGGGCTTCTAGGCTAGACCTAATTAGCATACAGGCTACCATCGCACTTCCAGGAACGCCCTACCTAGGCTAATAGCGCTTCTAGGCTAGCCCTAGCAGGCTTCCAGGAATTCTAGGCTAGACCTAATTAGCATACGAGCGACCAGGGCTTCTAGGCTAGACCTAATTAGCATACAGGCTACCAGCGCACTTCCAGGAACGCCCTACCTAGGCTAATAGCGCTTCTAGGCTAGCCCTAGCAGGCTTCCAGGAATTCTAGGCTAGACCTAATTAGCATACGAGCGACCAGGGCTTCTAGGCTAGACCTAATTAGCATACAGGCTACCAGCGCACTTCCAGGAACGCCCTACCTAGGCTAATAGCGCTTCTAGGCTAGCCCTAGCAGGCTTCCAGGAATTCTAGGCTAGACCTAATTAGCATACGAGCGACCAGGGCTTCTAGGGACCGGGCTATAGGCTACTAGCGCTTCTAGGGCTAATAGCTCGCTTATACTAGGGCCTCCCTACTCGGCTTGCAGCGCTCCCAGGAACTCAATTCGCTAATTTATTATGATAATTATTATGTGCACGCGGATTTCCGGAGCATACCGCGATTTTCGGCGCTATGCCAGGAAGAGAGGCCCAATAGCCCAGGAATCTGCAACCAATCAGAGAGCGAGAATTCCTAAGAGAGCCCAAACAGGAAGCGAAACCCACAACAGCCCAGGAAGCGGCAGCCATTCAGGAAGCGAGAATTCTATAGAGCGACCAATCAGAATGCGAGAAATATAGAAGGTTATCCAAGCGAGAAGTCTTTTAGCCCGAAATCCATGCGCAATCAGAATGTGAGAATCTTACTATTATGAAATTTCTAAGTATGAAAGAACAAACACAGCATTTTTTCATAGCAACTCTTTATTATACAACATTAAACAATCTTTATGCTAATATATGATTGCACAATAACTTGCACGCGAGTACAATCACTTCATTTATTTGCAATGTTCATCGCATAGTTCAACCATCTACAGAGTTCATCAATTTTTTCGCATAGTCTTCATTTATTTACAATGTTCGAATATTGCGATTGCGCAATACCTTGCGCGATGGTGCAATGGCATCATTTATTTACAACATTCGTCGCATAGTTCAAATATCTACAGAGTTCAATACTTTTCGCAGAGTCCATTATTTACAATATACGAAAACTTTTTCAACTAACTACAGAGTTCACCAATTTACTACAAGGATTTTATACAATATTTACATTTGGAATATTCACATGGCCGTAAGCTAAGGATTCCGACGAATTTAAAAGATATCGCTTGTCGTCGTACGGGGAGAGAGCGGCTTTTCGCAACTAGTGAGGACGATAAGCTCGTGCATTGTGCAAACTGTGGATAAAAGCAACAAACTTTTTTGTATTGAAGAAAAACATATTTTAAGACTTTTCAGCGAGAGGCATCAATTAATTCGATCCGGAACATAACTAAAAAAATTAGTGAAATGTCCGAAAAATTCGGTCACTTTTGATGTTAGATCGACCATTTGGGCGATTTTATTGGGCTATATTCACTCTACAGAGCCAACCTTGTGCGATAGCTAGGCTTGTACACTTAGTAGCCTGAGCGATGATTGGATTATTATTATTATTGGATTCGGACTAAAAACTTTATTAAAGCTGTATTTCGCTCGTATTGTGCACAAGAACATTCATATTTTTGAACAAGGATTGTGTAAATTTGCATGCATTTGAATTTTTGTGTTTGGAAGGTTAGCATTTGAATAACATAGCGATGTCTAAGCAGTGCTTTTAATCGACTCGGGACTAACGAGTCCTCGCCAGTTAATTCAACGCAGTGTGCGGATAATTTATCGCTTTAGCGTTCTAAATTATTCGCCTATCGCAGCATTAGTGTTTTCCATCAATCATACTTCTGCTTTGGCATGAGTTCTTTTCATGGTAATTTTGCAGACTGTCCATGTAAACGGCCCAAGAAATCGCTAAAATAGAGCGCTGCGACTTATCAGACGCATCACATTGATGCAGTGCTCTCAGTAAGTAATCAGCGCGAGATCCCAAGTAAAAGGGTTAAATTAATAATTATAAATGAAAATATTAAGCAAATAATATGAGTAAATACAAAGTGAAGAAACCTGCGCTTCTAAAACTGATTAGGCGCTTTTAAGCATATCTTGATGCCTTGGGTCAGGTTAAGCATCGTGAGTTTCGGTTAGGGTCAGGTTAGGCGTCATGATGGTCGGTTTGGGTTAGGATTAGTGTTGACATTAGATGCTGTCCAAAGATACTGTAGGCCTATATGCCGATGGACATTACTATCTAATTCATTCATTCAGAGCATTTTTTTAATAAATGAGAACAAAACCTAACCCTAACCGACACTCATGATGCCTTACCAAATTTTTGTGTGCTTCCATATTTCATCCATTTTTTCCCAACATTTTTCAAGTTAATTTTAAGGCTTATTTCTTCCATTAATTCGGGAGGTTTGAATTTTAATTATAAATCCATATTTCGTCATAATTTTAAAACTTTAAAAAAATTAATTTGATAGGTTTTAATTTCTTCTATTTGTACTAAACTGAAATGTCGTATTTGCTTAAGTTAGAAATTGTTAATTTGCTGTGTTGATTATATACTTACTGAATGCATTCCATCACGGGATAGAGCTGATACGTCACAGCATTCTATTTTAGCAATTTTATGGGTGGCTATGCTGCTTACATGAGCAGGGCCGTTGCCTGCACGATTACCGTTTTCATCAATCTAGCTTCCATAATTATAAGTTCCATTAAGACAAGAATTTATTTAATTGGTGTAGCTTCTATTTTAGCAACAAAAACTATGGTACATGTTTTTTATACGACCACCAAGACACCAAGAACTAACGTTGCAGCGTTGTTATCTTTCATAAATCCAACTTCTAGTTTGCCGAGAATCCTTTTAATCGATCCAGCTTCTGTTTACAGGCAAGAGTTTGTTCGATAAATCCCGTTTCTATTTCGTCAGCAAGTATTTTCATCAGTTTTTCATTGAAAATTATTTTTCATCAATCCAGCTTCAATTTCAGCAGAATATGACTGCACCAACCCTAAAACTAACCCTAACCAACCCTCACGACGCGTAACCTGAGCCCTAACCGACCCTCACGCGCTAAATCCCGCTTCTATTTCGTGAGGAAATATTTTTCATCGAATTTATAAATTTTTGGTGGTCGTATAAAAAACAAGTACCAAAACTATTTCTGGTCATTCTATATTTAAATGAAATATATTGTTCATCAATCCAGATTTAATTTCAGTAAGAATTTTTTCATTGATCCCACTTCTATTTTTAAAGTAAACATTAATTTTTTTCATCAAACCAACTGCTGTTTAGTGAGAAATCTTTTTGTCAATCCTACTTGTCTGCGTCCAGCGCTACAAGCCACTCAATGATGATCATTTTTTAGAATAATTAAGGGAAAGATTACCCTGTCACCCTGTGTGTTTCTGTGTGCCAGAATAAAGCACACGAGAAACTGCAGTGTCCAGCTAATTCAACTTGTCATTGACAAGAATTGGTAAAACCGTAGTTTAAGGTGCTAAATTATGTTAAGCTGTCAGTTTAAAGTTGAAGTCGAAAACTAAATCTTTGCTAGATCGATGAATTTTTTGCCCTAAAGGGAAGTTAGATTTATGGGAAGAAAAAGAACTTGATTAAAAAAATTCGATCGATGGAGATAATTCTTCCTATGAACATAATTTCGACTGATGAAAATGTTTTCCTTAAACGTAAGCTGAATTGATGACATTATTGTTTTGTATATGACCATTTATAGCCCTACTGAGGGCCTACTCTCGGCATAAGTCTTTCAGAAGCGCTACCAGTGTGATTGACCCTGAGAACAAAGGCAGGGTTTCAGATGAGAGAAAGACGAGGAAAGATTACCAGAGAGAAAGGTAGAGTGAACTGATGGTGGAATTCCATTCCATAGAGAGGGACTATGCAGGCAAAGCAACTGGATTGAGCCAAGGCCGACATGAGGAACAAATGTCAAGCCGATCAGAGGATATTAGAGGACGTAGTGATGTGACACTGAGGAGACGAAGCATCAGATCACAGAGATGCTTCGAAGAAACACCCAATTGAGACATAAAAAGACCAATGCTTTTAATTGTATATGGTCAGATAGAAGGATCTGGTAAAGCTATTAAATCATGAATGTAGAGATTTGTTTCAAACTTTGAATCACAGCATATATGTTAAAATAGTGATAGAAATAAATGACAGCATATTTAAACTGACATTTAATTACTAGTGAATATAAAAATGTAAATCAGATACTTTCTAAAAAAATTGTGGTGCCAGCATGCATTTTTACAGGAAAATTCCATAATGTAAAAGACTGTTTTACAACTGGAATTTTGACATTGTGTCTGTTTATGACATTATTTTGATGTTCTGTCTTCCATGATGGAAGCAAGCTGATGTTGGTAATTGGTATCTGCTGAAAGTACTCTTGAAGTCATTTGTATCGGTGTACAAAACATTGTGCTGCCCCACAAGACCATATTGCAACCGGAAATTGTAATGTTTATGCTAAGTGCAATATGGAGTTGCATATCAGCTCTGGAAATGTGCAGTTTTAGCACACTTTCATAGTATGAAACGTTTTAGCACACTTTCATAGTATACTTTCAATGTTTCATAATATAACTGGAACTGTATCAATTGTCCCACATATGTGTGCATAAGGCATATGTGTAATGTTTGAATCAGATTAATAATATTTCATGTTCTCTAAGGACCATAATTTATATTCTGCATCAAAGTGGAATATGGAGTTGCATATTGGCTCTGGATATGTGCAGTTTTAGCATGCTTTCCTAGCATACTGGAGCTATATTAATTGTCTCACACATGTATGCATATATGTGTAATGTTTGAATCAAATTTGTATGTGTCACATTGTCAAAAAACAACATATTCTGCATATAAGTGCATAAAGAATTGCGTATTGGCTCTTAAAATTTGAATATTTAGCATACTTCCATAGCATACTGGCGCTTTAGCAATTGTACCACACATGTATGCATGTGTGTAATGTTTCATGTTGTAAAAACATCACATATTTTGCATATAAGTGCATAATGAGTTGCGTATTGGCTCTTAAAATTTGAATATAATAATAACATTTAGCATACTTCCATAGCATACTGGTGCTATAACAAATCTACCACACATATGTGTGTGTAATGTTTTAAATCAGGCTAGTAATGTTTCATGTTGTCAAAACATCACATATTCTGCATCTAAGTGCATAAAGAGTTGTGTATTGGCTCTTAGAATTTGAGTACTTAGCATACTTCCATAGCATACTGGCGCTATAACAATTGTACCACAGATGTGTGTAATGTTTTAAATCAGGTTAGTAATGTTTCATGTTGTCAAAACTTCACATAATATTCTGCATCTAAGTGCATAAAAAGTTGCATATCGGCTCTTAAAATGTAAATTTTTAGATACTTTAATAGCATACTTGTGCTCTATCAATTGTCCGACATATGTATGCATGTGTGTAATCTTTTAATTTGGTCAGTAATGTTTCATGTTGTCAAATGACCACATATTCTGCATCTATGTGCATAAAGAGTTGTGCATCGGCTCTGGAAATGTGAATTTTTAGCATACTTTCATAGTATACTTGTTTTGTATCAATTGTTCCACACTATGTAATGTTTAAATCAGATTAGTAATGTTTCATGTTGTCAAAAGACCATATATTCTGCATCCATGTGCAGTTTAGAGCTGCATATCAACTAGGGAGCATATGCATTTTTAGCATACTTTCAACCTTCTGTTTAAGTATGTTCCCATTTGAATTTTTTGATGCCTCTCGCTGAAAAGTTTTAAAATATGTTTGTCTTGAAGCTGTGAAAGTTTGTTGCTTTTATCCACAAGATGCACAATGCACTGCATTTTTGGACCTTATCCTCCTCACTAAACTCAACAGTGTGCAAATCATGCTTCTTACTTTGGATAACGCAGAATTTGGAACTAGTAGGCTTCTCCTCCATTATGCATGCTCGATATTCCGAATGTCTAATACATTTCTTGACAAATCCCCTTTTGATCCCCTTGGCTGTCTTCTTCTCCTTCTCCCCGGCCAACAACAAACTATACATTTTTGAGCGAAGCCCACAAAACTCAACTACGGCATCGCCATTGCATTCGTCTTTGAACTTCCCAATAACCTTAGCATTGGTGCGACTGTGCAAAAAGTGCTCACAGGGATAGTCAGAGGTATCGTACTCGTCTAAGTTGTGCTGCATGTCAAGATAGACGTCTTTTGTAAAGATATGGTAACACAGACTGTCAGTGTCTGTGAAAAGGAGTTTGCAGGCAGAGCCATAAATGGGGATTATATGTTGGTAATGAAATTCGTACATTTTCAATTTTGAAATATCCAAAATGCACATGCCGGCGTAAAGAGGTTTGTTGAGGTAAACGTTGGAATTTGTTAATTTTATCACTGTCAAATCGTCATTTATTATATTGTAGGACTCAAAATTGGGCCGGGCCACGAAACGTTTGGCTCGTTTCGCGCTGGTGACAAGCTTCACGGCAAGGTGCTTCCTGTTATTTTGCATCGTCTTACCGTAAATTGAGTTGTTCATTAATTTAAAGAGATCTTTTTCAAAGGAAGATTTTGCAACCTGCCGTTTGGAAGTGTTAAAGTCGATATAATATTATGGCTTCAGCCATCGACTTTGGCGAAACTCGAGGATTTTATGAATTTTGGTCAAACACAGGCCCATTTTCAGATAGAATTGTAAATTTCTGTAATGAACGACGTACCGGGTCTTTGCCATGAGGTTGGGCACCAATTTTGTGACCCCGTACCGATTTTACTCGAAATTTTCTGCGAAACGGACTTTGCGTATGGGGATATCATGTCCGGTCGTATGTGAAGCGTCTCTGGAGCAAGGGGATAGTCATTGTGATCATCGTGAAGATGAGAAGGATAGTCCAAGTCCACGTCCAAAATATAGCCCAAGTCGTCGTCTGTCGATTTAGTGTCCAAGTCAAAGTCGTCAATTTCGTCTTCGTCCAAAAATCGGAATTTACCCGTCGGGAGCGCTTCGGACATGGCGTAGCCGTAGAGGTTGTTGCAATCCAAATACATGATGTAACTGTTTGGAACGTTGGCATCGTACCCTTGGGCGAGATACGGATTGTTCGCCTTTGCGTATCGGTTGGAAATCATGGATACGCCGCCTCTCATGCCCCGCTCCACAAACAGGTAAATGTCCGGGTCCGTAATCAAGTCCAAATTTACATTTGTCATGCGCAAGCACGCGTCAAAGCTAAGTCCAGGGCTGCTGTAATAGTGAAGCGGGTCCAATTTATAAAAGTCCAAGGACATGGCACGAAACGATTCGAAAACATCGGCCAGTAAAATGACGTCTGTCTGCAAATACAGATCGTGATAGTCCTGCATAGTCGTCATGTTAAAAGTCTGCCAAATTTTCTGGGCATATTCGTAGTCAGTCTGAGAAATGTCCTCGTCCGTCAGTTTGCTAAAGAAGCAGCCTTTGGGAGGCAGAGTCCTTTCGGTCATTCTGCAGGCCGAAGTCATGTATTCGTAGGGAAATACCCCCTTACGCAAAAGCAATTTGTACTCGGCCGGAAAAATTCGCCGCAAATGTTTGAATTTCGAATCATCCTCTTTCGATAAATTTTTGACCAACACGTCCAAACCGCAGTTTAGAAATTGGAGGGAATCCAAAAATCTGATATTATTTACTTCAAACGAAAGATATTTTTCCATGTTGGTTGCAATGACATTTATTTCTTGCTCTGCAAACTCCCTTGTCATGTTTTTAAGGATAAGATGAGAGTCGTAACCTTTAAGGTTATGAAAGATGACAGGCAGAAGATAGTTTGCAGATTTGCCTTTCTTAGATTTGGTGGGTTTGCGAAACTTGAGTTTTAGATTGCAAGGAGAGCAAAGAGCAGAAACAAAGTTACCAGTCATGTGACAGTGGTGTCGAACTTTGCTGGTTACAGAAAAATCGATAGAGCAAGAAGGACATGCAGCACAACTTTCAAATTCTACCCGCTGCTGCTGGGTCAGTGGGATCATTGGCTTGTTAGTGGCCAAAATTTTATTGATTCGTTTTTGTTCGGACTTTACGTGCGAAAAGAAATGAGCCATTACATCAGGTCCAGAGTACGTATATGGAAGTGCATCGTTCAAATGTGGAAAAGACGACACCGTCAAGCAGCAGAAGCCACTGGGCGTATGAGTATCGAGAATTTTGGTGGCGGCGCCGCCGGCAGCCGCAGTGTCGTTTGGCGAGAGATAGCTCTCGAAATCCGAATATATTACATAAGGCACAGGCATTTCATGCTGTGTGTTTGTAAATGACAATTTTGAATTTTCAGGGGTCGGATATCGCACGGACTGAATGCCGTGCTTGCCGCATTCGGGGGTGTGTGCGTGCTTCCCAGCAGCAGTGGTGAAACAATGTAGACAGTAAGGACAAGGGAAAGAGCGTCGTGTATTAGTATTTCGAGATGATAACAGAGCAGAAAGATTGCGTATGGTAATGTAGTGCCGCTTGTCACCATCATCAAGAAGCAAAAGATTGACAATATGTTTCCTATCCCTGTGAGCACTTGCGTATAGAGGAGTAAAGCTCTTGTCGTCGGGATTTGAGTATATGACATTGATTGAGTATTCAGGATTCATGGATTCAAAGAGCGGGATTTGGTCGATGGTCATTGGAAACTTTAAGTCGTCGGTATGAAGCTCTTTCAGATACCGCCTGTAGATACTAATTCGCTCAGCATGTTTAGCTTGGAAATGACTTACAGCCAATGTTGCATAGAGAAAGCAGAATTCATCATCGTTGTGAAGGTTCAGAGTAGCGCATTTATTGGCGATGTATTGTGGTGTGGGAATGTATGTGGACGCATCTATTGGCTCAAATATGGCATTACAAAGTTTGAAGTCGGATACGCCATTTACCAACCATCCAGAACTCTGGCTGGTGAAGACATCTACCAATTCGTCTATGCGATGTACGGCATCTTGCAGCTGGTCGGCGATCTGCGACGGATGCAACAGCGTTGCCGGCACGGACTTGAAATATCCAACCGTCTGCGTTTCTCCGTCCGGCGTGGATCGCTTGAAGTCCACATCGACAGCCACGTACCATTTCACAGGTCTAAAGAAACAATATTTATTATACTATGCAAGTTGTATATATCGCGAAGTGTTCAATTTCGCTATGTTCAATACCAAGAGAACTGTATTCACTCTAACAGAAAATTAAGTCCAAACGCCTATGATTTGTAGTCGCTCTATCAGAAAATTTCTAAGTCCAAAACGCAGAAGCGAAAATTTTTCTAAGTCCAGCATTTTAGATCGAAAATTTTTCTAAGTGCAAGAAATAGAGGGCACAATTTTCTAAGTCCAGCAGTTTAAATTGTAAATTTTTTCTAAGTATAAGAAATAAAGAATCAAATATTTTCTAAGTTGCATGCTTTAGAGCGAAAAATTTGTGTATAATGTAGACTCACCCTTCATCGCTGAGTGTGGCTTTCAGAGTCTCGATCATGCGCGCCGCTTCTCCAAGCAGCAGGCAATGTACATCAGTTGTTTCCGGGATGGGCAGCGACACATCGATGAAAGCATTCTGCGTCGATGTTCGCACATCCGGATTGCTCTCTTTCTTCAGGCAGGTGACACACAGGTCTTGTCCGGATCTGTAGAAGCGAGGCGGTCTTCGACACTTGCACTGCGCGCACTCTTTGCGCTGCATGCACTTTTCGCAAAGCCCGTTCGTCAGCGTCGCCTTGTACGCATGACAAGAATCGCATCGCCCTAAAGACATAGTTCAAATTGTAAGACTATAAAATCTAAAGAGCAAAATGTATGAATAGTATGATTGGTAATAAGAACGCCAAGTAAAGAGAGAGAAGTGTGTGTGTGTGTGTGTGTGTGTGTGTGTGTGTGTGTGTGTGTGTGTGTGTGTGTGTGTGTGTGTGTGTGTGTGTGTGTGTGTAACACGCGCGAAGAATGTAAAAGTTAGTCTATTCAAAAATGTTAAAGTCCCTTACTTGATGTGCCGGGCTCTGCCGGCGATGCCGACCTCGCGTCCCTGTCGCTGGAGTTGGTCCCTGCATCCACCGCGCCGCCGGAGCCGGAGTAGGTCGCCGCAGTCGCCGCCGCTGCCGGCGTCGCAGCCGCCGCCGCGCCGCTGGTGTCGAAGTTGGTCTCCGCAGCTCTCCTCGTGCTCAAGTCCAAGGCTGCCGAGTTGGTGTTTTCGATGGCTGGTGCCGGCGCCGATCTCCTCATGCTCAAATCCAATGCCACCAGCCTGTCGTTTCCCGTCAGATCTGCAACATACAGAAATTTATTTCGTTGAAATGTCGTATTTGAAAAGCACAATTTCGTTGAAATTGATAACAAATATACAAAATTCTATGTTCGTAAAGCACAAGTCCTTTGAAATTGTTCAATGTATTGGATATGTTTACCCGAGGTATGGAAAGCGTACGTACTTGCTCGCTTTGGTGCACATCCGATGTCCGAGTCTGCCTTTCGCTTGCACTCTACAATACAAAAGTATGCACCATGTATAAAATCTTGCAAAATATTTTAAATATCACAACTATTTCACAGAACTTTAAATAACAAATTTTTAAAATATTGTATTTTGGTCAATATAATTTTGTCTGTTTAGAAATGAAAGTATTAAAACTTACCCAGTTCTCGAATGCTCTCTTTCAGTTGAGCTTCGACCTTGAGCAATTCATCAATTTTCGCGCGTATGCTGTTCACTAAAGAAGAAGAAAAAAAATATTTGAGAATATGTGTGTGTCCTAAGTTATTTATGCACATAAAGTTTAAGAAAATTGCCATGCGCCATGTCGCGTCAAATATGCTTAAATCGGAATATTTTTGCAAGGCCCCAGAATATCCCAACTTCGGACACTTACTTTCTGAGTTTGATCACCCTGTCGTACCCTACTTTCGGAAAAATTTCCAAATATCAAATCAAATGTATCAAGTCAAAATCTGCTGGGCTCTGAAGCTGCTGTGTGACGATCATCGTCTGACGGTCAACTTTATATCATCGGGACTACTTTCTTGTTGTATTCCTACGCGAAATAGTTCTAAGCGCGCATGCGTGCGGAAGGATATGCCGCAGCGGTGATGCGGTCGATCGTATGTGTGTGTGTGTGTGTGTGTTGCACACACATAGGAAGGCTGTAAAAGGCCACAAAGACAACTTACTTGGCTCTCCAGAGTCCGATGAGGGACCTGCCTGCAATTCGCCGTTGCTGAGATCTATAAGAGATAATAGTATAGGTCATACCGCGAGAAAGTTTAAGGTGTGAGATTCTTATAAGTGTAATAATAATACTTATGAGCCGGCAATATCTGCCTAAGTTAGCCCGTTTCTGTTGTCGCCTTTCACTAATATATTGAAATATGTTTTATCATATGGTTTATCATATAGTAAAGAAACATCCTATATGAATTGTTAAATCCTATCTAAGATATGTGACTGCTGTTGGAATCTTTCGCTAATATATTGCAATATGACGTTCCATATGATGTACCATAATTATGGTAAAGAAAAAGCCTATATGGGCTAGAAATATGTGTTGTATGCATAGAGTCTAACATATTGCATTGTTGCTGGCGTCTTTAGCTAATACATTGAAATATGTCGTTCCATATGGTGTGTGCCATATGGTAAAGAAACAGCCTATATGGGCTAGAAATGTGTTGTATGCATAGAGTCTAACATAGTGCGTTGTTGCTGGGGTCTTTAGCTAATACATTGAAATATGTCGTTCCATGTGGTGTGCCATATGGTAAAGAAATAGCCTATATGGGCTAGAAATATGTGTTGTATGCATAGAGTCTAACATAGTGCGTTGTTGCTGGGGTCTTTAGCTAATAGAATAAAGAGCATATTATCATATGGCAAAGAAATACGCTATATGGATCGATAATCTATGTGGAGCCCCTATCGTGTTCGCTTCACAGTGTGAGGCTGGGCTGTTTCATTATCATCACACAGTCTTTCCGTAATATACTTTTAAGAGCCGCTATAAAGATTTAAAATAAAATAAGAATTTAGTAGAGTCGTAATAATATTATTTTCTATTCATTTCAAAATACAAGGAATTTTCCTTTCGTTCATCATTTTGATCGCTGGAAAAAATGCTCGGCAAAGGATTTCACTAGTGGCTATGTAGTGCGCGCTAAAGTCTTTCAAACTTTCAGATCTATAGGTCTATTATACAGCGAGCGTCTGCAAAATATCTATAGAAAATATTTATTAAGTTCTATTCGCATATCCAGCGAATTTACTGCAAAGTCCTATCTTAGAAAATTTATTTGAAAATAATTATACTCACGAGAATTTGAAGCCATGGCTGCTGTGACGATTCGAATCTGAAGGAGTCTGTTGTTCGTAGAAGTTATCTGTAGATCTGGAAATCGCCTCTTGTCAGCACCTCGATGTGTTGAAGAATCGTCAGTTGTAGATCTTACGCGGCTGGCCTTCTGAAAATCGTCTTGAGTAAAGATCCCGTTGGAGGGGATTTTATAGGCCGCGTGGAGACATGTTTCATCATGGTGATGCAATAGTATGCTTGGTTATACGCTTGTAAGTATGTTTGCATGTCTGCCTAGCTGTCTGTGTATTACAAGGCGTGGTGCAATCTCCGGATTTTCCGTCTGAATCATACAACCGCAGCTTTTAAGACTGCCGTGCTATGACTAAGCGCCTCTGTAAGAGCCGCCGCAGCACCCGCCGCGTTTTAGGGCTATCCCCATGAATCATAACCTCAGCAGCAGCAACCATGGATTTTACGCATGAGTCATAGCCGTTACAGCGCCCGGCCATATCCATGTTTCATAACCGCAGCTTTTAAGCCAGCTGTGCTATGAGTAATTGCTGATGAGATCAGCAAAGACGCCATCTGCGCGGTGGGTAATGCTTGTTGAGTGGTGCGCTGTTGAGTCAGCTTCAGCAGATAATAATAAGGTAGAAATGGAAAGAGATGATTTTGAGTTCCTGGGATTGAAGAGTTGTTGGTTCGAATTCTCGTCCCGCTTGGGAACTGGCTTCTGGTATAGCGCCGAAAATCATGTTATGATCCGGAAGGCCGCGTGCACATAATAATTATCATAATAAATTAGCGTTTTGAGTTCCTGGGAGCGCTGCAAGCCGAGTAGGGAGGCCCTAGTATAAGCGAGCTATTAGCCCTAGAAGCGCTAGTAGCCTATAGCCCGGTCCCTAGAAGCCCTGGTCGCTCGTATGCTAATTAGGTCTAGCCTAGAATTCCTGGAAGCCTGCTAGGGCTAGCCTAGAAGCGCTATTAGCCTATGTAGGGCGTTCCTGGAAGTGCGCTGGTAGCCTGTATGCTAATTAGGTCTAGCCTAGAAGCCCTGGTCGCTCGTATGCTAATTAGGTCTAGCCTAGAATTCCTGGAAGCCTGCTAGGGCTAGCCTAGAAGCGCTATTAGCCTAGGTAGGGCGTTCCTGGAAGTGCGCTGGTAGCCTGTATGCTAATTAGGTCTAGCCTAGAAGCCCTATTAGCCTAGGTAGGGGTAGCCTAGAAGCCTAGGTAGGCGTGGGCTAGAAGCCTAGAAGCCTATAGCCTAGGTAGGCGTGGCCTAGAAGCCTAGAAGCCTAGAAGCGCCTTTCCTAGAAGTCGCCGTTCCTAGAATTGGGTGTCATAAAGGACCTTCTCCCCTACTGATGGCTAAAGACGAGATGAGAATAGTACACAAATTGCAGTTAACAATTGCGATGGTATAGCTTAGTGTACAATCATTACTGTGAAATGTAGGGAGCAATAGGCTACCCGAAGGGAGTGATCCTGCTATTGGGGCCTATTTATCAAAGAAAAAATTCTTCACTATAATATTCATTCATTCATTCATTTATTTCAAGAATTTATATAGCGCCTCTTCAAGAAATCCACTCAGAAGCGCTCCCAATCCAACCACGGTGAAACAAAAAAGTTTTAAGGAGCTTGTAGAAGACTGATGAGTCAACCCTTGGTAGCAGGCGCACCTGCAACGGGAGACTATTCCAGACAGATGGACCTACAACTGAGGAAGCACGACGCTGACAGGTTGAGGTTTCAACACGTGGGACCAAAAGCTTCCCACTAGAGGCAGAGCGAAGGGCTCGGCGAGCCAGGACAACAGATACTGGACGGCAGAGCTCAACAAGATAAGTCGGAGCACAGCCAAGGAGACAACGCCAAACCAGTGAAGCAATTCTGTACTCGATGCGCTGTGAGATAGGGAGCCAGTGTAGAGTATCACGCATGTATGATGAAACAGATGCATATTTAGGGATTCGCCCAATTAGCCGGGCTGCAGACCGAAGAACACGGTCAAGTCGGGATATCAATAATTGAGGCAAACCGACAAGAATAGAGCAACAGTAGTCCAAGCGGCTGGTGACAAAAGCATGAACAAGAGTAGCAGCAGAATCCTCTGATAGAGAGCGAGAGATGACCCGTAGCTGACGAATTTGGTAGTAACAGCCACGAGTCAGCTGATTGACATGTTTTGAGAAACTAATATGATAAATGATAACAGATTAGGAAACAGATGGAAATGGCAGTATTTTTGGAATCAATTAAATAGTAGCAGTGGGATACCTTCCCTCTGCTTAAATTAAAAAAGAACGAAAAAAACCCAGATTAAATAGGTTGTTCATTTTACATTTTTTAATGTGTGTGCACGGATTTGGGATTTAAATCGAGTGAGACTCCTGGATGCACGAATATTTTCCGGTATATTATTCCATAAAAGAGGACCCTGATACTTAATAGAAAACTTTCTAGTGTTCGTTTTTGCAAAGACACTTACGTAGATTCTATTATTTCTAATGCCTTTAGTATATAAGTTAGGTCTAAAATAGGATGAGAATGCAAGTGAAAGAAGGTTGTTGTCATACTTATACATAAATGTACTAGTTTGGATGAATTTAATTTGGGATATTTTTAGTGTTCTGTTTGAAAGCCATGTTGAAAAGGGTATAATATCCTGATTTTATCCGTGTCTCCACATTCTGTCCTTATCATAGCTTCTTGATTTTCATACAGGCTCTTGAGCAGCATGATGAGATGTCTTGGGATTCCCATCTCTTGCAGTGTTCTTCACAACAAAGAGTGATTTATGCAATCGAATGCTTTACTGTAGTCAATGAAGCAAAGGTGGACCTCTTGTCCGAATTCTCGCTGTCTCTCCATTAACCATCTCAAATTTGCGTCCCTTTCTAAAACCTGCCTGATTAACTGGCACCTCCCTCTCCATTGTGTCATCCTTCTGTGTAATATCTTAAGTAGTATCTTGCTTGTCTGTGATATCAGAGCTACTGTGTGGTAGTTTCCATATTCTTTGGCATCGCCCTTTTTGCTGCAAGTAGCAATGCTAAAGACATACTGGTAGCCAGTAGCAGAAACCTATTTGAGAAGATCAGGCAGTCTCTTCCCTCCTTTGATCCTGCAACTCTACAGTGGGGTGAAACTCAGTTTCTTATCTCTGAATGGCCGAACTATGTTGTGGAGAGTGGACTTTGATCATCAGCCGACTGACTACCCTGCCTCGGTCCACTTCGAGCTCCTGTGCTGCGTCCCTGTGCTGCGTCCCTGTGCTGCGTCCGTCTGCCAATCTAATTAACCTTGCCCTGGTCACTGCCGCTACGGAGATACAGAGACGCCTACGATTCGCCTAAGAGAAATATTTTAAACTAGCAGACCTAGCATAAATATTTTTCAGAAATTCCATGGTCCTCCATGCCACTTGCCACTCATCATAGGCCGGCATGCCCCAAGTGGCATGCGTTCCACAGGCTGGCCACCACTGGATTAGTCCATTCTGTATTGTATTTTAGTATTTGTAAAGCACCTCTGTTAGGGTGAACCATTCAGAAGCACTCTCAAACCATCAATATTCAGATCAGCATGCGTTCCACCCATACTGGATCTACTACTGCAACTCTTAAATCTTGATTGGGGGCCTTCTGGAGCTTGTCAAAGACAACCGTTACCCTCACTGTTCTTGACTTCTCTAAAGCTTTTGATATGATCAGACACGCGTATCTTGTGGAGCAACTGGCCGAGCTGCTCATTCTGGACTGTGTGTACAACTGTACAACCTTCCTGACAGACCGCAGACATGTAATAAAATACAATGGATCGGTCTCTTATACTACCAACATCAACGCTAGCAATGTTCATGGCTCTGGTCTGGGTCCTTTGAACTTCTCCATGGCCATTTCGAAACTTCAAACTGTACACCCCCGAAAATGCATGGCCAAATACGCTGATGACATTTGTCTTTTAGTACCAGCCATCATGGAAGAACTGGATGATGTAACAGTGGGCCAAGTGCTGCAATCTGAGTCTTAATCAAAGAAAGACTAAGTGGTTTCCCATACGGGGCAGGGGCACTAGAATTTTCACTTGTGATATTTACAGAGGCTGTAAATTTTAGTTATTTTCTGGGGCATTTAGGTTGTTTGTTGTGTTTAATCTTCTAGGAGATGTCTGCCATTTTGTGCACCGTGACACATCTGCCACCGACCATGCACCAATTAACCTTCTTCTAGATGTTGCTGGACTTGAACAGCTGAACTTCACAAAGGACAAGCGTGTATTGACTGTATAATTAATCAGAGTATGTGACAGGGCAGAGAATAAGGCAACAAATGTGACCCATCTGACCAAAACCAGACGAATGTCGTTTTGTACAAATTGAGTGAATGAAGTCTGCTCTTTAAAATGACACAAATCTTATTGTTCTGCCATGTTCCTATACAAATTTATGAGTAAAATTGTGGTTCAACCATTCGAATTACAACTCTGATAAAAAATGCATTTGAAGTTAACTATTACTTTGCAATGTAAAATGCCTTAGCAACCATGTTCAGAATTGAATTATATTTGCAACATATAAGAAGATTGCATAATACGCTAGAAGGAAGACTGGGCCTTTTACTCGTGCCTAATTTGTTATGCTAGCTATATGCCAGATATGGCTAATAATCAGGGCTGTTAATATCGCGATAAAGTATCGCAATACTTGGTATCGCCGATACTTTTTTCAGTATCGCGGCGAGTATCGCGATAGTTTAATTTTGTTGGTATCGCATGCGTATCGCCGATACTTTTTTTAGCCTGTCGGCGATAGCCTACTCGATACCAATACTTTTTTCACAATAATTTGTATGGTTTCTCGTCCGCTTGAATAATTGACTCTTTGGTGCGATCACACCGATTTGTGATCTTTGACCGGAATGGACGGAAATCGAGATCTATAAATAGTCAAATGACCGGAAACGTGTCCTTTATTTAGATTGGAATCTTAGCAGAGTTAAAAATGGACACTAATGTTGCCGATGCGGACACTAACCTTGCCGATCCGATACTGGCACAAAGTGATAATGATAGAATAGCTTTGCCAGAAGGATTTTTTAGTATTGGTAAAAGTATTGGTATTGGTATTGCAATACTTTTAAGAAATAGTATTGGTATTGGTATTGCCAATACTTTTATTAGTAAGTATTGGTATTGGTATTGCCAATACTTTTTTCCAGTATTGTTAACAGCCCTGCTAATAATGGTGGGAAAAGTGGAAAATGGCGGGAAAAGTCATTGATTATTTAAACAATAAATACCACAAAATCATGAAAAATATCATTAAAACTAAGATTTTTTACAGATTTTTGTTTTAATGCGTTTAAAACATATTTATCATTATCTGTCAAAAAACCAAAATTGAACAAATGAGTTTTATCACATTTTGGCCATTATCTCAGAAGTGTGTGCTGCAATGTGCGCCTGGTTTTGGTCAGATGGGTCACATATATGACTAAATCATTTATCTGTACTCTAACTCTTACTGCAGCTTACTAATGGCAGAAGCTTCTTCACACAAAAAGAAAATTTGATTAAGATTGCTTTGTATATTAGTCTCACCTCAGAATCTAACATTATGTAAAATCCGATCATTTTTATTTTGAAATTATTGAATAGTATTTTAAATTGTTTGTTGAAATAATTATTTTGTGGATTTTAGTCTGGTATTTTGAATATGTTTTTCGCAATGTTTGTCTCAGTAGAGTCTCTCTTACCTTGTTAGTTGGTTATATAATGGGAAGAAGGAAAGATGAAGATTTGGCGAAGTAATTTGAAGTTATGGCAATTAAAAGGCTGGAGTACTACGGAAAAAGAGATTGTGAACTCATCACCCTGAGGACTAGCTAATGACACATTTGGTGTTATGGCCAGATGCAATATCTGGCCAATTACGGTAGTTCTACAATTTAATCACTTCTCAAAGTGTTATCTTTAACTCTAAATCACAAGGTAATCATGAAGCAAACTCAATATACTTCTGGAACCACATGCATGAGACGTATCTCTTACATCTGGCTCAAAGCTGACCTATGCTGGAATAGTGAGTTAATGGTCAGTGGGGGGCCCGGTAGAGTAATGGATAGCATGCTGGCGTAGAGAGAGAGAGGTAACGAGTTTGAGCCCCCGTTGGGCGGACATGCTTTGTAGGCTGCTATTAGCGCCGTGTATTACAGGCTGTCTGTTCAGTTAGTAGTTAAGTTCAATGTTACCATAATTAAGATTATTGCATAACTTGTACATGTAAAGTGCAGTGCGTTTGCAGGCGTTGAATTAAAGAAAAATTATTATTATTATATTAATTCAGTATGCATGGGTCGAAATTAGTGAGTTATGCCTAGCGGCGAGTTATGCTAGGCATAACGCTACTCCGAGTCTGAGATAGGATTAGCCGGCTACAACAAGCGTGAACAATTGGCAGCCGTCTTTAGCTGGACAGCGGCCATTTTGTAGGGCCCACATGCATGAGAGGGTTTAACTCTTTCTCTTGGCTTAAATCTTGCCTATGCAGGAATAGCGGGCTAATTCTGTATGCATGGGTCGAGATTAGTGAGTTCCGCTAGGCAGAACGCTATTCCAAGTCTGAGGTAGGAGTAGCGTGAACAATAGGCGGCCGTCTTTAGGTATTAATCTGTTTACCCCATGCTGGTAAGTCACTGTGGCAACGACCGCATATAAACATCTTTTTTGCATGCACGCTGAACGCCAATCAAATTGGGGGGAAGTGCGTCATGCATCGTCGAGCGCAAGTTACGTCCAGCATAGTTACTATGCCGCTTGCTTAGATGTGCATACGCGGAAAGCTAACGGCTATGTCAGGATAGTTATGTCTGGAGTTGGCTTTACACCTGGATTAGCCTATGCCTGGTCATATGCATACGGGCCTAGGTCTTAATCATGCTGGTAACGACCGCAAATAAGTATCTTTTGTGCATGCGTGCTCAGTTATAGCCGCTTAAATTTTGGAAAAATAAGCGTCATACATTGTCTGGCGCAAGTTACACTTAGGAGTAACTATGCCGCTTGCTGGGGTGTCTCCGTGCATACCACGGAATGGCTATGTCGGGAATAGTTATGTCTAGAGTAGGCCTTACACCTGGATTAGCCTATGCCTGGTCTGGTTCCCATAGAAACAGAACATTTAGTTAAGTTGTCTCAAACACACAGCCTGTGGGCCGCATGTGGCTCGTGAAGACTTTTTTGTGTGGCCAGTGGCATCCTTCATTTTTTCTAGAATTTTTGGCAATGAAAATTGATAAGTTGGTATTGTAATAATGATAAAATTCTGTTTTAACTTATTCTTCGCCTCTCTAGAATTTTTTTTAAACCAGTACCCGGTAAGTCTTGCAGAGAAGATGATGACAAATATGACAACCCTTAACTGACTCCGAACTTGAGAACAGCACTATGGATCAGAAACTGCTATATATACATTTGATCCGAGCAGGTCCTGTGATATCGTCAGGTGACTGCGCACCAGAAACCGTAATTATGAGACAGGCATAAGTTATGCTTGGTGTAGCGGCTAAATTTTGAATAAGTATTCTCTGAATAAATCTTTGTCTTGTAATTGTAATTGTAATTGTAATCGTACATTTATATAGCGCCACTACAAGAGAACTCCTCAGAGGCGCTCCCGACCTGACACCTAACCACAATCAAAGAGAATGGTTTTCAAACGCTTGCGGAAAAGGGGCAAAGAAATACAAAGAAGTTCATTGCGAAGACTAATAGGTAACTTATTCCAGAAAGACGGACCAACCATAGCAAAGCTTCTATGTAGCACTGTGGAAGATCGAGCCCTAGGGACAACCAGATCACCATGCGTAGCAGAGCGAAGGAATCTACGGCCTGGGATGGACAGCACAGGTACACAGAGTTCCATAAGATAGATCGGAGCTTGGCCTGCTAGGCAATTGCGCATGAACATTAAAATCTTAAACTCAATACGTTTTTGCATTGGCAACCAGTGCAGTTCTTCCCGTATAAAACTTGATATATGCCCAAACTTTGGTATGCCGCCAATCAGGCGGGCCGCAGCATTAAGGACAGATTGCAACTTATTAATGCGTGAAAGTGTTAAGCCCGCATAGATGGCACTACCATAGTCAACTCTCGTGCATATAAATGCATGCATCAGAGTAGTGGCAGCTTTGGTTGTAAGTGAGCGACGTACCGAGCGAATTTGACAAAGATGGTAGAAGCAAGTGCGACAAACATTCCTCACGTGATCAGAAAGGGTCAATTCTTGGTCCAAGGTCACACCCAAATCACGCACAGTGGTAGAAAAAGTCATGCCAGGAAAGCAATGTTGCAGATTTTGCATATCAATTTTAGAAACTTGCACACGACTTCCAACCCAAATAAATTGTGTTTTACCAGGATTTAACCTGAGGCGATTGGATGACATCCAGGCACCAATCGTTTCCGACGTCATAAGTATTTTTTCCACAAGTGAGATAGCCTCTAAAGCTGGACCCTGGACATATGCCTGTGTGTCATCAGCATATTGATGTGCAGCAACCCCCACAGAAGACAGAATCTTATTTAGGTCAGCTGTATATAAAATGTAAAGCAAAGGCCCTAAAATGGAACCCTGAGGAAGACCAAAATAAACTCTGGACCAGTCAGACCGGGTGGAACCAAAAACCACAGACTGGCTGCGCTCAGAAAGAAAAGCCTGCAACCACAGCAGTATGGTATTCATTGGCAGGCACAGCTCTCGGAATACTTAGTCTGGGTTTAAAGTTCATGCGACGACATATGACACTGGGTTTTCCCAATATTTAAGTGGTTGTAATTGATTGCGCAAGTGCAAAATATATTTTGCATTTGCGCAATATATATGCGATCATTGCCGATCAAAGTATATAAGTAAAGACTGAAAAACTGCCGCAAGCTAGAACGATTCATATTTAATATAATTGCCGTATATATATATATATATATAAACTTAATAAGTGTGGGTTAGAGTAAATATATATTAGAGTGAGTGTTAGCACGAAAAGTTTGTGACTTGCTCCAATTTAAAACATGTGCTAACATAAAGTAACTATGCAGACTTAGTGGCATCACAAAGTTAGTTTATGGCTAGCTAGAAATTATGATTCTTTCTCACTCCATCAAGCACTGAGCCTCATGGTAAAGTTGCATTCAAGGGCAATGCTACTCATTATTATTGCTTCGATTTTGGGATCACCTGACGCTTTGAAAACTTGACAAAGCCCTTACTGGCCATCAGAATAAGTTTTACTTTCATGCTGATATCAGCAAGGTCCGCGGGCCCAACCGAGCGATCGGGGTTGGACCGAAAAATCAGCTACCGAAAGAACAAAGATGAGGACCGCAAGTAAGGGGTTATCAATAGGAACATGGAATGTGAGAACTTTATGGGAGGCAGGTAAGATGCAGCTTCTGCAGGAAGAGATGGGCAGATACAGATGTGACATCTTGGGAATCTCGGAGATTAGGTGGACATTGGCAGGGGAGCTAGAGGGAGGAAAAATCTTATGGTCAGGAAAGGAAACCAGGCATGAAGCGGGAGTTGGATTCTTACTGAGCAATAGGGCATGGGATGCCCTATTGGGGTATAAACCAGTCAGCGACAGAATAATCGTGGCGAGGTTTGGAGCACAGCCGTTCAACATGACGGTCATACAGGCATATGCACCAACAGCAGCCAGCACAGAGGAAGACATCGGGGAGTTCTACAGAAAGTTAACATCGACGATTGAAGAGGTGAGTAAGCAGGATATACTCATATTGGAGGGGGATTGGAATGCCAAGATTGGCTCAGACAATGCAGGATGGGAGAAGGTCATGGGCAAATTTGGACACGGGGAGAGAAACGAACGAGGCGAAAGGCTACTAGAGTTTGCAATCGACAATGATCTGATGATATGCAACACAAGATTCCAACAAAAAGAGTGCCGAAAGTGGACATGGCGTTCATGTGACGGGAAAACTAAAAACATGATAGACCTGATAATGATTAACACAAGATGGACAACCTCGGTCCAACAATGCCGAACGTACCAGGGCGCAGACGTGGGATCGGACCACAGCCTGGTGATAGCGAATATCAAGATCAAACTCAAGAAAAGACTCAGAGAGAAGCGACAGGAGCAAAGAGACATGTCAAGATTGATAGAGGAGGACATTAAAACAGCATACCAGGAGACGCTAAAAGCGAAACTGGAAGAGCACGACCGAACAGAGGACATAGAAGTAAGGGCAGCACAACTGACCAGGGCAATGATGGAGGCGGCTGAACAGGTACTGCCGAAACAAGAAAAGATAAAGAAAAAATGGATCACGCCAGAAACGATGAGACTGGTAGAAGTGAAGAGGGAACTGAGAAAAAGACGTGACAACTCGGATGAGAGCGAAAGAGCATACAGGACAAAGTGTAACGAGGTGAGAAAGGCAGCAAGAGAGGACAAGGCAAGGTGGCTCGAATGTCAATGCAGCGAGGTGGAAAAATTCCACGGGGAATGCAGGACAAGAGAAATGCACAAAATGATTAGAAACATCAACAGCAAATGGATGCCAAAACTCACGGCAATAAAGAATGAAGAGGGGAAGGTACTCATGAACAGAGAAGATATTATGCAAAGATGGACAGCATACTGCAGCGAATTATACAAAGAGCAGCTGGATCCGAATATAGCAAGAGAGGTAATAGCAGAACTGAAGAAAATCACACCGCCAACTGAAGACATTGAGGATGATATACTGGAAGAGGAGGTTAGAAGAGCCATACAGCGGCTAAAAAATAACAAAAGCCCAGGAAATGACGGAGTAACGGGGGAAATGATAAAGAGCGAAGGCGACATTGTAACAAAAGAACTGCACAAAATCATCAACATGGCATGGGAAGAGGGACGCACACCGAGCGAATGGAAAAAATCAATACTAGTGATCCTACACAAGAAGGGTAGCGCACTAGAATGCAGCAACTACCGAACGATCGCGTTAATAAGTCACTTGGGAAAAGTAATGATGTCAGTACTGACAGAAAGACTAAGAGGGAAGACGGAGGAGTACATGGCAGACGAACAGGCAGGGTTCAGAAAAGATAGAAGTACGGTACAACAAATACTGACACTGAGACTGATAGGGGAAAAAGCGAGGAGAAAAAACAGCAAAATATACAACTGCTTTGTGGATTTCAGCAAGGCCTTTGACAGCATAGACCAGAGCACAACATGGGCGGCCATGGAATCGTTCGGGGTGGACAAGAGGCTGACACGCCTGCTAAAGGAAATAAACGGAAACGCAACAGCAGCAGTACGGATAGGGAGCGAAAAGGGACACTGGTTCAAAACAAGTGGAGGCACGAGACAAGGAGACCCAATATCCCCAAGCTCCTTCATCATTCTGTTGGAAAGAGTCTTGGACAAGATAAGAGACAAAGAAGATGGGGTAGTAATAAGCGGCACAAATATCAACAACCTATGTTTCGCAGATGATATCGACTTGATCGAAAGAGACGAGGAACGGCTAGAAACAACAGTGCAAGCACTAAACGAAGAAGGAAAAAGATATGGGCTGACTATGAATTTTGAAAAAACAAAAATTCTAGTATTCGGAGAAAAAGACTATAGCAAGAAGCTAGCCATTGACGGAAATCAGCTGGAAAATGTGGAAAAGTTCACATACCTCGGGAGTAACATGACGTATGACCTGGACAACAGAAAGGAAGTATGGACAAGAATAGCAAAATCTATAGCAGCGCTAAAGGCCATGGACAAGATCTGGAAAAGTAAATCGATAAAAATGGAAACAAAGAAAAAAGTGCTACAGACATGCATCTTCAGTGTAGTACTATATGGATGTGAGTCCTGGACAATAACGAAGGAGATAGAACAAAGGCTATTGACTTTTGAAAGAAAGTGCTACCGAAAGATTCTGGGAATAGACTGGACACAGAAAGTAACGAACGCAGAGCTTTACAAACGAATACGCCAAAAGGAGAACATCATGCAGAAGCTGATCGGAAGAAAGCTGAGGCTTTTTGGGCACATCTGCAGAATGAAGGACGATAGGAAAATAAAAACGCTGATGTTCGGCAGGATGGAGGGGACAAATCGAAGAGGGAGACCGCATAGGGAGTGGCTGGACGACATCACCAGGTGGGGGAGAGCATCACTCCAAGAGCTGAGTCACGCGGCGATGGACAGAGGTAGATGGAGGAGCTTGATGAAGATGGCAGTGGACACCTACGGGCGCTGAGCCCATGGTTCCTGATGATGATGATGATGATGATGATGATGATGATGATGATGATGATGATGATGATGATGATATCAGACATAACTCGTATAAGTTGACCATCACTTTAAATTCATCACTTTTTCTGACAACGAATTACTGTGTTGCCTAAAAGGTGCTTTCTCTGGCTGGTAAAATTTGTCCTGATAGCAGACCCAAGTCGGTATTTTTCAATAGAGTCCCCATGTCACTCACTGAAGTGACGTTCAACATTAGAACTAATTATTTACATACCACAACTGTTACAGTACACAGCAGACAAGCAGAATTTGGATGACTTTCCAGTCTTTCCCATATCAAAAACAGGCCTTTTTTTCTTGTAAAAATGCTGTACTTCCCAATTCATGCCAAACTCCTGCAAGACAGTGCTATCTTCATACTTTTCAAGAACTATAATATTATAGCTGTCTTGCTGCAAGTAGCAATGCTAAAGACATATTACCTGCAACCCTACAGTGGAGTGAGACTCAATTTCTTATCTCTGAACACATGACCGTAGACATAGTGTAGTAGCTGTCCTGGGAGACACTCGGCTTTATAACCCGCAGCTGTGGCCGCCTAGCAGTCGAGACCTCGATCCGGATACATGTACTGGAGGACCGTGTTTTTCCTTCCCGTATGCATAACATCGATAGCCGTAGGGCACGTCTGATTGAAGAGTGGCAGATGTTTGACCAGGTGACCATTGACCGGACCATAAAGCAGCGTCTACGTCTACGGTCGTGTGTTCGTGAACAAAAAGGACATTTTGAACACCATATAGAGCTGAATTTTACTTCTGCTCAGCTTTTGTATGTTTTTTGCATCTCAAACGCTCATAAATTTGAAAAACTCACGAATATTTATAATCGGCTTTAGGATCTCGTGTAAATATGGTCACCGTTGTTGGGGTTAAAATTTCAGACAAATCCTAAAAGTTTTGACCGAGTTATGACACTTTTTGTGTTCTAGTTTTCATCCAGACACAGTGTATATTGCCTTGGCCAGTTTCTCTTCTGCCTAAGACTGATTTATTTACCCTATTTTCCATACTGGTCGGTCACACCTTCCTTCCACTGTTGCCTCTGCCTCCTGAATCCTTGAAAGCATGAGTTTCTCTCATGGCCCATGTCATCCTAGTCAGGGGCGGATTCAGAGGGGGACCAATCCGGCCATCGCCCCTCCCATTCCAAATCTCCATGGGACATGGCCATGCCATCCATGGTCGCCCAAAAGATTTTTTGCAGAGGTCAGTCATGGCCAGGAGAATTAATATATAAATGTAATTATAATCTAAGCCTCTCATACAATTGCATTGTCTTAATATAAAGCAACGAAAAGAAACAATCTTTCAACAGTATCCGACTATGATTTATGGCATACAATGTATGTTATTCGTGTACCGGTACAGGCCAAATTGGCAAATGCATTTCAATATGGATTTCAGGCCCTAGGCCTACTGTTTTCTAGTTTTCTCTTGATCTATTAATGTGCCTTGAACTATGGATTATTGACTATAGCATTTAATATTCTATTTTAATCTAACTGCAGCTTTAAATAGCCATTTCGCAATTTTCACTCTTTAGTGTTGTTATTGTTTGTATGTGCACTTGCTATAGCGACCCTTCAATCTCCCTATTCAGAAGCACTCCCGATTACAGAGTGGACACTGCATCGGACTTTCACGCCGAAGCACTGAGCAATTGCGAGTGAAGGACTTGCCCAAGGTCCCTATGCGGCGACTTGAGGTGGATTTAAACCTGCAACTCTTCACCTGCAAGGCGGCGAACAATACTCACTACACCACCGTGCCCTTACACATTAATAGGTATACGGGCCCCCGAGCTTCATTGTTCAGGGCCCCCGGCTAGGTTGTTACGCCACTGGGGTGATTATGATGGGGCTGGTTTGACTTGACGAGGCTATTTTGAGCGGGCTATTTTGATGGGGTTCCTATGAAAAGTTATGTATAATTATGTCAATAGCTGTAATATCATTTTTCAATCTCAACACGATTTCCAATCTATTCATTCACTTTTAAAAAGCACTTTTAAGCATGCATGATATGATCTGCAGTGCTACTATTAACAATGACTATTCGATGGAGGTATTTTTTGAACTTCTCTAAAGCATTCGGCACTGTCGACCATAAAATACTAATAAAAAAAGTGGACAATTATGGAATCAGAGGCATTCTGCTCAAATGGCTCACCAGCTATCTCGAGAATTATACTTAAAAAGTAATGTGTAATGAGGTACTCTCTGAAGAAGGGATAATTAAGTTTGTAGTCCCACAGGGGTCGATGCTTGGCTCCTTATTGTTTCTCCTCTACATTAATGATTTAGAATAAGGTTTCCTCCATACTGTTCTTGATTTTGGCGTCGGACATTTAGATAAAAAAAGTGCCATCCGTGATTTCGCGTATGGGTGGTCCGTGGGCCCAACTAGAATGCAACGGCTAGAAATTTGATATACTGCAACCCTGTCGTCATGCATGAAAAACTGATTTGCGTGGGAGGTTAATATTCTGATAAGAGATGTCGCCCTAATTTTGAGGGTTGTGATGTTGGCATAAGTCTTGGGACGATGGTGGGTGGAGGTGGCGCAGTTGACGATGAGCAGAGTTGAGTGGAGGGGTTCGATGGGTTGCCCGATAACCTATATGCAGACCTGCGCGGGGAAGAGCAAATACCAAGTGTATACGTAAGATGTTGGCAGGGTTCATAAATTGCCTACGACATAATTTATTTAAGGCATAATAATAATATGAAGAAATCTGGAGCAGTGACATTCATCATGTCGGTAGGACTGGGCTATTGCGGATAGCATTTAATGAATGTACACATGGAAATTGATCCAAGGGAGTCCCGCAACCAATCAGACAATGAGCTTGAATTTGCCTAATGAATATTCATGTTAGGCCTCTAGCCATAAGTAAGAAATATACGAATGAGCTTCGGAACTTCATATTTTTTAGGAATAATTCGCTTCAAGAAGCATATAACTCGGTATGCAAAGAGTTATCGTAATACATGCATGTAAGTGATATTGTGATCTAGTGACATTGCGCGTGTGCAAGTAAATTTGGAACAAAACGTGATTCTTATGAACGAAGCGCTGTTAAGTCAGTAGGAACTTGATTTATATTTTTAGAACGGAAAATCCGTGATGGAAATTGGATCGTTTATTAAGGAACTTTATACAAGAAAATAGGGTGTCTAACGACAAAATTTTTAAATTTTAAATTGCTTTTCAAATACATCTGTCTAACTCCGTCACTGGTTGCACTCTGCAAATACCAGTCCCATGCCTGAATAAAGAAGGAGGGCGTAGCTAGTGAGCTTCGTTATCACGCAGTGACATTAAACTGCAAAATATGATCATATATAATATTACATATCTGCAGATTCTGTGAATAGAAACAGCTGCAACCAACTATCACCTTGATCATCCATCTTCAAAACAAAGCTACTCGCTCTGAAACAAAAGATGGATTAAGGTATTTTTATATGTGAAGTGAAGCTGGATTATTGAAAAACACTTGAGAAATGGAAGCTGGATGAATAAGGTTCCTTATAGGTGAAATAGCAGCTGGATTGACGAAAATATCGTTTGAGAAATGGAAGCCGGATTAATGATAAAACGCTTGAGCAATGAAAGCTGGATTAAGGTATTTTTGTATCTTAAATGGAAGCTGGGTCAAGGTAATTTTATATCTGAAATAGAAGCTGGATTAATGATAAAACGCTTGAGAAATGGAAACTGGAATAAGTTTTTTTCTATATCTGAAATGGAAGCTGGAATAGGGTATTTTTATATATGAAGTGGAAGCTGGGCTAATGAAAACCGCCGGAGAAATGGATGCTGGATGAAAGTTCCTTATAGCTGGATTGTCAAAAATAACGCTTGAGAAATGGAAGCCAGGTTAAGATACTTTTATATAGCTTCAATTGAAGCTGGATGAAGGTATATTTATATCTGAAAAAGAAGATGGATCTACTTTCCAGCTGAAATTGAAGCGGATGCATGTTGAAATACATGAATGAAAATCAACAATCCAGTTTCCATTTCTTAAGCTTTTTATCATCCATCCAGCTACAACTTAGCCAAGAAAATTTTCATTCATCCAGCTCCCAGTTAAGCAAGAACATTCTCATCCATCCACCTCCAATTTAATCAAAAAGATTTTCATGAATCCAATTTAAGGCAAGACATTTTCATCCATCCAGCTCCAATTTAAGGCAAGGCATTTTAAGCAATCCAGCTCCAATTTAAGGCATGACACTTTCATCTATCCAGCTCCAATTTAGGGCAGGACATTTTCATCAATCCAGCTTCTATTTCAGGTATGAAAATACTTATTCCGGTTTCCTTTACTCCAACCGCTAACAGTTTAACAAGACGATTTTAGTCAATCTAAATCCGACTTTTATCTAAAATTGAAGCATTTTCATCAATCCAACTTCTAGTTAGCAACGCGATTATTTCGTGTAACCATCTTCAATTTTTACAAGCATTATTTTCATTAATGCAACTTCATTCAAGAAGCGTTCTTCGGGGTAAGAGTATCTAAAGCTTGATTGATTAGGTATAACGGCACTTCTGCACAGAATTGTCATTTCGCAGATTAGGCGAGTTTAACAAAATCACTGTTTACAACAGATTCCTGCTATTTACCGAACTAACGCAACCCAATTGACTTAATGAATTTTCAATATGCAGTAAATGCTGAATATTCATAACGCAGTAAATGTCATTATGGATATGGCGACCGCTGATTTGTTGCGAGTGGCCCTTGGATCAATTTCCATGTGTACTTTCATTAAATGCCTACGGGCATTTAGCCCAAGGATTTTGATGATGCTTCAAGATGCCCAAGCTAACGAAGATTGTGCTTTTCTTCTGTGTGGATTCCAAGAGAAGTACATGTCGACCCAAATTAAAGAGTGATCAGATTTTTTTAGCAATTGGGAAGAACATTTATTGAAGTCTTAAATCATATATTTAGACAATAAAATAATGGGAAATTGTGATGAGATAACAGCTTAAAATGTCACTATTTCCTGTTGTGTGGAATTTTTTTAAAAACAACGGCAGGATGCTTTTCAAGTCTTAGACCACGACAATTCGTAAAAATGACAGCCTTATAAGCTATGCTACCATCGCAGTGTGGCAAAAAAATCGAAAATGGTTAGGAGCACATCCCATCCTCAAACCCTTCGGCCCTTCTCTGCTCGACGATCGTCCTTTGACCCCAAGTTCGTTCCCTAAAACTCATGAACAAGTATCCGTCTATGAACAGAGGTAATTCCAATAACTCTTCTATCAAAAAAGGCTCAAAAATTTTTCTTTCGTATTCCCTTGGGCACTCACACTCTTCGGGTCAACTCGGCACCTATGACAATATATATATATATATATATATATATATATATATATATATATATATATGCCCGAAACATGAGCACCCTCAAGTAATTTTCAGAAGGCGCAAACACAATGCTGACGGTTAGATTTTAGCAAGAGCGTGAAAATGCAAACAAGAAATTAAGAACATCGGTACTTCTCATAAGGGTTTTCCAACTAAATGTAAATTTATCGGTTTCAGGATAACTGAGTTTACAATTTCAGATGCTAATGAAAATGTAAGATAATTAATTATCCTACTTTCTTAACCCTTTCGTTACGTCACACAACCCCAGGCACCGTACGGGGAAATTCTAGGGGAAATATGACATTATGTGAACAGAGTGAGGATTATATTATTTTAGCTAGTCAGTCAAACAAAGTTGGAATTAGTGTTTTTTACCCTTTCAATGAGTTTTTCCTATGGTATGTATGTCCGTATGTATGTCCGTATGTATGTATGTCCGTATGTATGTATGTCCGTATGTATGTATGTCCGTATGTATGTATGTCCGTGTGTATGTATGTTCGTATGTATGTATGTTCGTATGTATGTATGTCCGTATGTCCGTATGTATGTATGTCCGTATGTATGTATGTCCGTATGTATGTATGTCCGTATGTATGTATGTATGTCCGTATGTATGTATGTATGTCCGTATGTATGTTTGTCCGTATGTATGTATGTCCGTATGTATGTCCGTATGTATGTCCGTATGTATGTCCGTATGTATGTATGTAAGTATGTATGTATGTATGTATGTCCGTATGTATGTCCGTATGTATGTCCGTATGTATGTCCGTATGTATGTCCGTATGTATGTATGTATGTATGTATGCATGCATGTATGCATGTATGTATGTATGTATGTTTGTATGTATGTTTGTATGTCTGTATGTATGTATGTATGCCCATGCAGCATAATGGGCCTGACTATAAGCCACAGGTTGTAAACCCGTCGCCGCGATGGGTTCCGTACAGCAGATGGGTTTGTAAACCCGTCGCCGCGACGGGTTCCGTAACGAAAAGGTTAATGTCATTTAACAGGCCTACTTAATTAAGCAGGTGAATAGATAAGCACTAAGCAGAACACTCATATTATATGACATGAGGATATTATGATATAAACCAAGTTTTGCTATGGAAATGTTGTCTGGCAGATGTTCCCTGTGTATTATATATATATATATATATGTTTAATTGTTTATGGCTCTGTTATGGATATATGCTATGCCTGGCCTCAGGGCCATAACCAGGGCTCCTCACATGAATAACAATAGCCAAATTTTAAGTATTGCAGGTATAGTGCATGCAAAATGCAATATTGATCTATTAGCTGTTATTAATGACAAATGAAAGCATTAAAAAAAGTATTTTTTGTCGCTACACCAAATAAGAACAAGAAGAAAACATTTTTGATCATTAAGCCACAGTTTCTTGCACACTTAGGCTAGACTAATTAAAAAAAGTTAGTAAGTTGCATGCATGGCCAAGGCTCCAAGCCCATGAAATTTCTTCTACACCCTGGAAAAATTATTTCGCTGGCATTGCTAGTCTGTTGTTAGCTTTTTACTATGAACATATGCAATGTTATACATGAATTATATATGCCACAAATCATAGTCGGAACTCGGGAGCTGTTGAGAGATTGTTTCATCTTGTTGCAAAAGACTCATGAGTAGGCCTCAGTGGCGGCGCTAGGGGGGCCTGGGGGCTAAGTCCCCCTACAAGAGGCTCAGCCCCCCCTAAAAAAAGGGCCTTCCGAATTTTTTACATTAAAATATCCACGATTTTTGGCTGACGACTAAAAAAAAAAGGTCGTCAGAAATTTTGGCGGCGAAAATGGAAAATTTTCACGAGATTTCGGTTCGTCGTGACTTAAAAAAAAGGTCGTCAGAAATTTTGACGGATGACAATGTGAAATTTTCGTCGCAAGGCTTCAGCCCCCCCGAAACTGAAATCCTGGCGCCGCCACTGGTAGGCCTATAGTATATAGTAAGTTATATTGAGACAATGTAGGCTAATTGTATGAGTTGCTTAAGGGGTCATTGCATAATTACGTTACATTCGAGGATGGGTGTGTGGGGTGACTGAAAACGTTACGAAACGTTACGGGGGTGGGTGGAGCTGAACATTACGTAACGCCATGAAAAAATTATTAGTGTGACTATTAAATTACCATCGAAAGATTCGAATGACACTTCTGACATGATGTGGTCGAAGTTTAAACTTCGTGACATTGATTAACCAAAACAGGTCTATATATCTGAATAAGATCCGGCAGCAGACTAATTAATTAGTTACATGCCAGGTCAATTCTGTTCCCCCATTTGTGCAAACCGGAAACGCTCTTCGAATTGTTTGGATCTGTGATAGCTTTAATTGCCAACGGAACGTGGTAGGCCTATTTGCCCTTGCATGGATTCCTGACATCGAAGAACCACTTTGAAGCATGTTTTACTTAGTGGACATGCACGATCTCAAACAGTTAAAATTAATGCTCAACAAAACTTGGCAATATTCTATTAATAATCATCGAAGTGCCCAGACTAAGCAAATAATTAGTTCATATTAATTTTGATTAATTGTTAATGAACCATTTAGTCCGTGAAACTTTTCGGCAGTGTAAAATTTTATTCTTGCGGTATAGCCTAATTTAAGAAAATTGCAGTTCACGCATTACTCGTTTACAATTATGAATAAAACATTGTGTATATTTTAAGCCTAGCCTACTGTCAAATTAGCCTATACATGTAAGTACATACAAAACTATATTAAATTCACTATGAAAATATGAATTATAATTATTGCGCGCTCACATAAGCCAATAATAGACTTAAATCTCAACTGATTTTTGTAGCAATCGCTACGTAACGCTGGGGGAGGGTGGGTGGGTGGGTCAAGGGCAACGTTACGAAGCGTTACAGGGTGGTTCGAAAACGGTCATTTTCGGTGCTACGTAATTATGCAATGGCCCCTAATTAGTTTTTAATTACATATTTCATATCTTAACTCTTCCGGCCATGACTGACCCCCATTGCAAAAAATCCTGCAGGCGCCCATGTGTACAAACATTTTTTTATATAACTATTTTTCTGTTCATCGTGTAACTGTGTTGCGGCTTGTCAACCTGATTTCTGATTAAACGAATATATATATAACTCAATCCTCTCGTCGCCTCAAGAAACGCTTGATGCTTTCACAGTCGAATGAGTCGATCAATTGTTCGACCTCTACACCTCCACTACGACAAACCTACTTGACAAGGTGCTTCCTAGTCGCACCGTTAAGACTCGTGTTCGACCGCTGGCTGTCTGGTACGACGGAGAATGCTATCAGCCACGCTGCCGAGCCCGTTGCATTGAGAGACAGCATCGCCCAGTGGTGGCGCCAGGATTTCAGTTTTGTGGGGCTGAATTTGCGGGAGAAAATTATCGTCCAGTGGCGGAGCCAGGATTTCAGTTTTGTGGGGGGGGGCTGAATTTGCGGGAGAAAATTTTCCGTTTTCAGTCGCCAACATTTCTGACGACCTTTTTTTAGCCATCAACCAAAATCTCAAGAAAATTTTTCCATCAAAATTTCTGATGACCTTTTTTTAGTCCTTTGCTCGAAATGGTCCTTTTTCCGTGCCCGCTCAACTGTCTGGCAAACCTCGTGCGTACCTTTGCGTTTTTTTGGGGGGGGGCTAAAGGGAATTTTTGTGCGAAAATTTTATTTTTACATGGGAGAAAAAATCGATGGCCTTTTTAGGGGGGCTTAGCCCCCCTCGCGCCGCTACTGGTATCGCTGTTCCAAAGATACAAGCGACCATCTTGCCCGAATCAAAAAGCTGCGTGCCCTTCATCTTCTCAACCACGACAAAGAGGCTGTCTACTGGGAACAGCTTGTCTCTCGAAATGCGAAGAATCCAAAGCGCCTTTGGACCTCCACCTCAGGACTTCTCGGTTGACCATCGAGGCCAGCAGAGACACCTGCTTTTTCTGCCAACGACTTACTCGACGTGTTCGCAGCCAAGACCGACCGTCTTCGTGTGTCTACTGCCAACGCTACTCCTCCTACGTTCTCCTCGACAACATCTGTCTTCGACGGCTTCCGACCTATCTTGGATTCTGATCTTCGTTCAGTTTTTTCATCTGTCAATTTAAAATCATGCGAATTAGACCCTCTACCTCCTTTTATTATTAGTGACATTCTTGATGACATTGCTGTTTTCTTTGTGTATCTTTTCAACATGTCACTTGCTGAGGGCTGGGTATTCCTTAAGCAGTGTTGACTAAGCCCGAACACTACGATTTTTATACATTCTGGTACCTAAGACCGTAAGTATTCAAATGCACCTATTCCCGTTATCCGGAGACGTTCCGACGATTTTATATTAATTTTATAAAATGTATAGGAAATCCCATGTTAAAATTCGTAACTGACTCTCGGCCGCCATATTTACACACAAATGACGTGACGTCATGGGCACACACGATGTTAAAATTATGTGTGTAAATAATGGCGGTCGAGCGTGAGCTGCGATTCAACATGGGATTTCCTATACATTTTATAAAATTAATATAAAATCGTACGGAACGTCTCCGGATAACGGGAATAGGTGCGTTTGAATACTTACGGTCTTAGGTACCAGAATGTATAAAAATCGTAGCGTTCGGGCCTAGTCAACACTACTTAAGGAATACCGAGGGCTGCATTCCTGCCTCACAAAAACGGGCCTTAGTCTTTCCTGCACTCAAGCCCAATCTTGACCCTAGTCTCAGTCAAAACTATCGACCAATTTCAAACCTATCTTTTCTGTCTAAGACTCTTGAAAGACTTGTGTCAATGCAACTTCTTCCATATATCTTGAGTAATCGGGACTCCTTCCATCCCACCAGTCTGGTTATAGGGCTAACCACTCCACGGAAACAGCCCTCCTCTCCATGCTTTCTGATATATACTCTGCTGTTGACAAGTCTCATGTCACTCTTTTGGCTCTCTTCGATGTCTCTGCAGCCTTCGACATGGTTGATCCTGAGATTCTGTTGCAACGACTTGAAACCTCATGCGGACTCAAGGATTCTCCTCTCCTTTGGTTTCGGTCCTACTTGTCTGATCGCACACAAATGATCATCTCTGGCACTCTAGACTCAGTGGGTCCCTGTTGTCTTGGGTGTTCCTTAGGATTCTGTCCTAGACCCACTCCTATTCATCCTTTACACGGCTGGTATTACCTCGCTTTATAAATGGTCAGATAAGATAAGATAAGATGAGATAAGAATGGAGTGACCAATCAGCGAATACGAGGAAAATCCCGAAATGCTGCTTATTCATTTTGCTTCTGTCATTTTTTTTAGTATGGACGAAGGCGACGATTTGAATGACATAGTTTCCGTTTTTATTGTACATACTCAATAATGTTCATCACTGTGCGAGAGTCACCTCCCAGCATCACAAAAGCAGGATATTGTTTTGTCTGCGTTAACAAATCAGCCTTGACTAAATTGTCTGTCAAAACTCCAGTGTTAATATTGGCTCACTAAATGATAGTGGCTAATGTAAATGAAATTGTTTGATTTCTTGTACTAAAATTTGAGTCCACAGTGTGGCAATAAAAAAATCGAAAATGTGGAAGAGCACATCCCCTCCCCAAACCCCTTCCCTGCTCGGCGATCGTCCTTTGGCCGCGAGTTCATCCCCTAAAAACCAGGACCAAGACTCTGCCTATGAACAGAGGTAACTTAAACAACTCTTCTATCAAAAAAAGGGTTCTCACGCGCGGACTTTTCAACTTCCTTTGGGCACTCACACTAAGATTAGCCTTTTTTTAATGGTAAATTCTGGACTTAATTTTGTCAAAGAGCTCCTGTTTCAAAGTATTTAAATGCAATTACGATGGCTTATGTCGACACCATGTTGCAGGTTAATTATCGAAACAACCACCAGATAAAATAATTATGCAAAGCAAACAAGAAAGTCAATCTTTAATATGCATTGACTTTTCATTCAAATACACTAATAGCTTTCAGTCCGAACAAAGAAATCTTTAATTTTAGAAACCACTATCAATACCACATTTTCAATATTTATAGACATCTTCGAAAAAACAGTTTCAGCATATTTCACGATTCTGTCCTCTAGATTCACTGAAACTATTGCACACAATTACTAGAAAGCTACTGTAATTTAACACATTGACCACCATGGTTATTATTACAGTTATGCCAAGCCAATGATGCAAAATTATCAACATAAGAAATTCATGGATGAATTCTAATGTTTCACTTTGTTTTCACCCGAACCGAACCTCACCACCACTCCGGCCCCATCCCACCAAATGTTTTAACCTCAGCCTCAACTCCGGCTCCATCCCACCAAACTCCACCCCATCCCCACCACACCACACACAGACCCACCTGCCCCACCCTACCCCGACACAGTCCCACCTCGGAAGTAACTTTTGGTTTTTCACCCTACCACTTCCTCCCACTTGGCCTCACCCGGCGTAATCCCTCATCCATGCCTCATTCAACCCCAGACCCAACTGAAAAAAACAACTCATCCCACCATTCCACCGCACCTCGCCTCACTCCACAAAATTTTCAACATATGAAATTCATGGAAAAAATAATGTTTCACATTGCCTTCATCCCTCCTCATTGCAACCCACACTGCCTAAACCATACGTTACCCAACCCATCCCACCCTGCCCCACCCTCTGAGGTAAACTTAGGTTTCCCCTACTTTGCCCACCCATCCCAGCCTCTGCCCCACCCCACACCACTGAATCCCCACTCCGCTATGCTCCATCACTCAAAATTGTCAGCTTTTGAAATTTGTGGAAAAAATGTTTCTTTGTTTTCGTTCCTTCCCACCACACCCCAACCCCATCCCACCCAAAACCACACCCCAACCTCGATCCGCCCTTACCCCGCTCCACCCTTACCCCGCCCCGTCTATCCCCAACACTCTGTGGTCAATTTTGGTTTCTTGCCCCTGCACCCCATCCCCGGCTCCCCATCCTGTTCCTTCTAACCACACCCCATTATCCACCCAATCCCATCCCCTATCTGGGGTAGCCAGCATTGCCCTTCAAATTTTAGTTTTTTACCCCACCCCCGCCCACACCCTCCCTCACCACTCCGACCCTACCCCACATCCACCCAGTCCCCAGCCAGCACTAAACCCTCTTGGGTAACTAGCGTTGTTGAGAAAATGTTAGTCCACCCGGCAAATTATTGATCGTGCGTCAGTGTTTGCGTATAGCGCTATTACGAGAATCTCGTAGCTGGCGTGTGAGGAGACATTTTTACTATGAGATATCTCGTAGCAGGCGTCCAATGTGTTAAAATAATAATATAAAAATATTAGTAATTATAATAACTTAGACCCATTTATGGTCAACTATCACTTGTGCATACAGTTAAAAACACTCGTTACTGATGATTGTGAGTAGTCAAAATGCTATGTAATAGTTGCATTACTGATTTTTAACTTCACAATAGCAGTCCATTCTCAGTTTCATGTAGTTTCTTTCGCTCGTATGTGCGTCGATGCTTTTCATCTATGTTCAGCAAGTACCAAGTTCCTGGAAATAGATCCTCCACTTTTCCAACAGGAGAATATGGAGCTACAACAAGACAGCAAACACCTAATTTTCCACATATTACTTTACATCAGTTACTTGGCTGCCTTCAGTACAGCACTGAATCAAAAACTTTCATCGTCGTTTGGTAATTATTCTTTGAACAATAATTGAACCTTGAAGCCAGATTTCTTCATGGTCAAGCTTGTAGTTTGTGTAATCAACTATTTTTAAGTACCGGGGTAATTTAATACGTTACCTAATAGCAAGGCAAACTTGATATGGTCATGAATATATCAAAAAAATATGTCTAGTTCATAATGCTACAGTCTGAACCGCGCTCCTGCTTCATGCACATCCGGGACCTCCGACGCATCCGACCCATGCTTGATTTCAAAACTGCTTCCACCATTGCTACGTCCATCGTCCACTCAAAGCTTGACTATTGCAATTCCCTGTTCTTAAACCTTGATTCCACACAACTTAAGCGCCTCCAACTCATACAAAATTCTCTTGCTAGAGCCGTCACCAGAACACCCAGACATCATCACATCACCCCCATCCTCAAGTCTCTTCACTGGTTGAAAATCCCAGAGCGAATTCACTACAAAGTTCTCTCCTTAACATACAACTCCTTACAATGCTCCCAGCCCAGATATCTTCGCGAACTGTTCACCATCCAGCCTACCCGTTCTACCCGATCATCCGCCTGCCTTACACTCTCTCGACCGCCGGTCACAAGTCATCTCAAGTTCTCCAACCGAGCCATATCCAACTCAGCACCACGCCTTTGGAATGATCTGCCTGCTGAGTTCCGATCCTTTTCAGTTCCTCCTCCATCATTACTAATCACACACCATCACCTTCCTCAGGCTTCTCTATCCATCACACCTCGGGCCTTTCACTCGAAACTAAAGACACTCCTGTTCAAGAACTCTTATCCTGTTTCATCTGATCCCCCACCCTCCAATTCCCGGCACAGACGACACCCACCTTAGTAGCTGTTCCACACCTCTGATCCTACGGTACCTCGACCCGGACCACCACGGACTACTCTCACAGACAACCCTTCTAACTCAACGCAGCGCTCGTGAATAAGCCGGTGCCCCCACGCTTGGCTTTCCAGTGGCGCTTTAGAAATTAGGAGATTACGATTACGAGTCTGGGAAAACAGAAAGTACCGTATTTTTCAGACTATAAGTCGTAATTTTTACATGGTCGGCAACTTGTATGAAGGTGCGACATATATATATATTGAAATTTATTATTATTTCAAACCGGTATTTTCGGCAAATACAATCGGAACAAAGAAGCATTATTAAATCACATTTATTCAACGTGAAATGACCCATTGTAAGTCATCATAGCTTCATGGGGGGGGGAGATACATATCGACAGTGTCATCAATATTGGTAAACAGGGCTAAGCTGGAAATCTCTAATTATATAGGTTATATCTATAGCAAGTTTGATTAGAAGGTACTGGCTTTCATAGCTTCTCATAAATAGGCCTAACGTTTATTCCTACCTAATCGGCGAAGTAGGCATGCGATATATAACATGGAACAATTGTTGTACTCGCCTAATTAAAATTCTATAGGCTCCTATACGATTGAAATTCGCTCTAGGGTTCATATAATGTTATTCAAAGACCGTCTACAATGTGACAGGGCGGAATTAGGAGTCCGCGTCGTCATGGCCATCTGAACTACCCTAGTCGTCTATGTTGTACTCGAGCGCATTTGTTTGCATTCAGTTTAGTTTATACTTCGTATTCTGTGGCCTAACTGATCTTTGAAGCGCTTGTTTAATTATTTGTTTAAGGTAGGCCGATAATACCTGTACGATAATACCTGTACGTAGTAGGACATGTGCGATCAAACGCAATTGTTGCCTTTTAATTATATATTGAATAGGTCTGCAGAGTCTGGTAGAGCCTGGATAATTGTTTGCATGAAGCAATAAAACCCTGCAGGTCCTACCTAGGAGTCCCGTCAAGTCATGACCCTCTCAATTACCCTGTATAAATGGTCCAGTCTATGTTTCAAACACGTTTATTTGCATTTTTTTATTTCAGTCATTCATTCGTATCAATATTCATGCAGGACTTTTAGGAGCTCGCTAATTACTTGTTGAAAGTATAACACTGGTACATAATTATAACTATCACTAAAAATTATAGTCTAAACTGATCTAATCTAATCTAATCTAATAAAGCATTTGTAAAGTGCTTCTCACAGCAGAGCTATTCAGAAGCGCTCTCAGCATGACAGGCCCATGAAAAGAGAAATGTCTTCAAGCAGCGAAAACATGCAGGTGAAATTCCTACAAGAATCCTGCCACGAATTTCAAAAGGAAGGTGATTCCAAATTAAAGGACCAACAACACCAAAAGCCCGATGTTGGGTTAATGAGGTTCATGATCTAGGTACAAACAGATTAAAGCGGTCAGCAGAACGAAGAGGGCGTGAAGACCTTGCAGAAAGAGGCTAACACATTAAGTTGCACAGGTATTTAGGCACTAAGCCCTGCAGGGACTTAGTAACTAGGAGCAAGACCTTGTATCTGATTCGGGCAAAGATCGGAAGCCAGTGAAGGACATGAGTCATGTGTGTAGAGATGTGCGAGTACCAAGGAAGTCGTGCGATACGTCTAGCAGCAGAATTTAGGACAGATTGCACAGATGACAAGCGAACCTTAGGAAGCCCAATTAGTAGGGAGTTACAGTAGTCAATTCATGAGGAGATAAAGGCATGTACCATAGTCATTGTCATGATCTGTTGTTTAGTCAACATGCCTGTATAATGATTTCATCCAACGGATGTTTGATGTATGGAACCAAGTGCTTACCACTTCAAGGTAGAATCACAGAAACAATTCATTAATTTTAACAGCGCAAAAACTATCATAAAACCACAATGACAACAAAATAATGCTAAAGTTCTTTTATTTTAGAAAGGAGTGACATATAATCCAAAAAATACGGTAACTGTGTAAAGCAACTATTTCAACTATTTTTAACTGCATTAAAATGCATTAACTGCATTATTATCAGCATGACATAAGTAATCTAATTCTGTGCATTTTGCAATCACGTCCATTGGAAACACCCAAATGAAAACATCAAACTTTTTCCTGCCTACGCCCCTGCTTGTGTTGTTCACCCTTGGAATCTTAAAAGTCTTAGAAAAAAGGAAAACATTACTAACCCAAGTGATGAATTCTTTCTCTTAAGGCCATCATTTGTGAAAAATCGGCTGGGTCAATCTTCTGTCTTGAATCCAGACGTTCAGTTAAGTCTTTAAGACTTTCAAGAATTCGAGCAGGAGTTGAATCAGGGGTGCAGGAATCAATGTCAGGCACACGAAGAGAAAACATGGATGAGGCTAGACCTGACCCATATGAGAAGAGCAGGATTCGTTTTCCACTGATGTCCTTTAAACTATGCCTGTCAATGAAAATGTCTGCTGCTGAACATCCAAAAGCTTTATATGTTTGAACAAGACCATCTTGAAAACACATATCTCGCCCTTCAACCTAACAATTAGATATGGATATCTAAATGAGTTACAACTCTTGCACACACAAAAATTGTTGCACTTGCCTGAATTGAAATAAAACATTTAAGAAAAATATTTTCAAAAGAAGATTTTGATAATATTCATAAACACATGAAACAAATGCTGAAACAGACACAACTCCTGTATCAACTGCATACAGCTGCTCAAGTATAGGACAACAATGACATCATGGTCTATTCCATGAGCAATTGAAACTATCGTAAATTCAAAAATATTTCTCTACAATTGGGGGGGTCCACAGCTCAGTTGAGAGAGCGCTGGTCGTTAAACTGAGTGTCATCCACGCAACCCAGGTTCGAGCCTCACACAGGGCATTAATTTATTAAAGTTTCTGTTAGCTGCCAATGGTGCTTTTCTGTTGTGTTGTTTGACTCGGGTTCTGCTGAAAATAAGATAGCCCTTCCCACTTCTGGCTTGACCGAACCAGGAGTGATCCAGCACTTAGGCCATTAGTGTTAAGCTACCGAACCAACTGCTGTAAAGCTGACCTGCATACCGTGCTATAGTGGGCCGTATTTCGTATAACCTGTACCTGTAATCATTCTGCGGTTTGTCAGATTGAGTCATTAAACGAAGATTATTATTATTATTAATATTATTATACACATTTATTTCTTCAAAGACTGACAAAATATTATACAGACATGTAAAACGATCGTTTTCAACATTAGGTCCTAAGCCTCTCTGTGTCTTGACTGATCAGTTCTGTAGTGCCCAACACAGACAACGAATTTCCTATTTGGAGCGTGACTGAAATGCGCTGGAGCAGATGGTTGGTCTCTCTCTGACCACCGATCGCTATAGAAATTCTGCAGCCTAGCTCTTGGGCGAATTCCAGGGACTCGGAGTGCCAGCTTCCTCCGGTTTCGATGGCCACAGGAACGAATTGATGCGACTGTGAGATAGCGACATATTTGCAGGCCTTATTATTATTATTATTATTATTACGCAAATTTATTACGTGCGCAAAGTCACACCAAAGTGTGAATCTGAGGCGCGGATAGTCAGCCGCCAGAGGAAGATGCAGTTAAAGGTCCATGTGCTTGAAAGCCAAAGAGAAATAGTGAGTTTTGAGCCGTTTTTTTAAGGTAGGGAGTGAAATTGAGCAACGAAGAGAGAGTGGAAGTAGATTCCATTCTTTGGAAGCAGATTCCATTCTTTGGAAGCAGAGGCATGGAATGCACTCGAGCCCATAACAGTTCTGCATCGAGGTTCAGCTAAAAGACCCATGCTTGATGATCGCAAGCAATGAGGAGGAATGTAAGGAGTAAACAGTGACTTATTATTAACTAATCTACTAACAGCTGTTGCAAAAATTACCTACAGAGTGCATTTTTAGGCAATTGTTAACAATATTCTTCACATGATGAACTATCACGCATCTCAATTTCCAGGTATTTACTTTCCTTTGTAATTAGCTATACAGTGATTGTAGTGCTTAACCAGCAGAAATATTACTTTCTACGATAGCCTGTACTGCAGTAGTTTTCAACCTTTTTCTAGTGACGGAACCTTTTTCAAGCACTCATTGACTCGCGGAACCCTCCGCATTTCATCTGTTCAGTGCTCCAAGATAAGCTTATGCATGAAGTCGTCACTTATAATTAAATAATAATAATAATAATAATAATAATAATAATAATAATAATAATATTCAGTTTTAAACAGTTCAAGACTTTTAATGTGCGTTATTTGCTCTTCTGGTGCATGCAGTATATAATAGTACATTACAATTGCATGCCTTAGAAATCTACGGAGTCAACGAATACGTTCAGTGCACAAAGCACTATCAGAGAATATTAGCTGCATTTCTGCTGTAAACCCTATTTCGCCAACTATCAAACGGACAAAATAGATCTATTGAAAATGGAAATTCGATGCATTCTAGATCAGTTCTCGACCAGTTTTTGTTATGTTATAAAGCATCCTTTTTCAAAGTTATTGCGAAATTTGTGCCTGGTTATTTATAGCAGGGTTGAGGGACCTCGATCAGCCTACATGGGAGTTTCAGCTTCGTTTGAAGGCAAGTGCCAAGTCCAACGCTGGTTACATCCTTCGTCTCGTCTGAAATAGTGTATCTGTCACAATAGGCCTAATCGACCATCTGATTCTTATTTGACACATCTTGTGTGATGTTCGAATAGCAAATAGTGCATGAGCCCATCGGTTAAAAATTCGTGAGACAGGCTTAGGCTTTACAATTGCAAAACTTGGTAAATCCGATACCTTTGAATCAAAAATTAACCCCTATCTCTCCAATGTTAACTGATACAAACAAGAATTAACCTATAACCAGTCATTGGTCTACAGTGCTCAACAGACTCTAATGGGAAGAAATTGTTAATAGAGTTTCCATCTGAATAGTTCAAAAAGTCAATTATAAAAAAAATTGTGTCTTAACGACACAGTTGAAGACACAGGGCATCTAGGCATTATAGATTCCCGTTTGATAGATCTACAGCCTACGATTCTTTTAAATGGCAAGACTAACGCGCAGATTCATTCATGTGGTCATCATTATATGTTGTAAAACAACATAAACAGTAATGCATTCGCGTAATAAAGTTATTTAGGCCTAAGTAAGAATGACTTAAAGCTGTGAATAATTCGACTGACTATTAATGATTTTGTGATTTCAGTTGATATTATAAAATTTTATATCAAACTGCCGCGGAACCCCTGGCCGACGCCCGCGGAACCCTGGGGTTCCGCGGAACCCCGGTTGAAAATCACTGCTGTACTGACAGTATAATACTTCTTATTAACGACTGTGCATATCGAGAACTTGGATTATATTATATCAAGGTTTTCACTGCAATTCAAGTCGGAACTCGCAGAGTTAACTTGCCGTATATTACAGTTCGAAAATCAGAGATACCCAGCATGAATTTAGCTGGATGAAATCTACCTTATTTCCTATTGCTGTATAGGAAAGTCTAACCGTACTCAACGATGTGTAGTTTTCCAAGTTCTTCAAAATAACAGTGAAGACGAGTAATTTCCTCTTTCAAATTCAACTGTCAAACGTTCAGAGTCCGCAGCTCAACCAATCGCCTTCAACCGTACTCGGCACGAGGGTTAGTCGCATTGTAGACAATTCTTCTCCATCCTCTCCTGTCCTCGGTTGCTCTCAACAACTTCTCTCTTGATAAGCCCGACCATTCACTCATGTCATCCAACCACCTGCTCTAGGTATTCCTCTTGTTTTTGCTCCTGGAACCGTTCCTTGCATAATTTCCTTCTCTAGACAATCTCCATGTTTCCTCATTATGTGCCTAAAGTATGACATGCTCCTTCCTTTGATAGATTCAAGTAGACTCCTTTCTACACCAGCCGCCTCCAGTACCCAATCATTTGTTTTTTCTCTGTTCATGATATTCCAAGGATTTTTCTTATGCCTTTCATTTCAAAAGCCTTTATTCTAACCTCATCACTCTTTTTTGGGTCCAACTCTCACATCCATACATCGATCATCACTGGCCATACAAGTGTCCTCATTAACTTTAACTTAGTGGATAGTTTGATGCTATGGCTTTTCCACAATTTCATCTCCTTGCTACGCTCAGCGTCTTCTGTTACGAGTGAGCCTAAGTACACAAATGTGTCCACTTGTTCTATCCTGATGTCCTGCACTTTGATGTTATATTGTTCCTCTGCCAGCAACATACACTTTTCTTTTCCCCATGTTGATCTCCAGACCTTTCTTTCGACCTTCCCTGTCCAAACGAGACACCGTGTCCTGGTGTCGCTACTACTCTCAAACTAATGCACAACGACCTAAACTAGTCGCTTTCTAATACACCTACTCGACTTTCACAGTCCAACGTAGTTCTCCGCAAAGGGTCTAAATGCCCGATTAAACTTGACAACTCCGGCAACTCTAACATGGAAGACGTCCTCCTGATTCGATGTAAATAACTCGAATCTATTCACTACAACCATCCGATTCGGTCTCAACAACTTGCATCTCTTTTCCGTTGGCCTTCTCCCCCCATTGCTCGAACGGCTCCTTTTAATGACACTATCTTTTCTGATTTGTTGATACTCTCGTTGTTGCTAAGCGACACGTCTAATTACTTCAGGATATCATGCGCCATGTGCTCTTCAGCCTTATGAATTAATTAAGTTGTATGTAAAGCCACTGACATTAACTAATGCCACTGGCATTATATCTTATACTAGGTACCTATATTGTGTAATTAAAATATACAGACAATAGTTAATTTGATACACAGTACGCACTACATATAAATGTCCTTATATCTTATACTACACGTTCACGTCTTATCAAAGACATGTTGAGACAGACCCGGCCCTTGCCCAAATAGCGTCCCAGACAAAACACACATTTGACGCCCTCTGATCCAATTCTTTATCCCATGTCATAATTCAATGACCACATCGTATCTATAGATCTATAGAATCATATAGTGCCTGCCGAATAATGATAATGACTATTCAGAGGCATTCTATGCATGGATACTTCGGGGGGGGAGAGGGAAGAAATGCCTTTGAAGAATGAGAGACTGATGAAGAAAAACGAGACATTAGCTTAGCCTTTAGTGCGGGAGGAAAGTCAATCCAAATGGAAAGCCAGCCACAGCAAAAGACTGATGTTGAACAAGAGCAGTCCTAGTCCAGGGTGAGCCAGCATTTCAGACCGATTAAAGGGGCCTGAAGACGTGTTTAGTCGCTGTTTTTTAAGCACATAGAAGTGAGTTGCAGTAGTAGAAGAAAACAGGCAAATGAATGATTTATGAAAATAAAGACTGGGAGAAACCGATCGTCTGATGCAGCGGTTCTCAAACTGTGGGTCGCGACCCCCACGGGGGTCACTTGGCGATTTGCCAGTGGTCGCCTGGATCCTTCAGAAATTTTCAAAATATGTATGCGTGTAATACCAAGTTCAACGCAATTCACTATGCTATAGAAACTTAAAATAAATTTTTACTTGTTCTTTTGCTATGATTAATTCTATAGATTGCGGCGGCTAATTCAATTTTTGTCATAATTTTTTAGCTTTAAAATGTAAATTCCTCTTTTTACATTCTTCTAAAATAAAAAAAAATCCGGTTTGCTCAAAGAATCTATGCAGTCTGCTATCATCAGGCCTATTTATGGGAGACTTTGGAGACATAGGGGATTGGTCCCCCAAAGTTTGTGGTTGGGACTGAGTTGCTTATAATCCCCCAATATTTCGGAAATATTTCCTAGATATTATTGTAAATTTCTACAGACTTATCCGTCGTTTATCCATAGGGCCTAATGACTAATTTTGCTAAGACGACAACTTAAAAAATATATTTACCGTGTGCAAATAAACAAATTGTGAGCATTGAAATCATGATTACTTTTGGCTCGAGGTCTGGTCTTACTGCTGATGCCTTGGCTGATTTCTTCGACCGGAAGGTGGCTGATGTCAGGACTGCGACTGATGGAGCGGCGGCGGCTGAATTCGTTGACATCCGGTCAGAAGATCGATTTCATGACTTCAAGCTGATCACGACAGATAACGTTTGCAGTATGGTTGGTGAAGCAGTGGACAAGTATTCAATGCTTGACCCTATGCCGACCTGGCTGCTCAAGTCGTGCGTTGATCTTCTGGCCCCTTTTATCAGCGTGATGTTCAATTCCTCTCTTCAGTCTGGAACGTTTCCAGTGCTCTACCGAAGTGCCTATGTCACACCTCGTCTTAAAAAGCCGACACTTCCGCGTGAGGAGCTATCAAGTTATCGGCCAGTGTCAAACCTACCAACATTGTCAAAGCTGCTCGAAAGGGTAGTTTGCGGACAACTAGTTGAATATCTTATATCGGCTGAGCTTCTTCCCAAGCATCAATCGGCGTATCGGAAATTCCACTCAACAGAGACGGCGTTGCTGAAGGTCTTTACAGACTTGATTGAAGCGGCTGACAATGGTGACCATGCGTTGCTGGGCCTGCTTGATCTCTCGTCTGCGTTCGACACTGTCGATCATGACATCATGATGGAGCGACTTTCTCGGACCTACGGCGTACGCTCGGTGGCGCTTGACTGGATCAGATCATATCTACGCGGGCGAAGCCAGTCGGTTTTTTACAATGGGGTGCATTCGTCGTTGCGTGTTTTAACCAGTGGAGTACCTCAGGGGTCGGTCCTGGGGCCTCTGCTTTTTCTGCTGTATACGGCCGATCTTGAGAAACTTGCCTCTGGAGTGGGGCTATCCTCTCATTTCTATGCTGACGACTCGCAGCTATACACCACTGGTCCGTCGACGACTGCGCCTCAACTGCAGCAACACATGGAGTCGGGAGTAGAGGTTGTAGCTGAATGGTTGAGGTCAAATCGCCTCCTTCTGAATCCTGACAAGACTGATTTCCTTTGGTGTGCCACTCGTAGAAGGTGCGATCAACTTAGCAGTGAGTCCCTAACTATCTGTGGAATATCGGTGCGGCCTTCTACCGCCGTGCGTGACCTTGGAGTTCTATTCCAGACGGACATGTCCATGACGCACCAAGTGGGACTGACGGTGAGCAGATGCTTTCGCCAGCTGCGGTTAATCAAAAGCTGTGTACAATCACTGCCTTTTGAGGCTGCAAAAACAGCCGTTTTCTGCTTCGTGGTTTCTCAGGTGGACCGGTGTAACAGTTTGTTGGCTGGTGCGCCGAAGTACCTGCACGACCGACTACAGTCTGTGTTGAATGCAGCGGCGAAACTCGTGTGTAATCGGCGGAAGTATGATCATGTGACACCATTACTGCGTGACGTGTTGCATTGGCTTCCAATACCGTACCGCATTGAATTCAAACTCTCATTGCTCGTCTACAAGTCACTACATGGCTTAGCACCAGACTACCTCAAATCCTATTGCGTGCAGATGGCGGCGTCAGGTGCTGGCCTTACGCTGAGATCCAGTGTGAAAGGAGATCTGTATGTGCGAAGGACGAAGACACGCTTCGGGGAGCGTGCCTTTTCAACTGCTGGTCCCCGCTGCTGGAACAGTCTGCCTTCCACAGTTCGTTCTGCCAACTCTGTTGGTGTTTTCAAAACTCGTCTGAAGACATATTTGTTTTCCAAGGCGTACCTGTGACTGAATATATTATGTTTGTGTTTGTAGAGGCGCCTTTGTAACGGCATGTGCTGTGTTACGGCGCCATAGAAATTGTCGTCATTATTATTATTATTATTATTTGTTCAGATGACAGCTGCCCTAAAGTGCTGCAAATGTATGTATGTATGTATGTATGTATGTGCACTTGTTATAGCGCCCCTTCAAGCTCTCTCTACTCAGAGGCGCTCCCGAATGCAGAGCGGACACTGCATCGGACTTTCACGCCGAAGCGCTGAGCAATTGTGAGTGAAGGACTTGCCCAAGGTCCTTACGCGGCGAGGTGGATTCGAACCTCGAACCTTCCGGCTTCAAGGCAACGACGCCACCACTACACCACCGCGCCCCACAAATGGTGTGCAAATTAAAAAACTTAACAATGGGAAGGGCACATTTATTGAAGTTTTTAACCATGTCTTTGAGTACTGAAATCATGAGAAATTTTGTTAAAATAATAGATAAAATTGCAACTATTGCAGTGTGGGAAAAAATTTAAATAAAAGGAGGAGGATACTTTTTAAGTCCTAAACCACGACTATCAGCAATGAAATGTTGTTAAAATGCTACCATTGCAGTGTGGAAATTCAAAAAGTTTCACAATAAAATTATAAGGCACATCGGCGCATTCATAAAGCACAGGTAGGCTGTAAGGTTTACGAAATTGATAGCCTTCCTAAACGAATCAGCTAGGACTGCTAGGTGAAAAGAGTGCTAAGAAAGAAGAACTATTGACCGATTTTGAAAGTAGTCTGTTGTTTAATAGTTGCAGCATGAATAGACCAATTATAACGTCTTATTTGTAATGAAATTTTGTTGGTCGAATCAATGAAACCCAACAAATAGACTGAAGCAGGGCCGTGTTTAACATAGGTCCATTCGGTGCCGTGCACCGAATGCCCCGAGCCGAGAGTTTTGTTGCCATTGGCCAAATGTCTTTTGTGAGTCTCAGTGTTACTTAAACATTTTGTAAAATCAGTAAGTGTAAGAAAACATTAATTTCACTAAGTTCACCGACGTTGTGTGCTTGCTGACCCACCACAGCCGACAAACCACGTAGGGTAGCCTATTGAACAGCGGATTTCTGTAAATTAATGGCTAATCTTGTAAGACTGTCGAACGACACTTTGCCCCTGCTGTAACACTTTGCACCGACACTCGAAGAACCTTAAACACGGCCCTGGACTGAAGCGCCATTCAGGTACTAAACATCCTAACTATGCAGGAAAGCATGACCAGTAGGGCATTTTTAAGAACAAAGCTGATGACTCCAAGAAGGCGCACTTGAGATTGGATGTTTGGGGAGTTGCAGCAGCAAGACGTGGCAGTGTCACAAACTGAATAGACATAATTATGAAATTTCAACTGCTGAAAAGGTAGCATTCATCAAGATCCAGGAAAACTCACACAGTTGCCAAAAGCAATTTCGAATTTTGAAGTGATAATTTACAATAATGGATATTGGACAATGGTAAAAATGCTGTTACGTAGAGCGGTTATTCGATAAAAAAAATTGGGGGTCGTCACAACTATCGAAATCTTTTCAAGGGGTCGCCGCACTAAAAAGGTTGAGAACCGCTGGTCTGACGGCTCTAAGCCACCGCAGTTGAAAGATGCACGGGTGGCTGAGGTTAGATGTGCTCGTGGATGTGAGAGAGGAGTCAAGTGTGATGCCCAGGGACACTAGAAGAATATGTATAGACTGGAAGTTTCTCAGTCAGTAATTGAAAGTTATATATATATATATATTATATATACTAGCTGGGGAACCCGGCGTTGCATGGGAAATTTATTATACTCCTTGGTCTAAGCCATTTATCTTTCCCAGGGCGGCTGCGCTGCGTAAGCTTTGGCGAAAAATGACGTCATTTGTTATTGCACGACGATTCAAATAATGGCGTCGCATTTGCTGCGATCGCACAAATAACACGGCGAAAATGAAAATGTCTAATATTTCGAGTTCTAAAGTGAATAAGTTGAGGTGTGTGGAGGCGAGGTGGACCGTGTAAACATCTGTCTAGCTGTAACGTTTCAGATATAAGTGTTAAAATATGCATGGCAACAGCTTGGCGAAAAATGACGTCGAAATATGACGTCAACGGCAACAGGCCGTTACTGAAAATTGCAGCGATAGGCTAACTGCAAGCGCATACATTAACACAGCGAAATTTTATAATGTCTGTTTTTCGAAATCTAAAGTGTATAAAAAGCTGAAAATAGCGTACTTGGATGGTTTTGGTGAACGTTTATCTAAATGCAATCTTTCAGGTCAGTAGCTGCAAAACTGCGAGCGTGCATCGGTCACAAATATAGTCACATCCTTTCTTATAGATATAGATATAAGTCCCCAAACCAAATCAATTGATTCTTTGCAGCATTTAGGCAATGTCAGTAGACGACATCCAATAGTGAAGATCAGAAATAAGACAACTAATAAGACAAATAGGGGCAGAGTTGGTCACATGATGAACCATGCAAAAAGCCTGGGTAGGCCTATCACCTGCATAAATATGGCCATTTGCCCATTTCTAGTAAATAATAATAATCTTTTTCTTTAATTGAGCGCCTGCAAACGCATTGCGCTTTACATTTACAAGTTATGCAGTAATCTTAATTAAACTTAACTACTAACTGAACAGACAGCTTTGCAATTACACGGCGCTAATAGCAGCCTACAAAGCATATCCGCCCAACAGTGGCTCGAACCTGCTACCTCTCGCACTCTTGGCCAGCGTGTTAACCATTACTCTACCGGGCCCCCGATAAAAAGGGTATCAGTAGAAAAATAGCACACGAGTTCCGTGTCTATTCAGGAAACCTAACCTCTGAGTTGTAGGTTTTCAAGACCTACTGCAGAGACTTAATGGAGGCTTATACTTTTACACCGGTTCAATGCATTAATAAAAGGGTAATAAACTGGATAAAAAATGTGACAGGTAATATCAAAACGAATGTGCAAAATGATTAACTAACAAGTGCTACACTAAATGTTAGCTAAAACGAGAACACAACTTCAAAACTCAAGGAAAAAATCAAACCTGAAACATAATTTTCAAATTCAAGAAAACCAATTATAACTATCTACAGTCTCTACATTAACGTCAAGTAATTTTCCAAATAAGGTAATAGCCACGAACAGGGCCGCATTAAGGCTAGTGCGGGCCCGGGTGCTGTGGTAACCTTGCGGGCCCTCCTCTCAGTCTTCTGTTAGCCACTGCAGGGTCTACCATGGAGGCGCATATACATGTAATTATACCGTGTTTCATTATGAGTATACTGTATACACTATAGCCTACAGCCAATGGATACTTTTCCTTTGGTACGCGTGTAATTGTTTCTAAGGAAAAGCTTCCTACACTAGTAGGCCTAGATATAGGTATACAATACGTGACAGAAGGAATGAACGACTAGATTATTCAATTGTTATTTATATTTATAAGCCCTATTCTTATGTTCCATTCAGTTAACTATCTTCATTGTTCCCCACGTCCACATGCATTTCGAAGGCCTCCAGTCTTCTTATGATGATATTGCTTGCTCTCATGGTTCATGTCTCACATTCAAACAACACCATGTGCACTCCATATCAATGTTTTATCATCCGTTTCTCTGGATTCCTGCTTTCTCTTTTCTTTTCAGTTTATCGTAATTCTTAAATTTAAATTTATAAGTTCTTTCTTCCTATTTTCAGGTCTAATAAAATATATCCTCATATTTCCTTCGCAGACTTCAATAATAGCCTATCTGGGAAAACCGCTCTTTAGAGCGTCGTGATCTTCTTACATCAATTATCTAGGTCTAGGAATTATCGGAGAAGAGTAGGCCTACACAGTGAAAGAGATCGAGGCAAAGGAAGTGGGTAGGACACAGGCTGAGGGCAGACTCACTGCGACGAACTGTCATGAAAGAAAAATGACGGGAAGCGAACAAGAGGAGGTCCACGACAGGTTAAGTCGGTATCAGAGATTAATTTCTCGGATCTTTACTGCGGGTGGCTCGGTCGCAAAATAAACGTGGAGTAGCGGTGGTGAAGGATCTCACCCTCAGGGTCGAAGCCATAACACAGCCGCTATATAAATATGCGATTACATTTACATTTAAGGATAATAGCAAATGGATAGGCCTATGGAAAGTTTGAGGAAGAGGCATCGGACATTTCAGCCAGCATAGGAGGCAGAAAACTAGAGAATAAGATGATAAGCTATAATAGGCCTAAGTGTAAGAAATTAAGAGTTATCCAATAGCGTGTCTTCTAAAGTTTTTTCTCTTGTTATTTTAAAGAAGACGGTCAAAATGATTGACCCGCATGTCCTAATTTAAGATCACTGTTGATACTTCCCAGACAGGGTCGGATTAAGGCATGTTCAACATGTACGGCCGAACAGGGGCCCACACTTTAGGGGCCCCACAAATGCGGGGGGAAATTTTCGATAATTTTTAGATTTTAGCAAATTTTAACCAAACGAATAAAAAAAGGTCATCAAACTTTTGTAGGCCTACGCAGATCCGCAAAAATTCCCGAACAGGGACCCACATTTCTTAATCCGGCCCTATTCCCAAAGATAAATTTACAATAACAATAAATTCCTGCGATTCATAAGCTAGACATAATAAATCGGATGTGGGAAAACTTTGTCAAAATTTCGACAACGATAACTTCGTAGACTATTTATTATTGTTGCAGTATTCTTGCTAGGAAAATTCATCATTTCCGAAATTGCGGGCCCCTAAACCTGCGGGCCCGGGTGCTGCAGCACCCTTAGCACCTACCTTAATGCGGGCCTGGCCACGAATGTCTTTTAAGAGGGTAAGGAAGGTCAAGGTACGAATTTTTTTTATATAGTAGCAAAATAGCACACAAATTACCTGTCTATTCAGGAAACCTAACCTCCGAGTCCAATTGATAGATTTTCAAGTAGTAAGGCTACTAAATTATACATGTTTTCGTTATCTAAAGAGTCCTTTTTATGTGTTACATTTGGGCCGTCATGCCAAATTTAGAACTTATAAGTGTTTTCTTAATATTTTTCCTGTTCTTATAGGCTATCATGGGTTTTTCAGGGAAAGTTTTTTGTAAATACAGGCTCTCATTCATTAGTTCAAGCCAAAGTTTATGAACCATTTTTAAAGACATTTTTCTTGTCATATTTGTTTTCGTATATTAATATAAGGATAGGTTTATCCATTTCTGGTGATATTGCATTATTGTAAATTGTTTAAAATTGCATAAATATATAAATGTACACTGTAACCGGCTGCGGTCTGGCAACCGGATTGCTTCAAAAAAGAAAACATTACAATTGCTTGTAGCCTCATGCAAGATTAGAGTTGACCGAAAAACTGTTAATTTATTTAGAAAATTCCTGATGAAATGACTCATCACACTCGATAATCTTACCTTGAGATGAAAGATGCTAGGCCTCCATATAGAGATGGAGTATACATGTTCCCAACCTGGTTGGCCAAGAGCAGGTAAGGCAGTGTCTTCTGTTGATATATGTCTCTGCTTGCTACCAGAAGTGCTTGCTCTACTTCCCGATCAAAATATGTCTCGGTAAGTTTCACATTTCTTGTAATTAACAAATAATAACAAAGCTCTGATGTAAAAGCTGATCAAATCTAAAGCAACCAGGCCACAGTTTTGAAGCAACCGACCCCAATACTTCACAAGGGGGGTCGGTGTCGACCCGGTGCAGGTTATATGGGGGTTCACGAATCTCTGCCACCATGGGAACCAGGGTGGGGGCAAAACCCTCATTTTTGCTACGTTTTCACCCGCCGTTGCCATGCATATTTTCACACTTATTCACGTGAAACGTTACAGCTAGACAGATTTTTACACGGGCCACCTCGCCTCCACCAAACACACCTCGGCTCGCAGGGTCGGGTGGGGCCAGGGTATTGTTGGGAGGAAGAAAATTTGTCACGAAAACCCAAATTTCATGGGTGGTGGAGGTCGGTGTGGTAGGGTGTGGTGGGGGGAGAATTTTTTTCCAGAAAACCAAAATTTCACAGGTGGCGTGGAGGTTGGAGTGTGGTGGGGTGTTGTGGGGGGGGAATTTTTTCCATAAAATCAAAATTTCACGGGTGGCACACCAGTTGAGATCGGAGTGTGGTGGGGTGTGGTGGGAATGAGGGAAGAAAATTTTCCCCGAAAAAAATTTCACGGGTGGCGTACCGGTGGAGTGCGCTGGGGTATGGTGGGTGTAGGAAGGAGGGAGGAAGGGATGCAGGGAGGGGTAGAGGTTAGGGGAGGAGGTACTGAGGGGGAGGCAGGGGGATAGGGAGGGGAGTGGGATAGGGGATTGAGGATGTGGGCAGGGGTAGAGGGAGGGGATGGGTAGAGAGGGGCAGGGGTGAGAGGGAGGGTAGGAAGCGGAGGGGTGAACCTGAAGAAGAATAAGGTGCATATTATATTGGACAATAGTTGCATATTGTAAGAATATGCTAAGATACTATGCATGAAATGATGCATCCAAAATATCAATGAGAATATGTTAAGGTGTAGCCTGTTTTAGTAAGACTATGTATCTAAAAACATCTAAAAGAATAACTTTTTACACTAGTCGTCCAATGTGGACAGTATATAGCTGTCATTCATTGTAAATATAACTTAAGAAGTCAAAGACATTTAAAAGTCCTAAGTCGCAGCTCGCAATCAACATTAACTTAAATGTACACTTAAATGACGCCAACAAGTCCTAACATTGTAAATGAGTAACTGAATGACAATAACAAGTCTTAAGTGTACATTTGAAATGGCAGTAATCTTGGTCTTTACGATGATGGCAAACAAACCCAGGACAGTTAAGCTTTATCAATCAAATGTCAAAATAGACCAGTTGCACAGGGGGGAATTTTGTCCAGGGAGATAATGCCATACGCAAAATGGAGGCCCGGGGGGGGGGGGTTATGTCCTGCAACCACGATCAGAGCAGCTGACAAAATGTCAAATTGCCAGATATTCTGAACTGCTGAAGAACAATGTTTAACCTCCTTGGCGTTAATCCCGAGTGGCACTCGGAGTCGGGGAAAAAGATGTAAAAACGGTTAATCCCGAGCCACACTCGGGCTATATACATACATACAAACATGCATACATACATACATGCATACATGTATACATACATACATTCATACATATATATTATACATACATGTATACGTACATACATACATACATACATATACATACATATATATATGTATGTATATATGTATGTATATTATACATACTCTACTGACGCAACCTGTACCAGAGACTCTGAACATTCACACCATCTGAAAGCTGGTGACGGGATTCCGTTGGATGATTCTACGTGTCTGCGAGGGATCGCCACTGATGACTGTTTCCGGCTCATTGTGACTTATTTTGCTAATTGATGGAATTTTCTTGTTGTTATGACACTTAACATCATTTCGGCTAGTTAGCGCAGAGAGCGCCTCTGAGTAGGTTTCTTGAAGAGGCGCTATATAAATACTTGAAATAAATAAAAAATACATATATATATATACATACATATATACATATATACATACAGATATACACACATACTTGCATGTATACATACATACATACATATATACGTACATACATACATACAAAAATGCATATATAAATATATACATACATGCATACATACATATACATACATATATACATACATACATGTATACATGTATACATACATACATACATACATACATACATACATACATACATACATACATATATACATACATTTCTAGTGTCCTTCTGGTCTTTGGCGAATACAAGTTGATGACCAGGAATGACAAGGGAACTGAGTCTCACGATTATCCAGAGTTTTATTAACAGATAATGTAACAGTAGATTTCTTGACAACGATGACAATTCAGAGCGATGACACAGTCAGAGTTTAATGGTTAGATGGTGTAGACTGTAGACTCATCGACAACTAAGATACTATGATCGACTTGACTGCTTAAACTATAGACTAACTTATGATTAGTTTGGCCGAGGCCGCAGCCTCGACTAGTTATCTCGACTGATTGCTCGCTCCTTGCTGTTTGGATGCTGAGTCAAGACTGACTGAACCTGACTGACGACTCCCTTCTATTCGTACTGGGCAAGCCTCTTCACCTATGTGTCTTGACCCTATTGGTTGGTTGGTCATCCACTGCTGCTCCGTTGCTCAGCCCACTCTCTACATATATTTAGCCTATAGTCAGTCAGTCTGTCTGTCTGTCTTCCTCTTGCTCTCTACCTGTCTCTGTCTCTCTCTTTCTCTTTCTATCTTATGCGCAAGGCCCATGGCGTTACACATACATACAGGCATACATACATATACACACATGCATGCATACATACGTCATAAATAGTATAATTGTAAATAAATGTAACGTTTTCAGCAAGTTATTCCGGATAGTATTGAAACGCTAAGGAGGTTAAAGTTCATTTAATTCTTTTAAGGAGAAACGTTTACAACATTGAGAAAAATACCGTATGTAAATATAGGGAACTTAGAAAATGAAAATTTCCAGTGTCGTTTGAAACAAAATCTGCCCTTGTGAGTCAAACGAATTTTTCCAGTCTTTTAGAAAAATTTTGGAAAATTTCTGAAAAACTTTTGTAAAAGTATTTTTCCGGAAAAGTTGCATCACTAGCCTCAATACCTCTCAATCTTACCTTAGACCTTAGTCCTTCCCGTGCAGATCTGCACATCGGACAACACAGTCTCTCCACTCCACTCTGGTCATTGCCACTTCAATGGGGCGCGGTGGTGTAGTGGTGGCGTCGTTGCCTTCAAGCCGGAAGGATCGAAGTTCGAATCCACCTCAAGTCGCCGCATAGGGACCTTGGGCAAGTCCTTCACTCGCAATTGCTCAGCGCTTCGGCGTGAAACTCCGAAGCAGTGTCCGCTCTGCAGTCGGGAGCGCCTCTGAGTAGAGAGCTTGAAGGGGCGCTATAACAAGTGCACATACATACATACTTCAACAGCATCGTTCCATGCCATCTACAGACATCGCAGATCCTCTCGCACAGTCTCCATCCAGCTCTTCCTTGGTCTCCCTCTACCACTTCTCCCATCCAGAGTCCAGATTGTTGTTTGTTTGGCTCTTCTATACTGATCCATTCTCGCTACATGTCCCATCCACTTTAGTCGCCTCTTTCTGGTGTTAATTTCCAGTTTATCCAATCCTGTCCTGTCCTATCTCTGATGCTTTTATTTGTTATCTTATCTCTCCATGAGATGTGTAGTATTCGTCTCAGCCATCTATGATGTGCCGCCTCTAGTCTCTTCCCATTTGCCACCATCAATGGCCACATCTCAGCCCCATACAGTACTAGCAGTAGTGTGCTCAATCAGGTCTTAATCTTCAAGTTACATTTATTGTTACTCCATATCTTCTCCAGTCTTCCAAAAACCGCATTTGCCCTTCCAACACGAACCTTTATCTCTTTATCACCTTTAAATTAATACCTCTCCAGCTACATGCAAAAGCCGCAATCAGCATTTTCATCTCGCTCAATGAGTTCTACTGATCGCCTTGATATTTTTGAACATTCCAGGCAAGAGCAGTGCCCAACATCGGGCATTTGCTGTGCTTGGTCTCCCTCCATTTGCAACGACCTTCCTCCTGCACTAAGGGCTAAACTAATCACTCGTTTTCCTCATCAGTCTCTTATTCTATACAGGCATTTTTTCACCCAAAGTTTTTTTTCTGAGAGTGCCTCTGAAAAGTCATTCTGTGAGAGGTGCAATATAAATACATAGATGCAATACAATAAAATACAATTTATACATGGTTTTGGGTACATTTTAGACAAGATTTTTGGACAAGATTTAATAACAAATAACTAGAAGCAGCACACAATTGCAAAGTTTGGCTTTCTAATTTCTGAAGAATTTCTAAAATTGTATCCTTCATGTTAAAAAAGCATCATTCACTCTTTACCAATTCATTTGTCAAAATTTTAAACCTCGTGAGTAGTTGTTAGACTGCTGGAATGACTATCAGTCACGTGATCAATGACATCATAGGCCAAAGTTCAAGGTCAAAGGTCAAAGTGTTGATGCAATAGGCTAAAGTTCGAGGCAGTGATGTAGTCAAATCCAACTGAGCCGAGTCCGAGTCCAGCTAAGCCGAGTCCGAGTACAGAGGGGTTTGAGTCCGAGTCACTAAGGATCGAGTCCAAGTCCGAGTCCAGTAACACCCAGATCCACTGAAACACTCAATAGACCTATTATGACATCGAAAAATATCGATATTATAATGCAAAAATTTAATGTAGGCTAATTTATCCAAATTGAACTTTAAAAATATTGAATTAGATAAAGTTCTCCTCGAGAATCTGGCGAAGTGGAATAGATACAAATTCTTCCACTGCCAAACACAAGTTCAACAGGTGCATCGATATTGCGGAGTCTCTTATTTTGAGATTTGCGGTCTAAACTGCCATCCATAAGCAATGCCTCTGGGCCCTATAATATCTACAGTAAATGTTCGGAGTCTTTGGTATGGGGAAATGGGGTCAATCCACTGTGTCAATATCATCTGCCCTTCAATACCCCAGCACAGACCAACTAAGTGCTACGACATTGCCTGCATGTTGCAATCGACCAATTGTGCAGTAGGCCTATCTGATCTATTAATGGAGATGTAAATAAACCTCTGCGCCCGGTTCCAAGATCAGAGGAGTTCTAATAGCCACCAGCCACAAATAGCCAATAGACACGTACAACCGCTATCCTGATTTGTCTTATTCATAGACATCTAGATAAATTAGAAGTCTATGTCGTATCTGATCAGCATCACGCTTATTAATGCCAAGTCTATTGAGGTGTCGAAATATCAAATTCGATTTCGACCGCAGCCTATGCATGCCATGAATGCCTTGCTACATGTATGTGTGTGTATATGTAGTCTATCTATAAGCCCAAGTTCCAATAATTCCAATCGCCCCTTCCGTAACCCCCCCCCTCTACCGACCATACATCAAATACACCTGTAATTAACTTCGCTCGCCCTGTGGTCAGCGGTGCCCGGCCATCCGTCACATTACTTCAATGTGGTTGTTTAACGGAGGATCCTGTGTCTTAAACCCGTAGGCTACAAGGGCTTCGTTGTTTGAGTTGAGTGATCACGAGGGCAGACGAATTGGTTTTGGCAATACAGGTTGTGGTCCTCTTCCACGGAGAATTCGTGACTCGGAGACCGAGTCAAATTTCGAGTCCAGGGCTTCGAATCCGAGTCCAAGTCCTGACAGTCCGAGTCCAAGTCCGAGCCCGCAGAAAATCGGTCTCGAGTCGGACTCGAGTCTTTTCCTGGACTCGAGTACTACATCACTGGTTCGAGGTTGTGAAGATTTTTCTTGAGAAATAGTTCAACTGTTTTATTTGACAACGTAGATTCGCACGTCCGAACAAAACACTTCTTAACTGTGCAGATTTCTTCGAGAAATATTTAAACTGTTCTATTTTCAAAATAACATAGATTCAAACGTCCGAATAAGACACTCTTTAACTGTGCAGATTTCCTCGAAGAATATTTAAACTGTTCGATTTCACATAACATAGATTCAAATGTCCGAACAAAAAACACTCTATTTCTCCATTCAAAATACCACTCCGACTGACCCTTGTTTTTCAATCCTCCCTTCGTCTCTCTCCTTCCACCCATATACACACCCACACAAACACACACACCCACACATTGTAGTTTTGTGAGGCGGAAACTTTCCTCCGGAAAGTTTCATATCTTTCCGGAAAGTTTCGGAAACTTTCCGACGTATTTTTCCGGAAACTTTCCGACATATTTTTCCGCCAATAAAACATTATTAAATACATACTCAATTCTAATGAGTCCCAAATTTTCTTTCAATATAATGTTACTAAATACATCAATCACTGTTTAGCAGTTAGTGTTGTGAGGAGGAAAAATTGTCCGGAAAGTTTCATATTTTCCGGAAACTTTCCGACGCATTTTTCCACCAATAAAATATTATTAAATACATACTCAATTCTAAGGAGTCCAAAATTTTCTTTCAATATAATGTTACTAAATACATCAATCACTATTTAGCAGTTAGTGTTGTGAGGAGGAAAAATTGTCCGGAAAGTTTCATATTTTCCGGAAACTTTCCGACGTATTTTTCCACCAATAAAATATTATTAAATACATATTCAATTCTAAGGAGTCCAAAATTTTCTTTCAATATAATGTTACTAAATACATCAATCACTATTTAGCAGTTAGTATTGTGAGGAGAAAAAATTGTCCGGAAAGTTTCACATTTTTCCGGAAACTTTCCGACGTATTTTTCCACCAATAAAATATTATTAAATACATACTCAATTCTAAGGAGTCCGAATTTTCTTTCAATATAATGTTATTAAATACATCAATACTATATAAGCAGTCTTAGGTGGTTATAACTGATAGTTTATTCAAAAGATGGTACTGCTAGTGCTAGTGATAATTGTTCAGATTGTTCACACGGCCCAAAAATACATTTAGGAATTAAATGCAATTAAACTTCACTGTAAATTTTGGGAAATATTTTTTATCATTCAATCACCTTCATACTTGTGAGTTATGAAACTATGACAGAAACAGCAATTGATGCAGTATAGTTTCATGTTTATATCAGTTTTTTACACATTTCCTACAACAGAGATGACTGCGGACATGCACCAACTAGTTTTCTATAGGCTACTCTAGTCTGAAATGCTAATGAACAGTGTCTATTACTCATATTAATTATTTTTAAGTTCAGCATTGTTTGCATCAACTGAAGTACTGTAAATAAAAGGAGTTTAAACTATAAGAAAAATTTCTGGGAGTGAAATTCTGATATTTTATGAATTAACTGTATTTTTCTGGTTCTTCGGAAAGTTTCCGGAAAGTTTCCGGAAATTTTCCGGCAAAATACTTTTCCGGAAAAGCTACATCACTACTCCCTTGTACACAATTCCCCGGTCCGAAGCTGGTCACGGTTCAACAACCCCAACAGACTACTCTCGTGTACACTCTCTACAGCGCTGGAAATGACGCACTGGAAATGCGCAACCGGAACCAGAAATGGAGTGCAGGAAGTGCAGCCCTAACCGGAAATACAAAACCAGAAATGCCGCCTTGACCGGAAATGAACCACGCTCTGAAACCACCGGAAGTGCATAAACTAGCTTCCCAGCGTACCGGAAGTAACAAAGGCATACATTAGCCTCCAAGCACTCGGTGCCACTCCCTCTCAGAAGCAGCTCCGACTATGAAAGTTAATATTTCTTCATAATGACATTTTAGCCTTATAATTTTAGTTACCCATGAAATTAAGGGGTCTAACTATCAATGCACTGATTGAAATTATAGAATTATTTCAATTCCTGAACTCTTTCAATTGTAATACACGGAAGACACCAATTTAATGCATCTTATTTTGTATGAAATATCCGAATTGACAATGTGAAAAATGATGCTTTTGGCACCACCTATTGAATGCTTAACAAATTCATTCCCCATGCAATTCACATTTTGCTCAATAAAATATTAAAATATTGTTAAATTAATATAAATGCACTTCCGGTGGTTTCAGAGCGTGGCTTCATTTCTGGTCCGGGCGGCTTTTCCAGTTTTGCATTTCCGGTTAGGCCCCACTTCCTGTGCTCCATTTCCGGTTGCGCATTTCCGGTGTGTCATTTCCGATGTACCTTGAGCTAGGGTTAGAGTTAGGGCTAGGTAAGGGTTAGTGTCCTTCAGTTCGACCTCAGTTCACTAACCCTTGAGCTCGACCTCGGTTTACCTACCCTGATCTCATTATGTAATAACCATGACCTGATTATATAAGAACGATGACCCAATTACGTCATTACCTTGAACTTTGACCTATTACATCAGCGGTGTCAAACCTTTTTTATTGGCGGGCCAGTGTGAACTTTTTCCAACAAGTGGCGGGCCAGGGTGTCGAAGCTCCTGAGCAAAATTGGGTAGTATTAATTGAGAGAAAGCTCCGGACTTGGTCAGCCAATCCCCAGAAAGTTTTGTATAAGTGAATCTCAAATGGTGCATTTTTGAGCATACAAACAGTCAAGTATGTGATAAACTTACAGAGTGCGCCAAAAAAAAGTAATCCCCTACGGTTTTTAGCCCATATCTTGGCCAAACATACGAATTTTCAAATGAAATTTTGCAGTCTCAAAGGCAATTCATATTTACGTACAATGGTCAAATTTAAAAAAAATATTTCAAGCAGAACAAAAGTTATATCACTTTTAGTGAGGCTACCCACCGTTTTTTGACGATTCAAAAACGCGACGCAACAAAAGTTACAAAAAAAACAATTTAATTATGCTGGCCAATATCTTGGCCGGAAGTAAGAATTTTGAAATGAAATTTTACAGACTTAAAGACAATTCATATCTGCACATGATGGCCAGATTTCAGCAAAATATTTCAAACAGAATAAAAGTTATGGCACTTTTAAGGAGGCCACCCACCGTTTTTTGACGATTCAAAGACGTAACGCAACAAAAAGTAGTAAAAACACGATTTTATTTAGTCTCATCTCAAATAATTGTTATCAGATAGCCTTGATATTGCCAGATGATCATTATTATTGCTATTTAAAAAAGGAACAGAGTGCCAGCCTAGCTGTACGTCACTGAGAAGTCACTTAGCAAGATGACAATAAAATTGGTAAATAAGGAATCTGTCAGATTAATCAACAGGTCCATCAAGAACTTTGCATAGAGACTCAAAAGAAGTTTTGGCACTGGTGGTGGGCACATTGAACACAAGTTGTGAAGCACTGCCAAGTTCATTTGACAACAGTTATTTGAGATGAGACTTAATAAAATCGTGTTTTTGTTACTTTTTGTTGCGTTTCGTTTTTGAATCGTCAAAAACGGCGGGTGGCCTCACTAAAGGTGGTATAACTTTTGTTCTGTTTGAAATATTTTGATGGAATCTGGCTATCATGTGTAAATATGAATTGTCTTTGAGCCTGTAAAATTTCATTTCGAAATTCTTACTTCTGGCCATGATATTGGCAAAAAACCTACTTTTTGTTGCGCTTCGTTTTTGAATCGTCAAAAAACGGGGGGTGGCCTCACTAAAAGTGGTGTAACTTTTGTTGAGTTTGAAATATTTTTATGAAATCTGGCCATCATGTGTAAATATGAATTGACTTTAAGACTGTAAAGTTTCATTTAAAAATTCATATGTTTAGCCAAGATATGGGCAAAAAACCGTAGGGGGATTACTTTTTTTGGCGCACCCTGTATATTAGCAAAACACTGCTTTCTATCCGGGCACACAATTTCCGAGGCCTTCAACAAACAATCTTTTACAAAATCTCCCTTGGCAAAAGGTTTCATAGCTGTGGCTGTATGATTCCAGGGGGGGTCCCTGCTTTATAGAGCGCCAGTTGCTCGATGATAGTCAACTGTGTGTATATATATATAATTGTGCATGAAAGATGTATGCGTGTAAGGGTTGAGTGGGATCTGATATTATGGACTATGCTGACGAAGATGTACCAAGACCTGCAGAGTCAGCGCCTCTGGAGCCGATGGCGTGGTGATACACAGACGGACTGCGGCACTGTTTGCAGGGTGAGACAGACGAACAAGGAAAGAGATAGAGGGGAAATGACTGGATTCTGCTGAGGTCAGCGCAGAAACTGTTTAAAAGGGAACCGACGCCAACACTCAGGGCTTATTCCGTGGAAACCGAGGACGCTTATTCCGTGAAGACCGACAGAGAGAGGACGATTGATTATGTGGAAACTTATTCGTCGGCGCTGATTAGTTCGGAGTGATTTCATAGTGAGTGATTTCATTGATAAGGAAAAGCCCGGATCTCTGAATAAAGATTCGAGATTCGTTACTGTGGATAAGACGTCGAGAATAGTCGGACGTATGCCAAGGAAGACACGAGAAGGGACGATTACGTTGCTACAATCGGATTGGAACTAGTGGAGGATACGAAGACAAACGTCTGCCGAGAAGATCGGACGCTGGACAGTGATAACCAAGGAAGAAGAGAGACGGGCAACGGAGAAGACTGAATCGATCTGATGAATGGGGTATGTGTGTTTTGATTGAGACGAGCAAAGGTTGTTGACAATTGCACAGGGAAAACCCATGGTCATAATTTGCCCATTTCTATTGCTGCTTAGCTCAGACTAGACGTATGCATGTGTGACTATTTGTGGGTAACCGACTCTATTAATAGATTAAGGATTGTTGATGCGCCTTTTGTGAACTGACTATTATTATCGTTTTAACTGTACTAAAGAAACATAGCACCGCTATTTAAACACGATGTCTCGAGTTTCTGAATCTGATGATGGACGAGACGGGGACGGACAAAGGAGAACGAAGGACGATGGACAACGACCAGTAGGATTAGATCCGACACTAATCACAATGTTGGGCCAGATTAGTGAGACCTTGAAGGAGATGGGAGGACGACAGAAAGACATGGACGGACGGATCCAGGAGATGGGAGGACGACAGAAATACATGGAAGGAATGCAGATGGACTTGGCGTCGAAAGTAAACGAGGTATCGGGACAAATAGAGTTGGTATTTGCAGAACAGGACGACGTCCGAGAACAGTTTAGGAATTGGACAAGGGGACTTGACACTAGGACGCAAGACGAAGGACTATACTACCCCGGGACGTCCCATAATGATGACAGATGGTATTTGGGTGAGGATAGACAAAGCCGGCCGGATCTAGGGTGGCCGATGGAGGGAAGGAGGGCCCCGGCCCCTAGTGAGAGAGAGATAGAAACGGACCCAGACCGTGAATCTAATACGGTCGAAGGACTTCGGCTTTCCGCAGCCACCACTCGGGCGGCACCTCGTCAACGGGAAGAAGGAGAAGAGGGAGCCAGTGAAGGTGTGATCCAGGGTAGTCGACGGAGTGAGAGACTGAGGGAAAAGCCACGGCCGGACTACGTCCAGATGGATCGAATGGGGCTCCCGTCCCAGGCCGGTTACTTCCAGGGGGACAGAGATAGGTCCAGAGACGGAAGTAGGGATAAGAAGGTAGTTGGGGCTCCGAGGGGGGAACTGGGGGTGGTACACCAAACGGCGGGACTTAGCACCCCCGCCGGCCATCTCCAGGACCTCACGACGTTCGAAGGGAGCCAACCCCTCTTTGGAGAGTTCGGGCGGTCGGGCGACTGGGAAATGGCAGAAGGGGGCGTGAATGGGAACCCTGCCAGGAGGGCCAGACCCGACGCCCGCGACCCAAAAAGGGGAGAACGTCACATGGCAACCATGTGAGAAACTGCATAGCTTGCTATTACAGCAGACACTGACTGGTGAATGATTGTCTTTAAAACATTCTGCTGCTTGGCCAAGTTCTTCTTCAAATCTTCAATCTTATCTTTATTACTCTGACCTAGGCCCCCATTATAAATATCACCATACTTCGTATCATAATGTCTACGGAGGTTGTATTCCTTCACAACGCTAACCTTTTCCTGACAAATTAAACATACTGGATAACTGCTGGATTCAACAAAGAAATACATACTCGTTCAATTATCTCGAAAAGATCTTGATACTGTGCGTCTGAGCAAAAGTGCCGCCAATAAGAAAAAGCCTCCATGTATTTGGCGCTAACTGTAAATTTAGTGTAAAATAAAAAATGAACTTTTATCCTCTAATTTTTTTAATCTTTAGGGAAGGTTCCGCGGGCCAGAAAAAAATCGTCGGCGGGCCAGAAATGCTCTTTGACACCCCTGTATTACATCATCACCTTGACACTTGACCTTGAATTTTGGCCTATGACGTAATTCCGCCGAGAGCGAGAGGTAAAGAGTTCGTACCCGTACGGTAGACATGCTTTGTAAGGCTGCTAATTAGCACCGATTATTGCAGGCTGTCTGTTCTGTTAGCATAGTCAAGTTTTGTGTATTCTGTCATCTGCATTATTGTGAATTGTTTCAACTGCATAATTGCACACTGTAACCGGTTGCAGTCTGTCAAACGCATTGTTAAATAAAGAAGAATTATTATCATTATTATTGTCATTATCATTATTGTTATACCTAGTAGCTGCGCTGTTTTGGTGCCTGTTGTTTCCCCTCATCTGTTAAAAAAACTTTCAAGAGTACAGCTGGACTAGCTGGACAGAGTCAAGCTCTAGCTGGAAAGACCAAGAAAGTCCTTGGAATTACTGAATTATTACTAAACTAGCTGGGGTACCCGGTGTTGCCCGGGAATTTTAAGATTCGGGCCGTTCCCCACCAATCTCTCCCTCCGTCCTTCCCTCCCACTCTCCCACCCTCCATCCCACCCTTCCTTCCTTGTCCCCCACCACACTCCGACCTCCACCGGTACGCGACCCGTGAAATCCGGACTGGCAAAAGTGCTGGCCTTAAACACCTCTAAAACGGTGTCAACCGCTGCTTTTATGCGTATGGGACACGAAAGAAAAGTGCTGTAATAAGCTTGTGAGGGAAACGGCCAATAGGGAAAATGAGGGTTTTTGCCCCCACCCTGGCCCCCATGGTAGCAGAGATTCGCCGACCCCCCCCCCCCCCCCCAATGACCTGTGTCCGGTCGACCCCGACCCCTGCTGAGAGGATTGGGGTCGATTGCTTGAAAACTGTGGCCGTGCATAGCTAACAACAAAAAACCCTTACTAAAATATATATATAAGAATAGAAAGAATCATCAACATATAGACAACAACCGATAATAAAATAAAAAGATTTCTTTAACTTACTTGAATTTCTCTAGAACTGCATAAGAACTGTGGGAACTTGTAAATGGTTCGGTCAAATAGTCATTGAGAAGCAAACGACCAACGGACTTCTGAATTAATTTGCAATATGGAGAATGGAAAAGAATGGCATCTGCATGTTCCATAGTAAATTTCTTGCTATCACCTGTTCAACAAAATTCATAAAAATATAAGCATCGTAGTTCATTCATTAATTCATTAAATGCATTTATGTAGCGCCTCTTCAAGGGGGCTACTCAGAGGCACTTCCAACCTCAGCACAGTCAAATAAAACTGTCTTAAGATGATAGCGGAAAGCCAGAGAAGGATTTCTAGAAAGAGAGCGGAGTGTCAGAGGAAGACCATTCTAGGTTGAGGGCAGCGGCGCCCGCAGACGTACGCACTTACGCAAGTGCGTACAGCGCTGAAAGGCTAAAACATTTAAGTAAATTAATTAAAAATTAAAGCGTAAAATATTATAAGCTATAGAATTCTTATTCTATTGAATCTATATAATAATCTATCGTTTCAAACAATGTAACAACTTGGTCCTTCTAGGCCACTGTCTGCTTTCGTCAATTGCTACAGAGCTATCGAATTTCATGGCAATGATGATTTCGTGATTTTAGAGTCGCCGGGAAAGCATTGTTTTTAGGGTTATGTAGTGTTAGGTGTAAGCCGTACCCAACACCTGCTGCTACATGTATCGGACATTACTGACCACCTGTAGCTTAGAAGATGTGGCAGTTCATGCTAGAACTTTGGACGACTTGTGATGACTATAAATACGACTAGCTCGTTTGATAGAGAGGGCACCGTTTGGCTTCGTTTTGGACCTGTCGTCCGTTTTTGGTGTGCCGATCGCCTCGTTGGTGACTTTGATGCTGTCGTCGTTTGTCTCGGCATTGGAGGTCTTCCTTAGATCTGCTTAGCTTTTTGTCTGGACATGTTGGCATGGGCGGAGACCTAGGGGGGACGGTCCCCCCAATGAAAGTGTTGGGGGGACGGCCCATGCATTTGTCCCCCCCAATGTTTGAGCGTCAAGACTTTTTGGGGTGGCGAAAATTGAGAATTTCGTCAAGATTTTGGCCGGATGACTAAAAAAAAAAAAAAAAGTCATCAACTTTTTTGGCGGCGAAAATAACTTTTTTTCCCAGATTTCGCCGGTTGTCAGAAATTTTTCTGAAAATCTCGCGTCTTTCCGTCCCCCCCAATTCTTGGCCCAGGTCTCCGCCTATGCGTGTTGGTGCTCTGGAAGGACTAAGAGGTATTTGCTTCTGTCGTATGAAGTATTTCTGTAGGAGTTCTGCTTGTATATAGCTGTTTATTGTTATTAAATCCATATTTGTTAAAACTCGAGACACGTTTCTACTTTACCTCTAGACAACTTGCTACATAGAAGTGATGCAGCAATCTTATTAAAATGCTTTTAACAAGATCGCCTTGTTTGTTGAACCGGCTTATGTCAAAGTCTCATTTTCAAATTATTCACTCCGCTAATGATCCTTAAATGACGAAGACCTTACCTTGTGAAGACCTTACCAGTGCCAGTAAAGAATCAGGAACAAGGTAATTCGCGCTAACAGTAAATTGTTATATTTAAATAGTAGACTTTATTGGGTCGCAAAGGTTTGTCAGTCACTCATTCACGTGAGTAAAGCAGGGAGGAGACCTGACCGACGACTCCAATTGGAGCGTAGACTCGGAACCGACCTGGGCTGGCGAACCAAAGTCCACCGTGCCCACCTTCTCGTGGGGCGACCTGTTAGTAACCCCTCCGTATGGAGGGGTGAACGAACGGGCACGGACGGCAAACGGGGGGAAGGCAATGGCAAACCACCCCTTATCTTTGCCAAGAAAATTCATGATGTATCCAAGAAGGAAATCAACGATAGTCACCAAGGGTGAGACCCTCAGGCCTGAGGGTGACTTAATGGCTACTGAGGAAGAGCACATTGACGAGTCGGGAGCTACGGGTTCGAATGAAGCCACAGGACCAAAGCCGAAAGGACGTCCAGCGGTGGATATGGCCATGAAGCAAAGACTTGACATGAGCTGCAAAAAATCTATGAAGGTCGGAACGTGGAATGTCAGAAGCATGCAGAGTGGGAAGATGGACATCATTCAAAAAGAGATGGGAAGGATGGATATAGCGATACTGGGATTATGTGAGACCAGATGGAAGGGAAAAGGACACTTCAGATGGAACGGTTTTAAGATAGTAATGTCGGGGCAGGAGGAGAGGGGGAGGAATGGAGTTGCAATCATGTGCGATAGGAAGAGCGCTGATGCGATAATGGGGTATAATACAGTGAGTGACAGAGTACTGAGTGTAAGATTTAGGGGAGGAAGGATCAATACGACAATCATACAGGTTTATGCCCCTACAGTGATGGCGGCAGAGGAGGAACAAGAAGCTTTCTACTTAGACCTGCAAGGGACAATTGACACAACACCGAGGGGAGACATACTGGTGATTATGGGTGACTTCAATGCGAAAGTTGGTGAGGACAGAAGTGGATGGGAAGAAGTAGTGGGTAAGTACGGACTGGGTGTACGAAACGAGGCAGGGGAGAGAATGCTGGAGTTCTGCGATTCCAATGAACTACGAATAATGAACACATGGTTCGAACAACCGAAAAGAAGACTTTATACATGGACGACGCCGGATGGAAAACACAGGAATCAGATCGACTACGTGTTGGTGAACAAAAGATGGAAGAGCACGATAAAAGATGTAAGAACAAGACCGGGGGCGGATTGCGGAACAGACCACGAGATAATAGTGGCTACATTACAGCTAAAGTTGAAGAAGTTGAAGAGAGGCAAAAGACTGACCAGTTTCGATTGCAAAGGCATAACACCAGAATACAGGGTGGAGATAATGAATAGGTTTGAGATCTTAGAGAGAGACGATACAACGGAAGAGGAGGATGCAAACAAGCTATGGACAAAGATGAAAACTGCGATTCAGGAGGCGGCGGAGAAACATGTACCAAAGAAAACATCAAGGAAAATTACACCATGGCTATCCAAAGAGGCCATTGAGGTGGCAATGGAAAGGAGAGTAGCAAAAAAGGAAGGGAATAGGGATAGGGTAAAAACATTGAATAAGGCCTTCCAAAGGAAGGCAAGGGAGGATAAGGAAAACCATCTCAAGGAAATGTGCAAGGAGATGGAGGAAGAAGGGAAGAAAGGAAGAACTAAAGAACTGTTCGCAAAGATAAAGGAAATAACAAAGACAGCAGGCCCTAGAATGGGATCACTCAAGACAAAGGATGGGAAGATAATAGGAGACGAGGAGGAGATGAAGGCAAGGTGGAGAGAGTATACGGAAGAGCTGTACAAGGAGGACGAACGTGTCGTGAAGGAAAACATCAAAATAGAGGAAGTTGAAAACGAACCAGAGATATTGGAGGCAGAGGTGGAGTGGGCGATAAAACAGTTAAAGGACAACAAAGCGCCAGGACACGATGGAATACCTATAGAACTGGTAAAAGCGGGAGATGAAGCAGTGGTGAGGACTATTACAAAGCTATGCAATCAAATCTGGAGAACTGGGGAGTGGCCGGAGGATTGGAAAAGGTCAGTGTTCATACCAATATTCAAGAAAGGAGACGCGAGAGAGTGTGGAAATTATCGAACGATAGCGATGATATCGCACACGAGCAAAATACTACTCAAAATAATCCACAAAAGAATGGAGAAGACAATTGAAAGAGAATTACCAGCCAACCAAGCGGGATTCAGGAAGGCGCGTGGAACGCGTGATCACATCGCCAATATAAGGTGGATTATGGAGAGACAGAGGGAGTACGGGCAAGAGGTGCATATGTGTTTTATAGACTACAGCAAGGCGTTTGATTGCATAGACCATACACTACTGTGGAGGACACTAATCGAGATGGGAATTCCGAAGCATCTGGTTAAACTACTGAAAGGCCTTTACGTGGATCAAGAGGCGGTTATAAGAACTGAATATGGAGACACAGAGAAATTTAAAATAAGGAAAGGAGTGAGGCAGGGGTGCATTTTGTCCCCTTTCCTGTTCAATCTGTATGCCGAGAGAATTATGAGGAGGGCTGGATTGGAGGAGGCAACAGAGGGGGTAAGGATAGCGGGGAAAATACTGAATAATTTGAGGTACGCTGATGATACGACATTATTGGCGGGTAAGAAGGACGACCTGGCCGAGTTAATAAGAAGAGTCAGGATGGAAAGCGAAAAGGCGGGACTATACTTCAATGTAAAGAAAACAAAAGTTATGACAACTGCAACATGGGAAAACTTTGAGGTGGATGGAGAAACGATAGAGGTAGTATCGAGCTTCACATTCCTGGGATCTATGTTAGAGAAGGAGGGAAGATGTGATATGGAAATAAGGCGGAGGGTATCAATGGGAAAAACGGCAATGAACGGTCTGGGAAATATTTGGAAAGATAAATATGTGAGCAGGGAAACAAAGAAAAGACTGGTAAGAGCACTGATCTTCCCGGTCGTCCTATATGGATGCGAAACATGGACAAAGACACTGGATATGGAAAAGAAAATCAACGCGTGCGAGATGTGGATTTGGAGAAAAATGTTAAGGATTTCATGGACGGAGAAGAGAACTAACGAATCGGTGCGTGAGGAGCTCGGAATAGAGAGAGATGAGACACTACAGCAAACAGCGACTTGGAGGAAATTGAGCTACTTCGGCCATGTGATGAGATCTAACGGTTTGGAGAAGGAGCTGATGACGGCATGCGGTGAGGGAAGGAGGAGACGCGGAAGACCAAGGAAGAGATGGTTGGATGAGGTACAGGAAAAGTCTGGCATGAACTTGGAGGAGCTGAGAGAGGCAACAAGAGAGAGGGGACACTGGAGAGGATACATCAAGAATATCGCCAGAGCTCCAAGAGCTGACGGCACCAGGTGACCAGGTGAGACTTTATTGAAACATTCATGTTAGCAAGAATCTTCCGTTTTCCTTACAAACAGATTTTTTTACCAAATAGATGATTTTAATAATAATATTCTCTTTGTTCAACAATCCGGTTGACAGACCGCAACCAGTTACAGTTCACAACTATGCAGTTTAAACAATTCACAAGAAAGGAGATCACAGAATACACAAATCCCAACTATACCAACTGAACAGACCACCTGCAATATATGGCGCTAATAGCAGCCTACAAAGCAAATCCGCCCAACGCAGGCTCGAACTCGCCACCTCTCGCACTCTACGCCAGCATAGAGTGCGAGAGGTGATCATCTGATGGCTCTTAAGTCACCTTAAATGAAAAAAGCAGGAGCGAGTGACATTTGAGACATGTTCAGTAAATTTTAGTGATTGGGTAGACTTCACATAAGGCCAAAAAATAATGCTGTGTTTCGGGTATCAGAGCTCTACAAAATTGGGTAGGTAGGTCGAAAAATATTTTTATTTTGGTAAAATATTTTTATACAGTGACTATCCGAAAAATTATACCCAACTACTCTTTTTTGCATAAAGGTACAGTACATGCTGCAACAAAGTATGTGTTCTAAGCAAGTATAAACTGCCTATTTCCCGACTGTCTGTACCTGAAATTGCTCTAGAAAACAATTATATTAATTTCATTTTGTTGACATCTTTTCTGGTAAGATAAAGTGGGAAGGGAAGGGGAAGATTAGTGCGAACAAAACATCACTGCTAGGGGTCGTTCCAGACTGGCCGAGCCAGTGACTAGTTGCACCTAGAGGTTGCTAGATTTATTTTCCCTAGTCACCGTTAGAGGTGGCTCAAGTGAGAATGATAAGGCTAGAGGTTTCTCAAGACTGGCAACCAGGAAGTAGTTAGGGAGGCGTGAAACTCTAAGGCAATGTCACTGTAAATAAAAAAATGTACACAAAATTTTCCGAGTCGCGGCAATAAAAGTGAGTCGGTCGGGTTACAGGAAGCACACAATTTTTTGCCTAAGATCCAACTCTATACAGAAGGCAATGTCACCGTATTATGTCAATAAAAATTTTGGAAAAATATCTTTAGAAATTTTTTATTACAAAATTATTTTTTTATTAAAATTTTTTTTAAATAAATTTTTTTTACAAAATTATTTGAGTCGCGGCAATGAAAGAGGGTCGGTCGGGTTACCGGAAACACATTATTTTTTTTGGCCTAAGGCACAAGCCTCATTTGCACATTGTCCATCCAAGTTTTCGGTTGTCTTCCTCTGCTTCTTGTTCCCTCAACGTGTCCATATAGGGTCACTACCAGCATTGGCCATCCTTGTTACGTGACCGAACCACTTGAGTCTTCTTATCGATTATTGCTTCTCTTTGACCAGGATCGAGTCACTTAATTGCGTATCCTGCCCCTTCTTGATCTTCGCACTATTCTTCTCAGCCATGCCATTTCCACCACCAGCAGGCGTCGCTCATCTTCTTCTCGTAAGCACCAGCATTCCGAAGTCAATCAATTAGTCAGAATGTACATTGTACATTGCGCAATAACTATGACTCCTTAAGAGTTCCGTATAGCTTAGGGTGACCATACGTCCCGGGTTTTTTTTGGTGCGTCCTGGTGTCCCGATGACTTAGGCAAAGAGAAATTGTCAATTTACATGAAATATTATATTAGGCCACCATCTTTAGCCTAGCAGGCTAGTGAGTCGAGTTAATAGATTTAAAGATTACGCCAATTATTTCTCATAGCATGACATTCAGTGGCCTTATTTTTCAAAATATAGGCCTACTTTCAAAAGCCGTGGTTTGTCAATTTCAGTTTGAATTAAGGAAATGTATATTTTGTCTATCCAGCATGTTTTTCAGCGTATTTTTTGTTATAAATAAAGTTTGTTGGTCAGATTAAAAAAAAACAAGTATGGTATCGAATTATCAGATGTAGGTCTATCTATCTGGAACTGTCTCCCATTGTATCTGCGTCTGTTACCTATATAGGGTTGACTCGTCAGTGCTTTACAGGTTCTTTAAAACTTTTTTCTTTCACCATGGTTGGACTGGGAGCGCCTCTGAGTAGCTTTCTTGAAGGGGCGCTATCTAAATTCTTGAAATGAATGAATGAATAACGAGAACGTTTTCACAATCCATCCGAGATAGGCATACAATTTCAATGGCAGCGCCCGATCTATAGGCTATATCGACTTCGGCAGGTCGAGCCAGGGTCATAATGGGAGTTCGATCATGACAGTACTGAAATACATCAATTTCTTTTGACAACTTAAAATGCTGTCATTGTAATGTGGAAATTTAAAAAAAATTGGGATGATGAGGGACACATTCCCTACCCAAACCCCTTTCCCTGCTCGACGCAGAACGCCTTGGCGGTCGGTCAACGGATGCTCTTGTGCGCCCCAGAAACCTTAAATCTTCTTTGGGACTATAGATTACCCGGTTCCACGACAATTGGTCTACAGACAATTCGTCTAAAGACAACTGGTCTACAGACGAATCTTATTGATTAAATAGAAGCTGGATTTCTGAAAAAAACGTTAAATGGTTTTCTAGCTTAAATGGAAGCTGGATTGATGATTTTCATTCGTGTATTTCAACATGCATCCAACTTCTAGTTCAGATCTAAAAATACCTTCTATTTCTCGCTCGTTATTTTCGTCAATCGAGCTTCTATTTCAGATATAAAGATACCCTCATCCAGTTTCCATTACTTAAGCGTTTTTTCATCAATCCAGCTTCTATTTCAGATCTAGAAATACCTTCATCCAGCTTTTATTTCTCATGCGTTATTTTCATCAATCCAGCTTCTATTTCACCTGTAAAAGAACCTTCATCCAGATTCCACTTCTCCTGCATTTTTTCATCAATCCAAACTCCATTTAACCTGTAAAAACTTTCATCCAGCTTCCATTTCTCAAGCGCTGGACCAGTTATCTGTAGACCAGGGCCGGTATGCACATGACAAGGCATAAGGTAATCTATGTATAGTGCCTATACCAGACTTAACAACTCCCGACTTAGCCATTGGAATTTATCCGTATGCACGAGACAAAATAGCAAGGAACATAACTAATCTACACATTACTTGCACCCGACGATGCATGACGCTTGCTCTTCCCCCAATTCAATAGGCTGAAAGATTGCGTGAAAGATATTTATATGCGGTCTTTGCCAGCGTGGGGTAAACAGATTCAAACCTAAAGACGGACCACAGGGAAATATCGACGGCTGCCTATTGTTCATGCTGTCCAGCTAAAGTCGGCCGTCTATTGTTCACAATGGGAGTAGCCGGCTTAATCCTACCTCGGAGTTGGAATAACGTTATACCTAGCCTAATTCGCTAATCTCAAGCCATGCATACGGAAATAACCCAGTATTCCCCAATAGGCCAGATTTAAGCCAGATATAAGAGTTATACCCTCATGTGCATACGGGCCCAGTTGTCGTTAGACGAATTGTCTGGGGACCACTTGTCGTTAGACGAGTTGTCTTTAGACCAGTTGTCGTGACATCTCATTACCCAATGTGCACCAAGCGAGAGAACAGTCTCAACGAAAGAGTGCTGCACTAAGTGCACTGACGACCAGAGCAGGTTGTAGATTTCTATACTGAATTCTATACTCAGAATTAAATGTGACCAAGCCTATAAGGCTAGGTCTATAGTCCAATAGTTAAGGAATTATTGGCCTACAATTGATGTTTTCAAAAAACGTCCCGGTTTTTTATGTCCAGAAAACGGTCACCCTAGTATAGCTTCACTTGGTCTAAAAGCTCATGGTCTAGTAGATCTAGGTCTCTATCAAGCAGAGATCCTTGACTTGGCCTCAAGAGCACTGACCTCATTAAGTCCACTGGCAAAAGTACTGCATTTTCGCGAATATAACATGCGGGTTATACAAAGTTTTACAAGCCACGTAACCTACCCACGTGGTATACTCGTGGGTGTGTTATGCAAATTATTGTTTACACAGACAAATTTTGTACCAGATTATTTTCTGGTCATGGTCGGGAAATACTGTAAATAGTTTTTTACATACAATACGGAGGCATGGACGTCGACGAAACAATAGGGCATGAGGTCCGACATCATTAGTAGTAGTATTCGTTTATTATCATTATCATAAAATGTCAGAGCCGCAGAAAGGCAGAATTTCAAATTAAAAAAATATGATTTGACCTTAAATATAAAAGTCAAATGTTACGGTCTATAAATTGTAATTGTCTGTCATTTTCAATTTTGCGCCCCAACCCATCTCCCAGCCGCCCCTGCGGGGCAGGTTCGCTCGGCATTGTCGGTAAATCTTGGTTCTTTTGCCTAAACCCGTCCGCCCTAAATAATGTCCAGATGGCCTACATATGACGACACGATATAATATTAATTACCGGTGTCCATTGTCATTAGGCCTATCTTGCGATCAACTGTTCATAATTATTAGCAGTGTTTTTAGTATAATTTTGCGAAAGCGCGTGCTATAAAATCGGCCGTTCAAAGTGAGGTGAAGAAGTGATGACGTCATAAATCTATGGATTCTTTTAAAAGGGTTCTGTAACTTCCGGCGACAAATCCTAAATATTGCGTTAACTTTCGGATAGAAGATTAAATGTTTCAAACTCGGGGAAAAGGTAAGATTTTTGGATCACGAACTCCGGTAGTGTTGTCCGGGGGTGCTAAAAAGTATTTTTGTAAATATTGGGAAAAATCGGTCGGGTGGATAAGAAGAAAATTGTCCACAAATCAAGTTACAGTTTCTCTTTTATAGGTTTAGATTTCTTGGCCAAGAAAAGTCGTTATAAGAGAACGCCAATACGAGGTTTAAGTGCAGAGCATACGCTTGCTTGTCATTACCCCATGGCACAATAGTAGGTTTCGCGCTCGTTATTTAAGGTTATATGGAAGAGGGGTTAATTAAATAAATTCTTCCTTCAATATAATGGGTGCATACTTAAATTCACTAAAAATACTTTTAACAAGATCGCTTTGCTTGATGAAAGTCTTACTTTCAAATTATTCTCTCAGTCAATCAGTGATTCCGTTAAGGTCTGAATTCTTGGAGTCATGGACGCATCACATCAAAAAAATTGGAGTCCATGCCATATGGATAAGAGTCATGGACTCCACACCCTTCCATTTTTGGAGTTTCATCGGGTAATAGTAGGCTAAATGTACAAATTTCGAACTTTTTATATTGTAGGTGACAATTAAGGGCCCAACCATTAGGGCATACTATTACGTAGCCTACACAAAAATCGCACTTTGACCCGATCATCTTGTTGCAACTCGTAGGCCAATATTTTGCGAACTCGCATACGTATGCCTACGTACAAATTAGTTTTACCCCCTCGTTTAAAAAATAATTTAGCTATAATCAGCAATAAAACAATCATTATGACCGTTGGCTACTTTTTTAAAAACATCTGTTACTTTTTAACGCTCATGGGAACGCAATAGCTATTCGTAATCGTAATCTCGAGACTTCTACAGCGTCCACAAAAGCCAAGTTGCGGGAACCAGCTTATTCACAGACGCATTGATGACTTGTAGGCTAGGCCTATGTGGATGGATCCTACGTACGTCACTCACTAACAAAGAAATGAAAAAATATAAATAGGTCGTTGCATAACCTATTCACCGTGCGCCAGTCAGTGTGTGTGTGTGTGTGTTCTTAGTTCAATGTAGGCCTATATATAGCCTATACGCAATGCATAAGCTGAGACAGTGACGCAAATACGGACCCCACGGTATTTTTTTAGTGGAGTCCCATGGACGCATCGTTAATTTATTTGTGCGTCCATCCACAACTTCGGTGCGTCCATGGACGCACCACCTTTATTTTTGTGCGTCCGGCGTCAAAATTTATGCGTCCCAGACGCACGGACACACACTAACGAAATCACTGCCGTCAATGCTATAATCCTTAAACAACGAATACCTTACCTTGTGAAGACCTTACCAGCAGTGGCAGCGCCAGACACTTTTTATAGCCAGGGTATAGCCAGGGCAGTCATACAAGTAACCAGGGCAGAAGGCGAGTTGCGTGCTCAGTACTACGGGCTTACTTTGGCCTATAATTTGGCGCTACCGTGCTCATCACAAATCACCAGTGATGTCACAGCTGTTTTTTTACACAAGATCTGAGTTTTTTGCCTTCGTCTGGGTTTCCAGTTGTTGGGGGAGAATCTGGGTTTATTTTAGTCACCTGACCATTTGTATATAATTATTTACAACGCATGCACATTCTGTGTGCCGAGCAATGTAGTCTACATTCTGTTTATAGTGAAATTTAATGCAACCAGTGATTGTGCTACATAATTTTTGTTCCACAAAGTTTAATTTGAAACTCCACAATCTTCACAGAAATAAGTCATTTGGACAATTTATTCAACATAGGTAAAGTCACTCCTCATTGTTGCCTATATTCTTTTATTTTAACGACTTCTCTAAATTGGCACACTCAACATCACCTTTAGACGTTTTTCCATGATGTAGTTAATTACTAATTAGTTAAGATAAAATTAATCTTTAATACTATATAATTTGCAAAACCGGTTGCTATTTATTTGAACTTGTATTTGGGAAACCCAGACAGTAGTCCCTCAAGGGTTCTCTCCTTTTGCTTTTTGTTAGTTTCTATATCCGCTATTATGTAATAAAGATGTTTTGTCAACTGTTACTTTGAGCAATAAAAACTGTGGTTATGGTTATGGTTAACATGTAGACTGTAGAGCCTATATAGGTCAGGTCAATCCTCTAGGAAGTGGTCCAATTGTTGCAGATCTTGCGTATTAGCCTAAAGTTCTAGATGGTTTAAAAGTTGGATTGCTGATGCATTCAGAAAATTTGGCCGGAAACTTCGACAACTTTAAAACTTCTACCACAATTTTTTCCCTGCCATAATTTTTTCCCTGCCAGAACTTTTCTCTGCCAGAACTCTTACCCTGCCAGAATTTTGACCTGTCAAAATGTTTCTCTCCCAGAACTTTTGCCCTGCCAGAACATTTGCCCTAACAATATTTTTGTCATGCCAGAGAGCGGACGAATGGACGTGAACAGTAAGAAAGAAGATGCCCGAACAAATTCTGGCAATGCAAAATTTCTGGCAGGGCAACGACCAGGGCAAAGGCTTTTTTACCAGGGCATTTGCCCTGCCATGCCCTGGCGGCAAATCTGAAAACCCGCTACAAGATTTTGCAAGAGGCGTGGCCTAGAAGTGTCAATTATATAAAAGCTTGATGTGCACAGCAGTAGACTTTGACGGTTTTATTTAATGGTTAAAATGTTAATTAACCTTCTTCTCGTCGCCTCCTTACAACTATAACTTGTGCACTTTAAATGCCTTCCTATTGAATAATTAAAAGGCGCATAGGCCTACGTTTTCCAAGCTTTAGACCATTCTGTTGCTTAGACCCTCCGCAAGTTTAAAGCCGACACTAGGAAGACCATAGGCCTGCACATATCCTGAATTGATGAAAATAACTGTTGGTTGAACAGAGGCTGGAATTATGGAAATATCGCTTGATAAATGGAAGCTGGATTAAGGTATTTTATGACTGAAATGCAAGCTGGTATGATGAAACGAATGCTTGAGAAATGGAAGCTGGTTGAAGATTCCTTATAGGTGAAGCTGGATTGACGAAAATAATGTTTGAGAAATAGAAGCGGATTAATGATAAAACGCTTGAGAAATAGACAGCTTCTATTTCACCTATAAGGAACCTTCATCCAGCTTCCATTTTTCAAGCGTTTTTTTATTAATCCAGCTTCCACTTCACATATAAAATACCTTAAACCAACTTCCATTTCAGATATAAAAATACCTTAATCCAGCTTCTATTTCTGAAATAGAAATACCTTAATCCAGCTTCCATTACTCAAGCATTTTTTATTAATCCGGCTTCCATTTCTCAAGCGTTATTTTTGTCAATCCAGGTTCTATTTCAGATTATAACATACTTCATCATGCTTCCATTTCTAATGTGTCATTTTCATCAATCCAGCTTCTTTTTCAGGTATAAAAATACCTTTATTCTGATTCTATTTTCTAAGCATGTTCTTCGTTAATATGTAGTATTCAAGGGTGCCATGGCAAATCTGAAAACTAGCTTTTGAAATGTTTTCTATTTTCAAAGTTCTATTTTAAAAGTCGGCAAAACTCGCTAGTAACATTAAGAGTTTGCAGTCAGCCACAATGTTATATTTTTAATTATTTGCAAATTATATTATAATTATTTGCAAGACGCCAACTGTCTGTTTATAAAAATCTTCCAATGGCAACCCGGAAATTCCCAGCAGTCTAATGTTCGCCTAAGCCACGCCTCTTGCAAAATCTTGTAGCGGGTTTTCAGATTTGCGCACTGGCGTAGCGCTGCCACTGCTTACCAGTGCCAACAAAGAATCGGAAACAAGGTAATTTGCACTTACAGTAAATCATTATATTTATATAGAAGACTTTATTGAAACGTTCATTTTAGCTGGAATTTTCCATTTTCTGTACAAAAAGATTTTCATCAAATGGATGGTTTTAATTTGCGTATGATTGAACCAGTTATGACTAAAAACAGGCAGAAATTACATGACGCACGAGTCAAGTTAAAGTTAGCGTACACGTTTGAGCACTCACGTGTAGTCAGATGCACGAAAATGGGTGCGTCTTATAGTCGGGTGCGTGTTATATAATTCAATTTTTACTCAAATCGCAAAAAGTAGCAGGTTATATACGGGTGCGTGTTATACCCGTGTGGGTGTTACATGAATCGTGAAAATACAGTAATTAACTATCAAATTCCTCACAGGGCACCTGCAGACCATTTCAGAATTTTCCCTTTTTGTGAAAAATCTTAAGTGGCTGTTCATTTCTCTCTTCCTCCTCCCCTCCTATCTTTTCCTTGGCCCTCCATCTCCCTATCTCTCTTCCCTGCCTCTTCCTCTCTTGCCATTATTCTTATCCTTGGCCAAGCACAAATTATCCAGCACTAACATAGCCATCTGACCGATCTGTGCTATTTGGGTTCTGGACCATGGATACAAATGTTTAGCCCTTTACATATTTGATATATATACATATTTATCCTCACAAAAGACCTTGCAACCTAGCTAAATTGCAAAAATAGTAACTTACCAGACAGATTTTGTGCATTCGCCTTTTGCTTAAACAAAGCATAGCATTGATCCAAAGCACTTAGATAGCACTTAATAGAAAGTTTTCCATCAACAGTTGGGTATTCAGACATCATATCAGGCTTATAGAAATCATATGCATGCTCCATGTGAGTACTCCTGGTTCCTACAAAATATTTGCACAAAAAGCATATCTACAGTTGCAGATATGAAAAATTACTAGGTATGTGTAGGACTGTAGGTTGATGTCCATCATGCATGGTCTCATCAAATCCTGTAACAGGTAGATTCCGTCCAGTCAGTACAATGTACAGCACCAGACTTCAGGGGCGCCGTTAGGCGTACGCACTTACGCAAGTGCGTACAGCGCGGAAAGGCAAAAAAATAACAAATTGTAACTTAAAGCGTGAAATATTATAAGCGATGAAATTCTATTGAATCTACTTTAGTAGTGGACCACGTACACTTCTCACTCACTGCATGCCCATTAAAGATCGTCATAACCGTTCATACAGTGGCGTAGCTACCATGTGTGCAATGTGTGCAAAGCACACGGGCCCACGACCTCCAGGGGCCTACAGAGATTGTTGAATTATTAACCTAACCTAATTAGCAATTCACATTATTTTGGGAACAAATATAGTTTCTGTGAACACTTTTGCATTACTTCGTTAAATTGCAAGCTGACATTAGTTTGTGTGAACAATAATATGAATGGGTTCTAAGAACGTCTAACGCAGTTTTAAGTTGAGACTTGACAGCATGACATGGTTCATGCCGGTATAAGATTTTCATTTCGCTTATTCGCTTTCCTACGCCAAGGGGAAGGGCGTGCCTATGCTGTTTGAAATAGGTGTGATAATTATATATATATATATATATATATATAATATATATAATTATATATATATATATATCCGTGTATCTGTCACGTTCGTGTGTAGTTGTAATTAAACGGGGCACCCCAGGAATCTCCTATATACTCGTCACAGGCATGCTCGTGTAATCCGGTCATTATCTGGATAATATTGGAATGACATTGACCTGACTTCTCCATCAACCATGCAGGATGATAATTTCCGGGGGTTTAAGGTGGTTCAACCCTCGCTAGTCTTTCTTAGGGTCGCATAGTTAAGTCTTCTTTTCATCTTCTTACAGCCTAACTCCACGTGGATCCCCGTTATTATTGCACAGTTCTGATACTCCTCTCAACTGAAGACCTTGGTGCAAAAACCAGGTAAGTGAAATTTCATAGTTTTCGGCAAATCGAGTTTGAATGTTTTTCGCTCTTCAGAAGCTTGCCATTTCGTCCACGAAATAGATAGCGAGAAAATTAAAAAAGTATAAGGTGCATCTAATCGCAAGTTGCGATTCGCAACTGATGAGAAAATAAAAAATTTTAAAGGCCGGCTGTTACTAATTAGTATTTTATGGGCAAATGAACAACAAACTTGGTTATTGCACTGAAACTTCCCTGTAGTTTTGGAACTTTTTTGATGCAAGAATAACATAAATATTATGTCAACTAACCTGGTTATTGCATGGAAATTATAAGCAACTTACGTGTAGTTCTGGAACCTTTTTACATGTAAGAATCTGATAAGTGAACAAACCTTGTTATTACATGGAAGTGATAAACATTAGAGAACTGGGCCAGAAGAGGGCAACGGAAGAAACACTTATTTTATAGAGAAATAAATAGGCCCTGAATTTAAATATTCCACGGATTCTGCCTATAAATGACGTCAGGCTTACACCTAGATGAATTATTAGTACGGTACATGGTATGCATGGGCGGAGTTTGGTTTCTGTTCTTATTGGGGCTAAAAATAACTTGGGCTTAGGGGTGGAGACTTTTGGTCGGAATCTCGGAATCTCAAAATAAGTCTCCATACTCATCGCCAAAATACTGATGACCTTTTTTAGTAATCGGTCCAAATCTCAAGAAAGTATACCATTTTCACCATGAAAACCTGACGACCTTTTTTTACTCGTTCGGTCAAAATCTCGCTAAATTAGTGTTAAAATAAAATAAGTCTGAGAGTTCTTGGGGGCTAATCTCCATAGCCACTAAAAAAATGCACGGAGAATTTTTTAGCTGTACATTCTAGGGGCTTAGCCCCTAGCCCCTGATAAACTCCGCCCATGATGGTAAAGGGTCCTGCAGGTAGCACCACACAAAAGGAGGAAAGTTTTGGTAAAATCCAGTTTTCTGTCCGTCGCAACTGTCACTTGCCATTGTACTCACTGTACCGTAGCTGTTATAAATTCAGATACCATCTACTACTTCGTCTAGTAGACATGCTATTCCTCCATAGACAACCCACCTTTACGACCTGCTATTTTGACCTACAATGGGGGGGCCCGAAGCCGGCCGACTAGCAGCCGCCAGTGATGATATAACAAGACATACCAGGTAACAAGGTACAACAGCCTGCACTCTGCTCAACAGCCATTGTCTTCTGACATTATTCCGCGTTTGTACAAGGTCCGCGCCCACCTAGTGCTAATTACCATCCATTCCCGAGTTAACTCGGGCTTCACGCTAAAGGGGCTAAGTATCTTTCACATGTTTCTGCTCCATTACGGTACCTGACACCAGTGGCGTAGCCAGGAATTTATGAGGGAGGTTGTTTTTTTGTCTGGCCGGATGCCCTTTCTGACACCAATCCAACAGTGTCACAGTAAATAAAATGGGAATAAAGTAACAAAGGGAATAAAATAAGAAAAGCAATTGTTACTACAAGCAAGTGCTTTGTTTTTCTTATTTAAGTGGATAAATAACCTTAAAAAAAACTTGTTTCCTAGGCCAATGGTTAGTTTTTACCCCCGAAACCCCACTTGTCTGCGTCACTGCCTGACACTGGCTGATGATGTGTTTGAATGTCACTTAGTACATGACACTATATTGAATGTCACTTAGTACATGACAATATGTTAATTAATTAATTTATAGAATAGGCCTACTACGAAATCAGTGTCAACTGTGTCATCTCTCAAACAATCTATAGGCTATTTTTAATGGGATAGGCCCAACGACCGATAGACCCGATAAGAATACTGTTAATTCGGGAAAATGGTCCAAAACGTATAAATATAGTGGCAGAATAGTGTTATTACACCCTTACTTACATCGCTATTGCATCCGATAACGTGTGTTACTGGCTTATGGTTGAGTGCAAGAACCAGGTTTGTTCACTTACTGTTCGAAAATCGCAACTGAGAGGCTACGATCTTTCGTGGAATAACCGGGTTTGTTGACTTATCTCATTTATGCACGAAATCATGGCACAGGAATGCGAAAATTCTCAAAGCAGGTATGTTGAGTTGCCTGGTTATTGTCCTACCTACTCACTCAATTTTGCAGCTACCAGCTTGAAATTTACACCATAGATGCGCCTCTACGTCAGGAGCATTTTAAGCTAACTTTCACGATTACCAGGTAAGTAGACTTACCTGGTTTTTGCACCAAGGTCTTCAACTGCTCTCAGCTCTCGCTCCAAAATGAGGGAGACATCAAACTGAGTACGTGTGGATTCCCCCCCTATTTTTGCAATTGCAGGGAATAGCCTATTGTTAAACTTATTTTTAAGTAGGCCACTATGAAGAATTGATGATTGTGCTGTTTTGGTGTGCAGGTTACCAATCATGAACCAGAATTGATAGATGATTGACATTTTTTGATGAACAAATGATGGAAAAACTCTATGATGCCATGCCACTGTTTCATGTAGGTCTATTAGCTAGTTGACCTACTAACGATAGGTCTAAGTGGATGAGTCTGCAATGTGATAGCTTTAAAATTCGAATGAGAAATCAATCTCTGCAATTAATATGACACTATAATTTATCTGTTGTATTGCATGCGATAGGTATAATAATAGTAAATGCCATTGATTAAGTGCAAGTTATAAGTTTTGGTGATTGCACGAACCAAAGATACTCGCCTTGCAAGGTCAAAGAGGGGCCCACACGGAACCTCTGCACACAGGCCCACGAAAAGCTAGCTACGCCACTGCGTTCATAACTTCATTTCGCGTATTCTTATTTTGTGCAAGTTGTGCGTACAGGAAAAAAGTGCGTACAGAAGTTGTGCGTACAGAAAAAAGTGCGTACAGAAAAAAATCCTGGCGGCGCCGCTGCCAGACTTGCATATGTTGTCTACAGCTGAGACATCTTGAATTTGGCTCAGGAAAGCTCAGCAAGTTTTGAATTAGATATGCAATGGTGATTCAATCTTTGAAGCACTGGTAATGACCATAATAAAGGATCTCAAATCTATGAAATTGATGGTAACTACGTTTGAATAATAATACTGTAACATGGGTCACATGTAAGCATGATAAAGTATATATTTTCCGAATCAGCAAACTTCTGCCTATGAAATACATATTTCACTGTGATGAACTATAAATAGCGGCTTTACATTGCCAAATTTCAAAACAGTCATCGATAAACACACTGCTTTTGAAGGACAGCAGTCCAACAATAGAAACCTGCAAAAATAATAAAGCATATATTTTCTGAATCAGCAGACTTCTGACTATGAAATGCATATTTCATTGTGACCAACAGTATAATTTATAATATAGCAGCCTAAAAATGCCAAAGGTCACCCAAAAAAACCGAGTGTTTTTTGTAGGACAAAAATCCAACAATAATGTACAATAAAAGCACGATCAAATTTACATTTTCTGAATCAGCAAATTTCTATCAATCATCATCATCATCATCAAAATCCTTGGGTTAAATGCCCGTAGGTGTCCGATGCCACTCTCTGTCTGAGTCTGTCTCGCGTCATGTTGCCCAGCTTCAACCGGTCCGGTCAGCAGATCCATACCATTAACATCTTGGAGCAGCTAGACCACCTTGTCTGATTGAAGAGAATATTGGGAGAGAGGCATGAAGGACAACCTGGGTCAATGCCCGTATGTGTCCCCCGCTCTCCCCCGACTCTCTCCACTGGTCTGTCCTGACCGGCCTGTGCATGTCAATCATTCTATCAATCAATCACATAAATTTATACAGCACCTCTTCAAGATTCCTACTCAGAGGCATTCACAGGTCTGGTTGAAAAGAAAAGTCTTGAGAAGACGATAGAAAGAGCCAGTGGAGTCACGGGGAAGCAAACGCAGCCGCAGGGAGGCCGTTCCAGATAGCTCGACCCACCACCGAGAATGCTCTTCACTGCATGGCAGATTGGTAGTGGTATGAGAAAATGGGACAAGATACTCACCATGGACAGCTGAGCGCAGCGAACCGCGGCCCAGAGAAACGCAGACAGCGACAAATAGCTCACATAGGTAGGATTTGAACTTGAGCCAGGACACAGTACCAAGCAATAGATGAGACTCTATAAACAATGTGTTGCTGCAGTGGGGGCCAGTGGAGGTCGTCCCTCATGAAGGCAGGAACATGAACATACCGGGAAATGCCACAAACCAAGCGTGCTGCAGATCAAAGTACCTTAACCAAGGAGTTCAGGCAGACCAGTGGGAGGTCAACATAAAGAGAGGAGCAGTAATCCAAACGGCTGCAAACAAAGGCATGGACAAGAGTAGAAGAAGCTGTGAATGAGAGTGAGCTACGACGTGCAGCTGTCGAATTTGATGATAGCATACACGTGACAGGGTAGAGCAGAGGTCTCAAACACGCGGCCCGCGGGTCGCATGCGGCCCGTGAGTCTGATAAATGCGGCCCGCGACAGCCACCTTGTGTTGCAGTTCTTTTGCGATTTGAACCAAGGTTCAAGCTGTTTTCTAATCCCCAAATCTGCAACTCGCTGCAATGCGCATAATGGCAATGGCGGTGCCTGCACATGAGAACAGCTATATTTCATTAATGAAGATTAATAAATCTGAAAGGACACGACTCTACAGTCACAGGTGAATATTTTCAAGTTGTATACTCCTATTGGTCGCATCTCAGAAGATGAAACCAGGCATTGATGCTCTCGTATTTGGGAAACGCTGTCGGTAGAGTAACGCTAACCACACTTGAGCACCACCTCTGAGACTCCTCCCTATAATAGGCTGCTTTGCATCTTGCGGTAACGTTTAATGCGACTAAAAGTAGTTTTAGGTATTAATAAATGTGCCTGATGCATTTCGCAATAAATTTATGTATGCAGAAGGCCAAGGTCTACCATAGAGCTACACTGGGAATATATGTAAATTTTAGAGGATTATATCATTATTGCAGCATTGTATACACTACATTGATATATAGTTATAGGCCCTATACAACTAGTTTCGCGTGATGGTACATGTAGTTATTGAAGGATTGTAGGCCAAATTTTTATGCTGTGGCCTGCGAACCATTGTAAATTTTCAAATGTGGCCCACATGATGACTTGAGTTTGAGACCACTGCAGTAGAGATATGTTTAGAGAAGGAGAGTTCTTGGTCTAAGATGACACCAAGGTCTCGAACAGAGGTAGAGAAAGCAACAAGGGGAAACTCATGTGTGAGGGCAGCCCTCTCAATCTTAGCAATCTTAGTCGGCTGCTGGCGAGTTCCCAGCCATATGAATTGTGTCTTAGAAGAGTGAAATCGCAGTCGATTTGACGGAAGTCAAGAAGTAAGGGTGTCAGAAGCGAGGACCACAAGGCAGACAGTCTTGGCTGCGTTCTCAGCAAAGCAATGGGCATATGATTGGGCATTGTCAGTGTAGGAGAGACTTCGCAAAGAGAACGAAGCGAGCAAAGAGTTAATGTCAGCAGTGAAAAGAATATAGAGTTAGGACCCTAAAAGAGAGCCCCACGGAAGGTCAACTGGAATGGGGATCCAAGGGGAACAAGAGTGAAAGACAGTGAAAGAGGAACGGTTGGCTAGATAAGATGTTAGCAAGCCAAGGAGCAGAGCAGAGATGGCAAAAGAAGAGGAAAGTCGATGGATAAGAATAGTATGATCGGCAGTGTCAAAAGCAGCACTCAGAGGGCCAGAAAGAAGAGTGACCTGCGATCTATCAATAGCACTGTAAACATCAGAGAGAAGATGTAGAAGAAGGGTCTCGGTGGAGTGCCCCTTAGGAAAGCCAGATTGGCACAGTGGTAGAAGCGTATTAGAATCCAAGTATTTAAACAGCTGAACAGCTACAATAATTTTATAAATGAATGTAACGTAAGCTATAAGATTATAAGCTAGATGGCAGAAGAGGGTCAAGTCCCGGCTGCTTCAGGACGGGCGTGATGATCGAGCGCTTCTGAGAAGCCAGTAGAATGCCATCATGAAGCGAAGCATTACACATGAGAGTCAGGAAGAGAAGGAAGATGTTGATGGATTCCTGTATGAGGAATAGAGGCAACGGATCCAATTCAGAGCACTTTGGCAGAGAGGAGAGAAACAGGAAATGTAGCTCGAGCTCAGAGATGAGGTCGAGGTTGGAGGGACAGCATTCGGTAGGAGCACATTGTGGAGGAGGAGGAGAGCCATTGGTATCCCGACGCACCGTGTCAATATTGGAAATGAAATGGTTGGTGAAGTCAGCTGCCGTGAAGGGTGGAGGTGTTGCCATAGAGGAAGGGTTGAGGTCGGCCCAGGAGGTCCTTGAAGGTGGACCATAGTCGTCTAGCTTCTCCATCATTGGAAGAGACCATGCCGTGATCTGAGAGGATTGGTAGATGTCGACTGAAGCAAACGCAGTCATCCCTGGTGATGACCACATTCAACCAACCGCCAGCACTATGCGTTGTGGTCGAAACGTTCTGTCCCAACCCAAGTTGCTGGAGAGTTGATAGGAATTCTATTGTCCATGGTATTGAAGAGTACTCAAGATGGAAATTAAGGTCGCCAAGGACAACCAGTTGGGTGTTGTACAGCAGGGGTTCTCAACCGGTGTGTCGCGACTTGATCGGCGGTGTGTCGCGTAAAAGTGGTGTGCCGCTGGTGTGTCGCGAAGAATTGGTGTGTCGGGAATTAATAATAATGATAATAAATTATCTTCGTTTCTTTTCCAAACTGACACAACGCAGTAGGCCAATGATTACACGAAATAATCCTAAAATAAATAACATGTCTACTAATATTCCACCTCCTTTCGCCTCGTTCGTTTCTCTCCCCGTGTCCAAATTTGCCCATGACCTTCTCCCATCCTGCATTGTATTATTATTGTACTTAGAATTTGTTAAAAAGGAAATCGATTGAAAAAATTGTAATATTTTGTCATAACAAACCACCCATCGAAGTTGCTATTCAATTCTGACCCTTTCCGGAAGTTGCGTGCGGCAAGTGTGCAATAAGACAGCAGGCAAAAATAAGTTACCTTGTTACCTTGTGCTGTCAGCTCGTAGAGCTCTAGCGATCATCCTGATACACATTCTCCATTGTTCTCTGTTCGCAGACAAGTCCCTCAGTTCTTCAAAATTCATGCCAGTTACGTCGTGTATCTCGTCCATCCATTTCATCCTTGGTCTGCCGAGTCTTCTCCTTCCCTCACCGCAAGCCAGCATCCTTTCCTTCTCCAAACCATCAGATCGCATTACATGCCCGAAGAATCTCAGCTTCAATCTTGTTGCGAGTTGTTTTAACGACTCTTCGTTTTCCAATCCTATCTCCATTCTTATAGATTCGTTCGTTCTTTTCTCTGTCCAAGATATTCTCAACATTTTCTCCAAATCCACATTTCGCATGCGCTAATCATTTTCTCCATATTCTTTGTCTTTGTCCATGTCTCGCAGCCATATAATATCGTAGGGAAGATTAGTGCTCTCACAAGCCTCTTTTTAGTATCTAAACTTACATGTTTGTCCTTCCATATCCTTTCCAGTCCAATCATTGCGGTTTTCCCTATCGCTATCCTTCTTTTTATTTCTGGATCACATTTTCCCTCTTTTTCGATCAGTGATCCCAAGAATGTGAAGCTTTTTACCACCTCTATTTCCTCTCCATCTATCTCAAAACTAATCCAATTTGCTGTTGTCATGACCTTTGTCTTGCTTATGTTGAAGCATAAGCCGGTTTTTTTCACTTTCCCTCCTCACCCTTCTTATCAGTTCTACCAGATCAACTTTCTTTTTGCCATTAATGTTGTGTCGTCCGCATATCTAAGATTATTCAGTGTTTTCCCAGCAATTTTTACTCCTTCAGTTGCCCCTTCTAATTCCGCCTTTCTCATTTCAAAAATCCTGTATACCTCGGGGCAATTTAAAAAAAAAAAGTAAGTAAGTAAAAGTCCAGCTTTTTCAATTGCATAAGCCGTTTCATGAATCCAACTTCTGTTTCAATAATGATTATTTTTCATCAATCCAGCTCCAATTTAAGCTATAATATTTTTATTAATCCAGCTTCTATTTCTCGTCCGTTATTTTCGTCAACCCGGCTTCTATTTCAGATATAAGAATACCATCATCCAGCTTCCATTGCTTAAGCGTTTTTTCATCAATCTGACTTCTATTTCAGATCTAGAAATACCTTCATCCAGGTTCCATTTCTCATTTTGAACTTAGGACGGAAGTCTTGACGTACACGTTATTTATAGTCGCATGGACCAATATACGTCGATGGTTTGTGCGCGTACCCCAACTTCCGGGCAACTGTTGTGGTTCAATGGCGATTCGAACGGCGATTTCGCATAGGAAATGTGACATTTTAAAAACATATTTTCTGTCAATATTCTTCTCCTTAAAAAATTTTAAGTGTGCTGTTACATCAGTTGGTGAAATGCACACTATCAGAAATAATTTACGGCGCTTTTTGTGCCGTTCTAAGCGTGAAAATAATTTACGACGCTAAAATACACATTTACCAGAAGAAGTTTGGCGGATGACTGCAATGAGAATTTGTTGCGCTCTATTTATCTATCAAAAAACTGGAGGCAGCACATCACAGATGGCAAAGAAAAATTCTACACGTCTCCTGGAAAGATAAGATCACAAATAAGGCTATATAAGAGAAAGAACAGGACAAGAGAAGCTAGAGAATATCATTAGAAAGAAACGACTGAACTGGATGGGACACGTGGCCCGAATGAATAGTGATAGAAAAGCCAGCCAAGTGAACAAGTGGACTCCGGAGGGGAAGCGTGGGAGAGGAAGACCAAGAAAAACTGGATGGGAATGGTTCGAGAAGATCTGAGGTGCTTGGAGATGACGATGGAGGATGCTGTTCGGATGGCGATGGACCGGGAGGAGTGGAGAGACTACGTTGCCCGATGTGCAGTTCTGCACGGGAGGGACTAAGTACTAAGTAAGTAAGTATTTATCTATCTATTTTACCGCGGTCTGGGGTAGTTATGACGTTTTTGTTGAACAGATATGACATAGGGCCTATGTAAACACGTTTGCGATCGCACCTGTTAGAAAACTTTTAACCGTTGTAATGTTTTAACACTTCGTTTATTACTTAACGATAAAACATTACATTTTCCATCCCCGTTCGTACATAGAGTAATCCTCCCTTTCTGACGCTAGCCCCACCTATCGTTCCCTATCCGTTATATAGCGCATTTATAATTATCCTTAACACATTCACCGCCTACACGCCATGTTAAATGACTGGCTGTACTACGAGTTAACTCGTAGTAGGCGGCCAATGTGTTAAACACTACACCCGTTAGCCTAGGCTAAGTCAGCAATCGAAATGGAAAAATTTATGGGTAAGAAAACGTAAATTTAGCCATTCTCTTCAGATGCTGATATTAAGAAGACAAGGCGAATGTTGAACCCATTCCTCAGAGAAAACATCCATGGAGCAGAATTCAAGAACAAAGATCCCATTGACTGTTAGGACTACAAGGTCTTGGTAGGCTAAATAGGTGATTAAATTGACGTCGAGTTGTAGAATGACTATAGACTATAGATTGGGATCAGAAGAATTATTTAGAATTTTAGAATCATAAAAATTGGAAAGAAATTCAATATAATTATTTTCATTTATTAAAAATGTCAGCAGTTTAGCATTTTAGAAGGATAAATAAGTTTGAGAGCAAAGTTGAAATAAATAGACATGCTTAACTTGACACTTTTTGTATTTTTACGACATTTGCATATGACGATTGAATGGTGTGTCGCCAAATTTGATAGCAAGTTTAAGTGTGTCGTGGGACGAAAAAGGTTGAGAACCCCTGTTGTACAGGTTCTAGGGGGATTGATCACCGGATGGTTGATCACCGGTCTAGTGGTCACTGGAATCTATTAACTGAGGATGAAAGAGAAATGTCATAATTACCGCTAGTAAAGATAAACATCGTCGGCTTCTGTTAATTCTTAAATATACACATAGCAAATAGCACATCAGAATATTAAGTACTAGTCCAAATAAACGTCTCTTGTTCTTTACGATTAAAGGCCTATCGCAGTCCATCAAAGTGCTACGTCAAATTAGGCCTGATTGGCTTGTCTTATGCTTTACCAAAAAACCTCAGTTCTTGTGGTTGTAGTATAAAAAGGATTTTGTAAAAAAGGATAAACAAATGCTCTTACTTAGCCTACTTGCATGTAGTTGCAGATTTATCTGACTAGTTACCACTTACCAGTTTAATAACGCTTGCCGTTTCAGTATATTTTCACATTTCCCTTCTTATAATTTCATTACAAATTTAATACATTATGTGGTAGCCTAGATTGAGTCTGTGTCGTATCGTTTTATATAAATGTTTATCTTTACTAGCGGTAATTACTGCATTTCTCTTTCATCCTCAGTTAATAAATTGCAGTGACCACTAGACCAGTGATCAATCGTCTGGTGATCAATCGGTCGATGATGAAACGTCCGCAGTGATCAATCGTCCGGTGATCAACCGTCTGGTGATCAACCGTCCGGTGATCAACCGTCCGGTGATCAATCGTCCGCGCACCGTTGTACAAGGTGAAACTGCTCCAGAACGGTTGAAAACTCAGCGAGAAAGGTAGTAGATGGATGCGAAGAGCCAGGACGGTATATGCCAGTGGTGGTGAGAGGACTACGTGGTGTAGAGATGGAGGCAGCCAAGGCCTCGAAGGTTGTAGGTGAAGATGAGATGGCGATCTTCTTAAGGTGGAGAGTGTTCTTGTGACATATTATTATCCCACTACCATGCGAGGTGTCGCTTGACGAGGTAGGGCACGGACGATCGAGTAACCCAGCGGGGTAGAACGAAGAACAGAAACATCAGTCAGCGACTGATGCAACAACTCTGTAAGGACGAGTAAAGTCCAAGTTGAGGGAGAGAAGGTTGTCAGCAACAGCGACATATTTCTCGCGTATAGAGCAGGCTTTCCGTGCAGCCGCACGGAGTCCATGTGGAAGAGCTACAGGAGAAACCAGTTGAGAAGGCAGCGGAATCAGACCAGATGGTGGCACAACGACAAGGATTGAGCAACGATCGAGTCGGAGCATCCTTGACAGAAAGAACTTGTGGTCGGGTGCCAAATTCCAGCACCAGATATAACCTTACGTGACGGTCGGCT